>JAECXC010004147.1:12070000-12670000 GCA_018152125.1 Drosophila dunni | reverse complement strand
TTTACCCTTAGACATGAAATACTACAATAGACAAATACCCTGTACAAAGTACATTGCGACAAAAGATTTTAAGTTCAATTTTAAATTACGTTTTTGGGCTATAAATTGTGGGTATGTATTAGTTTTAAAATTTTAAATAATAGTCAAATATTAAAAAATTAAAAATAAATTATTAAAACTTTTTTTTTTTAAATATTAAACTATTATTTAAATGTAAATTGTGTGCATGTATTAGTTATAAAATTTTAAATAATAGTCAAATATTTAAAAAATAAATTATTGAAACTTTTTTTTTTAAATATTTAACTATTATTTAAATTTAAATTGTGTGCTTGTATTAGTTTTAAAATTTTAAATAATAGTCAAATATTTAAAAAATAAAAATAAATTATTAAAACTTTTTTTTTTTAAATATTAAACTATTATTTAAAAATTTTCAATTAATACCAATAAATGCAAAATCAAAGCTGAATGCTGTATAAAGCCTAAAACAATTATAATGCTAATAAATTATAAATAATTTAATAGGAAAACATTAAGATTATAATACTGCTGAAAGTAGTTACAGTGGAATCCGGTTATAACGACTCCGCTTAAAGCGTCCGTCCGGCCATTGCGACGACTATTCGATGACTTGTTTGGTCCCCATACAAGCTTTTTTTTCTTTGCTCGTTTCGGTTAAAGCGTCTACCGGGTATAACGACGTAAAATCGTCGGTCCCTTGAGTGTCGTTATAACCGGATTCCACTGTATTTAAATCATCAAATTTATCAAATATTTCTATTAGTAAAAATAAGTAAAATGTAGTTAAAAGTTTGCTTAGTGTTAAAAAAGTCAGATTTTAGTTATTGCTCAAAAAGCGCACTTGATTTCTCCGAGTGTAGTTACACATACATCCGGCTGACTACACAGCGAGTGGCACTCAATTGCCGATAGACCCTGGGGCGACCCCAACACGCACTCACTCACACACACACACACACACACACACACACACACACAGCTACACTTGGGGTCGTTTATTGAACCCTCCATCGATCCAAAAGCTAACGCATTGTGGGAAAATTAGATTTATTACTTGAAAAACCCCAACAAGTAAAAAAACTGATTAAAAAGTGAAGCAAATGATGATTAAGGGAATTTTGGACTACACTTGAGAGTTGAGACCGAGTTCGGGATTTTGGGGATCATCGCAAAATACCCACTGTACGACCATCGAGTACGACTATGAGTACTCATACTCATACTCATACTCAAACTCCAACTCATACACGTATTCATACTTGTACTCACACTCATGCTCACTCACTCGCACCCATTCAAATGTGCCCCAAAGCGCTCTTCAGATTTTTAGAATGTTTGCCACATGAAACTGCTCCAAATTCTAAATAACAATAACAATAATGTAACGTATTACAATAATAATAATAACAATAAAAAGACTCAGAAGAAGATCAATAAAAATCACAATGAAATTTAGCCTAATCAATCAAAAGAAATTTATGTAGCTTAAGTTTTCAGAGAGACAACTCGCAATTTGTATACCCGTTACTCGTAGAGTAAAAGGGCAGACCCCACAATGTACTATACGTATATTCTTGATCAGCATCAATAGCCGATTCGATTAGACATGTCCGTCTGTCCAACCGTATGAACAAAAGGATCCCAGAGACTATAAGAGCTAGAAAAGTGAAAGGGTGATAGGCAAATGAAAGGTACAATACTGAAGCAGTACAAGTTTGTTTTTGTTTTTGACACGCCCACTTTAGGGCGTTCCATCTTCATTGAAAGGTAAAAAGTAAAACCAAAATGTTTTAGTATAGAAAACTTTTTTGTTAGCTATGCTATGACTAGGAAGTACATGTACTGGCCAAGTTTGATCCAAATCGGACAACTATATTGCATACCTCCCATAGGGCCAATCGGTTGCTATATGCATTTATGTTAATTTATTTTATTTATTGTATTTGCGACAGTTTTGTCCAATTTTAAGTTGTAGGCTTTGGAAACATTTGCGGGTTTGACATGTGAATTATCCTAGAGGAATCTGCATTGGCATTTGGCACTGGCAGCGATCTCCTCATGCGGCTTTAATCACACGAGTACAAGTCCTAATGGAGGATAAAAAAATGTATTGTTTAGATTTATAGTAGTATTGTAATTAAAATATACGTTTTTTTTTTCAATATTTACGCCATTGTCTTCCATTTCCTGATTCATAGCTTGAGCATCGGCTTCCTGGTATGGAAACTGACAAATGCTGCAGAAATCTCCAGTGGCATTCAACACAGGCATAGAACGGAGCTCGTAATTCTCCTGGTCCGACATTGGCTAAAGAATGAACAGTTGAAATTTAAATTAAAATAATTAGAATATTCATACGTTTTGAACATTTCCGATTGGTTGAAGTGGCGATGGTTGTCCAATAAACAAATTGGCGATGTTAAAATGGAGTGGGAAGGGAGTCGGTGGAGGAGGTGCTACGATTGGAGCTGGAGGAGCCTCATGAGCATGTCCTTTCTGTAAATGGAAGGGTTTTTAATAATTAACTATATGGCTTAAGTTCTCGAAAGTAGGTAATTTATGAAAATTCGTTTCAAAAGATACCAATTCTTACCTTGCCCGATTCCTCAGCTGGTTCTTCAGAGTCATCCAGATGCTGCAACATCTCAAGGAACTTGTCACGAGCTTGTGGGCTAGGGGGTAGGTCAGACTCCATGGAAAGGACGAGTCTTCCTATGTCCTCCCACTTTGAAAGTGAAAGTGAAATTGGAATCATTGCGAGTTATTTGAATGGGACATTACAGAATCATTCCTTACATTGGTCGGTTGATAACGACGCTTACGACGCATGAACTCCTGAAAACACTTCAGGAATTGCTCACTCTTATCCTCATCCATGCCTTTGGTATCCACACATAGATTCCATATACGGCGACTCTTTTCATCTTCAGACATGACGAGATCGAAAACTAAGAAAAATCTTTTGACTGAATTTTACTTTGGCTTTCGAGATGTCAGCTTACACGTGGCAGAAATATCGATAACTCCACGGTTGCTTGGATCGGCAATTTCCGAATACTTTTCAACACTAAATACTGTTACTTATTTAAACAGCTTAAAATCAATCAATCCATCACTTAAACGATTGCACTAATACCATTATCATACCCCATTGTTAATAACATATTAAAACTGAGTAACGGGGTGCCAATAAATTAACCATCCAGTAATTTCCTTATGCCCTCAAAATGAATGTTTTTTTCTATTAATTAAAATTGCTTTCTCAATGTTATATTCAGAAAAGTAATGATAAGTTAAGTCACTTTCATGGGAGACTTCTCGTATTAAGATACAAAATTGTTAATTAAGTATTATTAGCTGGTATCATTAAACGTGTACAATTTTAAGTCAAGAAAAACAAAAGAGTTATTACTTACCAAAGCCAAGCTGAAATCTTCAGTTATTCTGAACTTCTTTCTCTCTCTAAAACTCTGTCTCATTCTCCCATACTCTCTTATTTCCTTCGCATATATGTATTACATCTTTTCCATCTCTCCTTCCTTGGAATCCATGCAGTCCTTATCCCTCATTCAGTTTCACTTATTCCTCTGCTCTCTTTCTGTCGTTCGTTGCATCTCCCTCCTACTCTCATAAGACAGCATTACGCTTTTTTACCTTATCAGGTTTTCCCAACATTGGTGCAATACTCTTGATAAGGTTTTCAGTTCATCTTGTTATTGTTTTTCCATTCATTCATTCTTTTAATCAGAATCAAAAGATATGTAACCCAAATATTTCCCCCGTAAATTAATTCCACAACTTCAAGTTGATCGGCTTGAATTAAATGAATATATATGTATGTGTAATATATATATATATATATACATATATATATTTTATAGTTTTTACATTGTTTAAATGTTTATCGCGACCTGTCAAGTTGTTTGCTTATCAGAGTTATCAGAAAGAACTGTCAACGTACTCTTGAACACCCTTATCTCGGAGTATATATCTTCAAGGGGGAGGCGGGGAGTTGGGGATTGGGGAAATGAGTGCTATATACACTTGGCATACAACTTTTAACTGCTGCAATCGTATTTGTTGGTTCTTCTTTTATTATTTATTAGATCGCCTATTATAAAATGGGAGAAACTATTTCATAGCTTCAAGTAGTATCACGGTCTCTTTCTTATCAACGTTGCTCCAGTTTTTACCTGAACCTATCTAATTTACTCACACACACACACATACACACACACACACACACACACACACACACACACACACACCTTTGAAAACCTCTTTTCCCTCCGCGTTTCTTTGTGCTTTCCATTCTCCACACTCACTCCACTTCTATTTCGTTCTGCATTTTCATTGCGCTGATTAAATGAATTTGAAATTAATTAATAAAATAAAATTAATTACATCGCAGCAAACTATTGGACAGTAGCTCTAATCAAATTGAATACATTTTCATACATACAAAACACCATACGCACTCGGCTATTGATGCTGATCAAGAATATATATACTTTAGGGGGTCTGTCGTGCCTTCATCTCCCTGTTACATCATTCCAACGATTACAGTATACCCTTTTACTCTACGAGTAACGAGTATAATTAGCTATTGATTTTGTGTGAACAAAAATATATATATAGAATTCTTAAAAACGATTCAAAGTTATCAATTTAAAACACATTTAAATTTGAGCAATTGATTAATAAACTTTTGAACAAAATTCCATTAAATTCTTAAGTTATTACTTCGAAAGCCATTTAAATTTTCTTTGATTTATTTATTAATTATTGATTTTTGTGAAAGAATTGATCATAATTCCCAGTTATCACTTAAAAGTCCCTTTTATTAAATTTAAAAAGTCTGAAACTATTGATTTCAAAGCTGTTTAAGTAAACAACGTTTAAAAATGAGTGTTGCAAAATACATTCGGAAATTGCCGATCCAAGCAACCTTGGAGCTATCGATATTTCTGCACGTGTAAGCTGACAGCTCGAAAGCCAAAGAAAAATTCAGTCTTGGCAGAAGGATTTCACCAGAAAGAGCAAAAGTTTTCACAATTGTAAAACATTCTTAGATTTCGATCTCGTCATGTCTGAAGATGAAAAGAGTCGCCGTATATGGAATCTATGTGTGGATACCAAAGGCATGGATGAGGATAAGAGTGAGCAATTCCTGAAGTGTTTTCAGGAGTTCATGCGTCGTAAGCGTCGTAATCAACCGACCAATGTAAGGAATGATTCTGTAATGTCCCATTCAAATAACTTGCAATGATTCCAATTTCACTTTCAAAGTGGGAGGACATAGGAAGACTCGTCCTTTCCATGGAGTCTGACCTACCCCCTAGCCCACAAGCTCGTGACAAGTTCCTTGAGATGTTGCAGCATCTGGATGACTCTGAAGAACCAGTTGAGGAATCGGGAAAGGTAAGAATTGGTATCTTTTAAAATGATTTACATAAACAACCTACTTTCGTGAACTTAAGTCATATAGTTAATTATTGAAATCCCTTCCATTTACAGAAAGGACATGCTCATGAGGCTCCTCCAGCTCCAATCGTAGCACTTCCTCCACCAACTCCCTTCCCACTCCATTTTAACATCGCCAATTTGTTTATTGGACAACCATCGCCACTTCAACCAATCGGAAATGTTCAACAAGTTGTATAAATATTCTAATTATTATAATTTTAATTTCAACTGTTCATTCTTTAGCCAATGTCGGACCAGGAGAATTACGAGCTCCGTTCGATGCCTGAATTGAATGCCACTGGAGATTTCTGCACGATTTGTCAGTTTTCATACCAGGGAGATGCCGCTCAAGAAATGAATCAGGAAATGGAAGACTGTGGCGTAAATATTAAAAAAAAAAAAATTATAAGTAAATTACTACTATAAATCTAATCAATATATTTTTTTACCCGCCATTAGGACTTGAACTCGTGTGATTAAAGCCGCATGAGGAGATCGCTGCCAGTGCCAAATGCCAATGCAGATTCCTCTAGGATAATTCACATACCAAATCCACAAATGTTTTCAAAGCCTAAAAATTTAAAATTGGACAAACTGTCGCAAATATTATAAATAAAATGAATTAACATAAATGCATATAGCAACTGATCGACACTATGGGAGCTATACTATATAGTTGTTTGATTTGTATAAACTTGGCCAGTACATGTACTTCCTAGACATGTACTATCCGTGTAAAATTGGTAGCATAGCATAGCTAATTACTAAAACATTTTAGTTTTACTTTTTACCTTTTTATGAAGATAGGACGAACTAAAGTGGGCGTGTCAAAAAATCAAAAACAAACTTGTACTGCTTGGGTATTGTACCTTTCGTTTGCCTATCACCCTTTCACTTTTCTAGCTCTTATAGTCTCTGAGATCCTTTTGTACATAAAGACGGCCGGATGGACACGACGCTAGTGATGCTGATCAAGAATATATATACTTTATGGGGTCTGCCACTTCTCCCGTGTTACATACTTCCCAACGATTACAGTAGACCCTTTTACTCTACGAGTAACCGGTATAATTATAATTAATTATAATCATATATGTATAAACAAATAAAAAATACTTGAAGTGTTCGTTAACCAAAATAATAATATTAACAATGACGATTATACTTACCATAGTTAACTAATGAGTGAGTTTGATTAATTGTAAAATAATGTTTTATTTAAACCAACTAAAGTCACTAATACATTTTCATTGTGACTGTACGTTAATTAATTTACTTTTCCCTTTACTTCTTTTCTTTTATTAGCCATTAAACAAATCAAAATTATAATTATTTATTTAACATAATATTTATAGTAATTAAAATTATATTTTTAATCAAGGTCGAGCTTTAAGCTTAGTTTTGTTTTAATAAAAGTTAAGTAAATTAATAAAGTTCCAACTCCAATTAATTTAATTCATTTCATTTCAATTAAATGCCTTTTAAAATGAATTTACATGCTGCAACATGTGGATTTGCCCCACTGTGCATTCAGATTGTTTACCACTTGGGGGTGTTGTTAAATCAACTTGATGGTTAATAATGCATATCAATTGGGCAATTCAATATTTTATTTGTGCCATCGAATTGGCCGCATTTAAAGTCGATCGATACTCGACTTGGTAGCTGTTGTTGTTGTTGTTGTTGATTTTGTGGTTTATTTGATAGGGCCAAGAGTGAACTTATTGGCCATCTAGAAGCATTAACATTAACATTCATCAGGCATTCCGGTTTGTGGTCTTCTGTTAAGCCTGCGCGAGAAGAATGCCGACGAGGAAGACAGAAGACCAAAGGCATGAGGAAAGAGGAACAAAGACAGAAGACCAAAGACAGAGACAAAAAAGAGAGACACAAGACACAAGACGATAACGATGACGATGACGATGACCCATAACGAGACTGTGGCAACAAAATCGCTTTTATTCCTCAGATCGTAAAATTCACGCTAAATAGCTAAACAAGTCGAAAATTAAATCAAGAGACAAGAGGGAAAGGGAGAGGAAGAGAGAGAGAGAGGCAAGAAAGACAGAGAAAGATATACAGAGAGAGAGAGAGAGGGAAAGAACAGGGAACTTAAGAATGCGCAATGCTGTAAACTTCTTTTTGGAATTAGAATGTAAAGTGAAAGGAGTTCTACAGGTTAATGGCATGCCATGCCCCCTTCCCCCCTACCGCTACCCTCTCCCCCACACACACACATACCGAGTCGACTTTGGCTTAAGGAGCGAAGACTGTAGACAGAAGAATTTGTAGACTTTGTATTGGCAAATCCAGAGTTGAGCTTAAGAGTCAAGAGGGTTGGCGAGTGGAGATGTGTGTGTGTGGGTGGGTGGGGGTGGTCAGGGGTCGAAGTGATACCTGAGGGGAGAGTCTCCCTCTCTGTCTTTCACTCCCCTCTCTTCTTCTTCTCTCTCTCTCTCTCTCTCTCTCTCTCTTGCTGACTTTGTTTTCTTTACGCTGTTGTTTTAATGAATGAGGAATGAGACTGCATGAAAATGATTTGAGCACGATGTGAGCCACAGTGAGAAGGTTGGGAAATTAAACACACACACACACACACACACACACACGCACGCACACACACACACATTCATTGATAAATCAGCCAGCCATTCAACTTGCAACCTTTTCACTTCTTATGGCAAATATCGCATCACGGTATTCCAAACTAATTAAAAACATACAAATTCATTACAAAACTTAAAAAAATATTTAAGCCAATAAGAAGGTAAGTAACGTCGTATTATAGCCATACATATTAGGAGCAATCAAATAGATTCACAGATAAATAGATTTCGGAGAGTGTTAGTTCCAGTTAAGTTTTTCAAAGTTTTATTCAATTGTAATTAATTAGTTCATAAAATAGTTCTTATGTATTTTGAATTTATATTCAAGAACTTAATAAATAAATATTTTGATAAACAACAATTAAAATAAGAAAATTTAACAGTAAAGTTTAATTTTCTTTTTTTTAGCAATAAAATAAAATACAAGTTATAATTGTAACTGGCTTTTTATACCCTTGCAGAGGGCATATTGTTTTTGTCACGAAGTTTGTAACGCATTGAAGGAGTCGGAAACGCCTCCTTAAAGTATATACATTCTTGATCAGCATCAACAGCCGAGTCGATATAGCCATGTCCGTCTGTCCGTCTGTCTGTCCGTCTGTCTGTCCGTCTGTTTCTATGCGAACTAGTATCTCAGTTGTAAAGCTATCTTAATGAAACTTGTCACGGATGTGTATTCTCTCTGAACGCAGATCATTTAGAAAAATCGGACAGATCGGACCACTATATCATATAGCTTCCATAGGAAAAATCGGTCGAAATGAATGCAAATGAATGAGTATTTTCGGTGTCTATTGACCGATTTCAACCAAATTCACGGAGAATTAATTTCTAATCGTATCCCATCTGTTGTACAAATTTCTATATCATAAAGCTACAATAGAAATAATTGGTTAATAAAACCAAATTAAAGCAATACTCATGACTGCAAGGGTATTTAATCTTCGGCGAGCCGAAGATAACCATTTTTTCTTGTTTAATTTAAAATTTATTTATTTAAAACCATATTCTTGAAAAATAAATATGAGTACTACAAAATACCATAAATGTAAACAAACTGGTTAACAATAAATCAGCAACTTGTTGGAATTTCATAATTTTAGATTTATGAAAAATGCAGAAGTTGCTGAAAAGCTGACAATTACTAAAAAAATCCAATAAGAATGCTATAGTGGACTCGCGACTTAAGGATACCCGTTACTCAGTTTCAATGTGTTCAATGGGCTATGATAATGATATTAGTGCAATTGTTTAAGTGATGGATTGATTTTAAGCTGTTCAAGTAATAAAAGTTTAAAAATGAGTGTTGCAAAATACATTTGGAAATTGCCCATCTAAGCAACCTTGGAGTTATCGATATTTCTGCCACGTGTA
The DNA here is from genome assembly GCA_018152125.1 of Drosophila dunni. Classification (NCBI taxonomy): domain Eukaryota; kingdom Metazoa; phylum Arthropoda; class Insecta; order Diptera; family Drosophilidae; genus Drosophila; species Drosophila dunni. The sequence continues at coordinate 12,660,530 of JAECXC010004147.1, read as the reverse complement.
AGCCGACAGCTCGAAAGCCAAAGAAAAATTCAGTATTGACAGAAGGATTTCAACAGAAAGAGCAAAAGATTTTTCTTAGTTTTCGATCTCGTCATGTCTGAAGATGAAAAGAGTCGCCGTATATGGAATCTATGTGTGGATACCAAAGGCATGGATGAGGATAAGAGTGAGCAATTCCTGAAGTGTTTTCAGGAATTCATGCGTCGTAAGCGTCGTAATCAACCGACCAATGTAAGGAATGATTCTGTAATGACCCATTCAAAAAACTCTTTCACTTTCATAGTGGGAGGACATAGGAAGACTCGTCCTTTCCATGGAGTCTGACCTACCCCCTAGCCCACAAGCTCGTGACAAGTTCCTTGAGATGTTGCAGCATCTGGATGACTCTGAAGAACCAGCTGAGGAATCGGGCAAGGTAAGAATTGGTATCTTTTAAAATGATTTACATAAATAACCCACTTTCGAGAACTTACTTAATTAACATATAGTTAATTATTGAAATCCCTTCCATTTACAGAGAGGACATGCTCATGAGGCTCCTTCAGCTCCAATCGTAGCACCTCCGCAGGAGAATCGTGCATCGACTGATGGTTTAATTGGGTCTCGACTGACAGTACCACGTGTTCCAAGACGCCCTTTGAACATCGCCAATTTGTTTATTAGACAACCGTCGCCATTAAATGACACTGGAGATTTCTGCAGGATTTGTCAGTTTCCATACCAGGGAGCCGATGCTCAAGAAATAATTCAGGAAATGGAAGACAATGGCGTAAATATTGAAAAAAAATTATATTTTATTTACTATGCTACTATAAATCTAATCAATAAATTTTTTTGCCCGCCATTAGGACTTGTACTCGTGTGATTAAAGCCGCATGAGGAGATCGCTGCCTGTGCCAAATGCCAATGCAGATTCCTCTAGGATAATTCACATATCAAATCTGCAAATGTTTCCGAAACCTAAAAAATTTAAAATTGGACAAACTTTTGCAAATATTATAAATAAAATGAATTAACATAAATGCATATAGCAACCGATCGGCGCTATGGGAGGTATGCGGTATATTAGTCCGATTTGGTTCAAACTTGGCCAGTTATAACATAGCTAACAAAGAAGTTTTCTTTAATAAAACATTTTAGTTTTACTTTTTTCCTTTTATGAAGATAGGACGAACTAAAGTGGGCGTGTCAACAAACTTGTGCTTGGCTATATCGACACAGCTATTGATTTTGATCAAGAATATGCATAGTTTATGGGGTCTGCCACTTCTCCTCCCATGTTACAAACATTCCAACGACTACAGCATACCCTTTCACTCTACGAGTAAAGTATTCCAGAAATGTGCGAGTTGGTATTATTTGAAAAGTAAACAGATTCGCTTAATTTTGGTAGCAATTGCAAAAGTCAGGAATTTCCCTATTTAACCCATAAATCAGAGCTGGAAAGTAAGCCAACCCGAACGAGCAAAAGTGGATACATTTAATTTCCTATTTTAATGCAGTGAAAGCTCTACTCGCGGACAGCGACCTCAGGCGGACGAACTTTGTAGTTTTTTTTAGCATGATTTCCAAAATCCGTTCTCTTAGGCACACATCTCTCTTGGGCGGACAAAAATACTGGAACCGTGGCTAATGAATTCAATTTCGAAAATATCACAGTGCTTAATGCATTATTACAGCTTTACAGGCATTTTAAAGTCGACTTGGATAACGTGTATCCACATGTGCTCGCCACTGTATGTTGCCTTAATATTTAAGCCTTTAAATATATTAATATATTTTTCAGATCCTGATAGTTGTTTATAACTTTTTAAAAGACTGCATATTTATTTAATGTAATTTAATTGCCTTTATTTCAATATATTTCAATAATATTAATTTATTGAATTGTGCATAAAAATTTCCATTATTTAAATCTTAAATTAAAATAATTGGAACTAAAACTTGATATGAAATTTGTTAGGTTATTACATTACATTAAATTTTAATTGGGAAATTGTATCTTTTGTTGTTGACGGAGTCACACCTTGTAAAGTGAGTGTCTGTGTGTGTGTGTGTTTGTTTGTGTGTGTGTGTGTGTGTGTGTGCGTGTCTGAGTTGGTGACAAATGTAGCCCCGTTTTCGTACAAATATTTGTTGTATAAAAATAAAATAGCATCCAAGGAAATATACCAAAAGATACAGATACATTTACATTTGTAGAGACACAGATAGAGATACTTGCGGTATGTTATGGTGCTGACAAATAGAAATTCCATACACCGCTTAAAAATAAAATTGAAACACACGGCGCACATTTCGACTTTTTGGAATTTTCCCCCGCCATCCCAAATTGTTCCAGAGCGGAAAATTGTCACCCAAAATGAAAAGAAAAAAAAAAGAAAAAAAAACTAAATGCCAAGAGAACAAAAATTGAACAAAAATTTCAATTAATTTATGTGCGTCCTATGGCAACATGAAAATTTCCACTCCAAAATAAAACAACAACAGTGCACAGCACACCATTCAGGTATGTGCCCCGCCCACTTTTACACCGCCCCACACACGTTTCCACCCACCCCCCTCCTTTCGCCAGCAGTCCAACACTTTTCACTTTACTTTGATGGGGCCTGGCGTTTTTGGCGTTGGCGTTTGGCGTTTGGCGTTTTTGGCGTTTTTGGCGTTTGGCGTCGCCTCGAGACGCGACGCGATGCGATGCGACGCTTTTCCCAGCCGACGCTTTCCCACTCGACGCTGGCTGCGTTCTAGGCGATTAGTTGCTTATAAATAGCACAGACATGCGGAAGATAAAGATGTTGGCCCGATGTACCCTACCACAGAGAGTACTATCGACTTTTTCGCTTGGTCTGAAATATTTTCTGGAAATTTACATTATTTATTCAAAAGACGTAATACTAAAAAGTATAAATTAAGTGACTAATTAATTAATTAAATTAAAATATTTTTAATGAAAAATATGTTTTAGTTTTAATATAAGATTAAGATAAGAAATGTAATTTGAATATTACGCAGGACTATCATTATTATTACAATTGCCATTGTCATGCTCATTATTATTGAATCTACTTAAAACATTATTGGCATTGAGCCTTTTAGTTCTCAATAAAAAGTAATAAATAAAACAATCAAAAATATTAATATTTAATAATATTAATAACAACAATAATAATAATAATAGTGATAATGATAATGATAATGATAATGATAATTATAATGATAATTATAATGATAATGATAATGATAATGATAATGATAATGATTATGATAATGATAATGATAATGATAATGATAATGATAATTATAATGATAATAATAATAATAATAATAATAATAATACAATTCGTTACAATTGTCATTTTTATGCGTATTCTTATTTAAATTATTATTACAAAATTATGTAAAATATTAACAATAATTAATATTATAGCTGAATTGAAATTAACACTAGTGTTTATAATTGTTGTATGCTTTTTTATTAAATGCTAAATCTTTACCTAAAGTTCAGTAGACTTAAAGAGTTTAAACATTATTTATTTAATATTGTATTGACATACTTATTGCTTTTCAATTCATTTTCCAAATTATTATATTCTTGTCGTTAAAGAAATAAATAAATGCGCAGTACAGCGATATTTCAACAGGGTTTACCTGTGAGGGTATTACGCATACGGCGTGTTGTCAGTAAAAATTTCACTCTTGTTCTAATTGTTGTCGCTTTGTTGTTGTTGTTGCTGTTGCTGTTGCCGTGTGTTGCGTCTCGCAGTTGTCAGGCCATTGTGGCAGCCGTTGTCTCCGTCTCGCCGTCCACCCACACGCCACTCCGGTCGTTCGTCCGACTGTCCCACCCACTCCCCATCCCCATCCACGCCCCTGCCCCTGTCACTGCCCCTGCCCCGCTTGTAAGCCCCCTTGAAATATTTGTCACTAATCCTACACACAAAACTATTTCGGTGTTAATAATCTGCTTCCGCAATTTGATGTTGCTGCCACAGCTACAAGTATTTCTGCCACTGCCTCTGCCACTGCCCCTACCTCCACCTTTGCTTCTTCATCCACTCATGCTCTGCTTCTTCTTTGTCTCCGACAACAATAGGCCTCGTCCATCCAATCTGTCAACTCGCCCAATGATAGCTCTATTTGTATCTGAAGCTTCGCCCTTCAGTCATTTACATTCCTCTATAGCCAAAATTATCTTAATGCCAATCCAGCTATTAATTTGGCTCAACTTTCTATGGCCATCAATGGGATCAAAGCGGCAAGAAGAAGACTTAAATGCATAACAATTAAGAAGAAGAAGCAGAAGATGAAGATGAAGGCACCAATTTGTGGAGTAGCAACAAATTAAGCAGATTTTTATTGTGTACTTTCTACCGGAATTGTTCTTGATTTCATCGTGGCTTTATGCCATTTCAATAAGCTTCAAAATCTGATCAACTGTAAAATACTCTGTACTAGGCTACGTCCGTCTGCCTGGGGCTACGAAAACAAATAAAATAAATGTTTTGAAGATTAATAGGGTATACTGTAATTGTTGGAATGTATGTAAGAGGGATCAGAATCAATAGCTGAGTCAATATAGCCAAGCACAAGTTTGTTTACACGCCCACTTTAGTTCGTCTTATCTTCATAAAAAGGTAAAAAGTAAAACTAAAATGTTTTAGTAAAGAAAACTTCTTTGTTAGCTATGCTATGCTACCAATTCTACACGGATAGTATATGTCTAGGAATCCAAATCGGATAACTATATCGCATACCTCCCATAGCGCCGATCGGTTGCTATATGCATTTATGTTAATTCATTTTATTTATAATATTTGCGACAGTTTGTCCAATTTTTAAATTTTTAGGCTTTGAAAACATTTGCAGAATTGATATGTGAATTATCCTAGAGGAATCTGCATTGGCATTTGGCACTGGCAGCGATCTCCTCATGCGGCTTTAATCACACGAGTACAAGTCCTAATGGCGGGCAAAAAAATATATTGATTAGATTTATAGTAGTATAGTAAATAAAATATATGTTTTTTTCAATATTTACGCCATTGTCTTCCATTTCCTGATTAATAGCTTCAGCGGCAGCTCCCTGGTATGGAAACTGACAAATTCTGCAGAAATTTCCAGTGTCATTCAACACAGGCATCGAACGGAGCTCGTGGTTCTCCTGGTCAGACATTGGCTAAAGAATGAACAGTTGAAATAAAAAATGGGCAAAATAATAAGAACATTCATACGTTTTGAACATTTTCGATTGGTAGAAGTGGCGATGGTTGTCCAATAAACAAATTGGCGATGTTAAAATGGAGTGGGAAGGGAGTCGGTAGAGGAGGTGCTACGATTGGAGCTGGAGGAGCCTCATGAGCATGTCCTCTCTGTAAATGAAAGGGATATTATAATAATAATTAACTATATGACTTAAGTTCACGAAAGTAGGTTATTTATGTAAATCATTTCAAAAGATACCAATTCTTACCTTGCCCGATTCCTCAGCTGGTTCTTCAGAGTCATCCAGATGCTTCACCATATCAAGGAACTTGTCACGAGCTTGTGGGCTAGGGGGTAGGTCAGACTCCATGGAAAGGACGAGTCTTCCTATGTCCTCCCACTATGAAAGTGAAAGAGTTATTTGAATGGGACATTACAGAATCATTCCTTACATTGGTCGGTTGATTACGACGCTTACGACGCATGAATTCCTGAAAACACTTCAGGAATTGCTCACTCTTATCCTCATCCATGCCTTTGGTATCCACACATAGATTCCATATACGGCGACTCTTTTCATCTTCAGACATGACGAGATCGAAATCTAAGAATGTTCTACAATTGTGAAAACTTTTGCTCTTCCTGGTTAAATCTTTCCGTCGACTGAATTTTTCTTTGGCTTTCGAGCTGTCAGCTTACACGTGGCAGAAATATCGATAACTCCAGGGTTGCTTGGATCGGCAATTTCCGAATGTATTTTGCAAAACTCATTTCTAAACGTTATTTTAACAGCTTAAAAATCAATGTTTCAGGCTTTTAACTTAAATAATTGGGACTTCTAAGTGATATCAGGGAATTCTTTTGCAGAAATTCCATAACTAATTTTAAAATAAAATTAAAAGTGGTTTTTGAAGTAATAACTTAAGAATTTAATTTCATTTCGTTCAAAAATTGATTAATCAATTGTTTAATGCATACAATAAAATAAAATGTGTTTTAAATTTATAACTAGGCATTTTTAAAGAATTTTATGTATATTTTCGTACCCCAAAAATAAAACTAGAATGTTTTAGTAAAAAAGACTTTGTATGCTTTTTATGCTATCTGAACCAAATTTACAGGGCTAGTACATGTCCACGAAGTACATATACTGCTCAATTCATCCAAATCGGACCACTATATCGCATAGCTCCCATTGCCAAGCAGTCTTATCCATCACTAATATTAAGTAATTAAATTTTGAAAATTTAAGTTATATGAAACTATACAAGTAAATAATTAATGCATTAAAATGGGAATAAAAAATAAAGAAATTGATTCAACATTTAATGCAATTGTCGGGGAAAACCCAAAGAAACCCAAGTAGATCAATAAAATATAATGCCAAAACAGTAACGAAAGATCTTTGATTCAAGGGGAAGAATTAATGGCAGAGACACCATTCTTACTGCCCTTGGGAATCTGGGATATACGGGGAATATGTTAATTTATTTTATTAAATATTTATAAAATGTTTGCACTTATATTTGTACCCAATTTTAGCAGTGCTGCAATTCGGTTGAATTTAACTGCATAATAAATAAATTAATTTAAAAATCACACTTTTATTTTCTTTACTTTTAAAAGGTATTATTAAAAGTGACTTTGTGTGGCTTTTGCTCCTCTTGGAATGTATTACAATTGAATTTTTAATTCATATATAAAAAATAGCTAAATTTGGCTATCTAAATTAAATATGTCTCAAATTTTTCCTTTTTAATTTATAGATTTGAATTTCAAAGTATTAAAAATAAGATTCAAAATTTTCCAATTCATAAAAATTCTCAAATTCCAAGAATTTTGAAGCTATTAACTTACTGCATTTGAGAGCTAAAGAAATTTAGCTTTAACTGCAGCTCTTGGCTATTTTCTGCCACTCTCTCTCTAGCTTCACTATATATTTAACTCCACTTCTCCTTCTCTCCCTCTCCTTCCTTACCTCCACTTCTCTCGCTCTCCCCCTAATTCTGGCTTTAAATGGCTAGTTTTGGTGTCGTTGTTGTCGCCCATCGTAAATTTGGAGCGTGTTTTTTTCTTTGTTTTCCCGACCTTATCATATATCAAAGAAAAGTTCTGTAAAGCAATGAAAATTAAATGAAAACTCTTTAAATGTTTAAGAGGTGGCAAGAAGCAGAGTGGCAGGAGGAGCGGGGATGCGCGAGGAGTAGGAGCGAGGAGGAGGAGGCGTTGCTACTTTGTTGCCTCTGTTGCCTGTCAATCAAAATAAAAAACACACACACAGAAAAAGTTGCATTTTGCTTTTCAATTTTCCACAACGGTTTTCCTTGTGGCAGTTTGGCTGGCGACGCGGCAGATGGAAAGCCGCAGAGCAGCAGGAGGCAGAGGAGGAAGGAAAAACCGGAAAAGCTTGTGCTCATATCGAAGGAAAACTTCAAAACCCGAAAGCCGAAAGAGACGACGTTCAACTGAGTAGAAAACATTGTTGCAGTTGTTGCAGTTGTTGTTGTTGTTGTTGTAGTGATTGTTGTTGTTGTTGTTGCTGCTTGTGGCCGTTGTCACAGCAAGGCATTAATTATGCCATCAACAAACCGTCGACATAGTAGACATATCCTGTTGACAGACACACACGTACACACTCACACACACACACACACACTCACACACACTCACACACACACACTCTCACACACTTACTTACTTTTGCTAGAAAAGTTTTTCGCATGAGGAACGAAACGGAGCGGAAGTCACGTCGCTGCTTTGGCCTCAGCCTCAAGTTTTCCACCGAAAACTCAAATTTAAACTCAACTCACTTTTTAAATAATAAAACACAAATGGAAAACAAAAACAATAACAAAATATAAACAATAAACAACATTTAACATTATTTAGTAATAACCAGAAAGAATGCTACAGTCGCCTCGCCTTTAGGATACCCCTTACTTAGTTTCAATACGTTGTTAACAATGGGGTATGATAAGAGATTGGAGTATGATGGATAAGACAGTTTGCCAAATACAAAATATTTCCATACAAATTCATGTTTAGAGCATATTCTCTACCGATTGTTCCCATGGCAGCTATAGGATATAGTGTACCGATTTGGATGGATTTGGTCAGTATATGTACTTCGTGGACATGTACTAGCCCTCTAAATTTGATTCAGATAGCATAGGTTAGGTTAGGTTAAGCCGGACGTCCTCGCGGGTACTGTACATTGGACGTATACGGCCCTTAGTAGATCGGGCGCGGAGGTTATTCAGGCTAGAAGTTTAGGAGAATTAGGGACCCTTTCGCGAACATCAGTAGGTCTCTTGGTGAGCGCTCATAGAGCGTATTTGAGGTGCACCCAGACATCTTAGCCTTGTTTGCTCTAAAGCAGGACAGTGCCAAAGTTGATATTCTAGTGCTTCGGAGGTGTTAGGGTATTTGCAATTTTCTGCAGTCAGTGTCCGTAGTAATACCAAGCGTGGCCGCATGCGCAGCTGCTAGGCAGTGACCAGTGAGCACTCCAATTAGCATCCTACAGTCTTTCCGAGAGAGATGCAGCAGGAATCGGCTAAGTTGTGCTGTACTACAAGAGGTGGTGTTCCGCCACCATAGGTCTATTAGTTTGGTGGTGCTCCTCTCAAGACTGCTATACAGCGATCTTAGGGACATGGACATAGAAAGCATAAAAAGTCTTTTATACTAAAACATTCTAGTTTTATTTTTGGGGTACAAAAATATATATAAAATTCTTAAAAAAATACCCAGTTATAAATTTAAAAACACATTTTATTTTATTTTAAACAATGAACAATTGATTAATTAATTTTTGAACGAAATGAAACTAAATTCTTAAGTTATTACTTCAAAAACCCCTTTAAATTTTATTTTAAAATTAGTTATGTATTTTCTGCAAAAAGAATTCCCAATTCTAAGTGCCCAACTATTTAAGTTGCAAGGTTGAAACTATTGATTTTAAGCTGTTTAAGTAAATAAAATTTAAAAATGAGTGTTACAAAATACATTCGGAAATTGCCGATCCAAGCAACCCTGGAGTTATCGATATTTCTGCACGTGTAAGCTGACAGCTCGAAAGCCAAAGAAAAATTCATTCTTGGCAGAAGGATTTCAACAGAAAGAGCAAAAGATTTTTCTTAGTTTTCGATCTCGTCATGTCTGAAGATGAAAAGAGTCGCCGTATATGGAATCTATGTGTGGATACCAAAGGCATGGATGAGGATAAGAGTGAGCAATTCCTGAAGTGTTTTCAGGAGTTCATGCGTCGTAAGCGTCGTAATCAACCGACCAATGTAAGGAATGATTCTGTAATGTCCCATTTCATTTCCTATTTCATTTCTCCTTTCACTTTTACTTTCAAAGTGGGAGGACATAGGAAGACTCGTCCTTTCCATGGAGTCTGACCTACCTCCTAGCCCACAAGCTCGTGACAAGTTCCTTGAGATGGTGAAGCATCTGGATGACTCTGAAGAACCAGCTGAGAAATCGGGCAAGGTAAGAATTGGTATCTTTTGAAATGATTTACATAAACAACCTACTTTCGAGAACTTAAGTCATATAGTTAATTATTAAAAACCTTTCCATTTACAGAGAGGACATGCTCATGAGGCTCCTCCAGCTCCAATCGTAGCACCTCCTCAGGAGAATCGTGCACCGACTCCCTTCCCACTCCATTTTAACATCGCCAATTTGTTTATTGGACAACCATCGCCACTTCAACCAATCGGAAATGTTCAAAACGTATAAATTTTCTAATTATTTTGTCTATATAAATTTCAACTGTTCATTCTTTAGCCAATGTCGGGCCAGGAGAATTACGAGCTCCGTTCGAGGCCTGTGTTGAATGCCACTGGAGATTTCTGCAGGATTTGTCAGTTTCCATACCAGGGAGCCGATGCTCAAGAAATGAATCAAGAAATGGAAGACAATGGAGTAAATTTAAAAGAAATTATATTTTAATTACTACTATAAATCTAATCAATATATATTTTTTTTATACTCCATCAGGACTTGAACTCGTGTGATTAAAGCCGCACGAGGAGATCGCTGCCAGTGCCAAATGCCAATGCAGATTCCTCTAGGATAATTCACATGTCAAATCCGCAAATGTTTCCAAAGCCTAAAATTTTAAAATTGGACAAACTGTCGCAAATATAATAAATGAAATGAATTAACATAAATGCATATAGCAACCGATCGGCCTTATGGGAGGTATGCGATATAGTTGTCCGATTTCAATTTGGATTAGCTTACAAAAGAGTTTTCTATACTAAAACATTTTAGTTTTACTTTTTACCTTTTTATGAAGATAGGACGAACTAAAGTGGGCGTGTCAGCAAACTTGTGCTTGGCTATATCGACACAGCTATTGAATTTGATCAAGAATATACATAGTTTATGGTGTCTGCCACGTCTCCCTGTTACATACATTCCAACGTCTACAGTATACCCTTTCACTCTACGAGTAACGGGTATAATGAGTTTATTAAATTTAACAATTAATTAATAGTTAATCTGGGTATAAAAGTAAAGAAACCGTTTTGAGACCCCAGCTAAACCTTCTATTTTTAATAAGATTTTATAAGTAAGTAAGTAAAATTATAAATATAAGAGAGTAAAATTTTAAAAACTATGCCTCGTTAAAAATTTTGAAAAAAACCATTTAAAAATAAATTTTTATTTTATTTAAAAAATTAAATTTTTTTTATAATTAATACATTTTTTTTGTACCTTTTTAAATAACGCTGTTCCTAAGATACCAAAATTTATTTTAAATCTCTATACCAATTTTAGTTTTTCCAACATTTTCCTAATTTTGGGCATTTTTTCCAGATCAAGTCACGTAAATAATTTCAAAATTTTGAGGCATGCCAAACCCCCGTCCCAAAGTCCCAAGGTAGCATGCCACATTCTTGTCGGGTGGCGCCACCAAACATTGAATCGAGTGCCTGTCGAAAGTAAAAACTAGGCCCACCTAGAAAAGCGAGCAGATCTCGAGTCTCGGAACCCGTTTGGGCCAAGCGGCACCTTTTCATAATACCCTGTAATCGAAGCGTTGAGTACGAAGGGGGTTTGGGTGAAACACACTTGGAGTACAGGGCTCTGAATCGGTTGGGAGTAGCTAAACACTCTTTACAGCGTATCTGTAGGTCTATCATTCCACGAACTCTCTAGGGATTATATTTGGTAAGCTGCTAATAGTTGTTCTACTATCAAATTAACTAACCATTTTTGTCAATCACCGGGTATCTGCTAGTCGTGCAACTGTTATGTTGTACTCTCTGTTGAAGCATATCTGATGTATGCAAATTAAACGTGTTATTTGAGTAGGCTTAGTAATAGCTGCAACTAAATTGCATGTTTACAGGGTATAAACTAGTAGTGCAATTGCTTGGGAAGTCATAAATATTTTATATTTCCAACTTTTTCTATTTCACAGCGTAACTGTTAGTCGATCATTGCTGCAGTTGTGTTTGCTTTTAGCCGCAACAAAGTCAAGTCAGCCTTTAAAGCCTTCCCAAACTGACAGATTGTGATTACCGCTAACCGCCCCCTTTAGCATACCTGTTATATTGTCTATTACAGGGTAAATTGTGGAAAACAAATATTTTGATCAGAAAGAATCGTCGAGAACTTAAAGTTCTTGTTAAAGAGATTAATCCTCGATTTTAGCGCGTTAAATCAACTAAAATTTTAAAAATAAAACATAACACATAATTAATTAATTTTTCTAATACTTTCCCAGTTAGTTAATTAATTAAATTTAAATTTAAATCATAATGCAAATTTATTTGTTTTTAAATTTAATTTAAATCTTATTTTTAAATATTTTGTTATTTTTTAATTACATTAATTTAATTAATTTTCTTTTTTGTGTCGACTGCTACTAGTCTGGCAATAAATAAATAATTAAATTAATTAAAATTAAATAAAAATTAAATTAAATTTAATTAAATTAAATTTAAATTAATAAAATTAATTAATAAAATTATGATAATCTTTTACATATAACTTTATTAATTGCTTAATATTCGCAACTGCTTTTAGTTTGCCTTAATAAATAAATAAAATAATTATTTATTGACGAAAACTTAAAGCAGTAGCAAATATTCCACAAATAAACAAAACTTAAAAAAAAAAAAAAAAAAAAAATAAAATAAAAAATAAATAAAATGTAAATAAAATAAAAATTAAATAAAAATAAAATAAAAATTAAATAGAAATAAAATAAAAATAAAATTTAATATTAATTTTAATACGTATAAAATAGAAATATAATTTTTTTTTAAAAATGAATGAAATATTTTATTGGAGCTTACTAATTTATTGATCTCTCATGTAAATTAATCAGCAATTCCAACATTATCTTAATGTTCCTTGTAAAAAGTTTATAGTTACATTTATATATTTTTTTTTAATCATAATTTATTTTAATAAATATTTCTATTTATGTTATTACAATAAAAAAGTTGTCTTTATGTGTATTTGTTAAAATTAATTTATTTCTTTTACGTTCAGTATTTTATACAAATTTTTATTTTTTTAAATAAATAAATAAATTGTTTTATTAATTTAATATTATTGTGCAAATATTTGTAGACTTGTTTCTGTATAAAATCGAACACAATTTTATATGCTGCTAAAATGCTTATATTCTTTTGCTATATTTCTAAAAAATTTATAATTTTTTGTTCCTTAATTATTCATAAATACTTAATTAATTTATTAATTATTCAGCTTTAGTCTCTATTTAACTTAAAACTGTGATCACAAAGTGTAATTTAGTTTTCTTTTGAATTTTAATTAACGGGTATTTTCAAGTCGTTGCTTTGAGACTTGTGTGTCAACTTGTTGCAAGTTGACTGTGGCAGACACAGCGACGCAGTCAAAGCGACAACTTGGCCCAGAGGCTATTACCGGTTGCCGGCTTTGCCAACAATGCGGATACGTGCCCCAAGTTGTGTGTGTGTGAGAGTGTGTGTGAGTGTGTGAGTGTGTGTGTGAGTGTGTGTGTGTGAGAGTGTGGTGTAGTGTGTGTTGCGGTCTAGGCGAGGATCGTAGACAAAAACAAAGCTTGCCACATGCCGCAATACGCTTTGCCTGCTTTTTGCTGCTGCTGCCTCAATCAGATAAGTTAATTGGCCATTTTGGCCCAAAGGGAAAAAACGGCAACAGCGAGGGAGTGAGGAGGAGTGGCAGGTGGGGACAGGAGGGCGTAGGAGCTGAGGCACTGTTGCCGTGGCAAGTTGTTGTTTGGGCCATTGGCCGACGACCGACAAAACGTGAACAATGTGAGCCACGTTAACACCGCCAACAACAACAACAACAACAACATTGTTAACCCAGTGACACAGTTTTACAATTCACTTCAATTCAATTGCATTTCTGAATACCCACGTACCTCTCCCCCTCCCTCTACCCCTGCCCCTACTCCTCGCTCTGCCCACTACCCTCTGCGTTGCATGCCACTGTGATCTGATAGCGCGCCGCTTTGCCATTTCGATTGCGATGAATGCACTTCGATTATACCAAACTTCTCCTTGCCTCGCCCCTACCGCCCTCCCCCACCACGCCCCTCATAGGAGAAGCACGTCATCAAGCTTGAGATCTTTGTTGTGAGCTTTGTTTGAGCTTCAACTGAACAATGGCAACTATTGAATAGTTTTATTCGATTAACATTTGTGTGCATAAATATGCATACCAGATAAAAGTATTTTATTTTAGTCATTTATTTATTATACCAGACAAATGCACTTACTTTATTTACTTAAAGTTAGACTTAAACAAATCTTCCAATCTTAAATCGAATTTGTACAAAACTTAAGCTAAATTATTGTTATGATTGCAAGTATTCGATAAACATATATTTAAATTTAAGATTATATAAATAATTTAATACAAAGCATTTTAAAGTTTTTTATGAAATTTAAAATTGTTTAATTTCATGTCTTGAGCTTCAAAAAAAGGTTTAATGAATATATTCATTCGAGAAGTATTAAAAATTATTTGGCTTATCATGTGTCAAAATTTAAGCATTTCTAACCTTTTTATACCCTTGCAGAGGGTTTACTGTTTTTGTCACGAAGTTTGTAACGCATTGAAGGAGGCGTTTCCGACCACATAAAATATATAAATTCTTGATCAGCATCAACAGACTAGTCGATATAGCCATGTCCGTCTGTCCGTCTGTCTGTCCGTCTGTCCGTCTGTTTCTATGCGAACTAGTCTCTCAGTTTTAAAGCTATCTTAATGAAACTTGGTACAGATGTGTATTCTCTTTGCACGCAGATCATTTGTAAAAATCGGACAGATCGGACCACTATATCATATAGCTCCCATAGGAACAATCGGTCGAAATGCATGAAAATGTATGAACATTATCGGCGTCTATTGACCGATTTCAACCAAATTCACGGAGAATCAATTTCACGGAGAAGAATTTCATGCGAATCGGACTTCTATATCATATAGCTACAATAGAAATAATTGGTGAATGAAACCAAATTAACGCAATATTCATGACTGCAAGGGTATTTAATTTTAGGCGAGCCGAAGATAACCGTTTTTTCTTGTTTTTTGTTTCTATTAATAATATTAACTGCATATCTGTTATGTATCTGTAAGAATGCATATGCAGACAAAATTATAATTTGAATCTCTTTGAATATACTTAATTGATAATCGAATACATATTCTTCTACATAATGCTTTTATAATTAATAAATAGTTTAATTTTAAACAAATTGTTCGACTGATCGATCAAAATTTAATTTTTTGAATATTTCACGATTTTTACGATTATTTATCGATAAAAGGTTAATTTAAATAATTACTTATTTATCAGCTTGTTACATTGTGTTAATTTAATTAAAATGATTCAACAGTTGGCAAATTACACACATAATGCGAAGTGCAAGACATAATTTAAATAATTGCTTAATAAACAAGTAATTGACAAAAAATAACCAAGTTTGATAAAAATAATTGGCGCATGCAACAAACGAAATCACTGAGCGTATAAATTAGTGTCTGTGTGCGTGTGTGTGTGAGTGTGTGAGTAGCGAAAAGCGACGCAAAAAACAATTGAATTTTCATTCATAAACTGCAATTGCAGTTGTCAATGGACTGAAGCGCCATTTACATGCGACAGGAAGTGACGTAATCAATAAACATGCACACACACAGTCACACACACACACACAATCACGTGCGGTCCCACAATTGCGCCTGCGTCGCGTCGCAGTCGCTGTTGACGCGCATCGCTGGCAGCAAAAAGAAAAAAAGTTTGTATCCAAAGTCTTTCGTTCTATGCGTTGACCTCGTGCTGCATTCGAGTTCGAATTTCGTACAAAGTTGTAATTGCGAAAAGTCACAGCAACAACAACAACAACGACAACAAGAATGACAATGACAACAAAAAGCGCCATTCACAGACTAGACGAAGCACGCAACGAGTGCAAGCGAGATGGCAACAAAGCTTTGGCATTTCTGTCAAGTGAGTGGCTTGGAATGCAATTCAAGAGAGTGGGCAAGTGGGGTGGGGAAGGGGAATTGGCTGTCTTAGAGAGCGAGAGAGCAGGAAGCGCATTTGCCTTGACGAATTGCCAATTGGATTTAAAGTGTCGACCTAAACCAAAAAAAAAAAAAAACACTTTTTGCGAAATGTGTCGCATAAATAACTCAAGGCGCAGACTACGACAGCGAAGAGACAAAAAAAGTAACTGTCGAATTTGAGTCGCGTTCCACTGTAATTATTCATTGCAAGCGTTCTGGAATGCAGTAAATACTATAAACAAAATGCAAATCAATTGCACGGGGAATTCACTTAAAAATCAGCTCAGTGCAGTTCATTAGAAAAACAGTTAACAGCGCACGTGTGTATGCGTACACTAGTGTGTGTGTAGGTTTTACACACTTGTTACGTTTGTATAATGGCATGCTATTAAATAGTTAAATAAGTCAAGACTATAATTTATACTCAAAAATGTTGGGCAGCATTACAACTTGGCAACAATGTTGCATCAACATGTGTTTGAGCAACGCACTCAGCACTCAGCAACGCACTCGAAACGTTAGCACTTGTGCTCAAAGCTACTCAAACACTCAAGAGCGCGCGAGCGACATGTGAGAGAGCTTGAGTGAGTTGAAAAATTCAAAAAAAGCTTTCCACCAGAACCAAGAGCGCCAGAGCCAGAGAGTGCGAGAGAGGGAGCAAGTGAATTTCACAATTTGGCGCGAATCAACTCGCTTGAGTAAGGTAAAGGCAGTGAGACGGCAGTCGCTGGCGCTGTCGCAGTCGCTGTCGACGTCGCCGTCATAGTACTCGCAGTCGTAGTAGATTCTCGTAGTTTGAGTTTGTGTGTGTATGCGCATGTAGAAAGCTTCCGTTGACTGAATTAACAACAGTCCGCCAAAATAAAAGTGCAAACACGTCAAGTTTGTTGTGGTGAAAGAGGCGTGGTAGTGCAGTCGCTGTCGCTGACGCTGACGCTGCCACTGCCGCTGGCGTCAGTGTCAACAATGTCTGTCTGTCTGCAGCGCCGACGTCGACGTAGGCGTTTGGTGTGGGCTGCGGGACTCAGACACGGAACATGCGCCCTTTCACTCTCCCTCGCTCGCCCTCCATCTGTCTGCTACTCTGTCGCTGTGTGTGCGTGCGAGTGTGTGCGGTGACGTGAAAGCAAAAGTGACCGTTAGCTCTTGTCTGTTCTTTCTGTCTGTCTGTCTCGCTCGCTCGTGCTCTTTCGATTGCCCAAAAATTGCAGACAAAAGCTAATTGCAATTTCGACGACCTACATCAACTAAGCGGGGTGGGGTGTGGTGTGTTTGTGTTTGTGTAGGTGGAAGGGGGAAGGGGGGAAGTGGTTGAGGGAGAGTTGTCTGTCTATGTGTGTATTGATTTTCAAGTTGTTCTCGTTGTTGTTCTTATTGCTTGTCACGCCCATTTGTGGTCGTTATGTTCCTCAAGCAGTTTCATTTTCATTTTTAGATACAAATCTTGCAGATACACGACCGCACACACACGCGGACACGCAGACAGACAGCGGGAGAGAAAACGCTCGTAAATGTGTTCAAATTTATAATTTGACATTTATGCATTTTTTATGATTATTTATTACGTTAATTTTTGATTAAAACTGGCGTCGACTGGCAACCATCCCCGTCAGACCTTCTCCTTCTCCCCTCCTTTCATTCTATCTTTCTATTCGCCTCTCTGCTTCCCCACCCTTCCCTCTGTGTTAGTTGTATCTCAATTCATCTGCGACATTTTTAACTATTTCTTTAATGAAGTTGAAGTTCATGAACTTGATATTGAATTTGGAATTTAATACTAAAGGGAAAGGGGAATTTAAAGTAAGAAGCCAACTAAAGTAATAAAACTTAATTTAATTATATTTAATAAAAATTATTTAGTTTAGTTTTATATTGAATATAATTAAATTAAGTTTTATTACTTTTAGTTGTCTTAAAAACAATTTAAATGTTTGCCTAATAAGCTCTAAGAATTTTTAAACTATGTAAAAATCAAGTAAAATTAAATTATTAAGCTAAGTAATTAATTAATTAAAATTAATGTGTTTATAAATTATTAATAAAAAAATTGATTGTGTTAATAAATAAAATTTAATATTTAATTTTCTTTTTTATTGTAACTAAAGTTAAAATTAAACTTAATATAAAACTGTTATATTATTTTACTGCATTTAACTCTTAAAAGACCTTTAAATTTAGTACTTTTTGAACTTTATACAATTTTATTTTCTTTTCAATTAACTTAATTAGCTACTTGGCCTAATTTGTAGATTATGCAGTAAATTCAAAGTATCTATAGCTTTTGAAACACTTTAGAGTACCGGTGTCATTTGTATATAGTATTAGTGTCTGAATTTCAAGTCGTTTCCTGAATGCTGATTAACTCAGGAGACCTTCCATGGGTATCATGCACCTTGCTATCTCTATGAGTATTTGAAAAATAAAAAAAAAAAAATACAAAAAATACCAACAGTACTTCTCGTCTCGCCGGGAGTATCTATCAATAACGTTGCCAGGCAGCCGTGTCATAATCAGAGACTCATAAATAAAACACACATTCTACATTTAGTTGCATGTGTATGGCATCTGGCATATGGTGTATGGTGTATGGTGTATGGTATTTGGTAGGTACTACAGCATAATGTATATACAATATTTGTATATAGCACATATATGGACTATCAAATATACAAGTAGATTCACTATCTTGCTGCGGAAATTGAAACGTTTGAAAAATTCAATTGCATCGCTTGTAAAAAGATACAGATACAGCTACAAAGTAGGATCAAGTTTTATCACACAGCTTCATGTTTCACATAAAAGCTGAGATACTTTAAGGTAATTTTCCCCTAAATCGTATTTGATTACTTCAAGCTTAAAGTGTATAAATTGAGCTACATTTTCTTTGAAATCTTTTAGCTGTTTGGGGCGTGGGGAAAATGTGAAAATTGTGTCCAACAATTGCAGTGATTCGAAGGGTTTATGCATGCTCTGGGTTATGATGTCTTTTCCGTGTACTCGTACAACTCAAAACACTTTTGGGACAGGAATGAAACGCAAAAAGTTTCACTCTTGTCTGACATTGATGGACAGCACAACGCAAAACAACACAGTCAACTAAAATACAGAAAAAATACTCTATATATATACTAATTCTAAAATCTTTATAAGGAGATTTAAATAGAATTCGAAACTTTTGTCAACTTATATTTGAACTAATTTTAATGATCATCCCCCGCAGTTTATACTAAATTTTTTGAACACGACAAAAGTGAATCATGACATTTGACGTACAACAAATCTCTTCAATAGTCTCCGTATATATATATACTATATATACATACTTATTCAGGTCTGTTCCGGTTTTCGCTTGTATTTCACATTCGCAACATTTCGCAGAATTATACTAAGTAACAACTGGTGGGGATTTGCTTAAATCGTGAAATTCTAATGCATTTCAAGACTTGTGGGGATATTTTTAAATATACAGTGGAATCCGGTTATAACGACACTCAAGGGACCGACGATTTTACGTCGTTATACCCGGTAGACGCTTTAACCGAAACGAGCCAAGAAAAAAAAGCTTATATGGGGACCAAAGAAGTCATTGAATTTTCGTCGCAATGACCGGACGGACGCTTTAAGCGGAGTCGTTATAACCGGATTCCACTGTACTTAAAAAATACTGCAATTCTAGTATAAAATTACCATACGGCATGGCAACAAAATCAGCTTAAAGTTGGTTTTAGTTAACGGCAAGCTCAGGCGCAGCCAACTTAATGACCAAAGGCATTACAAATACCCTGTAAATGCGCTGTAAATATCCTGTAAATACCCTGTAAATACCTAACACCGTTTATTTTCTGTCACTACTGAAGCTGTCGACAAATCTATTTGTCTATAAACAAACAAGCATGATAGACATGCAGCTACCCTGTAAATCGACTAGTTTATACCCTGTAAAATGAGTTTGGTCACATTTGCAGTGCCTAGAATAACAATAAATAGTAATTATAAAGCCGAATTTGCGCTAAAACGGTGTAACTGATGACTGCACGACCGACAGATACCCTGTAAATTGAACTAAATCGCAAGGGCAGCGTTGGCATGTCTAAGAAATGCAGCAAACGCTTTGTATGCTGTTAACTGTGTGTACTTTTGCAGTGCCTGGTGCAAAGCTCGACTTGTAGTTACCCTAGAAAGCTACGAAAGCGAGCAACAAGTTTTCGCGCTTTATTTACAATTGTCAGAGTCTCTTGTTTACTCAGACATCTCGTAAAAATGGTGATACCACGAATTACATGACATAGACATAAACACGAACATGATACACACAAACATACCCATTAGCTCGCCATCTATCTCATGCCAACAGTGTGTGTATCTTGATCCAATCATAAACAACAAGACGAAGAAGAAGAAGAAGAAGGAGAAATAATAATAACAATAAACAAATAACAATTTATGATTTCAGTTCTTCCTCTTCTTTACTCTCCTCTTTCCTCCTCGTCTCCTTCTTCTCCTGCTCTTGTAGTTGACAATTTAGTCGAATTTCAGATACAATTTCAAAATTGGCGGGTCGTTTAAAGCGAGACGTTTGTTTACCTGTGGTTCACCTCATACCTCCCTCTTCCTCTCTCTCTGTCTCTGTCTCTTTCTACGTCTCTGTTATTGTTATTCTTATTTCCCTTCTCCTTCTCCACCTTCATCTCTTTCTTTTTGTTTTGTTTATGTTCTTGTTGCTGTGCTTTTCTTTTTTATTTTCACTTTTTACGTAATTTCATTTGCTTAGAATCTGCACTTTGCCCTCGTCTCCATCTCCATCTCCCTCTCCCTCCCTCTCTCTCTCTTTCTTTGCCTTTTCCGCTCTCTTTTATTTCTTTCTCTTTTTCTTGCTCTCTTTCTTTGTGCATTTTGTGCAAATTGATTTGACGCCAAAGCGTTCCCGCCCTGCAAATGTCAACACATGCCGGACGTTCAAGATACCCTAGTATTTTATATGCAGCCGTCGGTTAGCTTAGTTTCAATGTGCATTTCATTTGAAATAACCCTCAATTAAACTGCGTAGACCAACAACAATACAATCAGTCTCAATCAGTGCACAAGTTAAGTAATGGAGTTATCGAAATTATCGAATATGTACATATCGATAACATTTTTTATAATAAGTTTTGTTTCTAAACATTTATTTAAGTTAATTTGCTAGTTGATGCATGTATCGATTACAATGTAACACATATCGATAAGCCGTATCGATAATACATATCGATAAGCCGAATCGATAATACATATCGATAAGACATATAAATACTACATATCGATAAGACATATAAATAATACATATCGATATAACATATCGACATTACAAATTGATAATATAACGATACTATAATATATCGATAACACACATCGATAACATATTTATTGAAACTTGAATAAATTCATTACCATTCAAAGTCTACATTTCATAGATAGATTACTATACTCGACATCGCTTCCAATCGTCTTATATCGATAATCGATAACACAGCTAACACGTCCTCAACTTATTTCACAGTCTTTAGCTATGTCGATCTTTAAATTAATATTGTTTCGTAATTTCCACACACTTTCTGCAGTCTTTTCCCACAGGGTATTTGCTAGTCGTTCAAACTTTGCTTTGCTACTTAAACATTCAGAGCTCTCGTTTCTAGTTGAATTTTTTGTTTGTTGTTGTTGTTTTGTTGTTTTTGCTTTATCAGCGCTTAAATGTGGGAACTAAAAATGTGGGCAACCTGTGTTGTTATTGTGAGTGCAGTGGGCGTGGCAGTTGGCGTTGCCCCTACCGCTTTCCGCTGTCGTTGCTGCTGACGGAAAGCGCGTGAAATTTCAGGCGTTGACATTTTGCGCCATTTTTGCGCAGCTAAAAACAAATGCAAGTGACGCCTTGAAGACGCGTGAAATACAAACAAACTCAAGCACACACACACAGGCATACACACAGATACATACTGACGGAAGAGATGCGAATAGCATTTAACGTTGCCACCTGGCCTCAAATTGAAACATTTGCTCCCGTCAAACTGATAAGTGCATTCCCCCCTGCCCAACTCTCTGCCTCTCTCTCCCTCTTTTACTATTTCTTTCTACAGCTACAGCTTTCATTCACTGTCTCTCCCTCTATTCCATTCTCTGTCACTGTCTCCTACGCTCCCCCTCGAGGCTCCATTGATGCTGGTGGCGCTATTTTAATTATCAATGCACGTGGCATACATTGTTGTCAAATGGTTTTTTATTTTATTAATGGACAGCGCTTAGTTGACTCGTTACTGTAGTGACTCGTTACTCGTTACTTGTTCGACTCTTTGCAGGTTACAGCTTACATTCAACGCGCTGCAACTGAAACCATTCGTTGTCTTTGGGCACGATCAGCACGTATACGCCCCATTAGACGCTTGACGACGCCAGTTTGCATGCTGGCAGTTCGCCGTTTACATTTTGCAGTTAACAGCAGTTTAAAGCTGGCAATTATGCATATATGCTTAATTACAGAGGGTTGTTTGTGCAGTTTATGCAAATTAAAACATTTGGAATAAAATTAAAAGAAAATTCACTCAAAAATTAATTTAATTTTTAATTTTTAAAAAATTCCGATTTCAATAAAAAACTATTAATTTTGTAAGATTTGTTTAATTTTTAATTGAAATAAAATGAAATATAAAATATATTTAAAAAGCGAATTCAAATTCACCAACTGATTTAATTAACCAATCGATATTGGATTTTAAAAATCATATTAATCATAAAAAATCAGAGCAAGGCTATTTTATAAAGTATTTAATTCTTTCCTAAAAATATAACATAATTTATTTTAGACTACTTCTGTAAAAATGTTACTCGTTAAAAAATACTGAACTCCAAAATAAATAATGTCATAGATATTAGTTTTTGTCTGTTTAATAATTTGATTTCAATTATTTATTTCCATTTATTTTATTCACTATAAACTTTTTTTATTTTATCGATATTATGAGTATTTTATGCAAATTTTTTTTTTTTTAATTCCTTAATTTTTTAGTTCATTAAACTATATGTTGTTTGTTTTATTTAAGGATTTTTTTTTTAACATTATAATTATTATTTATTTTATATATTATTTTATTAAATTAATAATTAACTTTATAATTTTAAATTATTATCTAATTAATTTTAAAATAGTTATTATAATATTTTTGATTTATTTCAGTATGTTTTAAATATATTAAATTATTATTGTTTATTTTTAATTATTTAATTAACTTTTCAATTTACTTTATAATTTATAAATTTTATTTATTTTTTATTATTTAATTAAATCAATAATTTACATTATAATTTTAATTAATGATTAAACTATTTTAAAATTGTAATTATAATTTTTTTGATTTATTTGTTATTTATTATTTAATAATTAATTTGAAAATAGTTTTTTTTTTTCTTTTTTTTTTTTATTAACTTAACACATTTTATTTATTTCATTATTATTTATTATTTAATTAATTTTTAGATAGTTTTTAATTTAATTGGTTTATTCTAGTTTCTTTATACATACTTTTTATTCAGTTTTCTTTTTTCCTTTATATGAAATAAATTTGTATTATTAGTTTTAATGATTATTTTTCTAAATTTATTTAATTTTATTTTTTATTTTTTTATTTTATTTAATTTTTAATTTATTCGTTCTTTTCTTTTTGGTCAATTTTTAAGCCACCCTCCCATGAAAATATATCGATAAGTCGTAAGTACAGTTACGGGCAGTTTCACAGTCTGGCCGACAGCCTTCGGTTCGTATAACTCGAAACTTGTAACTTATAACTCATAACTGGCTGCTTTACGACTTAAGTAATAGGTTGCTATATATACATATATATCTACATATCTATATGCATGCATAAAAGTGCATACATGTGTGTATCTGTGTACGTATTTTGTTCTGATAGTATGCTAATGGGCCGACTAATGCGGAACCAAACCCGCAGCTGCAGTTTCAGTTTGGGTTTCAGAATAAGTTGACGTTTCTACCCATAAATGCACATTATTCATATGCAAATGTCTGACATATTGACCGGATTTTTGTTTCTCTTTGAGCTTTTAATATTTTTAGTTTTTCTTTATTTTGTTTTGTGGGCTTACAGCGCCTGATAAAGCTTATCAGGCGTCGTCTAATGAGTAGCTCCATATACTTACAACTAAATACACTCGGCGTCATAAGTATTCACTCGTCAGGCACTTTGTCATTGTCATCTTTTCAATGCAATTCGTTGAAATTTGCTTCCGTTTTTTTGTGTATACCTTAACAATAAGTGCATTGCGGCTATGTCAATGCAAGTGCAATCGAATAATCGAATGTTTAAAAGAAAGTAATTTCTATTCCAAATTTTAAAACTTACAACTACTCTTTAAATCCAAAATGTACTCAGTACAAGGTAGACTGTGTTTTTAGCACACAGCTTAGATCTCTCTACGAATATCCGATATACATAGTTTATCGATTACTTTGTAAAAATCTTTATCTTTGATTAAAGCTCATACCAAAAGACGCCTAAAGACTGAATATCAATTTAAGTACTGCTTTTCGATTACTTTTGCTTACTGTAGGAAGGTCAAAGTCGCGTCGCTTAGTCGATATACGTATGTTTATCGATTGCTTTGTAAAATAAATCGGTAACATTTAATAAAGCTGATACCGAACGTCGCGTAAAGACTGAATTCCGGTTTAAATACTTTTTTTCGACAACTTTAGTTTATCTGGGGATTAATCGATATACACATATTTATCGATTACTGTTTATCGATACATTTTTCTTTCATTAAAGCCAATACCAAGTGCCGCTTGAAGACTGAATACCAATTTAAGAATTTTTTACTCGATAATTTTTGTTAATCGAAGGGATGTCCTGATCTTGATTAATCGATTTACATATATTTACCGATTATTTTGCAATATATTCGTTATCTTTGTTTAAAGCCAAATGTCGCCGAAATACTGAATACCGATTTGAGTACTTTTTATTCGATAACTTTTGTTTATTGGGCGATTAATCGATACACATATTTATCGATTAAAGTTGTTAAAAACCTTTATCTGTCGCTGAACTGTCTTTCAAGACTTAATTCCTATTTAAGAACTTTTTTTTGATAACTTTTGCTTATCGGTGGATTAATCGATATACATATTTATCGATAACTGTTGTTAAATACCTTTATCTTTGATTAAAGCTGTCGCTCAACTGTCTTTCAAGACTTAATTCCTATTTAAGTACTTTTTTCGATAACTTTATCGAAGGGAGGGCATCAGCGAAGCGACTAATCGATCGTTGCAAAGAAATGCTTTTGGAGGTCTTTCATTCCCGCTCTGGTGCTACTTGAAACAGCAAAAGGCAAATTTAATTTGCAAACAGCCTTTCGACTAATAATAGGCATTTCATCATTGTTGTTGTTGTTGTAACTCCCCATATCTCTAGGCTAGGCCGAAACAGATGCCAAAGTCAAGTTCATATTTCAGTTTCAAGGTTTTGGGTAAACATTTGCTAATAAGTAAACACACAGTGAAATATCAGCAAAAAATAAAAAAATACACGCAAATTGCGAAGAGTGCAAAAAAGGAGAAAGAAGGGAGAGAAAGAGAAGAAACACATATTGAAATGAAAACGAAGAAAGAACACAAAAGACAAAACACAGACGCAACAACAACAACAATAACAGCGATTTAGCAATGTTACTGCTCGTTTGTTTGCATTGTATTGTGTTTCGCATACCCTGTAAAAGGCACGTCTTGAAGATCACCTCAATCTGCGCTTAGTTGGGAGTTAAAGGCATTAAATTAGGCAAAAAAGGGGGAATCTTGAAGGTTTATTTTTTCGTTGTTTTCCATATAAGTTTGGAAGTAAATAAAAATTAAAGTTGTGCTGGTAAAAGATTCAGTTGTAACTCAGAAGTATCTAAAAGTTTACAAAAGGGTGAAAAAATGTATTTTAAGTAATTAATTGCTGTATGATAATTATTATAAAATGTAGTATAATATAAAAAATATTTAAAAAACATTTACTGGACATGGACAATGGTTTTCACTTTTGCAAGACTTGTGCATAATGTACATTTTATTTTATTTAAATAAACTTGAAAACTATGAAATACAAAATTTTATTCAAAAAATTAGTATCATGAAATAATTATATTACTTGTACATAAATTAAATTTTTTTTATTTAAATACACTTCAAAAATACTAGACAAAGTATTAAGGTTAATTACAGTTTTGCAGCAATTGTTTAAGTTTAAAGGTTTTTCAACTCAAATTTATAATAAATTTTAATAATACATTTAGTATATTTATGTTTGAAAGATGAGTGATAAATTCAAATAAAATTAATATTTTTATAAATATTTTAATTAAAAAATTAAACATTTTAATTAAACTTAGCTCACTTAAACTTTTTTATTATGCATTTTGTATGCTTTTGTAATTAAAATTTTTTTTTTTCATTTATTTAAATTATTTTTATTTGAAATTTTTATATTTTCTTAATTAAAATTTATTTTTCAACGATCTATATTTTAGTATTTCACACTTTTTTATTATTATTTTTTTTTAAATTTATTTTTTAAATATTTAAATTTTTCCTATTTCCCATTTTTTTATGCTTTTGTAATTTAAATTTATTTTTAATTATTTTAATATTTTTATTTCAAATTTTTTATGTTTTTTTAATTAAAATTTATTTTTTAATTATTTAAATTTTTTTATTTCATATTTTTTTTTGCTTTTCTAATTAAAATTTATTTATCAATTAAACTTTATTAATATTTCAAATTTTTTAAGCTTTTCTAATTGAAAATTATTTTAAATTTATTTACAACTTTGGGATATTTGTAATTAATAATTAAAAGATGAGAGTTAAATTCTAATAAATTAAAATGTTAATAAATATGTTAATGTATTAAATGAAATTAAAAGATTTAAATTAAACTTAGCTCACATTTTTTCATTAGCATTTATTTTTTAACTATATCATTTTTTTTTTATTTCATATTTTTTATGTTTTTTAATTAAAATTTAATTTTTCAATTATTTACATTTTTTATTTTGCATTTTTTATAAGTTCTTTTTATTAAAATTTATTTATCAATTATATAAATTTGATTAATATATCAAGTTTTTTAATGCTTTTGTAATTAAAATTTATTTTTGTAATAAATTTAAGCAACTGCACAACTGATTACAGGGTAGCTGCCTAGCAGTCAGTACGCTCAGATAGATGCTACTATTTTCGTTGTAAACTGTTACTTGTTGTCATTACTAGCTATTTGTTTGCTTTCGTCTTTTATTTGATGTGATCGCATTGAAAGTAAACCCCTTCAAGAATTTATGAATAGGCAATAATTTACTACTCGAGCCAAAGACAGAGCGTGTGAGCCATAACTGACGATTCGATTCGATTCGTTACGATACAGATACGTATACGATAAGATGATAGTGTATACCAATGTGTGTGCACGTGTGCACTTTTATATGGCATTCATTTTTATAAGCTCTGGCAGAAAGGTGTCTCGTCAAATGTTATTTCCCCTTTCCACAAAGTTCGCGGAATTTTAGTGAATTACTTGGCGCCAATTCTTAACTATTCGTGATAATCGCAGCGCCTTCTTCGGACAACCGAACCGATTCACAAAAAAAAAAAAAAAAAAAAAAAATATATATATATATATTAATAGTAGTAGGTGGAATGAGACGGCTGTAAAATACCATGTACATAACTACTTTAAAATTGTAATAATAGATTTGATTTCAAATTACTGTAGGATAGATCGTGTAGCTATATGACAAAGTTATGGCGTTCTAATTTAAGTAGTAGCATGCCCAAAGTTACTATTTAGGAATTGCATAACTTTGGTTGGTCTAATTTTAGTATTATCCAATAGGAATACTATTTAGATCTGGCAGAATTGGCAGAATCTCACAAAAACTGAAACATAGTTAAAAGTGAATAAACTTAACTTAACTTTATTGTATCTTAAGTCAGAAATTTGGTAGGTCCAACTCGAGTATTATCCAATTAGAATACTACTTAGAATTGGTAGTTAAAGTTAAAAGTGATCACACTTAACTTTATTGTATCTTATCTATATAAACTTCGAATAAGAAATTTGGTTGGTCTAGCTCGAGTATTATCCAATTAGAATACTACTTAGATCTGGTAGAATTGGTAGTTAAAGTTAAAAGTGACTTAACACTTAACTTTATTGTATCTTAAGTCCAATTTTGCTATATAAACTTCGAATAAGAAATTTGGTTGGCCCAACTTGAGTATTATCCAATTAGAATATTACTTATATTTGGCTGAATTGGTAGGTAGAAGGCCCTATCAGTAACAAAAACTGAAACAAAGTTAAAAGTGATCAAACTTAAAATAAAGTTAAGTTTGATCACTTTAACTTTGTTGTATCTCAAGTCCTGATTTTGATATATAAATGTCGAATCAGAGATTTGGTTGGTCCAACTCGAGTATTATCCAATTAAAATACTACTTAGATCTGGCAGAATCGGTAGTTAAAGTTAAAAGTGATCGCACTTAACTTTATTGTATCTCAACTCCAATTTTGCTATATAAATGTCGAATCAGAATTGCTCTGGGAACTCAGTCGCCTAAAAGATAACTCAGTTCATGCCTTGACTGTCATACCCCCTGTGAGAATGTCAAAACCCAACTAATGCCAATATAGGCAATACCGAATAGTTGGAAGTATGATGGTGGAAGTAAAGGGGGGATAGAGGGGACAGCTTACAAAATGCGCGCTGTCGTTTTCTTGGAATTTGTGTCGGTTCAAGTGACTTGGGAACTCTCTCTCTCTCCCTCTCAGCTGCTACGAGATAGCCAGAGCTATCAGATACCAACGGTGATATGGTGATACGAGAAACTCTTAATAAACGATTCAATTTTACTTGCTGTAGCTACAAATACTATATAGATTCTCGTTCTCAGACGGCGTCTCATCGAATTTCTTTGGAAATGCTTCGTCATTGTTGTTGTTTATATTTGTTGTAGTTTTATTGCTATTTGCAATAGTTGCATTCGTCGGAATGAATGAATTATAATGCTTAACTATATATATTTATTTTCCTATTCCCTATTTTGTTTCCATTTCAAGTTTTATGATGCACACGATTATTTGGCCAGACCTTCAATGAAACGAATTCACTGTGAATCCTATTTGAATAGCTCGTTGGAAATGAGTATTCGTACTCGTTCTCATACTCGAAACACTTGATTAGCTTTTGGCTAGTTTGCCCCTGTCAGATAGGGGGTTGTTACCCACACACACACACGTGTATCTGAACTTTGCATTCCACATTACATATTGAATATTGAATGTCGATTTTGAGCAAGCAGCAAAATTAATTTGAATATCAACAATTCAATGGGAATTTCTAGTTTCCGGGTATCGGGTGCTAGTATTATTCATTCAGATCTAAGCCCTAACACCCTTGGGTGTCGTCAGTCTTGGCACTTCCAGTTAATTATTGGCTTAGTTTGAGTGTGAGGCCAAGTGAACATGGAGGACATGCTAAATAAATAATGAAATCTCCTAGATCCAACTTAATAAAGTGAACATGGAGGACATGCTAAATAAAGAGGAGTATTTATTACAAGTCACCTCTCTACGCTCTAGAAAAGTACTTAAGGGGTCACACTTATTCAAGTGAGCATGGAGGACGTTCTTAAAAAATGTCTTGATTTTACTGAAATTAATTTCTAAACTCACAAATTTAACATGGCGTACACGCTTATGAGTCAAATGAAGGCAACTCTTTGAAGTGAACATGGAGGACAGTTCGAATAAATAACAGTATTTAAATATCATTAATTTTAAAGCTAACAGTTTACAATTTAAAGCCGCCTCTCTACGCTATAGAAAAGTACTCAAGGGGTCAAAGTAGATAAAGTGACCATGGAGGACGTTCTTAAAAAAATTCATGATTTAACGACCAATTAATTTCAGAAATACAATTATTTATTCGCTTTCTTCCTCAACTAACAAACTTAACATGGAGTAAATTCTAATGAGTTAAATAAAAGCAACTTTTTAATGTGAGCATGGAGGACAGATTAAATAAATAAAGGTATTTTAATTGGATTATTTCTACAGCTTAAAGTTTACAATTAAAAGTCACCTCTCTACGCACTAGAAAAGTACTCAAGATGTCAAAGTTAATAAAGTGACCATGGAGGACGTTCTCAAAAAGGTCTGTTTTACAGATGTTCTTGATTTTATGAAAATTGATTTCTTAAACACAATTATTTAGTCGTTTTCTTCTAAAGCTAACAAATCTAACATGGAAGACATGCTAAGAAGAATGAGTCAAATGAAAACAGCTATTTAATGTGAACATGGAGGTACAGAGAGATATTTTTCATTGAACTCAAGGTTTCCTAAAATATAATTTTGCTTTCAGTTAAAGTAACAAAGTGAACATGGAGCTAATACTAAGCGAATCTGAACATATTTATAAGATACTAAGCCTTAAGAGGTTTTAGATTTAGGTTACTTGTCCAAAGTGTACATGGAGGACACTTTGGGTTTCAAATGAACAACTCTACATAACAAGTTAACTTGACTTTCGAAGCCGTACTTCCATTAGCTGTAGCTTCGTTAGAAACATTGTGCAATCAACTGAAGCCGGAAGAATCGAGCACAATGCCAAGTCAGGTCAGGTCAGCTCAGGTCCAGGTAGCGCTGCATTTATCAATGGCACCGTTATCAGCTGCACTCTTGGACCGACTCGTAGAACTGCTCCCATAAAGCATAGAGCCCCCCGCCCAACAACAGACCGTAGTCGCTATACCTTTATCAGCTATCAGTTTCGGTTGGGGTCATACTACTAGCAGTGCTAGGTAGTGTCAAACCTGTCGGGCGTTGGCGGCAGAGTGAGTGAGCAAGGGAGAGCAATTAATTTTAATTAGATTAAATTTCATTTCGTTCGCATTCTTTTCTTTAATGACGACAACTTTACTTTTTTTTTTTTTTTTATTACTTTTTTCTTTTTAATTCCCTAGGTGCTTTGTTTTTTTATTTCCAATATTTTTTTTTTGTTCAATTTGTACATTTTTCGCGAATTGCTCTTATCAAAATTAGGTCAGCCACTTTTCGTTGATTAGTTGGAAATTTGTTGCCGTACTGATAACGACTGCCACTAACATTTGAAGTGCCTGATAACCGGACCTCTTATGCGGTATGTTAGAAACAAATCAGTTTATATACACACACTTCTTGTCTTCTACAATTTTTTTTCCATTTTGCCCATACCCTGGATATATTTGATACCAAAATTATGGGGGAACTTTAACTATTGCAAATTATAGTAGGCTCTTCTCAGAAGCCACACACATGTGCATATTGATTCCCGGTAACTCGATTGATCACAGTCTAAAGTTGGAAAATGTGTTTGCTTTGGCACACACTTAATGTACCGGTCAACAGCTTTGACTGGCCTCTAACAAAGTTGTCATTGTTATAAGTAATTACAGTACAGGGTATATATTTGCTACTCTATAACTATGTGTCTAGACAGCGCAAAGATTCAAAAGAAAAGCAAATTAGGGGATAGATTTAAAAGTTATGATAGTTTTAAATATGATTTTAGGACAGTTCATAATATATTTACCTTAATTACAGGGTATTTACTTGTCTAGCTTTTCCCAAATTAAAGCAGAGTGCTTTAAAGCCCAGCTCAAGTGCTTTAACTCAAGCTTAAACTTTATGTTTTGAGACTAATAAGTTAAAAACCGCTTTTACAGGGTATTACGACACTACTGAAATGTCGTTTAACCTACTGAACTTAAAGGTTTTTGTTTTAAATAAATTTACAGGGTATTGCGTTAGTCTAGCTTGCACTTTTCTGCCATTGTCTGGCTGCCTATGAGACGAGACTTTTCAAGTGTTGCCGTGTGACCAAGAAGCAGCAAATCATCAGCCAAATCGATTTCAAAGTTTCGTTAATAGCTTCAGTTTTTTTTCGTTTTTTTTTTTTTTTTTTTTTTTGGTTTTTTATTGGTTTTCCATTTGTTGATAATTGCAAATGTTTAAGTTTAGTTCCAAGGCGCTGATAAAATACCTTAATAAATGTCCAACTGTTGAGAACAGCGAATTTACAATGCTTTATTTTTGGACACGCGACGAATTCTTATGATTTTCCATACTCTGATTTATAATCAGATTTTATTATATATGCATATATATTTTGCTTCTCATTTCCGTCTTAATCTACGCCCAAACTTAATCTTTTGATTTATTTTCAGCAGCTTAAAGTGTGTTCGTAAATTAGTTAATAAAATGGGAATTTCGTTATAATAAATTTCGAAAAACGGAAGCTTGGAAAATCCACAGTTTGTGTAACTAAGGGGTATCCTAGAGACAAGTCACATATCTAAAATACCAAAAGCTCTGCTCTGATCACACGTGCCACACATTAGCCATTTTATTTGTTTAATTGCTTGAGTTTTGAGTCAACAGAATCAGAAACAATGAGGAAGATCTAAGGCCAGGAAGGAGGTAGAAAGGGGTAGAGAGGGGTAGAAAGTACTCACATCTGGGCTAAACTACAATTCAGCAACATTCGCTATAAGTTTGCTTAAGAACAGCTTTTAAAAGTATAAATAGCAGTTATATTTACTCAATTCAATTTAAGAGCTGAACAGCTGACTGATGTGGGGGACAAACTGTTATCAAAGTGTTAAATTTTTAGTTTATGCATCGCCATCATTAGTTTTACTTTCTATTATTAACAACTGCGTTGAGTTTAAAACAACTAAAGTGATAAAAATCAAAGCACAAAGATTTTATATTAAAATATATCAATAATTAATACTTAACTTTTTATTCCCAGCTTAACTATTAATTCATTGAAAAATTTAATTAACTAATTTTTGTTATAATTTTAGTAGAAATAAATTTGTATATTTTACTCTATTTAGTGCACTCTCGACTGCTCTTAGTCTGCCCTTATAAATAAAATTAAATAAATAAATAAAAACCAAGAATTATCTATTTAAACTTTAAAACTGAAATCTTTATATCGTTAAGTTATACAAATAATTGGTTTAATTGGTTTAATAAAATTTTAATAATTCCTTTAATAAAGAACAAAAGTGCAGTTTAGCTCAGAGTACTAAGCTGCCGACCTGTCACAATGAGACTGTATCAGGCTGTGATGAGTTCGAGTCTGGCTGTGGACCCTAAACCAACATCCCTTTTCCATGTCACTTATATTATATAACTAAAGTTTTTTATTTTTTTTTTTTTATTCAATGAAACATGTAAGTACATCTTATGGGTAAGCTAGAGGCACTTTAACGCCGACTACTAGCGTCTATGGGTAACTGTTACTCGCTCGCTCCTCCCTTCTCAACGCGGTCATCATCTCGGCTGTGAAGGAGCATACTGCTTCCCAGTTTTGTGCTGAAACCAACATAGTGGTGACTAGGTAACTTATAGTTATTACTCTCCAATTGTAAATATTCATTCAAGACACACATCAATGTCAAGAAAATTGTATAATCTGCACTAAAAGTTGCTAATAACATTTGTACATTAACAAAAAAAAAAATTAAAAGACTCAAAACAAAAACTTTAAAACTTATTCATAACTAAAAATTTTTTAGTAATTTTTTGTCCAAAGAACTTTATTATTTCGAAATGTTTTTTATGCAATTTGGCTGCAATTGAAACCTTTTTCCGGTCACCTTGTATACGCCTCCAACGGTTCTTCTGGTTTTGCTCATTGATTTAAATAGTAAACTTAATTGGTACTTCTCTATATAAATCATTTGTTTTAAGGGCATACAAAATATTAAATTTTTTATTATTTTATTTTTTTTTTTACACATGTTATTAGCAACTTTTACTGAAGTATAGATTTTCATATTGTCTCGACATTGCTATGTGTCCATTTAAAGTTTCATTCTTCCGAACTTAAAAACTTGTGCAAAAATCACTTAAGCATGGAAATTTTAAATTAAACAAAAATAACAATTTTTAGACATTTCTATGCAACTCTGAGAAGTTTCTTTTACAAGGATTTTTCAAAAAAAGATTTGTCAAAAATCGTATTAAAATTCTTCAGTTGTTCAGCAGCTTCCAATCAAAATAACGGTCTAAACTGCCTTCCTATTTCTTCTTATATTAACTAAAGCTGTGTAAATTTCTCTTCTAAAATCTTATATAAGTGCTACAAAATAGTGAAATTTGAATGTCATTTTCCACAAGAGCTGCTCCGTTGAACTGATTTGAAAAGTGCCAAGTAACGATTTATCTATTCAAACTGAAATGATCGGAGCTTGTAGCCAAGTTGCTAACTGTCGGCAACTCTGCTCTTGACTATATTTAGTTGTTATCAACTTTCGTCACACACGCATTCCACACACACACGCACACACACACACACAACACGCACTTGAGCGATACGAGAAACTATCAAATAAAAAAATAAATAAATAAATAAATAAAGAAAAGAAGAAAAAATGAGCTTAGGTAGCACCGACTTCTAGATCAAACAGGTAGTACTTAAAACTATCTAATATTTGCCATTCAATCGCCTCACAAGTGTCTAGTGTGGGCACTCGAGATCGAGGGGGGGAGGGGGGCTCAAAAAGTGCAGCATCATGGAATTCAACTAATTTGACTCATAGGAATATTCCGATTTACAAATATATACACATTTATGTGTGTACACTTGTACGAGCGTGTGCTTTAATCGCTTCAAATGCTGTCAAATTATCAGTTTCTTTTTTTTTTCCATTTCTATTTCACATTAATTACACGTGCCACGCACAATAGGCGTATACGCAATGCGCGTTACTCATACGCCGAGTGTTGCCAGCCAAATAATGAGCGTTACGCAAAAACTAAAAAAAACTACGCACACATGATACTTTATCGCTGTCTCCCTTACTCGCCCTCTCCCTCTCCCTCTCTGTCTCACTCCCTCTCTCTCACTCACACTATTTCTGTAGCTGTAGGCAAATGTTAATCTTTGGGTTAGTTTTTTCTGAAGTGAACATGGAGGTAATTCAGTTCGCCTAGAATTAATCAAGTTTTTAATAAGTCATATTAAATAGGCGCGATATGCGATAAGTGCTAATTGATAAGTGATAAGCTCCATGGCGCCAACAATTCAACATTGCGTGGCCCGTTCGACTTCTTCAAGTGGCACATGCAACACGTTGCCATATCACGCAATTCACGCACAGCTCCGATCAGATCAGATCAGATCAGTCCAGAGAGCAGAGAACACTACTCACTGCAGACTATAGACCCCAGACCCCAGACCTCAGACCCCAGACCCAGCTGGAGCTCAAGGTTAAAGTTCTTCTACAAATTCAATTAATTGATTTGTTGAAAAACTACAAAAATATAAATCCAAAAACAACTAATTGTGAAATTTCCAATTTCCCATTCCCATCCCCCCTTCAGAGATTTCGATTTTTATTTGGTTTCCCCTTGTAATTGGCTTTTAAAAGCATACAATATGTTTCAGTTATTATGAATTATCTATTAATCAGATTCAATGCCCTAGGCGACAACTGTAGCGACAGATTTGATTATAAACATCTGGTTCAGGGCCTGTCGTATAGTGCAAACTGTCTGTTATTTATGGATATTACTAATAACGAATACCCTGTAAGTTTGCCATGTGTGGGATCGACTGGCAAACCAGCAGCGCATTTCCCAGTAGCAAAGTATCTTTTTAATTTTGCTAAGAAAAATTTACTTTAAAGCTGAATTCGTAGGACTGTATTAGAGTAATATGGAGTTCATTTAGGGGCTAACCCCCTTAGCTACTTTTCTTCACTTGTCAGCTTGACTTACCTCAACACTTACAGCGTATCTGTTTGTCCATCATTTGCCCTTTCTTACAATTTGTTTCGTGGGAAAAATCAGTTGTTCGATGAACCTTTAATTAATGGATTTAATTTTATTTGATGTGCAATTAAATTAAAATTTCGCCAAAGCAAATTTCGATTACGTCTCAGTTTGCGGCGGTGGGTGATACCGACAGATAAGCCCCACCCTTCGATTGCGCCTACCCACGCCCTCTACCCCACCCACCCCTCATTCTCCTGCGACCTCGCTGCTCATGGCCAAAGTCATAAGAGTTGTTCTTGTTGTCTGTGGGATTTACCGATAGCTCTTATCGTTCCCAATAGGAATCTACTACTATATAGTAGGCTGCTCGTATATTGAACAGTCGACATAACTGAAAGGCATTGTAAAACTTTGGTAGATGTTGTAAATTCATAGTTACACTAAAATCGACGCATAAATACATTTGTTTTTTAAGACTATATCGAAATGTAAATGAAACTAATTATTAAGTTGTTTAATAAGTAAGAAATCAATTTTATTTTTGGAATATATTTTAAAAATTTTATATTATAATCGATTTTTTAAAACATAACAAAACCGTAAAAGTAACAAATTTAGTACAATTATATATTTAATTATATTATTATAATTATTATTATTATTGTTATTATTATTATTGTTATTATTATTATTATTATTATTATTATTATTATTATTAGTATTAGTATTATTATTATTATTATTATTACTAATATTATTATTATTATACCCGTTACTCGTAGAGTAAAAGGGTATATTGTAATCGTTGGAATGTATGTAACAGGCAGAAGGAGGCGTGGCAGACCCCATAAAGTATATATATTTTTGATCAGCATCAATAGCCGAGTCGATATAGCCATGTCCGTCTGTCCGTCTGTCCGTCTGTCCGTCCGTCCGTCCGTCCGTCCGTCCGTCCGTCTGTATGAACAAAAGGATCTCAGAGACTATAAGAGCTAGAAAAATGATAGTGGTCGCAAATGAAAGGTACAATACCCAAGCAGTACAAGTTTGTTTTTGTTTTTTGACACGCCCACTTTAGGGCGTTTTATTTGCATATAAAGGTAAATGTACAGGTAAACGTAGAATGTTTTAGTACAGAAAACTTTTTTGTTAGCTATGCTATCTGAACCAAATTTACACGGAATGTACATATCTAGGAAGTACATGGACTGACCAAGTTTGATCCAAATCGGACAACTATATCGTATAGCTCCCATAGGGCCGATCGGTCGAAAATATGCTCTAAACATGAATTTCTATGGAAATGTTCTGTGTTTGTCAAGCTATTATATCCATCTCCATTGTTAATAACAAATTGAAACTGAGTAACGGGTATCCTAAAGTCGCGAGGCGACTATAGCATTCTTTCGTGTTTTTTATCTTTTGGTTAAACACACATGTTTGAATCAACTCATTTGCTTAAACTGCAATTGTTTTTCTCTCTCTTTTTTTTTGGTTTCAACTCCAGAGATTATTCCACTGATTTAGAGTGCTTTTAGTTCTGTTTTTTTTCGCACACAAATTGTCCACAAAGTAATACTTTAAATTACTTTTAAAAAACACTGAAATAATTTAGTGAGCAGCGAGTTGTGTGCATGTAAATTAGTTTTAAATGGATTGCACTCACTTTTTTATGCGATTGATCAGCACATGTGTTTGAAGACTGCTACATTTGTTTGGCTTGTTTTTATTATTATTACTACTATTATTATAATTATTACTAATATTATTATTATTATAATTATAATTATTATTATTATTATTATTATTATTATTATTATTATTATTATTATTATTATTATTATTATTATTATTATTATTATTATTATTATTATTATTATTATTATTATTATTATTATTATTATAATTATTATTGTTATTATTATTATCTTTTATCGTATTAAATTATATAATTTTTTTCATTATATTTTATATTTAAGTTAATATACACAACTACTCCTAAGCACTTCTAGTAAGAGAATTCAAGCGTCATGAAGCTCCCAATTATTGAGTTTATCAGTCTGCTACGCTGGCAATCGAATTATACGCAATCAATGCAGCTAATTACTATAAAACAAATAAAAATATATATATAGGGGAATACGAGAATAAACAAATAATACAAATGTATATACAGTATGCTATTTACACGCGATTTTACAGCAGATGTCAGTAGACATTGTGTTGTTAGGCAGAAAATTGCAACAAATTATTCCAGCTGATTATTCAGAATACTATATGGTGTTATCAAACTGTTTCAGTCACTGTCTCAGTTTTAATTAATGAGTACTATGCAGAGTGAGATATATACTTATACACTCTACAGACAAGTCTATAAACAGCACCCAACAAATTGCACATACGCCCCATTGAACGCGCGCCAAGAGCAGAAACAAAAGAAAGCAACGCAATCAAAACAAAGGAAAGGAGGAAATTTTAGTGAGACATTTAAACACTCTGATTGTAACCGATCTGTCTGTTTAGACAGACACACCAGACACACCAGGCACACCAGACACACCAGACTGCTGTATGGACTACCATAATTATATATAAAGTGCTCGGTTCCTGGTAGGCTCTATAACACTTTGGCAGTTTGCTGCCCACGCGTTTGACACATTTCGCTTGCTTCAAGCAGATCGATTTCTATAACATTTTATTTAAATACTCTTGTACAGCGGGTATGCCGAGTTCAGCAATCAGTGTGTGAGGGGTGGGTGATCAATATATGAGCAGGCCAAGAAATTCAAGAAAAAAAAACTTTCGTTTTATTTTTTAAAACTCTTTACAAAAATTGCTTAACTAATTTACTTACTTATAAAAAAAAAGAATTAATACATAAATTATAAATTTTATATAAGAAAAAATTGTCTTTATTTTTCAGACTAATTTTTAAAATACATTAATAATTTTTGTTTTGAAAAATTTAAAATTGCTTTACTAATTTACCAACTTACTTTACTTAATAAAAAAAAAGATTTACTATAAAAATTAAAAATAATAAATAAATAATTGATATTTATTTCATAGACTTATTTTTAAAATAATTTCTATTTAGTAATAAAAAAAAGTCTTACTACAAATATTAAAATTTATAAATAAAAAAAAAGGGTTTAATTTTTCAGACTAATTTTAAAATACATAAATAATTGTTGTTTGAAAAATTTTAAAATTAATTTACTAATTTACTTACTTTACTAAATTAAGAAAAAAGTTTTACTAAATAAATAAAATAAAAAATTGATTTTTATTTCTTAGACTTATTTTAAAATACATAAATAATTTTTGTTTCGAAAAAATTAAAATTTAAAAAAAAAATGTTTTACTACATAAATTAAAAATTATATAATATATAAAAAAATTTATATTTATTTTTTAGACTATTTTAAAAATAAGTTAATAATTTCAGTTTCAAGAAATTTAAAAATTGCTTACTAATTAAAAAAAGTTTTGATACATAAATTAAAAATCATAAATAAAAAAATTAATTTATTTCTTAGACTAATTTTAAAATAAATTAATAATTTTATTGTGCTTATATTCTTATGTTTTATAATATTTAAACCTTTGCAATATTTAGATTTAATTTAATTTTTAAAATATCTTGTGATTATAATTAAAATTAAATATAATTTATTTTGCTTATTGTGCACACTCTGACAACAAATAAAATAAAAATAAATATTTGCAACAGTCTTTTATGTTTCTATTATTTTTTCACCCCTAAGAATATTAAGTATTCGCCGTGGAAACATAGATACAAATCTTGATTGTTTTTAGTTTGTTCTAAATTCTCTTGCTCTTCTCTTTGTGCTGCTTTCTTCTCTGACGTCTTAGGTGGGCTTATTTTCCCAACATTGCCAAATGTTGCCAACTCGAAATCGAAACAAAAACATAAAAATGTCCTAGACGGAACGCGTGTGACCCACTTTCTGGCGTTTCCCGTTATAATCTAAAAGCTAAACGCCGCGAAGAAACCATAAATAAGATTACCGACGACGCCGACGTCTCTGCTGACGTCGCTGACCATAAAATCTATAGATGTTGAAACTGAAATTGTATAGCTTTGAAATACTTTTGGCCACCTATGAATAATATGAATACTCATAGCATGAATAACATGAATACTGTGCACTCACCACACTTTACTCACTCCACTCCACAGTTTTCATTACACATTTCCCATTTTCGCATTTTCCCATTTCCCCATTTCCCCTTCTCACCACATTTTCCGTTTCCATTTCCCAGTCAAACTGGCTGACGATTGTGTCATATCGCAAGTTGAGGAAATGCTTTGCCATATTTGGGCGTGTGGCAAGTGGCAAGTGGCATATGGCCTGGGCAGGGGCAGTGCCAGGGGCAGGGGCAGATTGTAGTACAGCTGACTCAACACTTAGTAATTGTATAGGAAAAGCTTATACTTCCATTGCGAACAATTTTCAATCTTTAATTTTCAGTCGTTGTCAGTAGCTGTTATACTATTTGATTCTCTAAAATATTAATGTATGCAAAATTTTGCATAAGTTCGGACAACTGTAGTATAGCTCCCATAGGGCCGATCGGTTGCTATATGCATTTATGTTAATTCGATTTATTTATTATATTTGCGACCGTTGGTCCAATTTTAAAATTTTTGGCTTTGAAAACTTTTGCGGATTTGACATGTGAATTATCCTAGAGGAATCTGCATTGGCCTTTGGCACAGGCAGCGATCTCCTCATGCGCCTCTAATCACACGAGTACAAGTCCTGTTGGAGGATAAAAAAATATATATTGATTAAATTATAGTAGTATAGTAATTAAAATATAATTTTTTTTCAATATTTACGCCATTGGGTTTCATTTTCTGATTCATTTCTTGAGCGGCAGCTCCCTGGTATGGAAACTGACAAATCCTGCAGAAATCTCCAGTGGCATTCCATTCAGGCATCGAACGGAGCTCGTAGTTCTCCTGGTCCGACATTGGCTAAAGAATGAACAGTTGAAATATAAATTGACAAAATTAAAAAAAAAGAAAATTCATACGTTTTGAACATTTCCGATTGGTTGAAGTGGCGATGGTTGTCCAATAAACAAATTGGCGATGTTAAAATGGAGTGGGAAGGGAGTCGGTGCACGATTCTCCTGAGGAGGTGCTACGATTGGAGGAGCCTCATGAGCATGTCCTCTCTGTAAATGGAAAGGTTTTTAATAAATAACTATATGAATTAAGTTCTCGAAAGTAGGTTATTTATGAAAATTCGTTTCAAAAGATACCAATTCTTACCTTGCCCGATTCCTCAGCTGATTCTTCAGAGTCATCCAGATGCTGCACCATCTCAAGGAACTTGTCAGCCAACGGTCGAGTGGGTTGGTCAGACTCCATGGAAAGGACGAGTCTTCCTATGTCCTCCCACTTTGAAAGTGAAAGTGAAATTGGAATCATTACGAGTTATTTGAATGGGACATTACAGAATCATTCCTTACATTGGTCGGTTGATTACGACGCTTACGACGCATGAACTCCTGAAAACACTTCAGGAATTGCTCACTCTTATCCTCATCCATGCCTTTGGTATCCACACATAGATTCCATATACGGCGACTCTTTTCATCTTCAGACATGACGAGATCGAAAATAAAACTATTGCTCTTTCTGGTGAAATCTTTCAGTCGACTGAATTTTTCCTTTGGCTTTCGAGCGTGACAGAAATATCGATAACTCCAGGGTTGCTTGGATCGGCAATTTCCGAAGACTTTTTCAACACTGTAACACCCATTTTTAAACAGCTTAAAAATCAATAGTTTCAGTTCAATCAAATAAAAGGAACTTTTAAGTGATAACTGGGAATTCTGATATATTCTTTCCAAAACTGCAATTACCTATTTTAAAATAAAATAAAAAGGTTTTCGAAGTAACAACCGAAGAAAAAATAGTACAATTATATCGTTTAGCCCCCATAAGCCGATCGGTCAAAAATATTTTCTATGAAAAACTTTAGAGTTGATGAAGCTTTGTTAATAAAACTCACACTGAGTACATTCTGCAATAACTTGGTCCAAATCGGACCACTATATCGTATAGCTCCCATGGTGGAAAACATGCTCTAAACATGAAATTGTACGAAAATGTTTAGTGTTTACTAAACTGTCTTATCCATCACTATTATCATTGTCATACCCCATTGTTAACAACATATTAAAACTGAGTAACGGGTATCCTAAGGTTGCGAGGCGACTATAGCATTCCTTCTTGTTAATAACTGCATTTATATTTCTATGCATGAGTATATAGTAGCTGTATATAAGTTTACAGTTGTAAAGCTTTGCATATTGTGCTTTTTGCTCATTAAATGCAAATTGTTGTTGTTCTTGTTGTTGCTGCTAAATAGTTAAAGGTCTCGCACGTGTAATTGATTTACAGACAAGCGTAACACACACGCACACACACCAGCACACACCAACAAAATGCGGAAATGAAATATTTTACACTCAGTTACATTGTTGCCCCGAAACTGCGTTTGAGATTTGAAAATTCGCACAATTCGCGAACCGACAAATTTATGCATTTAATTATATACAGTGCAATACATAGACACGTCTACGGGGGTGTGGGTGTGGGCGGTGCAGGGGGTCGGTATTTAATGTTGGCATTAGATTGCTGAATGTTTACCAAACGGTCAGTCGTCTGTGGATATTACGAGTTTATTGGCGCATTAAATAATAACAAATACGAAAGGTCAAAAGCAAAGTGACCGACTGGCAGATGCCCTGTTGTATATAGTAAATAAATAAAGGCATAAAAACTTTAATTTTATTTTTACTATACTTCTTTTACCAACTAAACTCAAGTCAAGACTTTTTTATTAAATGATTTATTAGTACTACACTACTCAACAGTTTAACTACACTTTGTAGCCCTCCTGCACAGGGTATAAAATTAGAAAATTAGCAAATTAGAATTCTATATTTGTGTATGCTCAAATCACAGCAAGTCAAAACAAATTAATGCAACAAAGTGTGGATTTATCGACTACAAGTTATCCTACCCAGAGGTTTTTAACTAGTTTCCAGACAGCTCGGAATACTCCAAGTAAGGCAATTTTAGTGGCAAGAGTTTCTTGCAACTAAAATAGAAATATCCACATAAAAATT
Organism: Drosophila dunni; assembly: GCA_018152125.1. Taxonomy (NCBI): domain Eukaryota; kingdom Metazoa; phylum Arthropoda; class Insecta; order Diptera; family Drosophilidae; genus Drosophila; species Drosophila dunni. Next base: position 12,617,739 of record JAECXC010004147.1, on the reverse strand, counting down.
CACAAACATATGGAAATCTTTAAAGAACTAAATATAAAATTTTCTAGGCTTTTTTGAATGAGGATCGAATGCGTTTTCCCAAAGTTATGGTTGCCACATTTTGAACATATTCAATGAACAAACGCAACATATTCTTTAATATCACAATGTTTACAATTGAATTTCAGAAACCTAAACAGGAAGCAGAATGCAAATGAATCAAATACAAAAAGATATAGAAAGAAACGACCAATTAAAAGTATTCACGCCACTTGAGACATTTAACATGGGATAATAAACTTGCCATACAGTAATATGGATAATATTTAGAAAACTTGGAATTTAATTCATTTGGAATTTTTAAATAATTAAAATTATGACGAAAGCGACACACAAATTTGTTGGTTTTACATTGAAACAAAGAACTTCTTGTTGAGAAGTAAATGCATGAAGTAAATGTTCAATTGATACTTTCAAGTGCGTCTTTCCGGGAAGTCCATTGAACTAAGTCTTAAGCATTAGCAAAAAAGCAAAAAACAAAAAACAGAAAGCAAATAAAAATAAGTCTGGCAAGTGCAAGAGGCATTAAGATATATACATAGATGCATACACTCAAAGAAATTTTAATACTTTTCTAAACTGGAACTGATGGTCTGAAATAAAAATATATACATACATTTTAAAAGTTAGGAAAATAAATGTTAAAAATAAAGTTTATTTTTAAATAAATTATTTTATTCTTCTATTATTTTTTTTTTTTTTTTATTTTTTTTTTTTAATTTAAATTAATGGTATTATTTTTTGAAATTTAAATTAATTAAAATATTTAATTATTATTTAAATTAATTAATTACTTTAATTAGTATTTGAATTTAAATTAATTTTTAGATTGAATTATTTTTTAAATTTAAATTAATTTATTAATTTAATTATTACTCAAATTTAAATTAATTAATTAATTCAAATATTATTTAAATTTAAATTAATTAAGTAATTTAATTATTATATAAATTAAATTATTCATTTAATTAAAATATAAATTTAAATTAATATACAATTTTGATAATTATTTTCATTTAAATAAATATACAAATTTAATTATTAGTTAAATTTAAATGAATGTAATAAATTGATAATTATTATTATTTAAATTAATTTTTTAATTTAATTATTATTTAAATTTAAAGTTATTAATTAATTCAAATATTATTTAAATTTAGATTAATTAAGTAATTTAATTATTATATAAATTTAAATTAATTTGTTAATTTAATTACTGTTTAAATTTACATTAATAAAATAATATAGTTTATTTTTTAATTTTAGTTATTTAAGTAATTTAATGATTTTTTAAATTTAAATTAATATACTAATTTAATTATTATTTAAATCTAAATTCTAATTTAAATCTTATTTTAATTTTAAATCTTATTTTTATCTTATATTTATATTAATATACTAATTTAATTATTATTTCAATTTAAAATAGTTTATTCATTTAATTTTTCTTAAAAATTAAATTAATTCATTTATTTAATTATTGTTTCAATTTAAATATAAATAACTTATTAATTTTTTTAAAATTATTATTTAAATTTAAACTAAATAATTTATTTAGTTATTATTTAATTTTAAATTAATTTATTATTTTAATTATTATATAATTCTAAATTAATATACTAATTTGATACCTATTTAAATTTAAATTAATTTAAATATTTCGATTTTTATTTGAATTTAAAAGTTTTTTAGACAAAATAAAAATAAATGAATGGTTTACATTTGTTTTACTTTACTTAAAATAATTTCCAAATATCAGTGAACAATTTAAAAATTATAATTTTACTATAATACTAACTCTATATTTTTTGAATCTATTAACCTGGACATTGCTTTCTTCCAGTGTACTGCTGCATGGCATGGCATACACTGTGGTATGATATGTATGCAAGTAAGAGTCTACATATATCATTTTCATGCATGACAGGCATTTAAGTAACTCTCGCTTTTGGGCAATGCCAACGACTTTTTGATTATGTTCAAGTTTCGTTGTTCTTGCGCCTTCAATTCTTTACTTTTCTCCTTTTTTTTTCAATTTAGTTATTTTTTTTTTTTTTGGTTGGGTTTTTAGCAGTGACTCTTGGTCGGTTTGTCAGTTTGTCAGTTTGTCGTTTTGACGGTCGGTCGCTGGAGCGGCGTCGTCATCATCATTTTTTATGTGGCAACTGTCATTAGCTTCCTTTGGCGCTGTTATTTATCTTGAAGTTGACTCTTTGACGGCAACACTCAAACTCATTGGGGGCGAGCGGCGCTGGAGGAGGCGGGAGAGGGGCAGGGGTAGGGGCATGGACATGGTCATAGAGTCGGGGGTTGGGGTAAGTTTTTTGAAGGCGCATAATTGCGAATTATCAGCGTTTTACATTGACATTCGACGCATTTTTAATGACTTCTTTCTGGCCAAGAACTTCAACTGCAAAGCTCTGGCATTTTCTTTATTCCTTCATTCTCCACTCTCGTATCCTGTAGACTGCAAGAGAGCAAGAAGAAAAAGAAGCAGAAAAGACAGGGGCAGACAACAACAAAATAAAGTAATGAAAATAAAAGAAAACTTTAACAGTCGCAACGTTTGCCAAAAAACCAAGCAGTAAAAAGCTAAAGTTGAGTGAAACGGCTGAGGAAGACCCTGTATTATAGTGGAAAAGTTTGGGATAATTTATGTGAAGAATATAAGAAAGTTTTTTAATGTGAGCATAGCTGCTAAATGGCATTTTTAACAAATAGTATACAGTAAAAGCTCTAATCGCGGACAGCTCCCTTAGGCGGACAGCTCACTCAGGCTGACAGCTCCCTTAGCCGGACTTATTTTAAAGTATTTCAGCATGATTTGCATACAAAATCCGTTCTCTTAGGTGGACATCCCCGTGAGCGGACAAAAATGCTGGAACAGAGGCTGGGAGATTTTTAAGGGAGATTTTTAAGGTTTTAGAGGTTTATTCTTACGTACTTATAAACTTTCGCAAGAAACACACCTCGAGACATGAACCTACGTATGACACGATAATGTAGGATAATATTTTTACATATTTTCTTTGTAAGTTGGTCTAAAAATATTCTTTTCAGGCGACGACGAATAGAACTTGAAGGCAAATGTAATGCAATTGCTAATAAATTGGGTTGACATTCCATCACGTTAAATAAGTGCTTATTTTTTGCTTGGGTACAGGGTCTAAAAAACGAACTTGCCTAATACTCACTCACAGCTTAAATAACATCATTGGCATTTGACATTTGACAGGCAGACGACGACGCGTCGTCTTGCAATCAACAGGACCCTTTCCCCGCCCCGCTGCTGCTGAACCTCTGCCTCCCTTAAAATACACCACCCCCTCTCCCTCTTCCTTCCCCACCCTCTACTACATAGTCCCATCAAATGTTTGCAACTCATTGTTGCTTTAACTTTATGCAGTGTCAAAATTTGATGCTTACCCAACTCAAATGATATTCCAGGCTGACTTTTCTCATTCCGTGCTCAGTCATGAATTCAAGACAATTTTCTGACAACCCTGTTAAGGGGGTCTCGGTCAGGATGTCCGTTAACTGCTTTGTCTCTGACAACACTTGTCAATCTGTCAGTTCAATAAATCAAATAGTAAACTACTTTTTATCGACATGCATTCGAAATTCTGAAAAGTGTTTACATTTGTGGGATTAGTCATGTCTAGACTCTAGACTTGCTAGAGGTAGATATGACAATTGTACAAATTTTTATGTTATTCAATCACAGGAAATCTTAATCTTAAACTAAAACTCGACTACTGAATAATAGACAACATAAGTGTCGGTTTAAGTAATATTTAAAGGGAGACTTTAAGAGCGAGTTCACGGAAGTACGGCAAAAAGTCACTAAGAAGAAACTAAAATATTTTAAATAAAATTTATTAAGTAAAAAATTCTACAGTTGAGCGAGCCGACTGTAAAAGACCCCGTACTCCATCTAGTGCAAAATTTTCCGTACATATGAACAATTTTCAACCAATTTGTCCTTTGAGAGCTATAGGCTAGTTATAGTTATAGTTATAATGCCACTATACACATAACGTATCGATTTGATTGCCATAGCTCAAATAATAGCTCTTGTAGTTTAAAAGATCCAGAACGGACGGTCAGACAGACAGACATTGCTTTATCGACTCAGCTGTTGATGCTGATCAAGAATATATATACTTTATGCGGTCGGCCAGTTACGCACATTTCGCTTCGTACGTGGTGTAAAAAGGGAAAGTTTAAGTCTAGGTTTATTAGCTAAAAATCTTTCAGTGGATAGCTCTTCTAATTTTGATTTGTATTCAAATATAATACTACTAGTCACTAATATAATAATTTCTATCAAACTAATGACGGCTCTTCAAAGTACAGCACATCGTAGACGGCTCTTTACAGGCAAGTTTGACTGTAGGTTAGTCAAAATAAAATTCGTTTTCTAGAGAACTTAAATGTCTAGTGATCAAAGCAAGTGGTTTATTTGTATACAAATATAATACTACAAGTCACTTATATATGATACTAATATCTATTAAACTAAAGACGGCTCTTCAAAGTACAGCACATCGTAGACGGCTCTTCATTGGCAAGTTTAACTGTAGGATAGTCAAAATGGTGTCCGATTTCTAGAGAACTTTAATGTCTAGTGATCAAAGCAAGCGGTTTATTTGTAAACAAATATAATACTACAAGTCACTTATTAAACTAAAGTTGGCTCTTCAAAGTACAGCATAGACGGACGTAGACAGCTCTTTATAGGCAATTTTAACTATAGGGTAGTCAAAATAGCATCTGATTTCTGTAGAATTTAAATGTTAACCACTTGACGCAATATCCAGCGACTTGACTACAATGACTAGAAACACGTATTAGCCTAATACGATCTAGTATAGAGTAAGTTTAGTATATTAGACGGTTTTATTAGTTTGTCGGCAGCCGTTTGGGATGTTGCATATCAATTGCGGCAATTAAATATTTAATTTATGTTTATTCTTATTATTGTTATTAATATAATTCTTATTAATGTGCCTGAGATTTGGCGGCATCAAAAGAAACAGCAACAGAAACAGGAAAAGAAAGAGAAAAAAAAAGAAACCGAAACCGAAAAGGAAACTGAATAATAAATGAGGGAACGATGCGAGTCGTGCCCGCATAATAATAATAATAAAACATATACATAATAATAAAATATAGTAATATTAAATGGGTACACTTTCAAGTGCTCCAGTTCTGGGAACACTTCTCAGTTGGTGGACGGAAGTTGACAGTGCGAAGTTCTGCGAATCGACTGCGTCATTGATTTCGCTTTGACTGAGTAGCTTTCGTTCCCTTGGATTAAGATGGATCAGCACATGTACCAGTGCCAGATATGAATCAACTACGAGTACACATCATAGGCCAACAAATAAAAACGTATCTCAAACTTTAAACTTTTAATTTGTCGCGTTCGTTTCGGGCCCATAAATCACTGGAAGCGGCAATCATGTATCAACATGTTGCTACATGATTTTTGCCACCCTTCCGCCCCCCTTGAGCCTAGCCCTCACGCCTTTGATTGCCACCTCTGTTTTAAGCCCCCATCGAGGTTAAGTTTCTCCCTCCACTTGGCAGTTGTCAAAAAATTCGCACATTTTTTATACCCCAGACGTGATACGCACCTGAACTTGTGCCACACCCCCCTCCGTCCAGTCACCTGCCGCCACTGTCATGTAGTCGGCAATTAAAATTGGTTCCCTTCTTCAGTGCCCCGCCCCCACCCCTGCCCCTGCACCCAAGCCACAACAACAATTCAATTCCAATTGGTCAGGGCAACTGTTAAATAATTTATGAAGTGCGTAGAGTTTCTGGTGCGCATTTCAAGCAGCACTTCGGGTAGGCCCAAAAAACGGTTCACTTTCTTAAGGCATGCACAACTAGCAGTTACCCTGTGTGTGCCCTTAAACACAGGCAGTAGGTACATGAAGTCAGCTACTTTGTTAAAGAATGTTTTGTTGTGATATTAGCAGACTTTATAGTTTAAGTTCCTTAGAGCTCAGACTAAGATAGTTGCTATCTAAAAAAAAACCTCTAGTAGGTTAATGTGTATTTTTAATATTTTTGTAAAACTAGCCTTGAAATTAGTAACAAGTCTGGACAGTAACAAGACTAAAATATTTTCATAGATCACTTTTTAAAATAAAAGATATTTGGGTTCTCTTAAAAAATTCTAGAAAGTAAAAAATTTATAAAAATTGCATATTTTCCTCTGTCTTTCGAAGAAGCATAAAGTGATTAGTCGATAGTATCGCTAAACTATCGTTTGACCTAACATGTAAAATATTCATCATAGACAGTAACAAGACTAAAATATTTTCATAGATCACTTTTTAAAATAAAAGATATTTGGGTTCTCTTAAAAAATTCTAGAAAATTAAGATTTATAAAAATTCCATACTTTCCTTGGTTTTGTGCTCTCTTTTAGCAGTGATCATTCAATAGTATCGCTGAACTATCGTTTGACATAATATATAAAATAAAATATTCCTTACAATTCATTTGAAACTAAAATCTGTTCACTTTAGACTACCTGATTGCAGACACTGGCTTCTTACAGGGTATCTACATACTTTATGGCATCGCTCACGCACTTTTTGCTGTAGTTTTTTTTTTTTGGCTGTCGCGAAAGAAGCCTCTGAATGAAGCCGGAAAATATTTGTCCACGCAACTTTCGGCTCATTAAACTTTTTGGGCACATTTTGCGCGCTGCATGCAAATGCCACTGATTAAGTTTGGCAATTCGAGTAGCTCGGGGTCAGAGGAGGGGCGGCCAAGCGGCTGCGAAGGGGGTTTAGACGCTTAGGCGTAACATGGTAGACCTTGACGCCACTAACTTTTTATATTTTAATGTTTTTACTAGGCGGCTGCGCTTTCTACAGCAACGACAGGCTATAAATCAACAGGCATTTTGCCAAAAAAAAATTATTTCTTTTTTTAAAATCATAGTTGGAAAAAAACACGCGCCATCGCATGGCACTCAAAACTAAAACCGAGTTTAAGAAACATATCTAGAGCTATACCTGAAGACATATTTATGTACTTGGGTTCTGGCAGCTGGAACTCACTGGGACTTCAGTCTTCAGTGCCCAGTCTTCGGTCTGCAGTCTTCTGCTGTCTCGAGTGTTGGAGTCGCGAGCAAGTGTTCGCTGAAGCACAACAACAAGTGTTAAGTCTGCGAACACGAAGTTGTTCCGAAAACTTAAGCCTTAAACCGTGAACCCCCTAAAAATACAAATAAATAAATAAAGAAACTAACAGCAACCTAAGCTTCAACTAAAAACTAACCTCAAACGTACCACGAACTCGTACTCATTGCTCGATTAATTATGAACTTTTTGAATTGGAGTGTCTATTCAGCTGCCCTGGTGTGCCTAGTGTGCACTCAAAAGCTGCACTTGCAACAGCAACTTGCCACAACGTGCAACTGACTCGCGGCACTTTTCATATTTTTACGCTTGCGAAGTTCGCGACGCGACTGCAGAAATTGTCTAGGGCGCATTCGAGCAACAACTTTTGTCACGCTATATAGGGCCCCAGATAAGCAGACAGGAGCGCACTCGCGGGGCTAATCAGCGCGCCAAACAGGGCACATTTTGATTAAACCATTTTAGCTTAAATTAGCATTTTATTTGGCATTAAAAATGATTAAATTACTAACATTCACCGTACATAGAAGTATGTGAAGCTTTCAAAAGTTCATGCCGAGATCACTCTGAGAGTAAGCGAACTAAGAGCACACTAACACTATTTTGGAGTATTTTATTTATTTATTTTAATTTCTATTAAAAACATCTGAAAACATTGGAAATACCCAGCCCAAGTTTCATCACATCCTCGGCAATGGGTATAGCCTTGGCAAAGGTCTGAGGCTGGTCGGCTCGCAGACGATCGTACAGCGACGTCTTGAGTACTGCCTGCGAGCGATCCTCAACGGCCACACCCTTCTTCGGACGTACCAGCACATAGATACTACTTATTTTCTAACATTAAATCCAATATTAAGTCCATATAAATACCACATGTAAGGTGTAAAAACTTTGTAGAAAAAAAAAACAAAATTAAAATTAAACACATTTTTATTATACCCTTGCAGAGGGTATATTGTTTTTGTCACGAAGTTTGTAACGCATTGAAGGAGGCTTTTCCGACCATATAAAGTATATATATTCTTGATCAGCATCAACAGCCGAGTCGATATAGCCATGTCCGTCTGTCCGTCTGTCCGTCTGTTTCTATGCGAACTAGTCTCTCAGTTTTAAAGCTATCTTAATGAAACTTGGTACAGATGTGTATTCTCTCTGCACGCAGATCATTTGTAAAAATCGGACAGATCGGACTACTATATCATATAGCTCCCATAGGAACAATCGGTCGAAATGCATGAAATGAAATGAAATGTATGAACATATTCGGTGTCTATTGACCGATTTCAACCAAATTAACGCTATATGCATTTATAATCGTTCTTCGACTGTTGACCAAATTTTATCCAAATCGGACCACTATATCATATAGCTCCCATAGGAACAATCGGATGAAAATGCTTAGTATGAACATTTTCGGTGTCTATTGACCGATTTCAACGAAATTCACACAGAATGTATTTCTCATTGTCCCCCATCTGTTGACCAAATTTCAAATCGGACTACTATATCATATAACTAGCATAGAAATAATTGGTTAAAAAAACCAAATTAATGCAATATTCATGACTGCAAGGGTATTTAATCTTCGGCGAGCCGAAGATAACCGTTTTTTCTTGTTATTTTATGAAATTTCAACTACAGTGAAAGCTGCCTTGGCCGGACAGCCACGGCTCGAGCATTTTTGTCCGCTCACGGGAATGTCCACTCAATGTCCACCTAAGAGAACGGATTTTGTATGAAAATCATGCTAAAAAACTATAAAATTCTTCCGGCTAAAGGAGCTGTCAGCGTGAAGGAGCTGTCCGAATGAGTGAGCTGTCCGCGATTAGAGCTTTTACTGTGTATGAAAAATATATAAAATGAGTAAAAATAGGTTTTGACTAAGGAAATAATCCCTCTATTTAATTTGATAAAAATTATTTGTCTCAAATGTAACTTTTATTACAAGTTACTTTTGAGTCGATCAATTTTTTTTAATAAATTAATTTTGAAAGCAAGCATTTTTGTCTAATTTTATTATTTCTCACATGAGCTTTGGTTTTGTGCATCGTTGTGCATAAAAGCTTCAAGTACAACTCTAAAATTTGTACACAACACAAATCTTAAGACTTAATATTGATGCTTATGTTTGATAACAAATTGTCTGCTTTAAGGAATTTTAGCACTTTCTCACCCGCAGTGCGCCCCTGGTGGGCAGTAGAGAAAAAAAAAAACTTCATTCAGAGCTGTAGACGCCATCCACTTTGACTGGACATGCACAATGGTCAGCGGCACGTCTCAGTGTCTTTATCATATAAACGGTGCGATTTAAATTAATAATTAAACTTGGCTTCGACTTCTCTCTGGGTCTGGGTCTCGGTCTGGGCTTGAATCTGGAGAAGGGTCTGATGGTGAGTTTGTTCTCCGTTTGTTGACTGTCTCGGCTGCAGGTGGATGCGGATGTGGACTCGGATTAAAAAGCCTCACCACTTTGTCCGTAATAAATCATCGGAGACATTGGTTCGCCCGAGTGCAGTCAAATGCGAAGACTTTGTCTCTACCTCTCCTTCTCTCTCTCCCGTTCTGTCCCTTTCTTGCTCCCTTTCTATACAGTCGTTCTATGCGTCTTTCCCTCCCACTCTCGCCATTTGGATGTTAAAGGAAGTGAGGTTCGTGTCATTATTGATATGCCATATAAGACGCTGATTCTCATTACCGATACGATCAAGTGCGAGGGAGTTATACAGTCTTCAAACAAACGTCTTGTTTGCTAACATTACTTCAATGTAAGCTTACTATTCTGAACTTTAGACATAAGATGTCTGTTATAAGCAAAAAAAAATCTAAATGTAATATCGCAAATAATAAAAAATAGAAATAGCAAGTACAGAAGCTCTATAGATTTTTAAATTTAACTCTTAGACTATATATTTTTTTTTCCTCCAATGTTTTATTCTTACAAAATTGTCGAAACCACAGATTTTTGCAGCGAGTTGGTTGCTTCGCAAAATGTGTGTGTCTGGCATGCCAGAAAGAGACAAACATATACTTACGAAACGAGAGCAAAATCGACACAGCCGCGCTCATCGTTTCGCTGACTGAATCAGACTAAATTTATTTTCGTCTGCTTTGAATTTGCTGAGACGCGATCGACTCTCCGGGGAGCTAGGCGTTCGGCTTTTTGCCGAAGTTCTGTGGGGGTCCATTAGCAAGCTAGTGTTTGCTTTCAAAAAATCTTGCGTTTGACGCATCTATGTGTTGTATGGTTAGTGGTTATTACTTCGAAAACCCTTTTATTATATTTTAAAATTAGTTATTTACTTTTTGCGAAAGAATATATTAGAATTGCCAGTTATCACTTAAAAGTCCCTTTTATTTGATTTAACTGAAACTATTGATTTTTAAGCTGTTTAAAAATGTGTGTTACAGTGTTGAAAAAGTCTTCGGAAATTGCCGATCCAAGCAACCCTGGAGTTATCGATATTTCTGTCACGCTCGAAAGCCAAAGGAAAAATTCAGTCGACTGAAAGATTTCACCAGAAAGAGCAAAAGTTTTATTTTCGAAAAGAGTCGCCGTATATGGAACCTATGTGTGGATACCAAAGGAATGGATGAGGATAAGAGTGAGCAATTTCTGAAGTGTTTCAGGAGTTCATGCGTCGTAAGCGTCGTAATCAACAGACCAATGTAAGGAATGATTCTGTAATGTCCCATTCAAATAACTCGCAACGATTTCACTTTCACTTTCAAAGTGGGAGGACATAGGAAGACTCGTCCTTTCCATGGAGTCTGACCAACCCACTCGACCGTTGGCTGACAAGTTCCTTGAGATGGTGCAGCATCTGGATGACTCTGAAGAACCAGCTGAGGAATCGGGCAATGTAAGAATTGGTATCTTTTGAAACGAATTTTCGCATGAAGCTTACTTTAGAGAACTTTCATTTAAGTCGCACTGCCATTTGGGATAAAGTGTTTATAGCCACGATTTTTATTTATTGAAATGCTACCATTTACAGAAAGGACATGCTCATGAGGCTCCTCCAGCTCTAATCGTAGCACCTCCGCAGGAGAATCGTGTACCGACTCCAGGATTAATTGGGCCTGGATGGCCCGCACTACGTGTTCCAAGACGCCCTTTGAACATCGCCAATTTGTTTATTGGACAACCATCGCCACTTCAACCAATCGGAAATGTTCAACAAGTATAAATTTACTAATTGTTTTGTCAATTTTAAATTCAACTGTTCCTTCTTTAGCTAATGTCGGACCAGGAGAATCACGAGCTCCGTTCGATGCCTGAATTGAATGCCATTGGAGATTGCTGCAGCATTTGTCAGTTTCCATACCAGGGAGATGCCGATCAAGAAATAAATCAGGAAACGGATAGCGATGGCGTAAATATTGAAAAAAAATTATATTTTATTTACTATGCTACTATAAATCTAATCAATATATTTTTTACCCGCCATTAGGACTTGTACTCGTGTGATTAAAGCCGCATGAGGAGATCGCTGCCAGTGGCAAATGCCAATGCAGATTCCTCTAGGATAATTCACATGTCAAATTCGCAAATGCTTCCAAAGCCTAAAATTTTAAAATTGGACAAACTGTTGCAAATATTATAAATAAAATGAATTAACACAAATGCATATAGTTCATATAAATGCTTGATTTTACACACTGTTTGTACACATAATATGTAAGTTTTGTTACGATAGCTCAACTAACACTAACCGCCTTCATACAAATGTCCCATTTTCGGACGATTTGTTCTATGGGAGCTATACGCTAAAGTTGTTCGATCCAGACGGACAGATGGGCATTGCAATATCGTCTCGGCTGTTGATACTGTTCAACAATATATATACTTTATGAGGTCAAAAATGCTTCCCTGTGCCTGTTACTTTTGTTTACATTACGGGGTCCAAAAAGCTTACTATATGCTATATATTTAACAATCTTTTCGAGTGATCGAATAGAGGCAGTTCCAACTTCTCGACACTCGACTTTACTGTCAATCGATTTAGAGATGTGGCTCAAACCTTTTCAATAACACAAAATTTGCCGTGCTCGTTCACCGAACAGTCCAAGTACACAAATTAGAAAGCAACTGAAACACTGGAAGGCCGAAGAAGTATCGGAGGATTAAAACTGAACTGGCTAGAAAGGGGAACGAACTCGAGGCTTTTGATTTGGAAAAGACAGACAACAACAACTACAATCAAAGGACACAAGAAACCCAAGGACATCAGCTGAAAAGTATCTTAGAAGAATCTCCCATAGAATAATTCGTAGAACTCCCCAAAGATGCTATTCATGGATGCTCTATTCAACAGTCTGCTGGTTGTCAGTTCCGGCTATGCGATGTACACGTTGCATCCGCTGCAAACTCCTTACGGCTATGCGGCGGCGGCCTTGAGTCTGGTCCATGGACTGGTGGGCGTGGTAAGGGCAGCGAACAATGAGGGCGATGAATGCAATCGATTGAGGCAGATAACAACGGGGATTATGGAACTGGTTCCGTTGCCCTTGACGAACATTGAACTATATTTGAAATCATCGAGTCCACATCTAGCTATGGCCCATGGATGTTTTCTAATACCGCTGGCCTTCGATGTCATCGCAATTTGGCGGGACGTCGAGGATAATTCAACCGAAACGCTCAAGGATCTGACCTTGCTCGGCAACGTTGTGTCCTTGCTGTTCCTGGGGGTCAATCAATCGAAGAACGTCTATGGCGGAATGGCTGCGATTGCGTTCGGTGCACGTTATGGCACAGTGATGTTCGACTATTACTGGGAGGGTATCGGCAGCCATATCAATCTGTTGGCCGATTCGGCCTTCATCGTCCTTATGGCCATGACACTGACAACCAAATAGATCAGACAAACATTTAAATCTATTAAAAAGCAACAAAATCGGCAAAAAAAAAAAGGAATTCCATTGAAATTTATTTACCATTGCTATCGTTATCGGCTAAGGAAGGGTAAAAATTAAACTGTTTACAGTTAGCTTAAAGTCCTTGAACCTACAACTAAAACAATCGATAGACGATCGATTCTGCTTGAGGTTCTTTTTAGGCAATGTTATTCTTAATATACTAAAATCTGAGAAAATCTAGAGTCAATTTAAGGTTTTATTTTCTTAACGTTATTGTTATCGGAAACATTTTGGTTAATGGTATTACCATTTGTCAGCCTTTATTGCTCCCTATTTAGAGTTATCGTTATCGGAGTAAGCAGCACTTGGATGATTTCTGGTCGTCTTTGTCTACATCGTCTTCTCCTTCTTCCTCTTGATTTTTTGGCGATTCTTCCACTCAAGGCTAACGGCTTTCGGTTCATTGGCTCAACAATGGCTCAAGCGGCAGCTCAATAAACTTGCAATTAATGTTGGCAAATTAAAATGCAAAAATAAACATTAATTGTTTTGTCAAAAAATTAAGTGTGTGTTCTCTCATGACCACCCCGCGCCCCTCTTCTACCCTAGCAAAACCCCAAGCCACCACTCGCGGCTCATTTCATAAGCTGAAAGTTGGAGCAACTGAAGACAATGGAGCAACAATTTAAGGCGAATTTACAGCGATCATCAAGATGTTGACGATGATGATGATGATGAGCCACTTTGAGCCGGGATAAACAATGTATAAGAATACAAAAATATGGAAGGCGACCGGTTTAAAAACCTCAAATATAACTTATCACTTGCCAAAAGTGCTAAAATTTTAAATAGCGATGAGTTTTGTGCCAAAAAGTTTCGATATAAATATCGAAAAAAATAACGACTTCAAAATTGATTGGGAACTTTAATCGTTTTTAAAATTTATTAAAAACTTCTTATTTATAAAATAAATATATTTGAGTCTGTTAATTACTCCTAAAAAGACAATTAAAATAATTAACTTTTAAGAACATGTGAACAATAAAGCACAAGATACAAAGTACAAAGCGCAGAAGAGAGCAATATGCATTTCAATATGAATGATAGATGCTGTCTCCTTCTAGGGTACAATGTGAAGATAGAGGCTGTCTCCTTCTAGCCTACAATTCAAAATCTGTTTGAACGCTTTACTCACGCACGGCTGCTAATGAAACGGCGCCATTAAATTGAACAACAAATGTGTGGAAAGGAAACGACTGGAAAGTGGAGAGAGCGATAAGTCGAGCCCTAAACGTAAAGAGGAGCGAGACAAAGAGGGAGTCTGGGTTACAGTGTGACCAAAAGGCAATAATTTATGCATTTTAATTAATTGCCAGTTTTTGGGAGTACATTTTTTGCATTTTATGGGCGTTTTTATGAAGCGCCTACTCAACGATACCAGGTACAGATTGGCAACCAGGTTCAGCTGGGACGAGTAAAGCCCCCAACCAGGCACTAATCATGTCGTCAGGCGCGACATGCTGCGTTGACTTTAACGGATGCAACCGATAAAACGGCTCGATCAGAAGGGCTAACAAACAAATTAATTTTATAGTTTAAAGACGAACCATTAATTGTGTGTGAATCAAAGACACACACACACACACACAGGAACACCAATAATCTCTGGGACTAAAAGAACGGACGGAGAAGACGCGGATGGCAACAGCGCCGACTTCGGCTGCGACTGAGGAAATATCACATTGGAAAAGATAACAACAAATTAAAGCTAGCGAAAAAAGTAACCGCAAAAGCATTTCAAAAATGCACAACAAAGAAGCCTAAAAAAAAGTCCAAAGGAAATCAACAAGTAAGCGAGAAAACGAGTAAATAAAAACAAGAAAGAAACACAAGACTAATAAAGTCGAACATAGGATACTCTATCATATTTTAATTGCCAATTGAAAATAAATCAACTACTAAAATTTGATTGACTAGAGATTAACTGATTGGTAGATTTAAAAGTTGGAGTCCAATTGGGATGCACAACTTTTAGCAGACAGTCAGCGCACCCTTTGCAAGGGCATTAAAATAACACAAGCACACACACACATACACGAGGTTTGCAAATACACATCACAAACATAGCAGACAAAACAGAAAAGAAAACGAAAAGAGAACCAACAACAAAAATCGAACGCTCACAAAATGCACGCCAATGCGCCGGCGCAGACGACGCAGCGCTTGCGTATGTGTGTGTAGCTTGTGTAAGTTCAAAAACCTGCGAAAGTGTATTGTGAGTCAACCCGTCGCGTCGCGTCGTCGTTCACTTTTGCCGCAGGCAGAGCCGGCAGCAGATACATGTAGCAGCAGTATGTAGTTTGCGTTTGCGTGATTATTAAAAAGAAAGAAAAAAAAAAACAACAAAATCAAGCAAAAGCAAACCGACAGCGCAGCAGCGACGCGCAGAGCAGACGCAGCAAGAAACGGCGAAACGCAGGCAGAGACGAGAGAGCTTCCAGACGCTGACGCGGCGAGCATTTGCGAATGCATGCAAAATTGACCGACGACTTGTTGGAGCACACGAGAAACGACTGACGACCGAACAGTGCGAAGCGCATTGGCACGAATATGGCTAATGAATGCGAAGTGGAACAAGAAATGAGGCTAAATAAATGCACACACAAAGGCGGCAATTAAATACTCTATCCCCATTGACATGGGAAACAAATGGAATGTGTAGAATATGCACAATGCGCATACAGTTATCATAAAAGTAAGAAATAAAATTAAAATCACAATTAATATTAAAACACAATTACTTATTTGATCTATTTTGTTTGCTGTTTTCAGTGACAAGCTTCTCTGGCCTGTGTTGCATAACTGTGCACATTGTGCACATGCCCAGCTCTGTGTGAAGCAAAGCACAAAAAAGACGCGCTCACAATAGAAGAACGCCGACGCAACCGGCAACCGGCAAACGCATACACCGACATGTGTATGAATATTTGCTTGCGTGTGTGTACGCCTTTCCATACGCATGCGTCGCTTTGTGGTTGTAGCTTGTGAATGTAGTTGTTGTTGCAGAGCTGTGCTGTACTCTGAGCTGACGCAAGACGACATTCAAAATGCTTCGCATCGCCAACGACTTTTTGCAGTTGCCGGTAGTTGTTTTTGCTGCTGCTGCGCTGCCTGCTGCCTGCTGCTTGCGTTGTCATCTTTGCTGTTGCGCTTTGTTGTTGTACGTGATTTGTTTACGAATCTTAACAAAATATGTACACAAATGCCTTAAATTACCGCGAAAGGCGTTGTTCGTTTAAATATTTTGTAGAGACAAATATTAAAAGGGGAAGAAATCACAGCGTTTTGCTGTATTTCTTGCAATTGTTGTTGCATGTCTGACTATTTGCACGGCGAGCACCAAAAAATCAATAATGGCGCACTGAGAATTGCGATCGACGTCAATAACCCGTTATAGATACTGAATGTGACGAGTGTGTGTGTATGTGTGTGTGCGCGTTTATTGAGCACCATTAAGCGTGGGAGCTTTTACTTCGAACTGAGCTTTAATATGCAGTCGCTGCGTCTGCGTCTGCGTGAGTCACAATTCGCGGAACTTTGTACAGACAGAAAACAGGACGGCGACCGCAGCGTCGCGTCAATAGCGTCAGACATGCATACACAAATACACGCACAAAGCACATGTATTCATATTAATAGATTCATTCATAAGCAAATTAAATGTAACGGTTTTCGTGCCACGAACCGTTGAGCGCCCCAATGGGGCATACGACTTATCGGCAATCAGAAATGTCTGAGCAATAACTAAACAACTGAATGAATATTGCAGCGACCGAGGGCTATAAAACTGAATGAGTGGATAAAACGGGTATTATGTACTGTACCTCGTATATAGTATTTTAATGATTTGCATAAACACATATAGTAAACATGCTGAACATTTCCGCAAAGAACCAGACCTTGAGTTCAAACTAGATATAGACATGTATCAGATTGAATGCCAGAGCTTCTGAGATTTATAGCCATTTATGGATCACCTCTACTGCAGTACTAAAGAACAAAGTACCCCTAAAAAAAAAGCATTCAGCACGATTCCGCACAAAGCATTTCTTGGATTCCCATAGTTCCCTTGATCTTTGCCTATACTTTTCAGAATGGAATTTGTAATTTTAAGCCTATGTAAATTTATTGCATACATTTCATTTCAAATAAAACTTAATAATTAAGTATAAAAACGAGTTTCGGTTTTTCCCTGAAACTTTTACGATTCCACGTTGTGTTACGACTTCTTAATGCATGAAAAACCCGCATAAAAATTAAATAACTATATACAGTTAAAACCTTATATTAGATTCAGATTTGTGTATGCAAGAGTTAAGTTGAGAGAGCGAAATTAAAAAATGAAATCGCATAAAATCCGCTGGGATTATAAATGGGTGTGATAAAAAATAATTTATTCCATAAGGGATTATTTAATAAAATTTATTACAATTTTGAAAGCTATTTGTTTTTAATACTTTGGGTATCGAAATATATTCCAAGTTTAGGTATTTTTTTCCTCTATCTGAACAACATAGGAACAATATATAATAAGATATCTAAGCAATATATTGATCTTACCATAAGTTAGTTTCAGTTAAGACCTAATAGTTTCGACCGTACTTTAAATTGTGTGTTCAGTGTTCTCTGCCAACAGATCTAACTACTAGATAAAATGGAAAGAGTGTTTGTATACTTATAGTAGTCCAAAAAGTATCGTGCCCGTTTCGACTGCATTTTCAATTAGCATAAGAGTTAAGTGAATAGCCCCCCTACCACCCATCCGCCTTTAAAACCACGCCCCTCTCTCTCTTGGGGATGTCTGGAAGAACTTGTTAATTGTGGGGATTTGGCCAAACATTTCCGCTGTTGGCCCGAACTGATTAGGAGCTGACTGTTAACGAGCTGAGCGCAGAGTGAGTATCTACACGAATATTCACGAATAATTCACGGAATGCAACTTTGCCGGCAAACAAGGAAGTTGAATATCAAATTAAGAAACCAAAAAAAAAAAAAAATAAATAAACATAAAAAAATAAACGAAACCGAAACAAGCTTAAATTGTGAGTTGGAGTGAATGTGAATAGATTTGTAAGTGTGTGTGTGTGCGAGTGTGTGTGTGTGTGTGTGTGTGTGTGTTTGAAACTTGAAACGATAAAAGAAACTGCTAAATTAGTGCAAATCATTTGCATTGATTAAGTTAATTCATATTTGAATGTTTATTTGTAGCCCTATAAACCACCTATTGTTGTCTCTATCCCCATCGCTGTCGCTATCTCTGTCTTTTGCTAGTGCAGCCAGATTAGCCTTTTTTTAAGCCTACGAAAAAAAGAGTTTTGTATCAATATTTAATTATTATTTATTTTATTAATTAATTATTTTTTTTAAAATGATTTCTTTTTAAATTTTAATATCAATTCAATCAATCATGACTATAAGTTATTAAATAATGTTTATTTCAGTAAGAAAAAAATATTTGATTTAAAAAATAAAAGAAATAAACTTTAGTTTATTAATTTCAGGTTTTGTCCTTTTTTATTAATTATAAATAATAGTAAAAAATAAATAAATAATAAAATAAAATTGCTCAAAAATGTTCTATAATATTTTTTTTATTAATTACAAAATCTTCCTTTTACTTCATTCCATCTAGCCTTTTTTGGGCACGATTGTTGGCAACACTGGTCGTTAGAGTTTGGTCCGTGCCTTTTGTCTGGTTCTGTGCACCTGTTGCGATGCGGCGGTTAATCACAAAGTTGTTCACTAAATGATTCCACTAAATACTTAAACATATGCATGAAAGTCGCACGGGCCAACGTAGCGTCATTAGGCGACAGTTAGGAAACAAGTTTTATTTATTTATTTATTTCGTTTCGTTTTTTTTTTTTTCAATTTTATGTTAACGTAGTTTTTGGATATCATCATCATCATAGCGACTGACTATTCAGGCAGTTAGTCGAACCGGCTAAAACTACACACACACACACACACACACACACAACACGACAATGAATTTTGAAAAAAGCTGCGGCCCATAAAATATTCTCGCCGTCAATACATACAAGCGTTCAAACACACACACATACGCGTACACTGAAAAAAATTAAGGGGTTTTCATAAAAAAAATTATTTGTTAAGTATTTGGAGCACTTTTAGTTAAGAATTGGCTACTTAAAAGGTAGAATTGTGTTTTCTTTCTAGCTTTAAAAATTTCAAACGATTTTTTATTTATTTATTTAAAGTATTAAAAAAAAATATATGAAAACAGCATTATATTTATTACTTAAAATTAAATTACTATTTTATTTTATTTCTTTAAAAAATATAAAAATTACACTCGTGTCTTAATTTTTGTTTCTATTTTGACGGTTAACAATAAAATATTGATATATATTACAGTTATTGATAAAATTAACCATTTTCAAAGATAGCTAATAAATTTAAGTGAGGTTCTGAATTTTTAATCAAGTAAAGTAAAAACTTTTAGATCTCGAACAAAACTCGTAACTTTTCTGGCAATTAATTGAGTCGGCCCCCCTTTTTTCTCAGTGTACTGATAGCTAATATTCCCATCTCTAGTTGTTGAACTTAAGTGAAAAAAAAATGATATGGCAAAAAAAACTAAAATAAACATAAAATTATAATAATAATCGTTATGGGCATAAAAAAAACGCATTAATTAAATTAGTTAAATCGCCATGAGTGTCACATTAAAATTTTTGTTTTAATTCTCTTTTGTTAACTTGTTTCGTGTATTTGTAGATTTGTAGATTGTGGACATACAACATATATTCATATATTTAATAGATGCCAGATACAATACGCAGATAGATACAGGTGTGCAGGTGAACAGGTGTCTTTTTCTTTGCTTGACGAGCCTCTGCAAATGATCAAATAGATTTTGTTCAAAAACTATTCACATATGGTATTCAATCAGTTTCACATTATCCAAAATGAGTCAAAATATAATTATTTATAGTGGAATACCCTCCTCTACCCCCCTTCATTCACCCACTTCTAGCACCTACCTAAAAGGGCATTAATCATTGAGCTTAGTTCGATAAGCGCACAAATTTTGGTTGATAATTGACACGTGCATACCAGGCTTAATTTCTTAAGTCCCCCCTCATATGAGTAATGCTGTCAGTTCGATATTAGATTGCCGTGGAAAGTTTTTGATAGTAAAAAAAAGTTAAAGAAGAATCTTTGTGTAAATACGTAGAACTATGAATCATTTTATAGTTCGCATTATACAATGTAGTAAGCCTACCAAGATTTCTATATACAGTAAGCAGATCAAGTTCTTTAAGGATTTTAATAAAGCCTTAACTTTTCTTTAAAATTGGGTTTTAGGAGCTTTCTATCTTATGATTGGACCATTTTGTAGTTTTTGTTAAATATCTCATCAAATTTTTAAGTTATTTATTTCGATTAAATACAGGGAATTGCAGAGTTAGTGCTTCTACTTAGTTACCTGCTTATGTAAAAACATATTTCTTTTAAAATATACTTGTGGATAGCCATAGTTCTATATCTACATAAAAAACATTCGTATCTGAAACTATTAATTTCATTATTCATATATGTATCTATGATGTATATTTAAATTAAATTTTTAAATATATTTACATATTTACATATAATTATATTACATTTATATTTTAATGCCAATTTAAAAACCTTTTTTTAAATTTAATTTAAGTCTAATTTTTCAAATATTTTGTGATTTTAATTATTCTTAAAGTCAATTTATTTTTCTGCACATATAGATTTTCTAAATCTACATACTATATATGTATATTACATATTTTAGTATATTTTACAACTAAATCTATTCTTATGCTTCCCTTCGATCTTATTGTCTATATTTAAACTTGAGAAATTTACACCAACTTTCTCGATTTGTGGGATCAAGTCAAGTCTATGCTTTAATCAATTGGGAATTCCAATTATTTAATTGGGCGTTGACCAGCTTTGAATGCTTTTGTTTTAGTTCCGCACTTGGTTCTCAGGGGCAAATGTATCTCACAGATAACTCTGATGAATCAGCTCGGTAATTGTGCTTGTCTATCTGTAGCTATAGCTGTATCTGTATCTCTGTATCTGTACATGTCTATATATGCTCTGCCATCTGACGTTTGTCGCACAAATGTCGCCAATGTCTGTCACATTTGAACTCATTTCGCGTCTTACACAAAAGCATCATTTTCTGTAGATGCAGATATGGTAAAGACACACGAGATCGGGGGTATTGGGAGTGATGGGAAGGAAGGAAAAGCATTTTCAGTTGTCAACTGAAAGTAGGTGACAATAATGATCAAAAGAAGGCGTAAATATGTTCAAAAGAGAGAGGGAGAGAGGAAGAGTGGTAGAGAGATATGAATATATAGAATTTAGGCTTCCTTTAACGCTTTGGTACAGTTCTGTCAAGGTTAGAGTCCAATTAAGATGATGAAATTCAAAAGCTGAACAAGCCCAAAAATTGCCAGGACAACAACAAAAGAATGAAGAAACGTCGGAACATGAATTGTATTTGCATCAAAAGGACGAACTTTTCAATTCAATTCAAGACAAAACAGCAACAACAATCGGCGTAATAAATACCTATGCACACACACACACACACACACACACACACAACAAATACTTATTTACAAACAACATTTTTATATCAACAACAAGGTGGTTGAACCCTATGAGGAACCAGAGCTTTGTCCGTGAAACAAATGTGAATGTGAATACAAGTAAAGGTGTGTGAGTGTGTGTGTGTGTGTGTGTGTGTGTGTGTGTGCGTGTTTCATTTGCGCCGAGCTACGAACAAAACCCAATAAGAATAAGAAGCCGTCTTCAGATGTCGTCCTTGTTAAACTTTTGCAGGAAAAGTACAGTTCTCCAACTCGAACTCGCTAGCTTTAAGATTCGCAAAATACCTCTTAAAAAGCTTGAGAAATGGGTATATTCAGGAACGAAATTAACAGCTTTCAATTAGTTTGTTTGATGAACTTGAACTTACGCTACAATTCTATAAAGCTCTTCAACTAAAATGATCTACATAACATACTTGAAAGCTTTATACTGAAAAATATTTCATTGAATTGATACAATCCTAGTTATATACAACTTTCAAAGTGCAGTGAAGTTTATCAGCTAGTACAACATATTTTTAATATTTTGTATACCCTTGCAGAGGGTATATTGTTTTTGTCACGAATTTTGTAACGCATTGAAGGAGGCGTTTCCGACCACATAAAGTATATATATTCTTGATCAGCATCAACAGCCGAGTCGATATAGCCATGACCGTCTGTCTGTCCGTCTGTTTCTATGCGAACTAGTCTCTCAGTTTTAACGAAATTCACGGGGAATCAATTTCTAATCGTGTCTAATCTGTTGACCAAATTTCATGCGAATCGGACTTCTATATCATATAGCTTATAGAAAAAATTGGTGATTGAAACCAAATTAACGCAATATTCATGACTGCAAGGGTATTTAATCTTCTTCGAGCCGAAGATACGCGTTTTTTCTTGTCTTAATTGCTTTCTTCTATCTGTAATTTTAATAAATTTCTAGTATAAAATATAAAGACTAAAGAAAGTCAATAGTTTCCATTTCCAGTGCAGTAAAGGGTATCAGCTAGTCCAACATATTTATAAACATTTTATCTTAGTAGCTGTCTATTTTCTGTTAATTTCATGCATTTCTAAGCCTTAAATTTCTAAAGCTTTTGCAATATTTATTACAGGGTATCGTTTATCTCATCAGTTACTCACCAGAAAATACTTAATTTCCTAGACATTTCAATGCAAATGAAACTTTCAACTGCTTTCCACTTCAGTTTGGAAGCCTTGAAGTATTTTAGTTGCTTTCATTTGAAATTTGTATGGATCTATCAGTCAGATAAGAGTGCATATATACTTATTTATTTAATGATTCTCATCATTTTATAGTTCGTCGATTGAAAGGGGGGAAACTATAATCAAGTTCTTCAAATTTCTAATATTATTTGATCGCAATTCGAGGCACTTAAGCTCTTATCATTGATCAGCTAAAAGTTTAAGAGAGAAACCAATTCGACTGAACGGGTAATAGCAGTAAATAAAATTCAATTAATACCTTTAAATAGTTACCTTATCGCAGCTCAAACTCGAGTACAACTGTCATCCAGGTGGACATTTCCCAAACACTTGCGACGCAATGGGATCAGAGTTGAGGGGAAATTTGAAATCTCTGACTTTTGGTCACTCCAGAAAAACTTAATAACTAGTGGGCAAGGCAAAGTATAAGAAATTATGTATATACGTATATTGATTTATTTTAAGCCAATAGAAGTTTTAATATTTTTTTTTATTAAACAAAATCTAAGAATTCTGTTAATATTAAATATTATGCTAGTCAATTTCTTATTTAATTTTATCTTTCAAAAAGATTTAAACTTCTATTAACTACATTTAATGAATTAATTTGTTTTATTATACATTTTTCACTGTGTTTGTTGATTTATTAACTCGTCATAATAAATAGAGTATTAATCTTAATGACTTTAAAAATAACTTTAAATTAATTAATCAATTTTCATTGTCAACAATTTATTTAAATGACTTATCGACATGTTTGTGAAATATTTTTGAAGGACATTAGATATTTTAATTATACCCGTTACTCGTAGAGTAAAAGGGTAGACTGTACTGTGCAGACCCCATAAAGTATATATATTCCTGATCAGCATCAATAGCCAAGTCGATATAGCCATGTCCGTCTGTTCGTCTGTCCTTACGTATGATCAAAAGGATCTCAGAGACTATAAGAGCTAGAAAGGTGAAAGGGTGATAGGCGAATGAAAGGTTCAATACCCAAGCAGCTGAAGTTTGCTTTTGTTTTTCTGACACGCCCACTTTAGGGCGGTCTATTTTCAAGAAAAGGTAAATGTACTAGTACAAATAACATGTTTTAGTATAGAAAACATTTTAGTTAGCTATGCTATCTGAGCCAAATTTATACGGGTAATACATGTTCACAAAGTACGTGTACTGATCAAGTTTAATCCAAATAGGAGTACTATATCGTATAGCTCCCATAGAAACAATCGGTCGGAAACATGCTCCAAATATGGAATTGTATGAAACTAATTTAATTTTTATTTTTTAGGATTTAAATTCTTTTCAATCACAATTTAAATTGAGTTTTGTAAATTACCTTTTTATATTTTTTGCCCAATTTTTTTTTACTTTTGGTTGGAATTGCGCTTTAATTTTCTGATGAGGGTCAATTATGCGCTTCAATTAAATAGTATTCAACACACAAACACACAGACATACACACACACACACGCACACTGACTGTCTGGAAAATTTGTGCGTCGTGTCTTGACACTTGAAATCGTCCTTACAATAGTCATCTTTATGGGGTGGCAATTGCTAGGGGTGACACTGATCCTGCTTAAGGATAAGGATACACATAGAAATACAGTTATATATGTATGTGTTTATACCTTTGAATGCCCCTCAATTGGGTCAGGATATTGAGATCAGGGGAATTGGGAACAATTACAATCGCATTTCCTATTGAAACGGCGGCGTAATGAGCAGCGACTGATTAACACACTCTTAACACACTCACACACACACACACACACCCAAAAACAACTGTGTTTGTAAACAAGCTCAAGACCCAGGTGCTTTGAAGGCCATACAGCTCGCGTAAGCCTCACAACAATAACGCTCTCATCAACACTAAAGGAATTTGAATTGAATTTACAGGATTCTACATCTGTTTGCCAATAAGAACAAGTAGTTTGCAGACATCGGTTATTATATATCTTTATGAATACATTTCAGCCATTTCTGCGGATTTTGAAGTTTGTTAAAGTTTTAGACCCCATACTCAAAGAGAATACAGGAGTCTATTATGTTTGTCTGCATGCCAGCTTTTCTGACCCTATAGAGACCCTGATCAGCGTAATCTCCCGAGACTTTTTATATGAAATTTAGTAAACAGATGGGACACGATTAGAAATTGATTCTCCGTGATTTTCGTTGGAATCGTTTAATAGACACCGAAAACGTTCATACATTTGCATGCATTTCGACCGATTGTTCCTATGGGAGCTATATGCTAAAGTTGTCCGATCTGTCCGATTTTTACATATGATCTGCGTGCAGAGAGAATTCACATCTGTACCAAGTTTCATTAAGATAGCTTTAAAACTGAGAGACTAGTTCACATAGAAACAGACGGACAGACGGACATGACTATATCGACTCGGCTGTTGATGCTGATCAAGAATATACATATGTATATGCTTTATGGTGTCGGAGACGCCTCCTTGCGTTACAAACTTCGTGATAAAAACAATATACCCTCTGCAAGGGTATAAAAAAACTCATCAATGTTTTTTAAAAAGTTCTTTTGAATGATATATTTGATCAAGCATTCTATTAAAAATACTTTTAACTAATAACCATAAAGTCTGGAAGCTGTCGAAAATCAAGACCATGTTTTAGTCTTAGGTTAGGTTAGGTTTGTCTTAGGTTAGGTTAGGTTGAGCCGGACGTCCCCTTGCGGACAGTTCATAGGCCACTATTGACCCAGAGGATGCTATGGCTTGAAGTCGATTTTTAGTCTTACAATGAGAACTTTAGATCTTTCAAATAAAAATGCCCTATTTCATAACTTGTTCTTAAATTTAAAGTCTAAAGAGACCACAATATTTAAGATGCTTGTTCTTGATTTTCAACATGTGTTATTTTATTTACAACTAAATCATTATTTTCCTTTCGTGAGGCGTACTACGAGTCTGGAGCCCTTTCTACTTGCCACACGTACTCTGTAATCGCCTGTAAGCGTCTGTGTCTGCTGCTTCTTTGTTGTATTGCGCCCAATTAAAAAGCCACCAAATAAATTAACACGAATCGCAGGTTGGAGTCATGGTTTCGTTTGTCTTTCGACAGGGGAATTATGCGATCTCATCAGCATATAGATGATATGACATGCCTAGTCTGTTGGCGTATCCAAAATTTTAGCCACGTAATATGAGAAACATAAAAATTGACTAATCAAAAGCCACACACACAGGTGTAATACCCAACGTAATCCACGTCTCTTTCTGCTCCTCCCTCACTCTGTCTTTCTCTCTCGTTCTGTTTCTATGCCTGTCCCTCGTACTCTTCTGTAGATCGAACCCTTTTAAGCCGATTCAAGAAGTAGCTGGTGTGCGTACGCTTTATGGGTTTTGCGAGCATTTCATGAATTCCTCAATTGGATTTCTAATTCGCAAGAACTTTTATCAAAGGGAGCGACAGGGCGACAGCGAGGGTATAGCAGTTGTACTTGACTCTCCCTCTCTCGCTCTCTCTTTGCGGCACTTGACTCTACCCATTCTTGGCTCTTGGTTTTCTTGGCAAAAAACAACAAAAATTGTCAACACGTTCGGGACAAGAATTGTAATAAAAATTCCCAAGAATGTTGCCTAGACGGCTGCATGGCCCATACTAAAGACCGGCATTAGCATAGCATTTGTCAGGCCCGTTTGGTTGAGACGGTTACGTCATAGGCACAACATTCCCCACACATCACCCTCCCCCTATCACCCTTCCATCAGCTTCTGTGTAGTCGGTGCGAGTTTAAATTACTCCAAATGTGGAACTACAGGGCACTCAATGCGACCTACGCCCCAGTCTGAGAAGCTTACAAGCCGAAACAACACAAGTGGCACAGCATATCCGACTAGCTGCTACCCTGTGAAGCACTAAGTTCGACTGGCCCTAAAAACTAGCTTTAAAAAACCTTTTTAGCTTGATAAATTCAATGGTTATAGACTTTTAAATTGTATAAATTACGAACTCATTTGAAATCTCTACCCCCTGATATACCCCATTTGTATTTGTGTACTCACAGGGTATTGAAAAAAAGGGCTAATGATTTAAGCACGATAATGCAACGGTCTTGGGGCCAGGTCATTAGCAGCCATTGGCCACGTTAACATCCAACGTCAACTTCAACTTCAACTTGTGGTCTAGACGTGACGATCGTCGACATACCGACACCTTTCAGTTGCCCCTAGGCTAACCCAGGTCCCAGGGAGACAGGTTGCTCAACGGATCATCGGCGGCGTCATAATCGTGAGCTCGATGATGGAATGATTATGATCAAAACTTTAACCGGTTCGTCGCCCAGTGACATTTCAATCAACATAGTATTATGATGATGAATGCTAATGTTTTATGTTTGACATCAACTGCAATATTAGACCATAAGTAATATGAATTTATGTGAAACCATAAACATAAATCTTAGTAGAACATAGCCAACTGCAATTAAAGATTTCTCAATTAATCAGTTCAACATGTTATAAACCAGAGTATTGATTTAAATTTTAGTTTTAGAATTCATTTGTTGGCCTTGTGGAGTTTAAAAATACCAAATAAAGACTAAATAAGGTAAGTAGTAAAATATAATTACTTTAAAACTCAAAACAGTTTTTTTTTTAATTTAGTCTTTATATAACTAAAACTGAGCTAAATGGGACTTGGGATTGATTTTGGGTTTAAAGCAAATAAGCTTAGAGCATTATAATTTAATTATAATTTAAAGAAAGTATTAAAAAAAACTTTTGATTGAAAGAGTAAAATATTTAGAACTTATTTTTTTTTTAAATTTATTTATTAACGCTAACTAAAAGCAGTCGCGAGTATTAATCAAATAATAAAGTTGTAAAATTAGTATATTATATAGTATAATTAGTAAAATTAGTATTATTGACTATACAATAGAGTAACTTATAAAAATATGTATGTTTTAACTGAAAGTTTTAAAAAAAATTAATATTTAATTTAAACAATTATTTAATTAATTTTTTGGGTGAATATAAAACTTGAAAGGCATTTAAGTTTGAAATATATTTTAAGCTACACTTTGAATTTAATAATACAACAGAAAGAAAATATTAACGAGCTCTAAAAGTATTATTATAAAATATTCCAAACTAATTTTTAATTAATTTTTAATTTGGGTAATTTTTAAACTAAATGAATTTTAATGAATTTTTTTATTTAGCTAATTTTTAAACTAAATAAATTATTAAGAAATGTGTTAATAATTTAAACATATGTGCAATTAAATAACAAAATTCTTCGCTAAGTGTCATGAATCATCAACATTTTTATTTTCCAATACATTTTCCAATTGAATGAACTTTACAGATTTTGGGATTTTGCATGTCAATCCAATTATTTGCCACTTAATTTCAAGTCCCTTTGCCTAATCCTCATACCCATCAGCCGCTCTTCTATTAAGCCGAATTTAATTTACAATTCCATTCCCCTTTTCCTGCCAATAACAAATACTGAGCAGCAACAGCAACAGGAGGAACAGCAGAGCAGCAACAACAATTGCATTGCCTTCGGCCTTTTATGTTTTCACTTCAACCTTCGTCGCTGTCTGCATTTCACCTTCACCTTCGTTTCAATAGGCGCACAAGCGCCGGGTGAGAGCGAGAGGTGAGAGCGTTGGAGAGAGAAACGCAACCCCCGTAAAAATTCTATTTATAGATGAGCGCACATCTGTCTCGCTGCCACCGCGTCTCACACTCTCTGCCTTGTGCTCTCACAGTTTTGTTGTTATTGCATTCTGGGCGCCCGGCAATCAACTGGTTCTATGGTGTAATGGTTAGCACTCTGGACTTTGAATCCAGCGATCCGAGTTCAAATCTCGGTAGAACCTCAAGCATACAGATTCTTTTTTAAAAAACTTTTATTGATTTTGATAATGTTTTCTTAAACAAACGCGGGTTCGGTTGATATATTGTTAGTTTTACGGCATCTAAAATATTTTTTTAATTTAAATATTAAATTAATATTAATAAAAAATATTAATAAAAATAAATTTTAAAATAATATTTACTAATAATAAAAAATTTGATTTATTAATTTAAAAATGCTCCCACATTTTTGCTTTATCGTATCTAAATCGATGAAAATACTACAATTTATCAGCTTTAGGGGACTTACATATTTGTTTGTTTATTATATTGAAAAAGTAAAATCGCCCAATATTTACTTAGTATATTTACAAATTAGTATTTACCTCCGTTGTCTAATGTCAAGTGACGCTTATCGTTTTGTCTGATTGACAGAATGGGACTTGCCTGTCCTCAATGAAGCCTAATAATGAATTCATGATGATAATGATGATTGGTAGAAGGAGAAAAAAAGAGATAAAGCTAATATTGTTCACATAGTCGTCGGCTCACTCAACTACCTATTATCAATAGACTAATCAAGTCGACAAATCACTCGTTTATTTGCATCCAATCACATGCCATACTCCGTAGAACGAATTCTGATAGCTGGAAACTATTTGCTAGGAGCGTTAAGAGATATAAGGTGTACCTTTTTGGTACAACTAATATACCTGAACTATAAAAATTTAAACAATTAGTTGGCCTAAAAGAGTGCCTCTAGTGTTAGGGGTTACTTATATATCTTAGATAAATCTGCTGATAATTTTAGACTAGGGTCGCTTCCTGTGCCTTATGCGTCACTTATCGTGGGGTCCATCAATGGAGCTATGTCTTTCGTGAGAAATCTAATCATATACACAGTGTGTTGTAAAAGTTTCACTGCAAACACGTGTCAAATAAACAGTTAGCATTACAACTAACAAATTTTCTCTTTTTTTTTTTTTTTTTTTGTTTGAGGCCTTTTGTAATGAATGAATGTCGAAATTGTAATCTGTTTAATCCTTTGTTTCGTTATGTTTCAAGTGTTCGCAGTTTGAGCTAAAAGTAGCAAAAAAATTGGATTACCATATTTGTGGCTACAATTCGAGGGCAGCAAACATGAACATGCACGCACACACAAACTGGAGTTAAATATTAATATTTATTTTTTTTTAATTTTTTTTTTTTTTTTTTTTTGGCAAACGTTTTGAATTGTTTTAGGCCTATTGCGTAGTGCTGCTTGTTGTTGTTGGGCGGCCCTTTAATGGGCCGAAAGAAATAAAATAAAAATGTGAAAGAAAAACGCTGTTATTGGCGCTTGGCAACAGTCAAGTCCAAAAACTTGAGACTGAGCTGTGTTGAGTTGCCTTGGGAAAAGTAAAAGTTTGGCCAGTTCTGCAAATGGTCGAAACGCCGGAAATGTTAACACCATTTCTCAAACTGGCCAACAGAGCATGGCCGATGATGATGGACGATGGATGGACTATGGACAATGTATGGTGAGGAACTTGTCGTTAGCTCAATTAGCAAAATGCCTACGAGCGAGCTGGAACTGAGCTGCTTAATCGCCAGTTGAGAGGCCTCAATGGACATGATAGACATGGCCATCATTATAACTTACGCATAGTATTTTCAAGTGTTTAGATAAAACAACCAAAACACACACACAAAACTTAAGAAAAAAGAGCTACGAAAAAGAGAAGGAAAAGCTGCAGACAAGCTAACCGACTGCTAAAGACCCTGTACTTACGCTGTATCGTTTTACCAAAGATTTTTTATACAAACTACTGAATTTAGGCAGCTTTATATGATATACTCTTCCAATTTTGGCAGCTTTATATTATATACTCTTGCAATTCTTACCAAGTTTAGACAGGTTGAGGTTGCTCCTCACCTAAGTTTGAATTTCCAATGATTTATCTATTGGCATATCGTTGTTCCCTGTGCGCGTTGTAACTACAGGGCTTAAAAAAACCAAAACTAAACTTAAAAAAAACTGGAAAAACTAACAACGTTGCAAACCGAACCGAACAAACTACCAAAACCCAGGCGAAAATTGCCTACAACCTTTTTTTTTTTTTTTTTTTTTTTTTTTTTTTGGTTAAAACAACTTAAGTTTCCCCTCCCTGAGACTCCCCCCCTTAATACACATTGCCCGTTACAATGTTCATTCATTTATAACGAATTTCAACATTGAAATGTTTTAATTTGTTAAGCAGCCTTGTCCGTATGTATGGACGGTTGGAAAGAAGGTTGGATGGCTAGATGGCTAGATGGCTAGATGGATAGAAGCTTGGATGGATCATAGAGCGACCCGGTCTATCTGCCTGCCTCGGGGACAAGGAGAAGAGTTCCCTCTTTAAAACAAATCATCTTCATTCATGTCGTCTGACTGTCTGTCAGGGCAGCTGCTGTCTGAAAGACATTAGTTCCTAACTTAATTAATGCTTTTGTGTTAATTGCCGCAGCTAAAACAATATACAACAAAATCTTTTCAACAAAACCAACAACAAAATTTTAAACAACAAAAAAAAACCCAAAAAAAACTAAAAATTCAAATAAATATCTAAAAGAACGACTTGGAGAATTTTCGACTTGTCAGAATTCTTGGCAAGAGACAAAAATTGTACAAATTGTTTGGGCACATCAGCAGTCAATAAAGAATTCTGATCAACTACCAGAACTTAAAAAGCCTAGAAATACCCTATAATTATTAGAATTGAGCATGTAATGAGCTTAGTTGTATTCACAAGGCATTGTGGATTCCATAGACGACTTGCTGATCAGCTATAAAAGTCGAATTGATAACACTATAGTGTCGCTTATGGTCACCCCTTTTCGGCATAAAAACGGCCTGTAATTCTAGTTAAGTCATTTCTATTTATATTTCCATAACGGCCTGTTCAATAATTTTAGAATTACAGGGTATCTCTCGCCAATACTGATCAGCTATAAAAGTCAAATTGAAACACTATTGTGTCGCTTAGCAATTTAAGAGTATGGTCACCCCTTTTCGGCATAAAAACGGCCTGTAATTGTAGTGCCTTAAGTTAAGTCATTTCTATTGATATTTCCATAACGGCCCATTTAATCATTTTAGAATTACAGGGTATATCCCGCCCATATTCACCTTAAAATTAAATGTACATGTATCTAAATAATAGTTAAAACAATTAAAGAGTTAATACACATACTGCCAGATTTATAAACGAAGCTTTGACTCATCTGAGATAGAATTCGGTTTATTGCAAATTTTAATGCATTGGCAAAATGTTTTTGGCCATTTTGCTACCTTGGCTTAAAAAACAAGACAAAATCAGACAAAACTACAAAAACATTTTCATATTTATTTATTTAAAAGGTTGAAAATATTGACTTTTAAGTAAATAAAATTTAAATTTGAGTGTAGTGTTGAAAAATGTATTCGGATATGGCCGATCCAAGCAACCTTAGTGTTATCGATATTTCTGTCACGTGTAAGCTGACAGCTCAAAAGCCAAAGAAAATTCTACTCTTGACGGAAAGATTTCAACAGAAAGAGTAAAAATTCTTCTAGATAATCATGCCTGACAAAAAGGAGACGTTTGCACTCGACGATACGCACCAACCACGTGCAGGACCGACGTCGGCTGACAAGGTCTCTGAGATGGTGAAGCAGCAGGATGGCTCTGAAAATCCTACTGGGAAGCAATCGGGCAAGGTAAGAATTGGCATCCTTTAAAACGAATATTCATAACTAACCTACTTTCGAGAACTTTCATTAAAGTCGCACTGCCAATTGGGATATAGAGTCTATATCTACGATTATTAATTCATATAGTTAATTATTTAAAACCCTTCCATTTACAGAGAGGACGTGATCATGAGGCTCCTCCAGCTCCAATCGTAGCAGCAGCTCCACAATACATATGGACTCGACCCAATGCACCACCTTCGCAGGAGAATCGTGAACCGACTCAAGTTTTAATTGGGCCTCGACTACCAGCACGTGAACATGCGGTTCCAAAACGCCGTTTGAGCAGTGGAAATTCATATGGTGGACAACCATCGCCACTTCAATCAATCGAAAGTGTTCAAAACGTATAAATTTTCTAATTATTTTGTCCATTTTTTATTTCAACTGTTCATTCTTTAGCCAATGTCGGACCAGGAGAATCACGAGCTCCGTTCGATGCCTGAATGGAATGCCACTGGAGATTTCTGCAGGATTTGTCAGTTTCCATACCAGGGAGCCGATGCTCAAGAAATGAATCAGGAAATGGAAAACAATAGCGTAAATATTGAAAAATTATATTTTAATTACTATACTACTATAAATCTAATCAATATATTTATTTAACCCGCCATTAGGACTTGAACTCGTGTGATTAAAGCCGCATGAGGAGATCGCTGCCAGTGCCAAATGCCAATGCAGATTCCTCTAGGATAATTCACATACCCAATCCGCAAATGTTTTCAAAGCCTACAATTTAAAATTGGACCAACGGTCGCAAATATTATAAATAAAATGAATTAACATTAATGCATATAACAAACGATCGGCCCTACGGATCGAACTTGCTTGGTACATGTACTTCCTAGTCATAGCATAGCTAACAAAAACGTTTTCTATACTAAATCATTTTAGTTTTTTTATAGGCAAAGAAAGACCCAATTTATATGCATTTAAAAACAATTTTCCATACAACGTGGGGGCTGAAAGCTCACGATAAAAAACTATGGACTTAATTAACTATTAGAAACCATTTTCCACTTTAATGTATCTCAAAAGCGTGAATATAATTTGCGATGTGTCAAAAGATATTTCGGCTGTGATAGGGGCATGGTGAGGGGGAGGTGGCGGTGGAGGGGAAGCAGGAGAGAGGTTGGTCTAAAAACAGATTTAAAACGTCCAGCGTTGATTAAGATTGGCCAATTAGTTGTGGTATAACAAGCAGAGAAATACGTACAGATACAATTTTAGAAATAGATACAGAGGCAAAGATACAGATACATGCAATTTGGCCAAAATGCAAGCGGCCTACACACACACACTTTGTTCTAGAAGATGAGTGTGTATATAAGCAGAGGAAGAAGTGAGAATGGAAGAGTGAGAGTGAGAGAGAGGGAAAGAGCACAAAAATCGATGGCACTGGCTGAGTGGGACGACAAGCTGACCGGCCGGCAAATCCGATGACGATGACGATGACGCCATCTGGCGGCCAAAACACACACACACACACAAGTTGACACTGATTCAACATTAGTTGCCCCCGTCCCTACTTCCTCTTTGTTTCCTTCCTTCCCCATACTCTCCTTCTCCTCGTCCCCGCCCCATTTCTGAGGCGACGCATTTGGCGTCGAGCAGGTTTTTCCTTGGGAAAAACTGCATTAGCATGATTCATGCCTTGGCAGCCAAAATGGCCAAAATGAGCAAATGGCTGAAACCAGCACCGACAGCGACACCGAAACCATGCCGACATAGCCAAGTTTACCCAGCAATTGCCAATTGCATTGGCCCCAATTCCAATTGCCACTCCGAAAATCTATGTTAATAATTCGCCTTCTGCTTCTTTCCACTTGATTCTCTTTCAAGTGATTTCCAGTTCAATTTACCAAAGTTCAAGTGACGCTGATGTCAAAATCATATTTGTCATCAGCGTGGTAAAAACTTGTAAGCAAGTTAGCGACTAAACTGTAGAATTCACTTCCAAAATAAATCCATTAATTTTTGTTACATTTATTAATCCATTCGCCTACTTACAAGTGGGAGTTGGCATTTCAACAGAATTGTGTAGTTTTTCCAACTGAGTCATTCACAATAATTTTTTTAATTTTCTTATGTAAAATTATTTTGACTGCAATCTAGTCATAAAGCCTATATTTAAGTGTGTGTAAAAGTTTTCAGATATTTATAGATTGATAAAGAAAATAGCGATAATTTTCCAAATGGAAATTGTCATTTTCCAAGGAATTATAAGTTTAATCATTTGCAGTTATTTTAGATGTGTTCCCTTAAATCAAATAAATATTTGGACACTTTAATAAAAACACCAAAATTTTTAAAAATAAAATTAATAGTTGAAATAGTTCACAATGATAGAAAAGTGCACTAAACTATTTTTCATTGCTTTTTTGCTATACAGTGAACGCTCCCTTGGCCGGACAGCCATGGTGCCAGTATTTTTGTCCGACCAAGGGAGAACGGATTTTGTATGAAAATCATGCTAAAAACAGCTTTAAAATTCGTCCGGCTAAGGGAGCTGTCCGCCTGAGGGAGATGTCCGGCTAAGGGAGCTGTCCGCCTGAAGGAGCTGTCCGGCTAAGAGAGCTGTCCACATGAGGGAGCTGTCCACCTGAGGGAGCAGTCCGCCTGAGCTAGCTGTCCGGCTAAGAGAGCTATCCGCCTGAGGGTGCTGTCCGCGAGTAGAGCGTTCACTATATTAATTTTTATAAATTTTATAAATTATAATAACTGTACAAATTCATAACTTAAGCGCATTTTTGAGCCAATAAGTTGCTATTTAAAATCGAATTACACAAAACAGTCTCAATTATGAATAAATTTATTTTTCAAAGCATAAGTTACAAATAAATTTGTAACTTAACCCAAGTTTCTTATAAAAATACATTTTTCTTAGCAATTTTTTTATATTTTCCACAAAATGGGCAAGTGTGGCGCCATCTGGCGATGCATTCAGACCGATCAACTTTCTAAAACGGAACTCGCAACTGATTCCAGCTTAGAACTTATCAGCTGAATATACATGAATACGAGTATTTACAGCTATTAAGACGTATTAGCACGTAAATATAGAAGGTGTTGCTGACGTCAAAAAATAACAAAACAGAAAAAAACATACAGTGTCAAGCAGTACCATTAATGGCCGCCAGATGGCAGCAGCAGAGGAGCAGAAGTGATTTCATTGAGTCAAACATTTATTTATTTCACTCAAAAATGTTTAACGAGTTGTTAAAAAACCAAAACCACAAAAAAAAAATTATTTTCGGCGAAAAAAAAAAAAAAAAAAGATTTGAATTTGATAGACGACTGTGCACGTATTAAACACGGGTTCCTCCTCCAACTCCTGTCCCCACCCCACTCAACCTCCCGCTGATCCACCCTCAATGTTGTCCCCGTGTTTCTGTAATTCGCAAGCAATTAAAAGTCCGACACGCAACTCGCTTGGCAACAAACTCGAAAATTAGAAAAAAAAAAAAAATCAGAAAAAAAACCTCAGACAGGAACTTAAGTCAAACACTCACGTAGCAAACATAGATGAATAAAACTTACAACTCATACTCATATTCACACTCGCACACACACACACACGCATTCACACTTACAGTCAGAGCCAAAATTGTAGTCACGGGCACACAAGCCAGAGACACGTTCATTAGCCAGTGGCAGGTAGCTAGCTAGGCCTATACCCATATATCTCATATATATAAATTTAGGTGTATACCCCATTTATACCCCTCGGCCATGCCCCTCGGCTAGGCCTACATTTAATGTAATTATCAATGATTAATGAATTGCTTAAGCAAACATTGTGTCGCGACTGCGCAGATATTTCATTTCATTTCGTTTCGAAACCAAGTCCAAAATCGAAACAGCGGAAGAAAAAAAAA
This sequence comes from Drosophila dunni, assembly GCA_018152125.1. NCBI lineage: Eukaryota > Metazoa > Arthropoda > Insecta > Diptera > Drosophilidae > Drosophila > Drosophila dunni. The sequence goes on along the minus strand of JAECXC010004147.1, from coordinate 12,581,310 downwards.
ACAAAAATAAAAATAAAATCTAGAAAAAAACTTGTGAACTTATCTCAGGTAGCGAAGGAGCTCATTTAAGGAGTATTACGTGTCCTAAATGGCACATCAATTGAGCTAACCGGCAATAAACAATTAGCAGAAGTGCTCCAGTTTGGCATACCCTATGCCGTGTGTGGACACACATGGGGTATGCCAGTTCTGAAATATTTTTATTAAATAAAAGAACATATAGAATATTATAATATTTTTATGTTTAATAGTTTTATATATTTTATTACTTGTAATATTTCTATATATTTAATATATATATATACTTTATTATTTTTAATATTTTTATATACCTTTATTACTGAAGAACATGCATTTTAATGACATTTTTTTTTATTATTAAGCTCAAAGATATCCATTAATTTTATTAATTTGTTTACGACAGTTTATTTTGCATTTTATCTGAAAATTTAGTGTATCAAAAAATACACTTTAATATTTTTAATAAATTTATTAACTTTATAAAAAGTTACCTATGCAAATCTATTCGATTTGAAAATATTTATAGGGTATGTTTTAGTTAACCTTATGAGTTACGGCTAATAAAACTTGTAGGCTGTATACATACAAGTGTTGTTACACACAGAGTATTTTACAGTCTACATAAGGTGGCGAGCACATGTGGATACATGTTTTGAAACTGTGACTTTGAGTGGCTATAAAACCCACAAAAATGCATTACTCTATTCCAAATTTTTAACAAAAATCCACTAATAATATATAAAACGAAAAACAAAAAATTTTATTCATTATCTCCTCCTTAGCTCAAAATATCGAAATTATCAAATTGGTTAATTTTTCAATTCAAAACTTAAGCAACGCTGACAAATTTGATGTCCAAAAAACACGTTTAGATTTCTTACAGGGTATTTCGCGGTCACTCAACGCTAAAGTTTAAAAGCCAGCTCTTTTCGGTCAATTTTTTTGGATCTTTATCTATCGGGATCTTACCATGTGCCGTACAATTAACAACGAAGGTGGCAATTTTGCTATTGACTCGCCAGTTCAAGGCAGGCTGGCAAATGATTTGCCTCCGATAGGCGTGCTTAAATGCCCCGAAAGACGGGAAAAAATAGAAAAATAGAAGCAAACGAAGACGGAGACGGCGACGAAGACAAAGATGAAGAAACACACAAAAATTAAATGAAGCAGAAAAGAACGGCTGGCCTAATGATTGTGAAAACGTTTTTCCTATTTAGTTGGCACATTCAATTAAGCAGCGTGTGAATAGGAGCACCGCTCGTACCGCCCATCAAATTAGATTCAAACCCACAAAACTCCGAACTTAGGGATGGTTTTTGCCACAAAATAACATAAATCGATACCGCAGTCTATGTTAGGATCCAATATGTAACAAACATTAAAATACTTTGAAGTAAAACGATTAAAAAATGGAACACAAAATAAAATTATTTTGGTTTATTTTAAATATATTTTAATTAACATTATAATGCTGGCTAAATGTGTAGGCTTACGATTAAGTCTTAAACACATGTTTAAAGAAAAGTTTTTATTGGTTAAAGTGATTAAGTGGATAGTGTAAGAAGTTGAAACCTATTGAAAAGTCAGTGGCGTCTTCAATAGTGTGACCACATGGGCCTCAGGGCATTCCGGGACGGCCGAAGACTGCCTTTTTTCTGTCTATCTCCTTTTTATAAAAGCTTAAACAACATGTCCGCAAAATTGAATTGTACAAAAAGTATGTTTTTAATATTCTCCACCAGCAAGTTACTCAAAATGCCGAAATTTTTATCGATACAGTGGAAAACCGGGACAATTTCGTGTCAGGTCGGGACACCGGCACATTACCTCAAAAAGCAAGACATGTCCGGGGTATGCCAGAACGGATGACAGCCCTAGTCTTCACTCCACACAGCACAGACCAAAGCAACTGCAACAACCAGTGATAACTCCAGATCGCATATACTCCCTCAATCGTTTCGCAATCCATTTTAGTTTAATCATAATACAATAACATAGGGTAACATAACATTACATAACAATAACATAAGTCTCGTCTGCGGCAGAACGACGATTGCATCATGAGTTTATGTTTTATCTTTTCAATTAATTAATTATATTAATTTTATTATATTATTATATCTTTTTTTTCTTTTCACTCGCGTTTATGTGCAATTAATCTTCTTCTATTAAAAATATAAATGAACTTGTTCTTTTTTACTAACTCTATAATCGCCAGAGTTACCAGACTGTAGATGAGCAGAGCGCTTTGGCAAGAACTATCGGTTGCTCTTTCAACAAAAACAATTTCCGATTCCATATTTCCATAAATTCCATAAAAATGCTTTAAAGTAATGAATGAATGTAAATGGTATTAAGTGTATCTAAACTTTTTTAAAGAAATGTTCAATCTTAAGAATGTAGTGGAAGGTAATTTTTAAGATCTGAGTAAATTTTATCATAACTTAAAAATGTAACCTAACCTAACCTAACCTATTTTAAATTTGAAAACATTCTGTAATAAATTATGGGATATTTGTATTTTAATAAATCTTAATTAATTTATTTTTTTATAGCAAACTAAGAGCAGTCGCGAGTGTTAACTAAATAAAAATTTATATGTTTAATAATTAATATTTCTACACATACTATTAAGCAACTTTTTCAATTCCAAATTTACATGACTCATAAAATTTATAAAATATTTCTGAATTAAATTTTATTATTATTTTATATTATTTTTTTCCTCTATCCCTTTTTTTCTCCCTCGCTCTCTGACTCTTTCTCTGTAGTTCCAATCCGAACATGGTGGCGTCATTGTCAGGCGGCAAGCTCTCAGTTGGGGGTCAAATTGCCATCGGGTGAATGGATAAAACAAGAATCACATCGAGAACCTCATAGAACAAGGCATAAAAATTTCATTTCAATAATTTGAATTTCAAATCGAAATTTTTTTTTTCGCAATAATCCAATGCCCAAAAGCCCCATTCTCTAACCTCTTGGACCTACGTTAATGTAAAAGTTGTTCTATTTGTCAAAGCAAAAGCCCCTCGATTATTAGTCTTCATTAAGAGGCGGGGCATGTCAACCGTCGCCCCCTCTCTTGTAAGCATAAAAAAGCACACAATGCAGCTTATCAGGGAGTGGAAACAAGCGGAATGGAACGTTAGTAGCACGAACTTAGTGTGAAGTATACTAACCAGACTTAAAGATATGCTGTAAATGGTGCTGTGTAGTGGCGTGGAGTAGTATAGACTTGTTAAGTCGGCTTACAGCTACTGAAACAATTGGAATGGGACAATGAATGTATTGGAACGATGGAATGAAACAAATTAAATTTCTTAAAAAACTCATAAAATATGTTGAAACAGCTGATAATTACTTTTAGAGGAACAATGGAATAAAACATGGAACGAAATGAAACTTGAAACACAAATATTTTGTATCTTACGTACAGTTTGAAAATGGAACCAAATGGAGTTAGTGAGAAAATCGGGGTTTTCGATAGAAGAACTGAAAATGTCTATATATATCGGCCGTAAAGGCTTTCTATATTAGTTATTAGTTATCATAACCTAAAAGTTATTTATGACAGACATGACATGATTTGGCAACACTTGACAAGAGAAATAATTAAATTTTTGAAATAGGTTAGCAGTTAACAGCTACTGACTGTATGCCACCCAATTAAATTTGATGATTGCAGGGTATTGAAAGTGGGGAAAAATTATAGTAATTATTGTTGTTGTTGCTGGTGTTGTACCGAGTATGTCAACTGCCCAAAACTATTTATTTATGTTAATACGCAAAGCGAACGATATAAAAGCCATAAAATGCCGCAAAATACATTTAAATGGATGCGTACACGGCATAAGGTAGCATAAATTAACGCATTGCGGGAAGGGAGGGAGATGGGAGGATGGTGGAGAAGGGGTGGGTTGGGGAGGTGAGGTGAGGAGAACTTCATCGCCAAAGACGAAACACATGTAATAAAAACTCTATTAAAAATGCCACTTACAATTAACAAAAGGCCCGCACTGCTTGCTTGGGGTTCAGGGAAGGCCATTGAATAGATACCAACAACAACAACAACGACTATAACATGAAATAGAAATAGATATAGATATATATACAATACATGTATACTTATTCAGAGTAGACACCGAGAGACGCGAAGACGGTGCGTGAGGTAGCGGGAGAACGATTGTGGAGGGGAGAGAGAGCAGAGAGGAAGAGAAATAAGAATGTTTCTACGCAGTTATATAAAATTTCGGTACTGAGTTGATTGGTTGCCTTCTGAATGGGCTCAAAGCTCTTCGACGTTACCCTACACGGCCCCACTTTCCACTTCCCTTGGCCGTACCTCAATAGTTCTACTGCATGACAACAGTTTTGGGAAAGGCAGTGGCAGGCGACAAAATTGTCAAGGTGTGACAGGTTAGGTTCAATATGTTTCAAGTACTTTTTGCCAACTTTTGAAAACATTCGAATAGAATGGTATAGTTGAGTAATTAAGTCCAAGAATTCAAAAAATTTTAATTTTGTTATATCATAATCAAAAGAAAGAAATGAACAATAAAATAAAACTTATAGTAATGTAAATATAATGGAAACAATAGACGAATAAAAGAGGTTTGCCATTTAGTGGTGTATATTCATATTAGTATATTCTTATGATCGACCAATTTTACTTGAGTTTATTGAATCGGTAGTAAAATTCAAAATTTCGTAGCATAATATAAGAGCTACAAAATTATTTTTAGGAAGAAAACAACTTAATGTAAAAGAGTCTTATAAATAATATAGGCGCATAGAAAAAAACATTCCAAATGTAGTGTACTGCAAGAACTAATAAGTGATCGTTTGTATCAGTTAAGAGTTCTAGTTTGACAACTTTGTCGCCTGTTGCTAAATAAATACCTTTGCACAATGTGTGAATATTAAAAGAATGTGCGTGTTTGAGGTAGCTGCAAATACGCATAACACACGCAATTAAATTTATAAATATTTAAAACGCCAATTTACATACTCGACCAACAGACACACACACACACATGCACACACACACCTTGCTATAGTCTACTACAGTCAGACAATTGTATCGCACCTAGGCCTTAGCCAGATTCGGGTTCCAATTTTAAAGCTCGACTTTGTTTGGCTTTGCTTTTGGTTTTGGTTTTGGATTTTTTTTTTTTTTTTTTTTTTTGACTTGAGCGTTTTAGGCCCATTTCTTACATGGCCAAAATCGAAAGGGGAAGTCGTCACCCAATACAAACATCATTAAAATCCACAATGCGTTCGAGTGGTTCTTTTTTTTATTGCCTTTGCCTTAGCTTTAGCTTTTTTTTTCCTTTGGTGTTTTTTTTTTTTTTTTTTTTTTTTTTTTGCTTTTGAATTTAATTTAGTTTTATGTGGTTTGGTGGCTCATTTGTTGGGCTCTGGAATGTGCCCTGAACTGCCAAACTTGATATGACAGATTCGGTTTTCAACATATTCGTTTACCACATCATATTGGTAGTGCCACTGCGTAGGGAGTGGGGTGAGGTAAACCTATGGGAAGGGGAAGGGTAAGGGGTGGGGAGCGGGCTTAATTATTTATGTATTAATACACAATAAATACATAAATACATAGACACTACACATATAGACATATGTTTTCCTACGTTTGTTGTGCATATTTCCAATTCGGTTTTTTTTTTTTTGTTTTTTCTTCATTTTCGTTTTATTTGCGTTTTCGGCCAAAGGAAATTGAAAGTTATTTGCGTACAGAATTTAATTAGAGACCAGCAACTATAAAAAGCACTGAGAAAACACTTTAATTTATAAGCGAATCCAAAACGAACTCTTAAATACCCTTTTGATGGTAAAAAACTAATTCCAGAAGAATTGCGTGAAAACCTTTTCCTCTCAAAATATAACTAGTATTTGGCTAAGATATATTTACTAAAAAAGTTAAATTTGAATAATGAAGTAACCTTTGAGTTCAAAAAACCTTAAAGCTTTAAGATATGATCATTCAGAGCCTTCTTCCTAGCTTTCACGGGCTCCAAAGCCAGTTAATACTTCAAGTTCAAGTACTTCTGGACCCGTGAAAACTAGGAAAAAGGATAATGCTTTAAGGATATCACAGCAATTGGCATAGATATAGTATTAGATAGATTATTCAGAGTACTTGAACTTGAAGTATAAAGTGACATTTTGTACCCGTTAGGACTACGAATTTTTGGAGTAACAACAGAAGTTTCTAAAATCGTAAAGTATCTAAAAATTTTCTTACAATTTCCCCTATAAAAATTCACTTAAATGTTTCAATCAATCAATCTTCTTGTGCTAATTGAATTACTTAATAATTTTGATTGAAAAATTAATACGCATTTTCATTCACAGCAATTGGCATAGATATGATCCTTCAGAGTACTTGAACTTGAAGTATTAAGTGACTTCTGGACCCGTGGGGACTAAAAAAAAGGCAAAAGCTTTAAGGACATCACAGCAGTGGGCATAGATATAGTATAATATAGATTATTCAGAGTACTTGAACTTAAAGTATAAAGTGACATTTTGTACCCGTTAGGACTACGAATTTTTGGAGTAACAAAAGAAGTTGCTAAAATCGAAAAGTATCTAAAATTTTCTTATAATTTCCCCTATAAAAATTCACTTGAATGTTTCAATCAATCAATCTTCTTGTGCTAATCGAATTACTTAATAATTTTGATTGAAAAATGAATACACATTTTCATTCTCAGCAATTGGCATAGATATGATCCTTCAGAGTACTTGAACTTGAAGTATAAAGTGACATTTTGTATCCGTTAGGACTACGAATTTTTGGAGTAACAAAAGAAGTTTCTAAAATCGTAAAGTATCTAAAAATTTTCTTACAATTTCCCCTATAAAAATTCACTTAAATGTTTCAATCAATCAATCTTCTTGTGCTAATTGAATTACTTAATAATTTTGATTGAAAAATGAATACACATTTTCATTCTCAGCAATTGGCATATATATGATCCTTCAGAGTACTTGAACTTGAAGTATTAAGTGACTTCTGGACCCGTGAGTACTAGAAAAAAGGCTAAAGATTTAAGGATATCAAAGCAGTGGTCATAGATATAGTATTATATAGATTATTCAGAGTACTTGAACTTGAAGTATTGAGTGACATTTTGTACCCGTTAGGACTACGAATTTTTGGAGTAACAACAAAAGTTTCTAAAATCGTAAAGTATCTAAAATTTTCTTACAATTTCCCCTATAAAAATTCACTTAAATGTTTCAATCAATCAATCTTCTTGTGCTAATTGAATTACTTAATAATTTTGATTGAGAAATGAATACACATTTTACAGCCAAATTGATTTTGAGTAATAATTTTACACACAATGTGCTGGTGAAAGCAAGTAAAGTTGTTCCAATGATTGTGAAGAACTTTTTTGGGATCTTTGGGTTGACCCTTTCTGGGCACTGGCGCTGATCCTGTGATCTTCCTGTTGACTTGAAAATCAATAAAAAAGCATTGTTATTTTTGGGGTCAGCTTTCGCTTTCGGTTTCGCTTAATGTTTTTTTTATGATTTTTGAATGGTTTTTTTCTTTTTGGTTTTTTTGTTTTTTGGGGAAGCACTCAACATTGTGGCCTGCTCTGAACTGATTATTTATGGCGCGCGATTCCTGAGGCAACACAGGGCATTAAGATTCAAGTCTCCTTCGCTCTTCATTGAGTCGAGCTTTGGTCTTTTTTTTTTGGTATTCGGTATTTTTCACAGTCTTTTTTTTGCCTCCTCTGTTTTTTGTGTGCTTATTTCGCTTACTTTTTGTGTGTTGCTCAATGCAAAGTGCTCTTCATTCACAGAAGTCCACAAAACACTTGGGGCCTGTGCTCAGGTTCAGGTTGAGGTTCGGGGTCTTTCCCAGCGACCCGGGCACTTCAGCGACAGCGACAACAGCAACAACAACAACCACTACTATAACAACTCTCAGGCAGAGAGTCTTCTTCTCGGCTTGCCATCTTCGTATTATTTAGCAAATTAATAACCATAAAAATCTTAATGCCAGTGCTAAGGAACGAAATCTTTAGCTTGCCTGCTGAATTTCTTATGAAAACCGTTCGCGCAACCAAAAAAAAAAAAAAATACCAAAAACAACTACAACGAGAGACAACTATGAGTAGGTTGAAAGAAGCAGAAAACAAACGAGAAAAAAAAACACACACTCACACACACACACAACATAAGAGAAGAAAAAGATTAGCAGAAGAAGTGCCGCCATTTAAATTTATTTACTTACGAGTGTGAACTTTATGCCCATGGCGTTCGACTGTATCCCCCCCTCCCCCACTCTGCACACTACACCTCCGAGGGGCTCTTCCCCCGACCATACCTTGAAGCCACCGTTGTCAATGCCAAGTCGAAATGTGTGTCCCGTGTCCACGACCTGAATCGGAGCCGCATTTCGCTTCCTGCCCCAAAACGTTGCGCGTGAGTTGAACCTTTTTTTTCGAGACCCTGTAAATGAAGAGTGCAATCGATTTGTTGAGTGGCTCAAGCTGCAGATCAAGAAATTCATTTCTTAGCTTTAAATTAATATTTTATTTAATGTTTTCTTATTTAAATAAATTGAATTGATTTATGCTATAGTTTTTTTTCTGTGTATAACTAATATTTAATAAAATAACATATTAATTAATAGAAATATAAAATAAATACAAATTAGTATAATATAAATATAAAATAAATATATTTATAAACATGTTGTAGTAACTAATATTCACATTTATTTTAGGGGGACTGTCTTGGAACAATTTTTTTTAAAAATAACCCTATTTCAAATAGTCTTACTTAGCTGCTATTTATATTTGTATTTACTAATAATATTATTAATATTTATTTATATTTATTATGATATTAATATTTATTTATATTTATTATATTATTAATATTTACTTTTGACGTCCTAGTAATAACATATATATTAGTTTTGTAGCAACTAATGTTGGAATTTTTGTATTAATATTTGAAATTCTTGAATTTTTGACTGACATTGTTTTGTATTAATTAATTAAATTAAATACATTAAATTAAATGAATCTGATTTTTTTAATATTTGTGTATTTTTTCAGTCTTATTTTATAGCCCAACATGAATTAAAAATATTCATAACATTATTTAAATATTTTTGAAGAACGTTCAACACAACAATAAGCAAATAACAAACAGTAAGACTCGGAGTACAGGGTCCATTGCAGTCTTGTACCCACCACCGCAGAGTGTTTAACAATTTGTCTCTGAGAGAGGGACAAGGGAATGCCAGGAAGAAGGTACTGGGGATGGGGACGATCTGCTGTAAGCTCGATTTGTGTCTCCAGGTACTCTGGAAATTGGCAACTATGAGACACGAGAGCTGCTTAGCAACTAGACGGAGAATCAGGCGGTTGGGCAGCCAAGCAAATATAAAGAAACGTTTCCAACTGAAATAACTTTGGTAAAGTTTTTCAGAAATATTTGCGACTCCTTTTTCCAATCCTTTTTTCCAATTTTGGTTTTGATCTAGCATTGGTCTGTTGCGGGGATCTTCAAAAGCTTTTTGGCTGAGCACCGTTTTCAATTCTTCATCATCATTAAAGACAGCATTATAATGATAATGATGGTCATTATTATTATCATCATTTGTGGGTTTCGTAATTTGATTCCAGTTAAAATGAAATGAAATGAAATCTTGTTGCCCTAAAAAAGCAAAACAACATGAAGAACTTAAATAATAATAAAAAATAAAATCAACAAGCGTTCACAAATTTTTTGTATTTTGTTCTTTTTTGTTTTTTTTTTTTTTTTTTTTTTAGCGTTTCCTTTTGAAGAATTCGAAGAGGCTTTTAACTCCACTCCTGACTCGATTCCCTTTCGGTTCACTTGAGTTTATTTTCAAGTATATTTCCTCTGAAATATTACAATAAAAATAACTATTTACCTTTTAAAGTTCTTAGCTTTGTGGTAAATGATAGTGCTAAAGATTTAACTTGATTGGAACTTGTAATTCTGATATTCATTCATTCCCAGACTTATCAAAAAAACTGTTTAACTTAAGACTTAAAATTAACATTTTGTTAGGCTGTGTTCAAACAAGTTATTTAATAAGATTTCTGTATAACAATTGATTTTTGTCTTTAAATATAATCAAAGTAATTTATAATTGAAATTTTGTCCTTTTTTTTTTTAAATATTTATGTAATAATTACAGTATAGTTGAAATATAATAAACTATTTTTGCTAACTACTTTTACTTTTTTTATTCTGAAAACCATAAGTGTATGTTTAGCTAAGACCATATATCAAAATTTATTGCACATCTTTAAAAAAGATGAATAGATTGTATTAAGATTGTATTACAATACTGTACGATAGGGAATAAATATGTAGTCGATAGTGACCAACTTTCAATTTGTGGCATTTACCATCTTTGAGATCTGTTTATTTATACAGACAGACAGATAGACAGACATGGCTATATTAACTCGTCTATTAATGCTGATCAAGAATATATATACTTTATGGTGTATGCCACGCCTCCTTCTGTTACGTGTTACATGCTTTGGACAAACCCACTATGCTCTTGCAGAGAGTACAATAAAATTCAAAAATGAATGTTATAGTGTTGAAAAATGTATTTAGAAATTGCCGATCCAAGCAACCTTGGAATTATCGACATTTATTCCACGTGTAAGCTGACAGCTCGAAAGTCAAAGAAAAATTCAGTCTTGACCTAAGATTTCACCAGAAAGGGCAAAAGATTTTACAATTTCTTGTTGAAAATTCTTCTTGATAATCATGTCTGAAAAAAAGGATGCGTTTGCACTCGATGATACGCGCCAATCACGTGAAGGACCGCCGTCGGCTGACAAAGTCTCTGCGATGGTGCAGCAGCAGGATGGCCCTCAAAATCCTACTGGGAAGCAATCGGGCAAGGTAAGAACTGGTATCTTTTAAAACGAATATTCATAACTAACCTACTTTCGAGAACTTTCATTAAAGTCGCACTGCTAATTGGGATATAGTGTCTATAGCTAAGATTATTAATTCATTTAGTTAATTATTTAAAACCCTACCATTTACAGAGAGGACGTGATCATGAGGCTCCTCCAGCTCCAATGAAAGCAGCAGCTCCACAATACATAGGGACTCGACCCAATGCACCACCTTCGCAGGAGAATCGTGAACCGACTCAAGGTTTAATTGGGCCTCGACTACCAGCACGTGAACTCATGGTTCCAAAACGCCGTTTGAACAGTGGAAATTGCAAGTTTGGACAATCATCGCCATGTCAACCAATCGAAAATGTGCAAAACGTATAAATTTTCTAATTATTTTGTCCATTTTTTATTTCAACTGTTCCTTCTTTAGCCAATGTCGGACCAGGAGAATCACGAGCTCCGTTCGATGCCTGTATTGAATGCCACTGGAGATTTCTGCAAGATTTGTCAGTTTCCATACCAGGGATCTGCCGTTCAAGAAGTGAATCAGGAAATGGAAGACATCAGCGTAAATATTGAAAAATTATATTTTAATTACTATACTACTATAAATCTAATCAATACATTTTTTTATCCTCCATCAGGACTTGAACTCGTGTGATTAAAGCCGCATGAGGAGATCGCTGCCAGTGTCAAATGCCAATGCAGATTCCTCTCGGATAATTCACATACCAAATCCGCAAATGTTTTCAAAGCCTACAATTTAAAATTGGACCAACGGTCGCAAATATAATAAATAAAATGAATTAACATAAATTCATATAGCAACCGATCGGACCTATGGGAGCCATACGATATAGTTGTCCGATTTGAACCAAACTTGGTTAGCACATGTACTCCCTAGACATGTACTATCCGGGTTAATTTGGTTCAAATAGCATAGCTAACAGTTTTCTACACCAAAACATTTTATGACAAATATTACTAGGCTTAGGTCAACTCAATCCGAAAGAAAGTTTGTAACTTCTGCAGATTTTCTCCAGTTGCCAGTGGTAACTATTCTGGTTGTCGCTAACTTTTTTGTCCGTCTGTTGCAGGTTAATATTGTGTTGTCTTTTGTTGTACCCATAATGTATGCGGCAGCTCAAACAACTCATTTGCATACGAAATGTTTGGAGTGGCATTGATTTGACAACGCGCCATGGCAAAAAATTAAAATTAAAAACTACAACAATAAAAGCCAAAATTGAAAAGAAGAAGAAATATTTAAAACACACACACACGCCCAACCGGATCGGACCAATTCATAGTTGTAGTATATCGCCGAAATAACTAATTAATGAAATCTATATCAATATCTAATCCGTGCGATCATTGTTCACTGCTCATTAAAATCAGCTGAGCGTCGCATACAAATTTCTTTCCAAAATACCCTGTAAAAATGTCAAACAAATTAAGAGAAAAATTGCTTACATTTGTAGCTGATAGTTGCTTATATTTAAGTTAGTTTAGGAATTGTTTGTAGTGGGAAATTGGCTGAGAGCTGAGGCTCTAAACCGTTGAAATTGCAGAAGTTTTACCATGAGTGTGTTTAAAAACAGGGTAGTTGCTAGTCAGGCTGCCTAAATAAGTCTAATTCCAAACACATTCCAAAATTTTGAACTGATTATACGCTTTAGTCATAGATTTTGTAACGCTTGGGGGAGGAACTCTCATTCAGAGTATTTTAGGAAAATTAAAGAAAGTGGGAAACAATTTTTAAAGGTATATCGGAAGGATATGAAAAAGTTGTAGCTAGGTAAAAACTTATGGCATGTGTGTACGTACAGGTTAAAAATTATTGTAATAGTGGAAAAAAACGTTTGAATACTACAAACAAATTTTAAAACGGTTTAAATACAAATACAGCGAAAGCTCTACTCGCGGACAGCTCCCTCAGGCGGACAGCTCCCTCAGGCGGACGGCTCCCTGTGGCGGACAGCTCCCTCAGGCGGACAGCTCCCTCAGGCGGACAGCTCCATCAGGCGGACAGCTCCCTCAGGCAGACAGCTCCCTCAGGCGGACAGCTCCCTAAGGCGGACAGCACCCTCAGGCGGACAGCTGCCTCAGGCGGACAGCTCCCTCAGGCGGACAGCTCCCTGAGGCGGACAGCTCCCTCAGGCGGACAGCTCCCTCAGGCGGACGGCTCCCTCAGGCGGACAGTTCCCATAGTCGGACGAATTTTATAGTACTTTAGCATGATTTTCATACAAAATCAGTTCTCTTAGGCGGACATCTCCCTTGGGCGGACAAAAATACCGAAGCCTTCGCTGTCCGGCCAAAGGAGCTTTCGCTGTAGTTCGAGAGAAGTTTTAATGGAGGACTTAAATCTCTAACAATGCTTAAAATAAAAGTTTTTAATACGACTAGAGTAATACAAATAATTTAATTTAACTTAAAATAAAAGTTTCTTCTGAGAGTAGAGTAACTAAGGTTCGTCGAACTGATGATAAACTTCCTCATGTAGGGAAGTTGATACGCAAAATCATCTAGTCGGCAAATTATGTTAATCTATTGTGTGTGTCAGATGGTGCGAACCAGTTCAATGAAGTTTTGCCGGCAGACAGCTGGACAAAGGGAGGGGCAGACAGGTGGACAGGTGGACAGGTGGACAGGTGGACAGGTGGCCAGCTTGGCTGCTTTGACTAAGAAAACAAGAGAGAGAGAGCAACATTGTTAGACAAAGAGGCAGCAACCTGTTGCTTTTGTAGTGTATGCTAAACATATGCATTGACATTCCTTAATTTGCTTAATAATCGCTGGCAAAATGGCCTGGCAACAGATCGGCTTAGATCAGATCAGATCAGAGTCAGGTCTTAAAATTGAGCCCAGTCCAAAAGCCGTAGCCAAGACACAAGAGTTTTATAGAGATTTTTTTTTTTGTCTTGTTCAAAATGCGAAAATCTGCGAAAAATGAGACAGAAATTGAACAATTGGAATGCGACTACGGCAAGCTGATTGTTATAAGGGGCCATAACTGGTGACGACCACGATGTCAACTAACTGGGCTTGAGCCAGGGCTAAGATCGCATTGGCCACGCTTACCAATCAGCCTCTGTGCCACAATATGCCTAGTTCTCTTTGGTCACGGACAATTGGTTTCTATTACCAAATTTTGTCATGAAGAGGGGGCGGGGGAAATTCTATAGTGTCAACAATCGGGCAGCTAATTGTCGAGAGCAGCGTTCGCTCCAGTCATGTTGGCCATGCTTAAAGCGTACACTTTTTTTTTTGCCATATCGAATCGACCCCAAAAAAACCAAAAAACCAAACAAAAACAAACACTTTCTGCCTCAGCTTGCGACATTAAATCAAGTGACAATTGTAATGGAGCAACATAAAGAACCCACAATTTATATAGTGATTTTCCTTTTTTATTTCGTCTATTTTATTTTGGTTCAATCGTTTCCATTACTCCCCACCCCTGCCATCCCCACTGCCCTTGTGGTTTGCCGGCATTTTATTTTGATTGATTAATTGGTTATTTGACTAGCGCCCATTTGTTTGCCATTCGCGCCTTTGACAGCCGCCAAAAGTGCCGCAAAGTGCGTGAGTGCCTGTGTGTGTGTGTGTGTGTGTGTGTGTGTGTGTATGTGTGTAGTGATTTAAACTAAAAACCGCAAGTAGCGATGTGCAGTGATTTGTAGATACAATTTTAACATTTTTTGTTTATTTGCGAAGTATGATTTTAATATAGTATAATAGGATTCATTTATTGATTTAAAGATAAACTTTAGAATGTGGTTTGCAGATACATTCTATAAGATATATTTAAGGTAAATTTCCATTCTTAAATGCGACTTAAATACTCTGTGTTAAGATATACTAGTTATGGCGCCTCAGTAAATAAAATGTTTATTTACAGTATTGAGATACAATATTATGTTATGTTGTTATATTTAATAATAACGATAAGAAGATTAGATACGGTATTAAAACATAGTCTAAAGTTTAGACTCTAAACTAATGACTTTGAAATTGTTAATAATATTTAAATATTTATATTTTCTTTATAGCCATACCTACTTATTACAGTCGATATTTTTTGCAGCAATACTTACCATCTCTAAAAAAACACCATTTTACACACAATAGACGAATCATTTGACTTCCAGATTGATGCGTTTATGGAGGGCAAAGAAAACAACAATAGCAACAACGATAAAAGTAGTAAATAGCATTTGTTGTGGGTGCTCTTTGCTGATTTACAGTTAACCCCCCATACCCCACCGCCTATACATAGCCCTACGCACAATGTATTCGCATTATGCGGCAGGAATACAAACTAGCGCAGAAAACTGTAACACGCACTTTATACAACTGATTAGATCTTTATTGTCATCTGATTTGTATTCCCTATTGGAAGTGCCCGCATTATCGATCGATGTGCTTCCGAATATATAGCACCTATAAAATAGAGTATAATTTAAATGTGGTTAAATGTGAAGTGGTCTAAGAATAGTAGTAGTGGTACTTATAGTATGGGTTTTAGTTTAGTAGTAATAGTAGCAGTAGTAGTGGCACTATTAGTAATAGTAGTGGCACCAATAATAGTAGTGGTAGTAGTAATAATATTAGTAGTAGCAGTAGTAGTAACAGTAGCAGTAGTAGTATTAATAGCAGTACTATTAGTAATATTAGTAGTAGGAGTAGTAATAGTAGCAGTATTAATATCAGTAATAGTAGTATTATTATTATTATTAGTAGTAGTAGTAGTAGTAGTAGTAGTAGTAGTAGAAATAGTAGCAGTAGTAGTAGTAGTAGTAGTAGAAATAGTAGCAGTAGTAGTATTAATATCAGTACTATCAGTAGTAGCAGTAGTAGTAACAGTAACAGTGCTAGTAGTGTAAATAGAGGTAGCAGTACTAGTAGTATTATTAGTTGTAGTACTAGTAGTAGTACTAGCAGTAGTAGTGACACTAATAGTAGTAGTAGTAGCTGTACTAGTTGTAAAGCAATAACAGTAGTCGTGACACTAATAGTAGTAGTAGTAGCTGTACTAGTTGTAAAGCAATAACAGTAGTCGTGACACTAATAGTAGTAGTAGTAGCTGTACTAGTTGTAAAGCAATAACAGTACTAGTACCAGTACTAGAAGTATAAATAGTAGTGTTACTAGTTACACTACTAGTAGTAGAAGTAGAAGTAGCAGTACTAATATCATTACTAGTAATAGAAGTAGTAGTATTACTAGTTACGCTACTAGAAACAGTACGACGAGTAGTAGTAAAGTAGAGATAGCAGTCTAGTAGTACAAGTAGTATTAAGGTTAGGAAATTATTGTATTAAGTATTCATTATATTCATATATGAATATCAAATGAATCCACTTGGAGTATAGCATTCAATTAATTCACACCTTGAAAGCTCTAAAAGATCCCCGAAAAGAGCACATGTATTATATGTATGTAGTGTTCCTGGCATTCTAAGAGTGGTCGGAGAGTGGAATGAAAGGGGAGAGTGGGGGAAACGTAAGGAATGGTGTACAAAGGAGAAACGATAAGGGAATAGAGGGAATTGGAATTGGAATGGAATCCTATTAAGCATGCAATACGTAGACGGAATTTTAAGATCATTTAGTGCGCGCATACGTGTGTGTGCCTTTGTACCTTTATTTCGTAGTAAAACACTCCATGGGTGTGTATGTGTGTGCATGCGAGTGTGTGTGTGTGAATGTGGGCCGGCGCTCAAAGTGGTTTTCTAACGAAGGATCTGCAGAAACCCAACGAATACACAACAAGCTTGTCTTTAAAGAAAACCAAAAAAAATAATAAACCCATTGAAAATGAAGTTGCTTCCACGAACTGAGATGAAACAACAAGTACAAACAAAAAAAAAAAGTGAAAAAGATCAAAATAAAAAATAAAAAACAAGAGGAAAGAAAAAAAAGAAGAAAACAAAAAAAAAAAACACAAAGCGGCAGCGAGAGCGAATTTTGAGTCAATGACTCCATTAAATGCGGTTTTCTGATTTCATTATGCGTTGCCAGGTTCCATTTGGCAAACGGGCAACAGGTTGCCACTCATGCCACGCCCACATGCTGCAACTACACCCGCCGAACCAACCGCCATACGTTGCGCTGTCTCCCATTCTGAGTTGGGCGATAAATAAATCTCGTCTGTTGTGGCATGCAACCTCAATACGAGTGCACTGTGTACACACACTGTGTAAAATCAAGCAATTATATGAACTATATGCATTTATGTTAATTAATTTTATTTATTATATTTGCGACCGTTGGTCCAATTTTAAATTGTAGGCTTTGAAAACATTTGCGGATTTGACATGTGAATTATCCTAGAGGAGACTGCATTGGCATTTGGCACTGGCAGCGATCTCCTCATGCGGCTTTAATCACACGAGTTCAAGTCCTGATGGCGGGTTAAAATAAATATTGATTAGATTTATAGTAGTATAGTAATTAAAATATATGTTCCTTTCAATATTTACGCCATTGTCTTCCATTTCCTGATTCACTTCTTGAACGCCAGATCCCTGGTATGGAAACTGACAAATCCTGCAGAAATCTCCAGTGGCATTCAATACAGGCATCGAACGGTGCTCGTAGTTCTCCTGGCCCGACATTGGCTAAAGGATGAAAATTTGAAATTTAAATTGACAAAATATTTCCAACATATTAATTTACAGTGTTCAAAAAGCGTCTTGGAATAAAATTTAATAGGAACAGTATGGCTCCTCCAATAAATTATATTAATATTCGCAAAACATCATAAAATAAAACTTAAAGGGTTTTCGAAGTAATAACATAAGAATTTCTTGGAATTTTCTTTAAAAATTTATTAAGCAATTGTTAAAAATAAAATGAAATGTATTTTAAATTGATAACTGGAGATTTTTTTTAAGAATTTTCTATATATTTTGGTCACACAAAATCAATAGCTAATTTTAAAATTAAATTTAGAGAGTTTTTTTGTAATTTTCTCTTTAAAGCGTCTAATAATATACGATTCGTTTAGTCGGATTCACGATCTACTTTGCCAGTACTGAAACACCTGTACCAAGCGAACAATTTTAGTGTTATTTTCCAAGAACTAGTAAAAACTAGAAAACAAAGAAATTTTTAATTTTTCTGTTTTAAAATTCAAATAGTTTTTTTCCACTGTCGGAACAATTATAAGGCACACTGTATGTCTGCCACAGAATAAATTTACTTTGTCCGCACAAATTAGACACAAGTCAAACAGTTTTACGACTCCTTAAAGAAGTTTTAAAAAAAAACCGTGTGAATTAACTTACAGTGTCCTGAATTGACTCTTCTACTTCTACCCCTCCTCAATTCCATTGCTTCAACCCTCCTCTGCCTGACCTTCAACGTACTCCTACTCCTTTTTTTATTACCATGACATTACCTTGTACTTTTATTGCCGTTGTCGGTCAAATTTAACTGCTGTCAATATTGACAGCAGCGCACAGTGGGCAATCTTGACAACATTTAGGGTCAAAAATTTTACTCAGTTGAGTTTAACTATTTGAAGCAACTCGCCGATAACTTTGAGTAGATTCATAGGTTTCACTTACTTAATTATTGCAGGAATTAAATTATTTGAGTCATATGCGAAGATGTCTAGTGTCATTACTTGATGCATGCATCATGCATAATTTGAAAGATATGTGTTTTATAACTGAATTTAAGTAATTGTTCACATATGTTATTTTACCTATAGTGGAGTCCGGTTATAACGACTCCGCTTAAAGCGTCCGTCCGGTCATTGCGACGAAAATTCGATGACTTGTTTGGTCCCCATGTAAGCTTTATTTCTTTGCTCGTTTCGGTTAAAGCGTCTACCGGGTATAACGACGTAAAATCGTCGGTCCCTTGAGTGTTGTTATAACCGGATTCTACTGTATTTCCATAAATACATAATGCAACTACTTTGAAACATTGTTTTTGACATTTTTGGTATAATTGACAATTATGATCTGAAATTATAATAAATTAGTATGATACGTTTTTAAGAAGCACGTTTAAAGTATTTTTATGAACAAAACCTATTTATGCACAAAGTCTAATTAACACAATTTTCCAAACTAATCACTAGAATTAAATGATATAAATATAAACGTATATTTATGGCTTAGCTTAGAAGTTTTATAAACTTCTTTACCTTACCAAAATGAATACTTCGATCTTGCCAGTAATTAACATAAAACTATTTAAGGTATAAAATAGAAATTACCATAAATATACAGTGAAAGCTCCCTTGGCCGGACAGCCACGATTTCAGTATTTTTGTCCGCCCAAGGAAGATGTTCGTTTAAGAGAACGGATTTTGTATGAAAATCATGCCAGAAAACTTTAAAATTTGTCCGACTAAGGGAGCTGTCCACCTGAGGAAGCTGTCCGCGAGTAAAGCTTTCATGTATTTTTAAGTTTTTCATTTCTTTTTAAACCTAATGACTCTATACTAAAATACTTCTATACAAAAATTATCTATACCAGTTTCTTTGAGTTCATTTAATATTCGATTAGCTGTGTTGTAAATGTTCTGTTCAGATTTAATGCACAACGAAATCGCCAACGTTTTTAGCCGCATTACAGAAAAGAGCGTTAAAAGAGCTCTAGGGAAATACACAAAAAATGTAAGCTTTCGAAAGGTACCACTTACAACAGTTAACCTTCTACCATAAGGTATAAAGTAGTTACAATTAGCGGCATAATTCACATTTAGCTTATGTTTTTTGTCTTTTGGGTCTTTTTTTTCGACTGTTTGCTAATATGACAAATTAACGCCTAAATTACTGACCCATGAACCTAGCCCCCGTTGACACCCCAAGCCACTGGGGAGCCCACAAACAACCAACAGTTAACCGACTTTTGATATCCATCCAAAAAGAGAAAAGACCAAAGAAAAAAATAAAATAAAAACGGTACAAATTTCATGCAAAATTTGCTCAGTCAACATTTGTTGTGCGCGGTGTGTGTGTGAGTGTGTTTGGTGACACTGTTTGTGCAGTGGGGTGGCAGCTGTGTTGGCATCGCGGCAGTTGACGGGCTGGAGGGGGGAGACCAATGCGATGGTGTCTGTTTGAAAAGTCTGCACGCAATGCGCTGTGAAAGTGTGAAAGAGAGGGGGCCATGCAGTGGGGTGGGGTTGGTGAGTGTGTGGAGTGGGAAGCTTATTAGTTTGTATTAGTTAGCACACACACACACACACACATGCTCAGCACACGCGCCCCGAGTCTTGGAGTCTTTTGCCTTGCAAGTCATGTATGTAGCAAGAAAGCTTTCCCCCCTTCCAACCGCCCCACACCCTGCCCTTTCCATCGCATCCTATTTGCGCTCCCCACCCCACTAAGTGTAGAGCGTCTCGATCGTGCGACTGTTGTGTGTGTCTCTTCCTCTCTCTGTCTGTCTTCCGCGCTCTCGTTCGCTCTCTGTTGTTGTTGGTTCATTGGCCGCCAAAAATTTTGAAGGCCAAAATAATATGAGATTTTTTTTTCTCTTTCTTCTTCGGCGTTGTGTGTGTGTGTGTGTGTGTTTTTTTTTTTTTGTTTCTTCTTTTTTTGCGCTGTTTCTGTTTAGCTTCTGCTTCTTCTGTTGCCTTTTGTATGAGTTGCTGTTGTTGTTGTAGTTGCTTTTGTTGTAGTCATTTCAGGTTTTCCCTTTCTGGCAATGTTTCATTGTGCGAGCCGGCACAACGCTTTAGAGGTGTGCGCGTCTGTGTGTGCGTGTGTGTGTGCTTGCAAGAATGGGGAGGTAGTTGGGCAGGGGTGGGGTAGGCCCGAAAAGTTTCACATACTTGTTGCGTACGCACACGCACAACTAAAGTATCTGTATCTAGACGCTGAGTATCTGTATCTCACATTTTATCCGCAGTCTCAGTCGCAGTCTGTATCTGTATCTGTATCACGTCTCTGTCATCGCAATTTACGCACTTTTTATTTATTTTTTTTCTTTTAACATTTGTTTTTTTTTTTTGTTTGGTTTCTTTAATGTAGTCAGCCAGTGTTGCCAGATCTCTGCAGCGGAAGCTGCCAGACTTGTCGCTGGCGCTTTTCAAAAATTCAAAATCTTTACAAATGGGTTTATTTCTCGTATTGTATTTTAGCTGCTTTTGTTGTGATTCCCAGAACTCGTCTTAGGCAGAATTTTTGGCTTAAGCAAGACGGTGCGAAAGAGACGGCAAAAGGTAGCACTGATGCTCATGCTGTGGTTATATTGAACGGCTTTCAGTTCGTGTGGCAACTACATTTGACGTGGGGCAGGAGGGTAGAAGCGGGACGACACTTGAGGCAGCGACAAAAGTTTTGCCATTTTGCCGAGAACAAAATAGAAACAAACAAAAGTGGTAGGAGAAGGGTACAGTTTAAAAAACAAAAGTCTGTAAAAGACCCTGTACCAAGAGAGACCACATAAGGGAGCTGTCCGTTTGAGGGAGCTGTCCGCGAGTAGATCTTTCACTATATTTAAATTTAAATAAAGTGTTTCTTCTTAACTGCGGCTATCTGATCCTATCCAAATTTGATCAAGATACAGTGAAAGCTCCCTTGGACGGACAGCCACGGTTCCAGTATTTTTGTCCGCCCGATGGTGATGTCCGCCTAAGAGAACGGATTTTGTATGAAAATTATGCTAAAAAACTATAAAGTTTGTGCGGCTAAGGGAGCTGTCCGCCTGAGGTAACTGTCCGCAAGTAGAGTTTTCACTGCATTAAAATTGAAATATAAATATCTTCAATAATGTAGTATTATTTTGTATTTATCTACTTGTATAATCTGATTTATAACAAAAGTCCACCACAGCTAACTTACAACATGATATGTAAATTAATTTATTATTACTCAAAACTTTTTTGGGCATTACATTTAAGTAGCAAAAGGGTGAAACAACTGGACTGAAAACAGAACTCTTCGCTAAAAAAAGATTTAGGGACCAAGCCAACGACTTTTGGTCGTTATAACCGATCGGTCCCTTTAAGCAAGATCGTTATACTGATCAAGCATACATATGCATGATTCGTGTCTTTGTTTATGGCTCTCCCCGACATCTCTGACAAACCGGAGCAACCCCCACACTTTTATACGAGTACAGGGTCCATAAAAATAACTCCAAAATCTGCCAACTAAGAAATCAGAAATTAGAAATCAACGCGAAAACGAAATGAAACTTCAAATCATCGAGCGATCAATCGATCGAATGAAAAAAATAAGAAAAATAAAAAACGATCGACACGCAGGGAGCCTTCCACTTGAGAGATCAGTTAATAGAGCTGATAAATGATAGATACAATTTCGGCAGCTGAGCAGAAAAAAAGAAGCAAAAATATTCTATTATAAACTGAAAAAAAAAAAAAAATGAAATAAGTTGGCCACGCACTCAATTTGCGCTTTAAGCGTCGTTCAGTGTCAAGAAACTTTCAAGTATGTGTGTGTATGAAAGTGTGCGTGTGTTAGTGTGTGTGTGTTTCTAATTATATGGTAATACAGGTATACAAATGTACATATAAATTACTCTTATTACAGAGAGACGCCAACACACAGGCCTCCCGTTGATCTATTACGCCATTCGCAATATTACGTATACGTAATGTTAATGAGTTAGTCATGGGGCATTGGCTATGCCTAAACGATAAGCGATAGACGATAGACGATTGGCGATAAACAATTTAAATATTTACTATATATACACATACATATATGTATGTTGGTATACATATATACACTTTTATATATTCCTATTCCAGCTGATCAATCAAGTATTTGGCAATGTTGATCTCATCTGGTTTGATCACATCACATCACATCTTTCTCTCACTGTTCGCTGCCTTCCCCACTTGTACATTTATTAGTTATGAATATTTCTTGCTCTCTATATACATTCAGCTATCTTCAGCTCTCTGATTCATTCTGACTCAACTGCCATAACTGCAAGGCTAATCGAGCTCTTGAAATTCATCTACATTTTCATCAAGAAAAGTTCTCAAATGACACATCTTCTAGTTTTCCCTAGGGCCAAGAAAGGGGAAAGTCGCTAATCATTAGTCAGTTTAAAAGTCACATAGGCACAAAGTTTAACTTGATAGGTTTACTTTTAATGAAAGACCTATAGTATAAGTTATGGCATAGATATGGGAATTTAAGAAACATAAATTTTAAACTAATATTGTCTTTGGTATCCATATAAATACCCTAACTATAATTTTCTACAGAACTGTGAAGATATTTAGTTAAGAAAATTTATATAAATGAAATTAATAACTTGTTAAATTTATAAATTTCAAAAACAGTTTGAAATCAATTTAATTATTTCTACTTAATTTATTTTCAAATGTGACAGATGAGTATAAAAATGTCAATTCAACTTAATTCTTCTCGAAAAGAGTCCCAAACCAAATTCAATTACAACAGAATTATAAGTAATTACTATTTGATTACAAGCTTATGAAAAATCTAAACACTGTACCAATATTTATTTATTAAATTTATTACTAATCTAACTATACATTTTTTCGGCTAAATGTCTAATTATAGATTGGAATTGTGTGGCCGCTGTCTGAAGTCTGATGTGTGATGTCTGAATCCATGGCTGCTAATCATAATCATATGTGGCCTGTCCCTGCCCCAAAACTCACTCCACCGAGCAAATATTGTAAATTCCATTCATAAAAATTGTGGAAAGACACGCAAAGCCAGAAAGAGATAGAGAGGGAGAGAGAGCGAGAGGGAAGAGGAGTATATCTGATGATGTTATGGATCATCTAAACATCATTGTCATAATGATCATTCCACTAAAGCCTAAACGCAGCATTCAAATTACGTAAATTGATCTGTCGCTGATACATTATCAAGCAGCCGACATGTAGAAAGAGACAGCAAGGGAAACAGTAAGGCAGAGCGAGGGGGAGAGCGAGAAAGGCAGAGGAAGAGCGGCAGCTGTCTTTAAGATTTCGTTGGGCTTTTGTGCGTGCGGTCCCCATAAATCGCACAAGTTAACTATACCTAGTACCCCTCGGCTTGCCCCGATCTTCCCTGCCCTGCCACGCCCCCCAATTCCCCACTTGCGGCGTCGCCCTTGCGCCATGTCGCTCACAGCTCATTCATCTCGTCCAGCGTTTATTTTGATTTCCATTTCGGTTTTCAGATTTCAGATGACGACGACGACGACGACGACGACGAAGGCATCAACTTGGCATCGAATTCGGCGGCAACTTGTTTCTTTGTATAATTTATACGCTTTTTATTTTGATTTGTGCGTTTGGCCTTCTTGTGTACACGCACGTGTGGCCGGCTTTTAATACCCTGTAAACCGCAGCAGCAGTCGCAGCGGCACCAACAGCCCTAGCAACAACAATAAAATTCTAATTTCATAACATCAGTCGCATTGAATCAAGTAAATAAATAAACAAGTTTGTTCTACATTTTCTTCAATTTAAAGTAACTAATTTAAACTAAGCTATTTATGTTTGGTACATTTATGAAAGTATTTGATGCACAAATAAGTTAACACTATTTTTTCTATTTATAGATATTAATATATTGATTGTTTTATTTAATATTTAAACGCCAGCCAATTTGTAGAATTATCTTTCAATGACATAATTAATTAAATAATTTGAGTCTATTTTCTAAAGTCTTTTACATAACGTTTAATTTTTTTCTTGTTTTTTTCAGCATATTTAAAATTTTTTAATATTTTCTATTTATAGATATTAATATATTAATTGTTTACATTTAATATTTAAATGCCAGCCAATTTGTAGAATTATCTTTCAATGAAATAATTATTTATTACGAAATTTCCATGTTTTTATTTCTTGAGAATTATTTGAAATAATTTCAGTTTATTTTAAAAGACTTTTACTTCACGTTTAGCACTTTCTTATTTTATTTAGCATTTTTTGAATTTTTTAATATATTTCAAGCACACATCAATTAATTATATTTTTTCTATTTATAGATTTTAATATATTTTTGTTTTATATTTAATATTTAAAGGCAATCCAGTGTTAATTTTTGCAGATTTCTTTTATAATGATATGATTAATTTATTACACAATTTAAATATTTGTATTTCTTAAGAATTATTTGAAGTAATTTGAGTTTATTTTTAAATTTTTTATATATTTTAATATATGTCATGCACAAATAATTTAAAACTATTTTTTTTTTATTTATAGATATTAATATATAATATTAATTATTTATACTTCATATTTAAATGCAAGGCAGTGTTATATTTCACATATATTAATTTTTTAATTATATGAATCATTCATTACACAATTTTAATGTTTTTATTTCTTAAGAATTATTTAAAAAATTTTTAGTTTATTTTAAAAGACTTTTACTTCACGTTTAGCACTTTCTTATTTTATTTAGCATTTTTTGAATTTTTTAATATATTTCAAGCACACATCAATTAATTATATTTTTTCTATTTATAGATTTTAATATATTTTTGTTTTATATTTAATATTTAAAGGCAATCCAGTGTTAATTTTTGCAGATTTCTTTTATAATGATATGATTAATTTATTACACAATTTAAATATTTGTATTTCTTAAGAATTATTTGAAGTAATTTGAGTTTATTTTTAAATTTTTTATATATTTTAATATATGTCATGCACAAATAATTTAAAACTATTTTTTTTTATTTATAGATATTAATATATAATATTAATTATTTATACTTCATATTTAAATGCAAGGCAGTGTTATATTTCACATATATTAATTTTTTAATTATATGAATCATTCATTACACAATTTTAATGTTTTTATTTCTTAAGAATTATTTAAAAAATTTTTAGTTTATTTTAAAAGACTTTTACTTCACGTTTAGCACATTCTTATTTTATTTAGCTTTTTTTTTTAAATTTTTTAATATATTCCAAGCACACATCAATTAATCCTATTTTTTCTATTTATAGATTTTAATATTTTAATGGTTTATATTTAATATTTAAATACAAGGGAGTGTTTATTTTTGCAGATTTATTTTTTAATGAAATAATTAACTTATTACACAATTTCCATGTTTATATTTCTTAAGAAATATTTGAAATATTATTTTAAAAGTCTTTTACATCACGTTTAACTGTTTCTTATTTTATTTAGCATTTTTAAAATTTTTTTTATATATTTTATTTTCTTTGTAGAAATTTTATTATTCCCCTTTCTAATTTATGCTTCAACTTAAAGACTCACTTTAAGAATGTTGTAGCTTTTTGCAGTAAGTCACTTTGGTAGCTTTTTTATGATAATGAAATGATCAGTAAAAATTCTGTGTTGCTAACTTATTACCTACATATTTTTGTAGATTTATTTTCATAGAAAAATATTTTTATATTTAATATAATAAACAGTAAGTTCTTATATTTAAAATGAGTAATTATAACAAACTGCTTACAATATTTAAAATAATAAATTAAGTTTAAATTAATAGAATAACTTGTATTGCTATAAATAAAAATAAATTTTAATTCAAATTAATAGAACAATTAATAAATGAAATTTAAATAAATAGAGAAACTTGTACTGCTATAAATTAAAATAAATTTAAATCGAATTAAAAGATTAATTTAGATTTATAGAAATAAAAAAATAAATTTAATTCAAATTAATAGATTAATTAATAAATGAAATTTAAATAAATAGAATAACTTGTACTGCTATAAATTAAAATAAGTTTAATTAAAATTAAAAGACTAAATTGCAATTACAGAAATATTAAAAAATTTAATTCAAATTAATAGAATTACTTGTATTATTATAAATATTATTGTTATTGTTATCTTTTGTAAATTACTTCTCTTACTCTATTATAACTATTATTTAATTAAAATTAATTGAATAGCTAGTATTGTTATAAATATTTTTGTTATTATTATTTCCTTCATAAATTACTTTTATTATTATATAAATTATATATAATTAATTATATTATTATTACTAATTATATTTTATTATTTTATAAATTACTTCTATTATTCTATTATAACTATTATTTAATTAAAATTAATTTAATAACTTGTATTGTTATAAATATTTTTGTTATAATTATTACCCTCATAAATTACTTTTATTATTACTATTATTGTATTACTAATATTATTATGGAAACTTATACACTGTTTGCTGCTGTGTTTCTACTAACTTTTTAGGCGGGAGTCTACGTTAATCGTCTTTATTTGGATAATCGCTGATTTGTCAGCCCAACTTGGTTCTTGGCTTGTTTGTTTTAAAGCGTTTTCCCGCCCAAAACAAGCAGAAGAAACATGTACACGAATGAAAACAAAAAGCACAATAATTGAACCTTTTCCTCTTGTTTATGTTTTTTCCTCCAATGTTTTTGCCTTTTTGCAGTTCTCAGTTGTCAGTTCTCAGTTTTATTTTGACTTTGATGTTCTGTTTTGAGTTGTGACCTCGTCGGAGTTTGAGTCTGAGTTAGACTGGCTCTTGGTGTTGGCTTGGGTCTGGGTCTGGGCCTTGTCTTGGGTGTTAGGTCAATGGGACAATAAAAACGGCTCATAATTATGCTAACTGAATGCACATTCATAAACCACACACATACACTCACACATACACTCACATACACTCACATACACTCACAAATGTTTGAGTTGAGTACACTATTAAATGGCGCTCGGTAACGCTTTGAAGCGCGACTTGAGTCTCTTTTAACATTTCAGTTTTATTTTCAATTCAGTCCAACACTCATTCATTCATTCATTCTGTCAGTCAGTCAGTAGTTCACGCACTTCCACATGCAGGCAGACTCCAAACTTGTCTTTCAGATCGAAACTTTGATTCCGATTTTAACGACTGTTGTTCCTGTTTTTATAGTTTCTCTCGTTTTTCTTGTTGTTGGTGATTTTTCGTGTTAAATTATAAAGCCGAAGATACTGTGATAATGCCAAGACCCAAAACTGACGCCCACTCGCAGTCACTATGCGGATCATTAACTTTGTTGTTCCCTTTTCATTTTCTTTCTTTTCGTCTCGTTTCGTTTCGTTTCGTTTCGTTTATTTATTATTATTATTTTTTTGGTTTTTCTTCTTTACTTTTGTGTTTTATTTTTTTCTTTTCTGGCCTTCTGTTCTGTTCGTCGATTTTTGTTTGTTTGTTTGTGTGGTTTGTTGTGGTTACGAGTAGTAAACATTCACTTCACTACTGCCGTCCTACTGTCCCACACTCACTCATTTACTCATTCATTCACTTATTCACTTCGAATTTCATTCATTTATGCCTATAAGCGTGGGCTCACCAAGCGTTCACTCACACACACACACACACACACACATGCAGTGGGAAAGTGGTCTCTGCTGGAGCTTTTGCTAAGCTCACTAATACTTAGAAAATCCTTTTTCTTATACGTTTTAGACAAATTGTTTAGAATTTTTGATTCTTGATATTGAATTTTCATCTCCGCATAAACTATTCAATCATTTTTAAGTCTCGTGTGCGTGTGTGTGTGTGTGTATAAGTGTGTGTGTGTGTGCTTTGGCATTATGTATGCATGACCACTTA
The DNA here is from genome assembly GCA_018152125.1 of Drosophila dunni. Lineage (NCBI taxonomy): Eukaryota > Metazoa > Arthropoda > Insecta > Diptera > Drosophilidae > Drosophila > Drosophila dunni. The sequence continues at coordinate 12,552,816 of JAECXC010004147.1, read as the reverse complement.
AAATTGTGACTCGACGCACTTGGACACACATTCGTTTGTCTTTTGATTGGCTTTTGTCTTTGTCTTCCTCTGCTAACATTTAGACCAAGTACGCCACAACAACAAGGGTCGATTCACTTTGTGGGAAAGTTGATCAAGTTACTTTTTATTTGTAGCAAATTAGATTCACTTTAATAAGCACAACATTTCAACATATCATATTTGAATTCTATTTCACTTGTTAAGTCAACTGAACACAGCGTGCCTCATGTTTGCAGGGCCGCTGACAGTCGTGCTGTCTCGAGTTTGGCTTTAAGTTTAGCTACCATGGCATACCATTCATAAATCAAAGTGCGACTTTTGCAGCGTTTGTTTAATAACAATTCAAACTTGTGCCTCGACTTTGCCCACCTCGTACCTCATACCTCATGCCTTATACCCCACACCCCACACCCCACACCTCATACCTCGCATTCGAAATGCCGCTCACGGGCTCTTTGGGCCCACGGGCCATGGGTAGACGCAGTTTCCACAGACAATCATACGAACATTGGCCCCCTCTCCGATTTGTACAGATAGATGCCTATCGAGCACTCTATAGGCTTTACTTTAATTGTTGTATACCCTCTAATTTCAAGTCGACTGGGTATATGTATTTTCAAAGTTATCTACTTTCAATTTCGACAAAGCAGTAAACTATGAGGAGTTGGTAAGGCCAGTAATTAAATAAAAGTCAATTTTATCGTTACATTAAAGATAACTTTACAATAAAAGGAAAAGTCGAAATTAAATTAAAAGTTTAAGTAAAATTTATATTTCTTATTAATGATTTTTATTATCATTACAATTTTTATTATTATTATTATAATTATTATTATTATTATTATTATTAATATTATTATTATTATTACTAATATTTTTATTATTATTATTATTAATATTATTATTATTATTATTATTATTATTATTATTATTATTATCATTATGATTATTATTGTAATTATTATTATTATTATTATTATTATTATTATTATTATTATTATTATTATTATTATTATTATTATTATTATTATTATTATTATTATTATTATTATCATTATGATTATTATTGTAATTATTATTATTATAATTATTATTTGTATTATTATTATTATTATTATTATTATTATTATTATTATTATTATTATTATTATTATTATTATTATTATTATTATTATTATTATTATTATTTTTATTATTATTATTATTATCAATATTATTAATATTGATTTTGTTAAAAAGTTACAAAAATGCATTTTCAAAATCACTGGGTAACTTCGGAACAGAGCACACCAATTGAGTTAATTGGTGTCTATTTAAAATGGTAATGTTTGTGTGTGTATTTTTGGTATGCCTGTACATGTATGTGTGTGTTTATGTTTACCTCAAATGGCCAACAAATTCTGGCTAGCAATCCGGCAATCCGGCAATCGAACCGCATTTGGCGCTAGCTTTTTGGCCTTTCCGCTTCGCGTTGATTGTATGTAGTTGGTGCCAAATTGTTTGCCCCCACAAATGTTACACAAATCACACACATACGACTAGGTGTGTGTGTGAGTGTGTGTTTGTGTGTGTGTTGACAGCACCCACAGCTGCTGAGTTCACTCATAGGCAGTGGGCGTCAAAAAGCGGCGCCTGCATCATCATCATCTTAAGAGGCTTGTAACAGGAAGGTGGAAGTCAACGAAGTAACAGGAAGGTGTAAAGGGGTAGCAGTGGGAAGGGGGGTAGGGGGGTAGAGGCTGGGTCCGAGGGCAGTGCGCTGTAATAAGCATTATCACAGCTCATTTGTGGGACAGCTTTAACCTTTCTGTCACACTGTTCACAACAAAAAGATACAGCTCAACAAGTAAAAGACAGTTATACTAACTGGCATTTTGGCAGATAACGAACTTGGTTTTTACATAACTTGCAGATAATACCAGTTAGATAGCAACATAGTGACAAGCATATAAGGCTGGGGTAGACCCCAAGATGGTTATCAAAGTTTTTATTCAGAGTTATCAAGTCTTATCTGAAGCAAAGTAAAAGACTTAAAAGAAGTCTTTGAATTCTTTAAACTTCTTTCTGAAGTTTTCAGCAAAAGATACAAATTTTAAGCACCGAAATTTAGTTAATTATACGAATTTTAAAATGAGCACAGCCCAAAATTTTTCCATCAATTACAACTGAAATATTGTTGAACCGGTTCAGACACTCAACCGAACTAAATTCTGTATCTTTTATTCGTTTTACAAATTACCTAAATTGACATTTTTCGCAGTCATTGAGTCACATTTTTCAGAGAAAAATGTGTATATTATTGTAAAGTTGCCTAATTGTTGTTGTTGTTGTTGTTAGTTGGTTGTTGCTGTGCAAAGGTTGTTGCTAATACACGTATTCGTTGTTAGACTTAGAATCGCCACAGAGTTTAGCACTTACTCATCGGCAACTTGCCTCACCAGTTGCTCATTTGCATAACTCAAATAGTATAGAATTTTATTTATCTATTTTTTATTCTTATATACAGAGATATAGATACGCATTTGTAGAATGTAGAACATGTATCTGCAGATAGCTAAGAAAATCGAGAGTTATGCAAACAAATTCTTCAAAATATTGTATAATATAAGAGTGCGCAGATTGCTTAGTAACAAAATCGGAAATAACTGACTCAGTCTGTATACACTGTATACAGTCTGTGTGTGTATGTATGTGCACACGTATCTATACGACGCAACTACATGTAAGTCTACGGTTTTTTCTATGAATGCCAATTCCATGAATTGACTTAGCGCCAGTCTCCACTTAAATTACAAAATATTTTGTTGATTTGTTAGTTAACATGTTAATTACAAAAGCGACAAGAATGCGCTACAGGCGATTAGATCAAATATAATAGCACCCTGTTGTAGTAAAACACTTGAAATAGGGTCGCTTGGCCGTATAAATTAGATTCATTTGAAAGTATTGAAACTATCTATATACTCATAATGTTTAAATTGAACACTTTTTGGTAGCTAACGGCTATAGTTGTTCGATCTGGGCAAAATGTGATCTGTATATATTAAATAATGAAATCGTTCAGTTAAATACATATTTGTTTATACAAATCACCAACTCCCGAACGAATTGTTGTTGGGTACTTATAAAATATAGTGGTCAGATCATGCTTAAACTTGGTACGGATAGTTCTAATAGTATCTTACACATTATGTGTAAGTTTGGTCACGACAGCTTTAATAGTTTTCAAGCTAGGGAATTATGAATATATTATTTTTTAATCCTAAACATAAACTGTCTTCTGTCTCTAAGTCTTATAGTCACTGAGATCCAAGTGATCATACAGAAGGACAGACAGACGCATGCCGCTACATCAACTCGACTGTTAATGCTGATCAAGAACATATACTATATAGGGTCGGAACCGCCCCCTTCTACCTGTTATTCTTTTTCAGTACTGGATCTAACTTTCCGTGATTAAACTACGTCTTGTATTTATTTATTTTTATTTTGTTTTTTTTGCGTACTAAGTTTCTATTTAATTTAGTTCCAACTGATAGTGGAATGAAGTTGTTCTCAGTTCCAAATTCAAATGGGTTTCCATATCAAAGCTACGGTCAACAAATGTACCTTTCGACAGATCAGCGTTTTGTTTTGGGCCATAAAACTGGACCACTTTTGAAAATTGTTGCCAAGCCCATTGATTAACTAGTTAGCTAGTTAATAGTTTATGGAATTATATTGATTTCAAATTGAATTGAAATTGTTTTGACTTGAGTTGTGCTGAGTTGAATTTGATTACTGCGCCATCGATTGCGTATCGGCGATCGACTTATCACCAAAGTTAACTCAAGGCTCAATTTTATGGATGAAACTGGCCCCAAAAAATGCGTCGCAATACGTGTGTTTTTTGTCTGGGTAGAAGTATAAGTATAAGTATATGTTTATATTAATACATATTAATAGATGATTATACTAGTTAGTATATTTAGTATATATACTTGCTGTTAGTTTCTCTATTGTTTACTCGCAGAGAAGACGCAAAACAAATTGCGTTCTATTCGCTATTGTAGTCTATTGCGCTTTTAGACCCTGTACTCTAGAAGTGCAAATTTTCTAATGTGGCTGGCCCAAGAAACAGGCAATCGAAGGCGTGGCAAACGTCTATTTTTGGAACTATTCTTGTCTTTAAATACTTAAAAAACGAAATTATTCAGATCTAATACACTGAAAACAATTCAGAAAAACTTCTTGTTTTGAATATTCTTAAAATATAAATTGTTATTAATTTTTAATATTTTTTCTGTATATTTTAAGTTAAATATTGTCATAGAAACCAGAAAATTTTAAAAATGTATTTCAAATTTGATCTGTTCTCAAAATAATTATTTTATTTTAGAAGATATATATAATTATTAAAACTTAGCTAATTTTTTGTTAAACTTTTAAAATTTTAATTAAGCACATATAAAACTCTTAGTTGCTTTCAATATTTGAAGAAAAAAAATTATTATTAATATTATTATTATTATAAAAAAATATTATTAAAATCATTAATATTTTTTTTATCAAATTTACTTAAAAAAATAAAAAAATTTTAAAAAAAAATTTAAATATAGTTGTAATTTTTGTATTGGAATTACTTAAAAAAAAACAACAGGATTGTTTTTTTTTTTAAAGCAAAATAATCTGAAAAAGTATTAATAAAAAGACACATGACTTCAATATTTAAATGTTTAAATATATGCGGTATTTTGTATCGTTAAAAAACATATAATTATTAATGAAACAAAATCAAATTTAATCAGTAAGAGTCTTTAATAGTCGGTCGCTTTCGTCTGCCCACAGCAGTTTATTTTTTATTTATATATATTTTTCAATTATCGTGTGCGTTGTGCGCTTCGAACTTTAAACTGGGCCTAGACACCTGCTACCAAATTGAGGTGAAGAGGGGCCTAAATCGTTTTTAATCAACTTAAAGGGAGAAAGGTGCACTGCACTTGATCCCAAGTGAAGTGTGCTGCTATTCACTGGCCTCCGCTGCTCGGTGGCGATCAATTTCATGCATTCATACCTTCATTGTGGACACGCACCGTTGGTCAAATCATGGGCCAACCAAATGCTTAGCTTGACCAACTGTCCAAAGCCGTCCACAGCCGTACACAGCCGTCCAAACTGGCCACGAGCCACGCATATTGAACGGAACAACTTCCGTTTCGTGTTTGGCTCGTCGCTCGTTCGTTGGCGTTTAATTGCCGAGTTAACCCAATGCACATAACACTTTGCCTAATTACCAATAACCGACAAAGCTATCCTTCTCCCTCTCTCTCTATCTCTGTCTCTGTAGCTCTCTTTCACTCATCCTCATTTGGTGTCTACCTGTCCATTAGTATCCCATGATTCATCAACATGTCACAAAGTTCCTCTGGCCAGTTCGAATCTAATTTATTAATTCTTTACAGTAGTTCGTTTAAAAATCGCGATTCTTTAAATATTTTATTTAAAATATTATGAATATTTAGGGAATAAAAATAACTTTACTTGAGATTAAAAAAAAATGCATATTCTTTCAGATTATTTTGCGTTAAAAAAGATTAAAAATTATTAAAGAAAACTTGGATTTTTTTTTCAATCCGCTAAAAAAAATATTAATGACAATTGCGAAAATATTTTTTTTTAATTTGTACTCAAATGTTTAAAGCAACTAAGAGTATTAAATGTGCTTAGTTAAAATTTAAAAAGTTTTATAAAATGTAACTAAGTTTTTATATACAGTCAGCGATAAAGTCTTATAGGTGCTTGAAAGTTTATTTTTTTTTTAAATGAAATGCTTATAAAATAAGTTTTGTCTTATCAACAAACAAAAAAAAAAAAAAATATGTGTTCATTATTATATTTTATAAAACAAAATGTTTATTTTGAGTTCACTTTACAATAACTTTTTTCAAATAAACACAAAGCACGCAACTGTCATTTAAACTGCTTTTAGGAGGACTTTAAGTTAATTAAAAATTTTTTAAAAATTTAAATTAAAATTAAAAGTATTACAAATAATTTTATAAAATTAAGTAAAATTTGTTGGCTTTTGTGTGTATAAATATTAAAGTAATATTGGGAAATTAAGAAATTTTATTAAATCAATTTATTTTTATAAGTTCAGATCCTATGACCAACAATAGAAAAAAGTCTTCCCCCAAGAATATTTGCTATAAAAAATATTTATTTCGCTACCCAAACTATAAATCGCTGCTCTAAACGGTAACTGTGATCTCCAAATTGCTCAATTGATCTTAAAAATTTGTGAGAATTTCGATAAAGTCAAGTGCGTTCCCCGTTCCCATAAAAAAGAAGTAAAAATCATAAAAAACATTGCTGATTGTATTATTAGATAGATGTGATACTTGTGTGTACTAAGCGATGACAGTTGGTCTCATATTGATTTATTTGAGCACATCAATCGGACATTTTGGGATCATTCAGTTAGCAGTGAACTGATGTTGGCATTTTGTCAGTGTCATGCCGCATAATTGTTGTCACTTGTCCCATCCTACACTGCTTGGCCAACTCGTCTTCTTCTCTACCTGAGCCAATTTCAATTCCAATTCCCATTCCATTTCTATTTCTGTCTCCACACACAGTCGTACACACACACACACAAAAACACACATTCCCATAGCCATGTTTATACCCATTCATCCAAAAACAGTTGAGAAACTCAAGCGATCAGCGAATTCTAAGAATTTGTCTTAAGTAGCTAACTTAACTACCTGTCGAATTTGTCAGGTACACTCTGAAAAAAAAACTTAAGAAAAACGACAACTGACAATGAAATTTGTATTTCAATTGTTCGGTTAAAGATACAAATATATACAAGATACAAAAAAAAAAATATAATGAATTAAAAAAAGTTAAAAATTGTTTGTTAATTATTAACTATTAATTAGGTGATTAGTTTAATTAAATTATTAATTATTTTCAGTCAAACTAAATATATAAATTATATTAATATTTTATAATTTACTCTATTTTATAGTCATTAATATAAATTTTACTTATATATCATATATAACTTTATTATTTGGTTATATGTCTGCGTTAAATAAATAAAAATTTGAATTATTTTTTAATTGTGTTTTAAAATATTGCTCATCTTAGACAGTACAGTACATAAAATATACCTAGAGTGAATAACAACTTTAGTATTTATTTTTAAATTTTAAGTTATATTTACAGTTTTTAGTTAATTAAATAAATTAAAATTTCTATACCAATTTAAAAACTTTTTTTTTTGTTTATAAATTTTAATTTTAACCTTATTTTTTAATATTTTGTTATTTTAGTTACATTAAGTTTTTTTTTTTTTGTGTCGACTGATCACAGTCAGACAATTTAGGAATATTTTATTTAAATACTTAAAACTGTAATCTTTACTTTTGTTTACTTTATTTCTTATCTTGTTCCATTAAATTTTACGTGATTTTAAATTTATTTTTATTTAATAGCTAGCTACTATTAAATTCATTAATTTATTTATTTGATGGACACTTTATTTTAAAAAAATATAATAATTTTTAATCAGTTAATTTACATATTTAATGACCTACACAAGCCAGCCTAACTGTAAAAAAAAATTTATTTTATTACAAAAATTTGCTTCAGTGTTTGCATACGCATTTCCGCACGAATAAAACCCCAAAAAACCGAAAGAGTCCCAAATTGAGATTGAAGAAATGTTACTGCCGCTTCTGGTGCTGCTTTATCTGCATCGCTCAGTTTGAGGGGCGTCCAGTATCTTATCAGTTGGCATTGACAGCTCCAATTAGCTGAAGGCCATCAGCATCAACACTCTCTCCTCTTCTGCTCTTCGCCTGTTGCTCTCCCTCCCAACCTCCCTACCTCCCTCTTCACGCAAACTTCAATTCTCTTCACACTCATTTTGTCAGTTGCAATTTCAGTCGTTCCTGCTGATCTTTTGCCCTCACATAGTCGCAGTCACTGGCGCCAGCTGTTATCAGTGGGCGTGGCAATATAACCCCTCCACAACCCTCCACACTCCCCGCCCAATTGAAGCGTGCGTAATCGACGTCCGTGAACAAAGAAATTAAACATAAATTGTATATGCCAAAAAAAACTAAAAAAACTAAAAAAACTAAAAAAAAACAGAAACTTATACTAGAAATAGCAACAAAAAAATTTAAGGGGAAAAAAAGTATACAAAAATTGTTGGCGAAAAAATCAATTAAATGAAATTTATAAACGCACTCTCAGGCTAGAAATGTGCGACGCTATCACTGACCTTGCCAAAATTTTTATATGCACATATATGTACATATACACACCTAAAGCTACACACAAGTGTGTGTGTAGATACGCGTACAGTAGGGTATATTAGTTCTATGTATTAAGCTAAAGTTAAATTTATGTTTTATAAGACTTAAATCTGTATAAAAATTAAATTATTTTAATAATCAAATTTTAATGAAATAATTTCTTTAAAATCTCTATACGCTAAGTTCATTTAAAGAGTATAGAAAGTCGTTTATAGGAACCTGAAAGTTCATTTGTAAACATGCAATGAAAGTGAAATAATATTTAATTTTATAATAATCACTACTCTTGTGATTCACTATGTAAAGCTCTATAAAACTTTTGGTTTGATATCATGATGTGGAACTAGAACGTTATAAAAATTAATTTTTTATAAAATATAACAAGCAAATGTAACTGTATTATGCGTGGTCTAAAATCAATGCTCATATAGTCATTAAAATATTGTTCATTATTTGTAAAAGTAGTTGGAATTGAGACATTTTGTACTATATACTTACCTAACCTAACCTACTTAAAAGTGTAGAAAACTGTAAAATTAATTTGGAACTAAAGAAATTCATTATGAGAATTGGAAAACGAAATTCAATATTTAATTTATTCATTGATCTATCAATCACACACATTTTCTATAATATACATACCTAAAAAATTAAGTGAAAATAAATTTAAAAAAAATAATTTAGAAATAAAAATCCATTTTTTAAATTTGTAATCGAAATCAAATATTTAATTTACCATATTGCATAAAATAGACTTAAAAAATTCAGTATAAAAAATTAAAAATTTATTTTTAAATGAAAATGCCTTATTTAGAATTTGTAAACGAAATCAAAAATTAAATTTATTTATTAACCTACTGTCCAAACACCTTATTTAAAACATACTTAAAGAATTAAGTGCAAAAAAATGATATATTAATTTTGAAAAAAAAATCTCTTTTTAGAATTTTAAATCGAAATCAAACATTTAATTTATTTATTGACCTATCGTTCGCACACATTATCTATAATATACCTAAAAAATTATGTGTAAAAAATAAAAAAAAATAATTTAGAAATAAAAATCCATTTTTAAAATTTTTAATCCAAATCATATATTAATTTATCATATTATATATAATAGACTTAAAAAATTAAGTGTAAAAAAATGATAAATTAATTTTGAAATAAAAATCTCTTTATAGAATTTAAAAGCGAAATCAGACATTTAATTTAACCTATTTAACCTATTAACCTTTTGTCCATGCGTGTAAAAATTCTACATAATTTTAAATTAAGCAAAAAAAAAATATTTTACTTGTTTTAGAGCATTACACATTCGTCTTATTTCAATACTTAGTTTTCATTACTTTGTATATTAATTAGAAAATCAAATACTACAATTTTCAAAAAATGCGCAATTTGGGGCGGCGAAGGTAAAGGGACGGGGTCTCGGTGTGGGGTAAGTATATGAAGATGGAGAAAGGAAGACGGGAGAGAGTGAAAGGGAAGCAAACTCACCTACTTTTATATACTCTATGCAGTCAGCAAGTGTGTGTGTGTGTGATAGAGTGTGTGTGTGTGTATTTGCTGAATGTGAAATGTTGCCAAGTCGCTGCTATGAAGGCGTCAACGTCGACTTCGCCGCTTATCAAACACGGAAGTTTTGCGCAGCTAGCAAACTATACACACAAACAAACAAACGCACACAAACACACGCACACCCAAACACACACGCACACCCAAACACACACACACATAAGTTTGCGCTTTTTTTTTGCTTTAGTTTCTTTTATGTGTGTTTTTTCTTGAGGCTTTTAAATTAAACAGACTGTCGCTATGTGTGTGTGTGTGTGTGAGTGTGCGGCGCATATGTAAATTAACTTTTATTTGATTTAGATACATATATACATATGTGCCTAGCTACATAAGCAGAGGCAAAGATACAAAGATACTGAACTACAAACCTTGTGTTTAGGCTTACTTAAATCGGTAAGAAGCTCATGTCAGATCAATTCAAAACTGGAGCACCTCTAAACACACACTCACCCATAGATAATAGATACCTATACACATATACCACTAGTGTGTGTGTTTGCATACCTCACTCATCAGCCAATCTAACTATTTAGAAAGCTATGACTAACTATCTTATAAATTAACCGGCTTAGTTTTGCCCAGATACATTCAGAGATAAACGATTTGATTTATTTGCACTTTGCTTTCAGGCTTCAAGCATGTTTGACATGAATACCCTATAAATCAGCCTACACAGAAATCCAATGACAAATTATTTATAACTCCAAATGCGTACAAAAAATATAAATAAATTTGCCCACTTAATAATATGCAATTTGTCCGTGTCTTTTTATAGACCAATCTGAACTTACAAGTCGTGTGAATTTTGATTTCATTTCATTTCTGACTCAATTCGTGCTACTTAAGGGGCAGAAGGGGGCGTGGCAGACCCCATAAAGTATAAATATTCTTGATCAGCAGCAATAGCCGAGTCGTGTCTTCATAAAAAGGTTAATGTAGGGATACATTTTAAATATTTTAGTATAGAAAACTGTTAGCTATGCCATCTGAACCAAATTTACACGGATAGTACAAGTCTAGGAAGTACATGTATAGGACAAGTTTAATACAAATCAAACAACTATATCGCATACCTCCCATAAGGCCGATCGGTTGCTATATGCATTCATGTTAATTCGTTTTAATTATTATATTTGCGACCGTTGGTCCAATTTTAAATTGTAGGCTTTGAAAACATTTGCGGATTTGACATGTGAATTATCCTAGAGGGATCTGCATTGGCATTTGGCATTGGCAGCGATCTCCTCATGCGGCTTTAATCACACGAGTTTAAGTCCTAATGGCGGGTTAAAAAATTATATTGATAAGATTTATAGTAGTATAGTAATTAAAATATATGTTTTTTTCAATATTTACGCTGTTGTTTTCCATTTCCGGATTCATTTCTTGAGCGGCGTCTCCCTGGTATGGAAACTGACAAATCCTGCAGAAATCTCCAGTGGCATTCAATACAGGCATCGAACGGAGCTCGTAGTTCTCCTGGTCCAACATTGGCTAAAGAATGAACAGTTGAAATAAAATATGGACAAAATAATTAGAAAATTTATACGTTTTGAACACTTTCGATTGATTGAAGTGGCGATGGTTGTCCACCATATGAATTTCCACTGTTCAAACGGCGTTTTGGAACCACATGTTCACGTGCTGGCAGTCGAGGCCCAATTAAAACTTGAGTCGGTTCAAGATTCTCCTGCGAAGGTGGAGCATTGGGTCGAGTCCATATGTATTGTGGAGCTGCTGCTACCGTTGGAGCTGGAGGAGCCTCATGATCACGTCCTCTCTGTAAATGGAAGGGTTTTAAATAATTAATTATATGAATTAATAATCGTAGATATAGACTCTATATCCCAATTGGCAGTGCGACTTTAATGAAAGTTCTCGAAAGTAGTTTATTTATGAAAATCGTTTTAAAAGATACCAGTTCTTACCTTGCCAAATTTCTTCCCAGTAGGATTTTGAGAGCCATCCTGCTGCTGCACCATCTCGGAGACCTTGTCAGCCGAAGTCGGTCCTGCACGTGGTTGGTGCATATCGTCGAGTGCAAACGAATCCTTTTTGTCAGACATGACGAGTTCGAAGAATTTTCAACAAGAAATTGTAAAACTTTTTCCCTTTTCTGCTGAAATCTTTTCGTCAAGACTGAATTTTTCTTTGACTTTCGAGCTGTCAGCTTACACGTGGCAGAAATGTTGATAACTCCAAGGTTGCTTGGATCGGCCATTTCCAAATACATTTTTCAACACTATAACATTCATTTTTGAATTTTATTGTACTCTCTGCAAGGGTATAATGGCTTTGTGTAAAGTATGTAACTGTCAGAAGGAGGCGTGGCACACCCTACAAAGTATATATGCTTGATCAGCATTAATAGATGAATTGATATAACCATTGTCGTCTGACTGTCCATCTGTCTGTCCGTCTGTCTGTCTGTTCAGAGATAGTTAGACTAAGATGGTAAGATAGAACTTAGTCACTATCGACTGCATATTTAGTCAGTCAATACAAGAATATTTTTCGATGCCACGCCCCATTCGCCCACAGTGAGCTAAAACACCTCGGAAAAAGTCGAAGGTTCTGACGAATATTTCAGTAACTATAGCACTAGGGAATTACCAATTGGATGCAACTTTTAATTATATAATCGAGAATTAAAGCAGAGAGTATTATACGGTCGTGCGTTCTCGACTTTTGTTCTTGTATTTATTTCAGTTTACTTTAAATAATTTTTTAATACCTCGTTATCTTCTCTGCTACAGATATAATAAAACATTTAAAAAAATATATAAATCCATTAACAAGTTAATTGTTTTTGCCTTTTTCGATTATAAAATATAAATTTATTTAATATATACCAAATTTAGCAATATAGAAATGTTTAAAAAATTAAATTAAATGCTTACAAGTCACTCAAGTAATCTACTTTAAACACTTTAAAGTCATTTAATAATTGACGATAAAGTTTTTAATATTTTCTACCTTTATTTGGAATCAAAGTTCTTTCAAATACAGTTTCAATTTATCTCATTCAATTGCTATTTGAAGTACTTAACGATTTTAGTTTAAAATTAAATTTTGTTTCTTTTTTTTATCAATTAATTTAACTACTCTTTTATTTAAAGTAGTGGTCTATATTGATATCATCTTTCAATAATTGTCTTCATTCATTAATTTCTTCATTTCATTTGGTACTTTTTTTTTAATTTGCGTCATGACTCTTAGAAGTCTAATTTGTTGTCACTTCAAGGGCTTTCAAACTGTAGTTAACCATTGAGAGCATTTACTTACTATTTATTTTTGATACACTGTAAGTTAGTTAAAGTGGGTACTCTGTATGGTTGAGGGTGCATTCAACAGGTTGGCGGTTTTAGGATAAAGTTAAAAATTATTACAAAAATAATTTAAGTTCGGTATGGTAGGAATAGTGTATAAAAATTATTAAAAATATAAATGAATATTGGTATTCATTAGTTTTAACAAAAAACTTTAGAAAACGTTGATAATATAATATTATTTTTTAGAAGATAGAGATTTAATGATAATATTATAATGAAAAATTCAAATTACAGTGGAATCCGGTTATAACGACTCCGCTTAAAGCGTCCGTCCGGTCATTGCGACGAAAATTCAATGACTTGTTTGGTCCCCATGTAAGCTTTTTTTCTTTGCTCATTTCGGTTAAAGCGTCTACCGGGTATAACGACGTAAAATCGTCGGTGCCTTGAGTGTCGTTATAACCGGATTCCACTGTAGTTGTAAGCCTAAAAATTCAATTTCTTTAATAACTTTTTGCTACAATTTAAGCGTCTTAACTCACCAAAAGTCTAAAATAGAAAAATTACTATCTCTTTCTTATTTTAAAAGACGAAATTCTCTTTAATTTATTTATACATTAAAAGCTTCAAATCGTTAAGTAAAATCTAGAGGGTATTTGCCTGTCGACCAATCGTAACTAGAGCATTTTACTGCTGTGTGCGTGTTTCTTTTTTTATGTATTTAGTTTTAGTTTTTAACACACTCTGACGAGATTTCATATTGCGTATCTTTTGGCAGATTGCGTAGCGCGTTTGTTGCCAACTGATTTGAGCGCTGCTCATGTGACGACCAGCAGCAAGAACAAACACAACAACAACAATCAGATCAGCTACAACAACAACAACAACAACAAACTGATCCATTACATGATCTTCTTGAAATAGGATCCCGAGCTCACTGAGAGACATACGATGCGCGTCTGTGTTTGTTTACGAGTAGTTCACTTCAACAGGTGTCCACTGTGGCGTTCCCACAGCCATCAAAAATAATGTTAATCATATAAATAAGGAAAAGAAATAACCCAAAACGGAAATCTTTAGCTGATCATCAGCAGATACCCATTTGGATTTGGGTCTTAACTGATTTAACATTTTGTTATGTTTTTTATCTCTCCATTTTGTACACATCTGATCGGGGATTTAAGGCTACAGCTACAGGAAAACCACAGCCTAAGGTGACGAAAAGAAGGTCGAACTCTTTTCGAAAGAAATTTGAAGATTTGCTAAAAAAATGGACATAAGTAAAAGAAACTAAGCTAATCAAAATTTGGAAAAATAAAGTGGTTGGTTTAAGTACACTACACTAAGTTATAGAACGGAATAGGGAAAAACAAAACGCAATTTAAATTGTGATTGAAAAGAATTTAAATCCAAGAAAATAAAATAAAAATTAAATTAGTTTCATACAAATTCATATTTGGAGCATGTTAACGACCTATTATTTCTATGGGAGCTATACGATCTAGTAGTCCGATTTGGCTTAAACTTGATCAGTAAATGTACTTTGTGGACATGTACTACCCGTGTAAATTCGGTTTAGATAGCTTAGATAATATAAAAGTTTTCTATACTAAAACATGTGATTTGTACCAGTATATTTACCTTTTCTTAAAAATAGACCGCCCTAAAGTGGGCGTGTCAAAAAACAAGAGCAAACTTCAGCTGCTTACCTATGTTATCTTTCATTTGTGACCTCTTTCGCCTTTCTAGCTCCCATAGTCTTTTGTTCATACGTACGGACAGACGAACAGACGGACATGGCTATATCGACTCGGCTATTGATGCTGATCAAGAATATATATACTTTATGGGGTCTGCCACGCCTCCTTCTCTCTGTTACATACAATCCAACGATTACAGTATACCCTTTTACTCTACGAGTAAAGGGCATAATAAGATCGGAGCAGAAATTGGTCCAGGAAGTAAAAGGGCATTGCTGCCTAATATTTTGCCTAGCATAGAACTGAACCACTGTGATCATAACAGGTAATTCTAAATCTCTGCTGATATCATTTAGAAGCGAAATGTGCGTAACAGGCAGAAGGAGGCGTGTCCGATCCCATAAAGGTTGTATATTCTAGATTAGCAACAATAGCCGAGTGGATATAGCGATATCCGTCTGTCTGTCTTCGAAACTATAAGAGCTATCGTGACCAAATTCACACAGTACATGTACGGTACCATTATGACCATCAACACCAAGTTTAATTCGGATCGGACAACTATAGCCTATAGCTTCTTGAGCACGGGAAAGGAATACGGGGTCTTTTCCAGTCGTATCGCTCAACTGTAGCCTTTCTTACTTGTTTTAACATGTGTGTTCCAGTATTTTTGTCGGTATAAAAAGAGCAACAATTTTATGATACAATTATTTATTTTCTATTGTTTCCTATTCAAATTTTTCTACCCAAAAGTTGTTTTATTACAAATTGCACCTTTCCTACGTAAGAACTCAACTGATGTTCAAATTTGCGGTTTAATCAGAATACCATAGATAATAAGCTGCTATTGGAAAAACATTAATCTGTTTTTGGGATTCTAGGGTATGAAAATGTCACCCTTAGGCCATGCAGGGTATGCCCAATAACTGGCAGACTCACCAGCCAGCCCAGTTCAGTGCAATGTGATGGTATTAGATTTGATGTGGGCTTTGTAGTGCTAAACATAAATTATATTAGAATTAAGAACCTTGCAAATGGGTCCAAGAACAGGGATGGAAGAGGAGTGGAGAGAGGAGGGTGGTAGGAGGGGGACGGGAGGGGAGTATTAGTTGAAATGGGCATATTTGATGTGTAGATGAGTAGAACAACTGCCGCAAGCGCCGCACAAAATTCAGGACCATTAAATGTGTCAACGAGTGCTCGTAAATTTGATGAATGTCTGAGATGCGTAACTCCCTCAGTGTATGTGTGTGTGTGTGTGTGTGTGTGTGTGTGTGTGTTTGCGTGTTTTTGATTGATTGATTGATATTGCCGGCCAAAAAGTGTACATGACCCTCCCCATGCGCTGTGCGGTATGCGGAATGAGGTTCGAGGTTTGTGAGGCATACGACACGAGGCCAACTGTCGCAATGGGCAACAGGCTGCCACAGATTGCGGCAAGCCGGCTCAGCATGCAACAACAAGAGCAAGCAGCTTCCACACGACACTAAATTGCGATTAGTGATGTAAATCCCAACAAAACATCGCATTCCACATCGATAAAAAAAAGAACCATCAATAATATGCTGCAATCGAAGTAAATGGAACAAATATTTGGCAGTGCAGATATGGTTCAATCTTATATATATATATATATAATAAATATATAATACTTTAATCCGACATAAATACAGTGTATTTTAGATAGATTCTTTCTTTGAATTTAAAAAATATTAAATATTAATTATAATGAAAATAAAATACATAATAAATGAGTCATTTTAAATACAAGTCAAAAGTAGTCAAAGCCATACACTCAAGAAAAAATCAGTGTTTTCCTGTCATAACTTTATATTTAAAATTAATTTGAATGAACATTATGTTTTTTAGCAAAATTTAAAAGTTATTGACAATGTTAAATAAATGAAACCATTAACGGAAGTTTACTACAGTGCATCACATTAATATTCGTTTAATATTTTTATTCAACTTTGAGCAAGAAAAAAACGTCGAATTCTCTACATATTAAAAAAACTTAAAATTATTTATATAAATTTAGATTATCAACTTTTGAATAATGTGCTTATAAGGGTGCTCAATATAAAACTTATAAATAAATAATTAATAAAAAAAAAAAACTTATAATTTTGCCACACTAAAATATTCTGTTTTTAGTATGTTTAATATATGAAACGATGTTTTAAAGGAAAAAATAAATTATTTTAATATTTTGTGTGATACCCAGTATATGTACTGGGTATATCCCAGTACACAGAGTATTATAAGCGCTTGGGCATATTGTTAATTATTTTTAAGTGCAGGCATCACTTTTTCTGAAGCCTAGTTTTGTAACTAGACCTTTATAAGTTTTCGATCTTAAAGTAAAAACTTAAGAAACACGTTTTTAATCGCAGGATTCAAACAAGATCGAACATTAACCAGAAAAAACGGTTATCTTCGGCTCGCCGAATATTAAATACCCTGGCAGTCATGAACATTGCGTTGATATGGTGTCAATCACCAACTATTTCTATGGTATCAATATGACATAGAAGTCCGATTTAGATAAAATTTGGTCAACAGATGGGACACGATTAGAAATTGATTCTCTGTGAATTTCGTTGAAATCGGTCAATAGACACCGAAAATTTTCATACTATGCATTTCAACCGATTGTTCCTATGGGAGCTATATGATATAGTAGTCCGATTTGGATGAAATTTGGTCAACAGTCGGAGATCGATTGTAAATGCATATAGCGTGAATTTGGTTGAAATCGGTCAATAGACACCGAAAATGTTCATACATTTCATTTCATTTCATGCATTTCGACCGATTGTTCCTATGGGAGCTGTATGATATAGTGGTCAAATCTGTTAGATTTTTACAAAATATTCGACATTTTAATTAATTTCATTCCAGAGAGCTTATAAACACAGTTTAAATAAACGCAGATAGTGAAAAAGAGTTTAAGATAGCTCTGCACTGCTTTAAAGATACTTTCTTAAACATGGAAAAAGGAGTCGCAATTCTTTTTGAATACAAATATTTAAAACATTAAGCTAGTATAGTTTATAGACATCTTTTAATATCCAAATATTACAAGTAGAGCAGATAACGTATTCGATTTTAATAACCGTTCAAAGCATATACAAATTTCAGTAACAAAATTCAAATTTGTGCTGTGGACAAAGACAGCATACAGGTAGATATGTAAGTACAGTTATAAAAGGCTATTCCGATATTTACACACATCACTAGGCATTGCGAATGTTGTGCGTGTGGGCCATGGATCAAACAGACAACAACAAAAAAGAAGAAATAAAACAAAAACAAAAGGAAAAGGAAAAGACTCATAAATGCGGCACTGGCTAATGAGGGCTAGTAAATGTATCTTGTAATAGGCACAAAACCTAATAACAGTTCAAAGGCAATTTGCCACAGTTACAGCTGCAGATACACTTACACACAGGTACACACACACACTGACACACACGATCAGAGCGGCACAGAAGCTGACAATTATTTGCGGACATATGGCTCAAAGGACGGCGTGGAATGGCCAAAAGAAGAGATGTAAAGATGGATAGATGTAGAGACGTTGAGATGGACAGAAGTCTGTCCTGGGGCGTTGGCTAAGCCGACGACGCATTACAAATGCCTCAAAGTATCTGATAGATACAAATAGACACCTACAGATACATATAGTAGGTATAAGCATTGGCCGAACTATAAATACAAATCGTATGCTATTTCTAGCCTACTGCTCTCTCTCTCTCCCTCCCTCTCTCTCAGCGTGTGTATGTAATAGATACATTTGTATACCTTTTGCCGTTTGCATATCTGCGTATCTAAATCTATTTGATTTTGCATTTGTTTTTGCTGTTGCTGTTGCTGTTCTTGTTTTAGCTATTTCTGTATCCTCTAGCTATTTTAGAGAGCCAGAGAGCGAAAGAGATATAGAAAGAGATGGCGCGAGGAAGGGAGTGAGAGACGAGTGCTACAACGCACTGTATTTGCATATGCGCGAGTTTATTTTACTATCGATACAAGTCGACTTACACAGACGCTATACCAAATGTATCTCACAGAACCAAATGCTCAAATTGTTTAGAAAATTAAACAAAAATTGCGCAAATATTTGAAATTTACCACAAATTCCATTTCAAACACATTCGCAAATGTTGCAAAATTTTAGCGCGAAATTTGTTTATAAAATAATTGAATTTATTTTCCCGCCTTTAATTTCCTTGAATCCAGCACAAGCCACTTTAGTTTTGTTTAATTGTACTATGTGAAATATTTTATTACTAAAATGGTGTCAGTATTGTTTAACCAAATTTTCAAGAAATTATTTTAAAAATTGTATTGCAAGAATTCGGAATCCTTTTGAAAATATTGATCGGGCGGTGCAAAGATATATCTCAAACTCTTACTGCAATTCTTAGCTTTATTTCGATCCTTTCTATTATTTAATAATAATTCAGGTACTTACTGTTCTTAAATTCAGTTCTTAACACCTTCCCTTGTTGCGAATTTCTAGTAAAAATATTTTTAGCTACAAATTATCCGAACTAGTTCATAAAACCGTTAGTAATC
Organism: Drosophila dunni; assembly: GCA_018152125.1. NCBI lineage: Eukaryota > Metazoa > Arthropoda > Insecta > Diptera > Drosophilidae > Drosophila > Drosophila dunni. Next base: position 12,533,358 of record JAECXC010004147.1, on the reverse strand, counting down.
TGCCGAAAGCATAAATTTTATAGTCATTAAATGAAAGAAATTCATATGATTAATACAATTTATTATAAAAGGAGGTTCAGGAGGTTTAGGAGGTTCACGAGGTTGAGGAGGTTCAGGAGGTTGAGGAGGTTCAGGAGGTTCAGGAGGTTCACGAGGTTGAGGAGGTTCAGGAGGTTGAGGAGGTTCAGGAGGTTCAGGAGGTTCAGGAGGTTGAGAAGGTTCAGGAGGTTCAGGAGGTTGAGGAGGTTCAGGAGGCTTAGGAGGTTCAGGAGGTTGAGGAGGTTCAGGAGGTTCAGGAGGTTTAGGAGGTTTTGGAGGTTCAGGAGGTTGAGGAGGTTCAGGAGGTTTAGGAGGTTCAGGGGGTTCAGGAGGTTCAGGAGGTTCTATATCTCTTAGTGCAATTTTTTATTTTATTTCAAACCCCTCACATTTTTAAAGTTTCTTTCAAGCGGTGTAAAGATAAATCTCAAACTCTTACTACAATTTTTAACTTTTTTTTCGATCCCTTCGAAACTTTTTATTATTTAAAATTAATTCAAGAATTAAGTAAATTAATTTCTTAACACATTCCCTTTGTTGCAATTTTCTAGTCTAAATATTTCTAGCTACAAATCATTCGAACTAGTTCATAAAATCTTTAGTAATCTGCCGAAAGTTGAAATTTTATAGCAATTAAATTAAAAAAAAAATTCGTATGATTAATACAATTTATTATAACAAATAGATATACAAAATTTCTGATTGCTCAATCTCCAGATGTAGCCAAGCAAACTATTTAAGTATCTGTTTATTTATTATGCCTTGGACGTTTAATATGCCCATTAAAACGTTGAGCAAAAAAAAGCAACGAAAAAAATTCAAAAAGAAATGCAAAAAACATGGGGAAATGAGGAAAATTCAAATGAAAATGAAGAGGAATGAAACGTGCGTAGCTTTTTAGAAAATAGGTCAAATCTATTTCAGGACGCCCGTTTAAAAAAAAAAAAGAGAGAAAAAAAAAAGCAAAATAAATAAATATCAATAAAAATAATACAAATAAAGAAAAGCAGCAAACGGTTTTTGCGCTTTGCTTTCCTGTTTTACTTTTTGCTTTCTACATTTTTTTTTTTCTTGGTCTTATTGTATCTGTATCTATTTATTTACTTGGCTCCTGAGTTTCGGTTTCGTTGTGTTTTCATTTTTATTTTTTCTTCTTCGCTTGCTGGCACCTTTTGTTGTGGAAAATTTTTTGGCGCGCTGATCTCATGGCGGGCAAAATCTAAGATACTATATACGAGTACTAGCTAAAAGTTGTTGCCAGGTCGCCAACACAGGCAGCAGTTTGGCTATGATTATGATGATGATGAAGATGATGATGATGATGATGGCGATGAGTCCATAATATGGTAGCTATAAGTTGGCCAACGGCTTAGCCAAAATAAGTCTCTAGGACAGTGTTGACAGCATTAATTGGCATGAAATAGATAATTTAATGCAGAAAATAGACAAAAATTGCTAAATAAAATTTTTAACTTTCAATGTTTAATTACAAATAATAAATAAATATTTTTATTAAATAAAATGTATTATTTAGAAATATTTTGTGTGTAATTGTTCACTTTAGAAATTTTATTTCTTTCAGTATCTATCCTGATTTTTGAATTTTTATGTAGTAAATAAAAAAAAAAATATTTTAATACAAATATAATTAAAGAGTTTTAATATTTTTCGGTCACTATTTTTTTTACTACTATTCGAATTTTTATAAAATAAAATAGAAACAATTGTTGTTTATTTATCATTTAATTTCTTTATTTATTGTCAGACTATGAGCTTTCGATACAAATAGAAATATAAATTAATGTTAACATTAATAAAAATTATAAAATAATTTAAAATAAAATAAAAATTAAATTTAAAAAAGGTTTTTAATTTTATAACTATTTATATTAAATTTATATTAACATTAAAATTTTAATTAAATTAAATTGATTTTTATATTATAAAAATATATCTTTTATTTAAGGTCTTATCACTAAATTGTCAATAAAATCCATTTTATTAGTAATAAATAAAATATATTTATTTATTTATTTCATTTTTTATTAATTTAAGCAAACTAAATGCAGTCGCGTGTATTTAAATAAATAATTAAGTTATATGTATGTATATAAATAATAAAAATTAATGATTATATTAAAATTTAAGTATTAATAAATTTATGTTGCCTAAAACTAACCAAGAATATAATTAATAAATTAATTGTTATAACAACATTTCCATAGAATCCAGTCACTCTAAGCTTACACCTCAAATAATGCAAAATCTAGCTATAAAAAGGCTAAATTGACAGCACTAAATTGGATATGCATATTCAAAACCCAATCGCAAATAGAAGCTGAAGTTGAAGTTGAAGTTAAAGTTGAAATCGATTTGTGGTATCCTCCCTCTTGAAAATTTGAATTGAAACTCCTTTGATTTATTTGCGTGAAACAAGCACAGATATTGTATCTAAGTATCTTGCAGATGGTTTTGTTGCTCAGCTGTGCGTCAATCTTATGATTAATGATTCACGTGAGTCTGGCAAACTTTTTCCCAAAATATAGCGAAAGTTTCTTGCCCTTACACTCACACACCCAGACACACACACACACCCAGACACACACACACACCCAGACACACACACACACACACAGCGGATGGAAGAGATGCCGTGTGAACAAAGTAAAACAAATGTCTTATAGATTATTCGTGTAAGTACAAGTCAAATAGGTTGTAAAAGTCCCAATATAAAGCCGAGGACAACCAAGGAAGAAAACTAATGGAAAATTAATGTCAATTGCTTACCCTGCAAATATGCACACAGTGAGGTAGCTCAGCTGTCAAGTTACTGTGGCACAAGAGGATGTTAAGGGAAATTTAAAGTGCTGGTAATTCAATGAAATCGATAAGAACTGAATTAAGGGGAATTTTTTTTATTACAATACTTAATATTAAATTATTTTTAATTATTTAATTTTGACTTTGAATTTGTAAAACGTATTGTAATTTATTAATTTATTGTCTTGTAATTTTTTTTTTTGATTAAATTATTTCAAGACATGCTAAAAATGTACTTTTAAAATGTCAAATTGAATATTTATATTGTTTTTTATTTTTTTAACATATTTTTATATTAAAACACATTCACAATTCTCTTTTTAAGTAGTGAATAAATTTGATTAGCTGAAGCTTTTCCTAACTCAGCAATAAATCTCAATTTGCATAAATATCTTTTACTTCAATGTCTAACGCCTTTTGAAATACACAAAGCCAAATTAAACCTTTTAATTGTTTGCTTTAAAAATAAAAGCAGGTGCAATTAAATAAATAACAAAAGTGTTTAAATAAAATTTAAATTAAATAATCATTTTTTAGCACAAAAGCCAAACTTCTTGCCTCAATGGTGTTAGCTTATGCAATTTAAATTGTATCTTTGTATCTCAAGCAGTTGTACAAATATTTAATGCACAAAGATACTTTAGAGTGTCTCAGTGTATCTCTGCTACTTAAAAATACCCACTCAAATGTTAGATAATATCTTACTCAAGCTACACATATTGTATCTACAGCATATCAAAATTAAATCTTTAAGATACTGTTGCTGTCCTGTCTTTTTACTCCTTTTTAGTGGCCAGACTTTGACTTTTATTAATGTTTTGGGGGCAAAACAGTTGCAATGGAAATGAAAATGGTAATGGAAATGGAAATGTCGCTACTTTTTGGTTTCATTCAGGACAGGAAAGACAGGAAATGCTTTCAGGACAAATTCCACTTGTCATGGTTTGTCCTGGGCTCTGGCTGACAATTGAAATAGAGTTTGACAGAATAGTACTTGGAATAGCAAACACACACACACACACACACACACACACACTCGCATACCCATTGAATTTTAAAAGCAGGTGCTTTGTCCTGTGTGACAAATCGCATGACAAGTCAAGAAATCAAACGAAGCCAAATCATTTGTTTAAAATTCGTCTTTTATTTAAAAAATAACAAAACTATTTCATACACATTTTCATTGACTAATTGCAGTCATTAAATCACTTCATAGTTTGTGCTTGAGAATTTTTTGTGTGAGTCGAAAGAATTATTTCTGTAAACTGTACTTTGTCTGGGACCTCTGACCTGTGCAACCTGTGATCTGACTTTCTCCTACAGTGATGATCTTTATCTTTGTACTTCCTTCGATTGCACTTGCAATTGCTTTCCTTCTCGGAATTCTAGGCTGCCTTATTGTCATCCTAATTTTACGACCGACAAAGGGAAAGTCCCATAAAAAGTGTGCACCCATAAAATTGTCAACACTGCACGCTGTATGATGCTACCATAAGATACAAAAGATGGAAGATGAAATATGATGCACTGAGAAAAATAAAATAAAGAAAGAAATTGAAGGAGTAAAGTATGGAGATACGTAAATATGGGTTACGATTGGAATTGATGATTTGAGCACATGTAAAGATAAGAGATATAGATTCATAGATACATATATGTATATAGATAAAGATAAAGATATATATATATAGATATAGATATAGATATAGATATATAGATATAGATAAAGATATAGATATAGATATAGATATAGATATAGATATAGATATAGATATAGATATAGTTATAGTTATAGATACTTAGATAATTAGATACTTAGGTACATAGACACATAAACACATTGATACGAAGATACTCAGATACGTAGATACATTAATACATAGACACATAGATACATAGATATAGACATAGATATAGATATAGACACATAGATGTATAGATTCGTAGATACATTGATATATCTATATATAAATATAGATACATAAATGTAGTTATAAGTATAGTCAGATACATAGATACATAGAGATATAGATATAGATACACATAACTATACCTAAATATATATAGGAACAGCCTTAGATTAAGGTAAAGATATATAGATAAACCTTTACAGACTTAAGAAAAGATATAAGCAAAGATACTAGATACATAGATACTTTCTTTTCCCCTGAGATTTCTCTCAGTGCACAGCACTTGCCAAAGGGTTTCCCTTTTTTTAATTTTGTGAAGAGACACTTGTGTTCTGGGCAATAAAACGCACTCACTTGCAACTATCTACGTATCTTTGCATCTCTGTGGCACAAGTATCTTGAGCAACTCGGATGCATTTAACGAGTTTGAGTAAATGACGTCTTCACCATTGTCACTTTGGCGCCTACCTGTTTTTTACTTCCACCGGTGTTACTATTTTTACTTTGCACATTGGATTGTAATTGTAATGAATCAGCCGGGCAATTATTAGTGCGCAGTGTGTGTGCGTGTGTGTGTGTGTGTGTGTGTGTGTGTGTGTGTGTGTGTGTGTGTGTGTGTGTGTGTGTGTGTGTGTGACTCTCTATGGAAAGCTAATTAGACACGTTGTTGGTATTGTGACGATCGGGGAAATTACCAAACGTATCGCAATGCGGCTGACTAATCTGGAAACCGCGTCCCCCATTTCCCCTCCCTTTCGTAGGAAAAGCGCCAACTACCTGGTGCCAACTTTCAAGTGGGGTTTTTCATTATCCCCACCAGTCCGCCTCCCTCACTACCCCTTAGCCCACTCTCTGGCATATTTGTTTAATAAATTGAAATTGAGGCATTTGCATGTATTCCCATTTATTTATTATCATATGTTTGCGTCTTTTCCCTTCGATACGGGCCTTTGTTTCCAGACTGCCTATAATCCATTGGCGAGTACCTCGCATGCGGGTCGACTCAATTGCAATTGAATTGAACTGTTTTCCAGCGTTATTTATGCGATCAAAACATACCCTCTAAGTTGGAGAAAATTAATTACGCTTCTCTTTGTATCAAACTAGACTGTTGATAGCTGCAATTCAACGAGTATCTTTTAAGGGGGGACATACAAAGTTGGTACATTTCTTTTGCATATTCTGAAAGATATCTTTTGATAATATCTGTGCAACTTTTTATTCATATTGAATCACTGGATTTCAAATTAGAGCTGTTTGCAGCGCGCAGGTCTTATCCAGAGACCACGTTGACACATAGATATAGTTTAAACGGAATTATCTCGGAATGACATTTTGATGCGGGAATGACAATAACTCAAAAACTTGCTAAACGATTTTAAAATTTCTTGAAAAGTTCGATTTGAAAATCTCTTGTACGGTCTACATTTATTTTTACAACATTTATTTGTTGAAAAACTTAACCTTAAAAATAAATTTTCCATTTGAACAACTTTCTTTTTTAAACAATTTTTTTTTAAACGGTTACGTTTAAGTACACCAGAGTAGATTTATCTTGAATCATTTTTTTGCCTTTTGTAAATTTAGTTGAGTGGCTCTCCGTGGAGAACGATCACCGCAAATCACTAAAACAAAAGGTGTCTCGGTGCATGACCTACAACTCTCGAAATTTTCAAAATTTTTATGAAATTAAAATTCTTATCAGTTTTTTAAATGTGTTACTAAAGTATTGTGTTTTTCTTTTTTTAATAAATTTTGAAATATTAAAAAAAAAATACACGCACTTGGCTTACTTTTCTGGCTGAACTTTGTATGTAGCCCCTTAAATACATTTTAAGAAAATAAAACATCAAATTAAAAAATTATAAATAATATGTTAGAAAGAAAATTATAGCTTAAAATTAAATAAAAGATTTTAGTTGCAGGAATTAAAATTGTAAACTTATTTCTCGATTGTTATAGAATTCGACCAATTATTTGAAAAACAAAGTTTTAGCATATGCTAAACATTCAGATTCTGTGTGCTCCTTTGAAAAAATTAAAGCTACTGTAAAGACATAAAGAAATCAAAGTAAGCTTTAATTTTCACTTAAAGTTTATCTACAACAATTAAACACTTTTCCACACATTTAGTAGCTTTTACACAATTTGCACTCAAATTAAGCTGAAATTGTTTGTAAGAGGAAAGGATTTTTTAGACCCCTACCGAGCAATGTTCAAGGTCAATCTAATTAGCTTTCTTGTGGAGAAGAATACACCCAGGACTTGCTCCATAACCGAGCTGCATCTCTGTGACTTTTGGCAATTTCTACCGGACGCTTCTCCTTGCTGGAGAGAGCTCTTTCCGTTCATCTATTGGGCGGTAGTTGTACTCGGTTTTTATGGAGTCTGTTGTTGTATTTGGGAATATGCTCGGATTTATTATTTTCCCAATTGTATGATCCAATTGTCGCGACCCAGACACTATAATATCATGACCCATGCGATGCTACGAAAGGCCCGACTTGTGGGTTGTATCGTCATGTGCTACACCTGGATAATGATGATCTACGGGATGTTGAGGGTGAGTAAAGAAAGTAATTGGCATGGGAAGGGTTTGAAAGGCTTTATAAAATCCGATTTCACTAAGATTTATTTTTTATGGAGTTTTATTTTCAATAATATTACAATTTCCGACTCTTCATAGGTAAAACCGCAATACTTATATCCCTGGATTATTGTTAACGTTCTCATCCTGATCGCGGACTGTGGAATTTGGATAACCGATGTCCACACGGGTCGCTTGGCATTCAACGTTAAGAGTCTATATCCGATGTGTCGTCTACTCACCACCATCACGATTGTCAACTTCTTGAGAAGGACCTTCGTGTGGCACATACAGAACAACCGTCTTTATGCACTCAAGTTCCACATTTGACATTGAGACCGAGGGCGAGCCAGGCAAATCGGAGGCAAGTGTGGCACCCTTTTTGTGTAGTCATTAAATGGAATGAGTTATCATTAAAAAAAAACACACTAAAAAAAAATAAAGAAATAAGAAGTCGGTAGTCTGTAGTCGATATGTGACTGATGAATACCCGTTAAGTTAAAAATATAGTTTTAAATAGGAATAGGTATATAATTTATAATTTAATATAGAATTTAGAATACAATTTATTACGTGTGTTGAGACTATTATCGGACGTATTCTGGGTGAGTTTGATTAAGATAGCTTAAAGGACAAATAACTTGTTCAAACCGATACATGTATATAGATATATATAGATATAGTAACTAGTATGTTCAAGTTGATGTGACATGTAACTAAGGCTAAAGATAAAGTAGTCAATTTACTACGGTAATAAAAGATTCTCTACAAATTTTGCTTATAAAGAATATGCAATAAAGACCTTGTACTCATTCTTGATCGTATATTTCCGTATAAAAAAGAAACTTTCGATCGATTTGTTCCAAGTCCTTTCCAAGACAAGGCTTTTAAAAATTGTTTTTAGGAGATGAGATCTGCTCGCGAAGGAAACGAACTTGCATTCAAAACTTATTGTTTCTAGCTATTATAGTCTCTGAGATCTACAGACGAACGGACAGACAGGCATTGCCATATCGACTCGACTGTGGATGCTGAACAAGAATATATATACTAAATGGGGTCGGATAGACTTCCTTCTGCCTCTTACGCAAAGTTTATATACCCCTATATTCTTTTTGAGTACGGCTTCTAATCAAGTGGTTTTATTTAACTAATATTAGCTTCTAAACTACAAAGTACGCCCTGAACGGATCGTAGTAAGCTTATTCTAGCCTCTCTACTCACGCATACCCCTTTTACCCTACAAACACCCTGAAGGATACAACTCCACCGAGTCGAATAAGTCACTAACTCTTACCCACATGCCAAAGCTAACAGCATACCCTCTTGTGCTACCAGTAACGGGTATATAAATGCAGAGGAACTGCCTAATTGTATCACTCGTGCTTATAGCATCCGGCACTCCTTTGCTCCTTTGCTTCTTAGCTCATTTGGTCCTTTATTTATTTGCTCGCTGCCTTTGTGTCTTGACTCATTTGCTCCTTTAGGTGCTGTGGTCCCGTGGTCCTTCAGTCCTGCGGTCCTTTGGCAGTGCTGCCTTTATTAAGCCCAATTAAGCGGCACGCACCCATCCTCAGCTGCAGCTTAATCGGTAACCAGTGCCCCATGTGGCAGCCACTCTTGCCACAGGTTTTTGCCGACTCGTGCCTAGCGAAACACCTTGCGCATCTCTTGCTCTTCCTCCTTCCCTCTTCCTCTTCCCTCTACACATTTTACTCTGTCTGCGCTTCTACCTCAACGAAACTTGTCTCGAGAATTTCCTCAAATTGTGAACAGATATTTATCTTATTTCAATTACTATAAAGTGTGCTTTAAAAACAGCTGAAAGCAGCTTGAAAGCCTCCAAATTTCCCCAAAATAATAATAACATTCAATTACAAAATTTTGCACTTTAAAACCAAAAAAAAAAAAACTCAAATCCTTCAAACCTTCAGTTTTAAAGCACCTTTTTGTAAATCATTAAAGTTTAATATTAAAGTATTAACAAAATTTCTTTAAAAGGCCAAAAGGCCTAAAGAAAGTGTCAAATTTTCAAGCTTTAGGTGTGTACACTTCTAAAATGTCTTTTAAGATTTACCAACAAATTTAAATATTTATAAGAATATATATTTAAAAAACTCGGACTTTCTATATTTTGCCATATCAGATGAATAAATATTCTAACATTACAATGTTTCCAAATCTGGCCCTAAAATCTTTAAATCAAAAATTGTGATTTCATTTCCAAGTAACATTTCAATTTTAATTTACTCTGTTAAAAAAGTGCTATAAGCGGATTTACCAAATATTATTTCACTAACCTTTGCAGAAAAGTTTAATTTACAACAAAAATTGGCTTTCCTGCTCAAATGAATTAAAATATTTTGGTTTACTACTAGTAGCAGTAAGGCATTTTATTTTATTTGTACTTCTACTACTACTATCCACTTCTACTACTATCCTCTACGGCTATTACTACTACTACTGTCCACTACTGCTACTACTACTATTATCCACTACCCTCTACTGCCACTACTACTGCTACTACTTCTACTACTATTCACTACTACTATTATTCACTGCTGCTACTACTACTACTACTATCCACTACTACTACTATACACTGCTGCTACTACTACTACTATCCACTACTACCACTATCCACTGCTGCTACTACTACTACTACTATCCACTACTACTATTCACTGCTGCTACTACTACTACTATTATCCACTGCTGCTACTACTACTACTACTATCCACCACTACTACTATTCACTGCTGCTACTACTACTACTATCCACTACTACTATTCACTGCTGCTACTACTACTACTATTATCCACTACTACTACTATTCAATGCTGCTACTACTACTACTATCCACTACTACCACTATCCACTGCTGCTACTACTACTACCTACTACTAATACTACAACTACTATCCACTACTACTAGTACTACTACTAGTACTACTATCCACTACTACTACTGCTACTACTACTACTACTACTACTTCTATCCACTACTACTATCCTCTACTACTACTGTTAATACTACTAAACTATCCACAACTACTACTGCTACAACCTACTACTACTATCCAGTACTACTACTAGCTACTACAAAGAGCACTACATACATATTTAGCTACAAAGTAAAATCTGCACAAAATTGTAGTCTTTATACAAATGTACCTTAGTTTGTGTGAAAATCATCTATGATTTTAAATTGTAGACAACCTGTTGTAACCTCTGAGTCTAGCTTTAATTATTTAAATAAAAATAATAGTTTGTGAGTGAAGAGACTAAAATAAATTGTAAAAATATTAAAACTTCTGCTTTCGTCACTACAGATACATTGCTACCCTACTTTTTCTCAGCCTGAGGTAGTGTACACACAGTTCGTCTCCACTCGACTCGACTTATTTTTTTGCTCCCTTTTTAAAAAATTGCACCTGTCGCACGAACGCAAGCTGCAAGCGCCCAAATCTAAACGCAATTAAAAAATAAAAGCACAAAATGAAAAAGAAGCAAAAAGAAAAGAAAACAATATCAAAAATGAAGTGAAGAGAAGAGGAGTTAAGAGTGAATGAGACGGGGACCTTAAGAGGGTTAAGAATAAGGACAAAAACAACAACAACAACGACGACAAAAAGTCACTGTTCCAGTTATGTGACATTCGTCGATAGCCGCAGATTGCAAGAGAGGAGGCGGCACATGGGGGGCGTGGCGTGTGGTAGCCGTTGGGGTACAGGGTATGAAGGCTACAGGTTACAGCTGGCAGTCCACGCCCTTCCCGAGTCAAAAGACAAACCAAAGGAGTTTTCGCTAAATCTGCCTAAAATAATGAGTTAATTTTTGAGCTACCCGTTGAACACATACCCTATAACTGTATTGGCTTAGTAACTCAAGAATTTATATATGATATAGTAGTCAGATTTGGCTGAAATTTGGTAAGATGGGACACGACTAGAAATTGATTCTCTGTGAATTTCGTTGAAATCGGTCAATAGACACCGAAAATTTTCATACTGAGCATTTCAACCGATTGTTCCTATAGAAGCTATATGATATAGTAGTCCGATTTGGATGAAATTTGGTCAACAGTCGAAGAAAGATTAGAAATGCAAGTGGCGTGAATTTGGTTGAAATCAGTCAATAGACACCTAAAATGTTCATACATTTGCATGCATTTCGATCGATTGTTCCTATGAGAGCTATATGATACGGTGATCCGATCTGGCGATTTTTACAAATGATCTGCGTGCAGAGAGAATACACATCTGTACGAAGTTTCATTAAGATAGCTTTAAAACTGAGAGACTAGTTAGCATAGAGACAGACGGACAGACAGACGGACATGGCTATGTATATCGACTCGGCGGTTGATGCTGATCAAGAATACATATACTTTATTGTGTCGGAAACGCCTCCTTCAATGCGTTACAAACTTCGGGACAAAAACATAATACCCTCTGCAAGGGTATAAAAACACCCTGTAAATTATATAAATGTGTTTGTTGCAATCACCCACTAAAGAAGACTTATCTACAGCCTCCCCTTGCTACCAAAGGCCTTGCTTACACTTCCAAGTTTACAGGGTATATTCATAAAAAATAAACACAATTTCGTTTTTGTTTTTTGTGGCTTAGCTGAGGCCTTTTTTTAGTTGTTTTATTTATTAACTTTATTTCAGCTGTTTTTGAACAACTTTACAATGTGTGTGTTTGGTGTGTGTGTGTGTGTGTGTGTGTGTGTCTGTCTGTGTGTGTGTTCTCAGCAACAATTGTATATGTGTGTATCTATAAATATATGCTCAGATATTTGACAGAAATACTGCCTACAATTTGTTAGTTTCTAGTACGTTTCCAGGGTATTTAATAATAGCGTATATACTCGTTTAATAGCGTATTCAATTTCGTATATGTATAGTGTTTTATAAAACATTTAGTAGTAAATACTATGACTATAAATATATATTTGTATATGTACACGGAAAAGCCAAACACTAGCAAGTGCCAGAGTCCATAGATACCCTAAGTTTTTCTGGTTTTTAAATTCCCAAAAAATTTCAATTTATTCTTATAATTTGAGGCTAATATATGAATATGAATATAAATATATAAATATGTGCATATATTTATTATTATATTTATTTATTTGTTTACGTGTTTTTTTGTATTTTTTAATTAGTTAAACTATCTGAAGCCGAGCTAAAATGTATTTTATATTCATTTTTAGAACTTTTAAAGCTGTTTTGTATTTTCTTTCTTTCTTTAGCGAAATTAAAAACAAATAAAACAAAGTAAATAATTGTGAAAAAAATAAACAGAATTTTAAAAACAAATAAATTTCGTGTTTAACAATTTTTTATGACTATTTTGTACTTTTATGTGTGTGTAGTGTAGTGCAGCTCAGTGTAGTGCTGCTGGTTAATGGTCAAGGTCATCTGCATTATCTCAAGAAGTCGAGGGGGTTACAAACATACATATGTATGTATGTACATATGTATACAAACATTTCCACTTAGCTAAGTAAAATTGAAATTTTTGCAATAAATTCAAGAAACAGTGACAGAAATAAGTATGTGCACACACTCTAAGCAGAGGCGTTAAAATTTATGAATTTCGAACGAATAAAAATAAATTGTGGAACCGTTCACAGTGCTGGCTGTGAAGCAGTCACTAAGCTTAAGTCACTTGAGGAAATAAATAATTTTAAAAAAAATCAAAGTTATATATATTTATGTAATTTTTATTTTATGTAAATTTTAACACATTTTTTATTGTATTTAAAAAAAATTAGTTTATTTTTTACTGTAAAACCAAATTTTTTATTTAAATCATAATTTATTTATTAATGTTAAAAAAATTTCAAATTTCATTAATTTAATAAGAAAACTGATTTAAAACTGTGCCGCTTCACTGCAAGTGGTCACTGTGCAGTCACGATTGCTGCAGACAAGTGATTCACCGTTACATAGAACGATCAGCACAAAAGGCAGTCAAAGAAACAGCAGCAACTGAAATTGCTGAACACAAAACAAAGGCAGCAGCAGACCGGCAAACGAAAAACGCGAAGAAAAAAACTCAAAAACAGCAACAACAAAAATACACAATACACAACAAAGATAAACAAAAACGAAAAACGCAACACAAAGCCGGCAATGATGACCTTCACCCAATAAAACGACCCACTGGACGGTCAGAGTTTACAAAAATTTGCAGTTAAACAACAATTGCGCCCACTCACTTGCTTTGTTTGTGTTGGCTTTTTGTTTTGTTTCGTTTTGTACTTTTTTTTGCCGGCAAAACGTAAGCGGGTGTGTGTGTATGCGTGTTTGTATGTGTGCACTCTGCAAAGGGTGCTATGCGCTTTGATGTTGTTTTGCTGCGAAAAGTGCAGCAAAGAGAAGTGCAACTGAGGCAGCGCTATAGGTGTGAGTCTGTGAGTGTGTGCGTAGAAATAGGAGTAAAAGCAGTTGGAGTAAGTGTGTGGAGTAGCTGTGTTAGTGCGAAGAGAGGCAACAGTTTGTTCTACTTGTGCTTTACTCCATCGTTTAAATGTCAACTGAACACTGTGCTAGCGAGTGTGAGGAAGATGGCATGCTACATATGTACATATGCATATGCTGAGGACAAGCACACAAGCACTCAACGAAGTGTACAGTTTACACTGTAAACTTTACAGTGACACTGAACATTCCAAAAGACTTAAAGCACGAACTTGATTATGCAATTGTAAAAACTCGAGTTTTAAATATTTTGTATGATAATATGTACTTTTTCAAGTTTGTTACTAAAAACAAGTGTAAGGAATTTAATTTAATTAAATATTAAATTATTATTTAATATAGAAAAAAATATTTTTTTACTTGTCACTTGACACAAATGAAGAAATTTAATTAAATTATTAAAAAGGTTTTCTAATTAAATTCATTTTCAAGCTTTTCATATTCTAAATTTGTTACCTACTTTAAATCTAATTACTTTATGTTCATATACCTGAGTTACAATATTTTTCATGTGAATATGTGAATATTAGTTAATAAAAATATTTTAAAAAAATATATTAAAGTAAAGTGTATAAAAAGTGCGACTTGCTTGCCGGCAAACCATTTAATATAATCGCAAGACTCAAAAAAAAAAAAAAAAAAATGAACAAAAATTTAACAATAATAAATCACTGCTCCCAGCAGCAGCAACAACAACGACAGCAGTAAACAAATAAATGATTGTAGTACAACTAAAACAAATAAATAATAATTTTCTGATGTTTTTTTTGCAGTCTTTTATTGTTGTAGCTTTATTAAATTCGCCGGTTGTTGTTGTTGTTTTTTCTTTCTTTTTTTTGCTGCATTTCAGCGACACTCATGAAAGTGAAAACAGAAAGCAAAGAAAAGGCATCAAAAATTTATTGAATTAACTTAAATTTTTGGTGTCGACTGTTGGTGCGGAAAGGGGTGTGGAGAGGGGAGTGGAGCGGCGCGTGTGGCTGTGTGGGTGTGCTACACACACACACACACACATATTTGTTGGCCCGGGTCGTGCACAGACAACACTTTTTTGATGCACTTGATTAGAAACGGCGACAAATCCAATTGGCTGCAGACCAGACAAGGGGTGGGGGGTGGAAAAAGGGGTGCCAGTGGGCGGGTATGGGGGTTGTCAAGCTTGTCTGATTGAGTGGCGTGTGTGTGTGTGTTTTGCGAGTAATCATTAAAGCTTTTTTCTGTTGTTCATTTTCGCTTGTGATTCATTCTCAGTGCAATGACGAAATTTCGCAAACATGTGAAATTGATTCAACTCTAATAAAAGCCGATTGTTTCATTAGACCCTGTATCACGCAGGGCTGGAGTGGTATATAATGAATGTTTCAAAAAAGGTAGATGAAGAAAGTTGGGCCCCTTTCATTATATATGTATGGTATATGTATACTATGAATGCTCCTTTGGACGGACAGCCACGGCGCAGCGTTTTTGTTAGCCCAAAGGAGTGTAGAGTTGTATCGGAGCTGTCTGCCTGAGGGGGTGTCTGCGAGTAGAGCTTTCACTGTATTCTAAACCAGTGGAACGTCCGCTTAAAAACATGGATCTCTGGCACTATAAGAGCTAGGGCCACCAATTTTGTGAATCTCCATAACTTGGTCAAAACTGAAGCTATCGTTAAGCAACAGATAACTATTTCTATATAGCTATCATAGGAAAACTCGCTCAGAAATCAGTAGTTTGTCAAAACTTTGGATTATTATTACTCCAGAGTGTGTACGGGGTCTTTTACATTCGATGCGCTCCACTATAGCTTTTCAAACTATTTTTATTTGCTGTCAATTTGGGCTTTTGGGGCTTTACCTTTAGATAAGAGCAGCAAATAGATAACTTTTTGGTATCTCTGCGTAGTAAAAGTTTTATGGAAGAATTGTCACTTTCAAGGAAGTTGCGTATGAGAAAAATTCTGTGTTTGCTTAAAGCTTTCTACACTTTCCCTTTCCTTTCTCCTTTTTGTTCCAAAGAGTAGAATCCAATAGTGAAACAGAAGGATGGAAAATTCACACAACACCAGGGAAAAGTCAAAAACTTCGGCTCGCCGAAGATTAAATACCCTTGCAGTCATGAATATTGCGTTAATTTGGTTTCAATCACCAATTATTTCTATGGTAGCTATATGATATAGTAGTTTGATTTGGATGCAATTTGGTCAACAGTCGAAGATCGATTGTAAATGCGAATTGCGTGAATTTGGTTGAAATCGGTCAATACACACCGAAAATGTTCATACATTTCATATAAATTCATGCATTCCGACCGATTGTTCCTATGGGAGCTATATGATAAAATGGTCCGATCTGTCCGATTTTCACAAATGATCTGCGTGCAGAGAGAATACACATGTGTACCAAGTTTCATTAAGATAGCTTTGAAACTGAGAGACTAGTTCGCATAGAAACAGACGGACAGACAGAAATGGCTATATCGACTCGGCTGTTGATGCTGATCAAGAATATATATACTTTATGTGGTCGGAAACGCCTCCTTCAATGCGTTACAAACTTCGTGACAAAAACAATATACCCTCTGCAAGGGCATAAAAATTGAAAACAAAATTTTTAAAAAGAAGCTGAAAATAAACCTGAAAAACTAGAAAAACTTAAAAAATAAAATAAAAAGAAAACGATAAGTGAATTTGATTTTCTTGGTATGTTCAAATATTTTTATTGTATCATTTGATAAGCATAAATTTTGAAAAAAAAATAATAATAATTAAACATTTGTTTTTTGTTGATTTTTAGATTTTTTGTTTTTTTTTTTTTTTTGTTCTTGTTTTTCCGTTTGTTTGTTTCTCTTGTTTTGTTTAATAATCATATAGGGTATATCAAGTGGTACACATAATCACACATACAGACATATATATGGTTATATATATCTATAGATACGTGGTTATATGTACGCATTGGATACACAGTTATTAGGTCGCAAAATGTACTTTCAATTAATATAAGTAACTAAATAACGAGTTAAAATTATTAGATATAAGATATATAAATGTATGTGTATATATATATTTATAAATTTATGTATTTGTATAGTATTATTTAGTGTTTTTCGTTTTTTTGCGTTTTTATTTTTGTAGTTTTTTACATCTTCATAAATCAAGCAAAAATATAACATAGTTTAGAGCCAAATCGACAAAAAAATAATTAATCAAATAATAATAAAGTAAATATTTTTTAAACAAATTACAAAAAAAAAAGGTTTTCATTGTTTGATTTGAATTTTTTTCTTCTTTCTTTTTGTTGCTCAGGATTTTCTTTTGCGATTTTTTTGTTTGTTGTATCTTTTTGTGTTTTTTTTTTTGGATTTCATTGGTTTTTTTGCAGTTATTTCAACAACTATGCAGGCACATATATGTATATCGTCTATACATGCCCGATATTTTATGTATATATATATATATGCGTGTATAAAAATTGTAAACTAAAAATATATAAACATAATTGTTTTGTTTTTGTTTTAGTTTTGTTTTTTCTTTTTTGCGAGGATTTAGAGGTTTTGGTTGTTGTTGTTTTTCTTGTTGTATTTTGTTGTAGTTGTTGTTGTATTTTCACTTGGTTTCAAAAAAAAAAAAAAAAACAATAAAAAATAAAAAATTTAATTAAATTATACAAAATATTACTTTTTTTTGTTTCTCTTTTCTTTTTATAATAAAATGCATAAGTTTACATTTTTTTTTGGGTTTTTTTTTTTTAACAAACAATAAATTAAATTGCTTTTGTGGTTGTTTTTATTGTTGTGGCTGGTTAAGTTAAAAAAATTTGTACGGTTCTCAAATTGTTGTTACAGTTGTATTTCATGTTGTTGTATTTCAAGTTGTTGTATATATATAAACTATAGGAAACTAGGTGCAGTTGCATTTGTATGTGTTTGTGTGTGTGTGAGGTTTGTATACATTTCTTTGTGTGTGTGTATGGGTGTGTGTTGTGTATTTGTATTTTGTTGTTATCAAACAGATATTTTTCAATATCCCCTTCATTCACTTAAGTCTATTGCTATATGAGGCGCATTTTTCCCGGTTTTATTGGATCTATTTCATTTCGGAAAATATTGTTTGTTTTTAGTTTGTTTGATTTTTTTTTTTTTTTTTTTTTTTTTTTTTTGTAACTAGTATTTAACGAGATTTCTATTTACAGTGTTCTTTTTTTCTTCTTTTCTTTTTATTTTCAAACAACAAAATATAATAAAAATAGGATTTGTTTTCTTTTTAAGATTAATATAAATTTTTGTTTTTCATGCGTGTAAAAATTATTGTTTTCTTGGTGTTTAAGTTTTAAGCTTGTTTTTTCCTTTCTTTCAATAAATTGCTTAAACACCCGATTAGCATTTTATGTATAACAATTTGTTTTGTCGTGTGTTCTTTTTTTTTTTTATATTTTAATATCGCTTTAAATAGTGTATATAAAGGTTATTATACATACGTTTAATTAATATGTTAGAAAATATAAAAAAAAAATTGGTTTTCCTATATATAAGTGTATCAAGAAAGGGTACGTTGGCAAAGGGCGAGAAGAGTTGCCTATCAGCATTTAATTTTGTTTTTTTTTTTTTTTTTTAATTAATATTAAATTTTTTTTTTTTTTTTTTTTTTTAATTTCAATTCAATTCAATTTCCAAATTACTTCTGTTCCTATATTTACATGCGAGGAGAAATCAAAGTGTCGTTCGACATCTAACAGAAAATTGACCCAGCAATTTTCGCCACATCAGGTAAAAAATATAATAAATTGTAGTTGAAAAAAAAAAAAAAAATGTATAAATTTAACACTAATTTCGTTGAAACGTCGCTTGAAATTTTGGGTATCATATCGTATCTCATATATAGAAAGTATAGTAGTAGTTAGTTAGTTAGTTAGTATTACTAGCTGGCTAAAGTTTCCTAGTCAGTGTCATCGATTATTGTTTAATAAAAAAAAAAGCAAAACTAAACCTAAATAACAGTTTTTTTTTCTTTTCTTTCCTTTAGTTTCTTCTTCGTTATTTAATTTCTTCTTTTTTTCACTTCATTGCAAAAATATTCTAATTTATGTATAAATTTTTTAAAGGGTATTGTATGGGGTATATATATATATATTTAACTCTGTTATTTCTTTCTGTTTCTTCATTCCGTACTTAATTAGTTAATAGTTCCTAATAATTAGCAAAAAATCGACAGTTGAACAGCTGACAAAAAGTTTTCTCTTGCTTTTCGCAGCCAAAAAACATTTTTTTTTTTTTTTTTGTTTTCCTTTTCTTTCTCACTTGTTTTCCACTTTTTCTTTTATCTAATCTATAGCTCCCGTTTTGTTGTAATTTTTTTAATGTTGTAATCGTTGTGTTTTGCTATTTTTTTTATAGTTTTTCTTGCATTTCATATGCAAATGAAGAAAAAACTTGTAACAAAAAATTCTAAAAAATTGCAAAAAAAAAAATTGTATACTCTATATAATTTAGGTGTAAAGTTGTGTAAAAAAATAAGAAGCTTAGAAAATTGTATATCGGGTAGCGGGAGGTTAAATCGAAGAAAAAAAAAAATGTATTTATGTAAATAGGCAGTAAAATTGGTATAAGCGTTTCTTTCGTATGCCCAAGAAATAACTACCGATTAATGCGGTTCGATTAATCGTATGTTTTGCTTTTGAGACGATATATCATTATCGTCCTAGCTATCAAATTGAAAACTAAAGATATTTTGCGTATTCATTTTGCATCAGATCTTTGCTATAAGTGTGTTATCGACAATATATACTCGATAAACAAAAAAATTAAATCCTCTACAGCTAGTTGTATAAAAAGTATATCTTTACGATAATAGGATAGTCAATTAATATATAACTAAAAAAAAAAATAGGTTGATAAATTTCACTTCACTTCACTTCATTTTCTTTCTGTTTTTCTCTTGCGCTATTCAAATCTCGCGCTTTTTACTCCATTTTATATTTCATCTGATCTGATCCGATCTGATCAGATCAGTTCCCTTCTTTCTACTCCTCTTTTTGTTGTTTTGTTGTTAATGCTCTTTTAGTGGCTCTTTCGTTGCAACTTTGTCTGTTTTCCGTTTCCGTTTTTGTTTGTTTTTTTGTGTGTTGTTGTTTCCCTTATTTGTTTTGTCCTTTCTTTGTGGTTATGCCCTTCATGGTTAAGTGTCTATCTAAATAGTAACTAAACTCCCTAGTCTACATACAATAACAATAATTATAATAATAGTTATAGTTATAGTTAAAGTTATAGTAGTATAAATTTGCATCACTAAAACCTAGAGTATAAAGACATAGGATTTCAAGACTTGCCCCTATATTTTTTTCGTTTTGCTTTTCAATTCCTTGCCCCAAAATTCCATTTCCGTTTCCTTCTTTCCTCGTCTGAATAAACCTATTTGCGGCATCGCTGCTTGTAATTTGTTATTATATAGTTTTAGTAAGTTATAGCTTGTATTCCAACTTGCATTTTGCTTGCTTCAAAATCAAATCAAAAAATATCACATTAAAGAAATCCAATTTAAATCACTATTATTTTCTGTTATTATATCTGCGTTTTTTTCTGTTTTGTTTTGCTTGTAACTATCGTCTATCGAAGCTGTTTATATATCTATATATGTGTAGGTATAAGCCTAGGCTAATAAGAAAATCAAATTATAGTAAATAGATGTATATAGATAGCATCCGATGCATGGACATCTTTTAACAGCATCATCATCATCATCATCAAGATTATTACAACGGTTATCGTTATCGTTAATCGTTATCATCATCGAGACATCTTGGTTCGATTGATCGTTCGTACGCTCTAATGGCTAATACTAAAAACTGATATTGAAGTTCAAAAAAAGAAAGAAAAAAAAACATATGCTCGTGAGCCAGCGTCAAAATACCCTATACAAAAAAAAAAAAAATTTATATAATTCCTATCGTAAAGCATTCTAATGGTCATCGAAACTGTCTCACTCGCGTCCAAAACTCTTCAAAGCATGTTCTGACCCCTTCTCCCACCGTTTGCCAACCGTTTGTAGACCCCAAAATGTTTTGTTTACCCAACCCGTATTCATCTTCTTCATCTACCTTCAACTTTATCGTACTCTTCTTCAACCCACTTACGGCTATCGCTATCATCATTCAGCGGCATTTTTACTCATGCGTTGACGTGCAATCAATTCCTGTAGCTTGTTTTGTCGCGCCTTCAGCAATTGACGCTTGAGACTCAATTCGCGCTCTTCGCTCGTCAATTGCTCGCACAATTTGGCTGCCTCACGCAGAATGTTCACCTTGGGCGCCCGCTCCTTGTCACGGATATTGGGTATCTGCTTCTTCAGTGCCTCAAATAGATTCTTGAGTCCAATACGACGCTGTCGTTCCATATCGTTATGAAGATTACGCTTCTCAATCGTATCAGCCTCATCCAGACTGAATTGACGTTTCAACATGCTGCTGTTGCTGCTACCGCTGCTGCTGCTACCGCTGCTGCTGCTGCTGCTGCTGGCGCTGCTGCCATTGTTGGCGCCCAACGTGGACTGTGGCTCTTGTTTGACTTGCAAAACGGGATAAGCGGGAAAATCACCGCTGATCAAACGCTTTGTTGTAATCACCTTCTTCACACGACTCTTCTTGGCACTCGGCGCTGACGATGAGCTATTCGATGAGGCCTTGTTTTGGTTACCCTTGATGGAATAGATGCGATACTGTGCATCATTCACATAGAAACGCTTGCGACACTTCGACTCCCATTGCAGTTGTGAGGACGGTGTTGTTGTTGCACACTCACTGCCAGCAGTGCTACTGCTGCTACTACTGTTGCCGCTGCTGTTGCGTGACACAAACGGCGAGTAGACGGTGGAAACGGCTCCGGTGCTTTGGTACGGTGTACTCGACGGCGATGGGAAACGGGAATTGGCCTCCGATTTGACGGGACTACTGCTGGCCGGTGTGTAGGGTAATTCATAGCGACCGCGACGTGGGGGTGGTAGTGTCGAGATTTTATTCGCTACCTTTGTCTGCAGTGCACGACGATCACGATCTGATGGATTTGTGGGGAGTTTCTTGTCGTTCAAAGAGACCACATCGATTTCCTCGTCTGTAACGATAAAGGGAACGGGAAAAGTGCAGTTAGTATTGAAAAGAGTAAGCAGTGTAGAGTAATAACGAGTGAAAAAGTAACGAGTAGCGAGTTTAGGTGAAAAAAACGAGTAATGGATAGAGATAGACTATAAATCGTTGAATTACATTCAATTAGCTGGAGAAAGTAACGAGTAGCGAGTAACGAGTAACTAGTAACGAGTGTCCAGTGATACGTCGACTAAGAAGCTTTCAGAAAAGCCCTGCAAATGTCTAGCGAATGTCAACGACAGTTCAATGACATGCGACTCTCTCACACACACACACACATTACAATGATGATGTCATTGTGCCTCTCCAACTGTATTTTCTATTTCCCTACCATCCTTCCCCTATTTCTCTCTCTCTCTCTCTTTCTCTCCTGCTCCTACGCAAAGCGGATTAGTGTGTCAGCGTTGAGTTGACGCCACAGTGCAACAAAAAAAGTATCGGTATCAGAATTCAGGAAGCAATAGATTTGCACGCAGACTAGAGCCCACAAACCCTGCAATCCTCCACCTTCCGCCCATACACAATTCAAACAATCCACAACCCCCTACCCTTCTCAAGCACCCGCTGACGTCATGCGGCTCATTTTCCGCATGGCAACAACAAGAATTAGAGAAGAAGCAATAATACACATAAAAAAAAAAAAAAAAAGTTCATAAACTGTCGCGACAACTTGACGGTTAAGCGGGTTGGTGGTGGGTGGGCAGTGGCGGCGTATGGCTGGAGGGTGGTTGAGTGGGTGTTGCGACTCTTAGTCTATGCTCTACACACATACAGCTTTGAATGTGTGTGTGTCTCTGTTTCTTATGCGTGAGTTTAGCGCTCTCCCAAAAAGACGACAAGAGCAAACACGCACACTGATAACGGTACTACGCAAAATGTATATTTTGCATGTGTGCGTGAGGGAGAGAGAGTAGGGCAGTAGACGCTAAACGGCGTCGTCCACACATTTCCTCTTTTGCCCACGCCCCCTCGCCTTGTTTCTACCCCTACCCCTACCTCTTTCCCTTTTCCATACCCCCTACCGCCACCTCCTTTCAGTTCCCACTTGCCGTCTTTCCGTCACAGCTTCCGTTGCTAATTTGGTGCTTCCGTTGACGCATCCAATGAACCAACGTCGACGTCGTCGTCGTCGTCGCAGCTGCGGCTGTGGCTGCCGTTGCAATCAAAATATTGCCCAGCCCTATTTTTTTTTAATGCCTTTAATCAAATTAAAAAAATTTGCCAACGAAAAAACAGAAAAGAGACTTATGTCACAACTTATCGCTCGCTCGCTCACTCTCTCTCTCTACCTCTCCACTCACTCACTCACTCACACATACGCACATGCTCTTTCCCGCTCTTTGCGTTATTTGCACAAATGTTGATTATTTTCATTTATTTGCCTTTTGACTTTCGTCTTTTGCAACTGTTCAAAGAAACATGAGCGCGAGTGCGAGCAAGAGGGGGCGATGCTGTGCTGGGTTTTGGGTGGAGAGAAGAAGAAGAAGAGCTAGAGTCTGACCACAGTTGTTGCCAAGCCGCCAACAAAGCAACCAGAGATTGCGCACAACGTAAGACAGAAAGCGGGAGAGGGAGAGTGAGAGGCAGACGTAGACAAAAACAAACAAAAAGAAACTTAATGCAAGCGAGCTTCAAAGTTCAAGACTGAAAAAAAGCTTCAAGTCCAAGTCCAAGTGCAGTCAGCAAAGCGCAGCGACTGCGACTGTGACAGAGGCAGAGGCAGAGGCGACCGCAAATGAACGAAATGGAAACCAGCTTAAAATAAGACACAGACAGAGTGCAATGGACGCAGAGAGTCGGCGGAAGGGGGTGGAGCAGGGGTGTACAGGTGGCTTTGGGATGTAGGGGAGCCAGTCAAGCATTAACATTGGTAGTAGCAACATGTTGCATGAGTCAAGCACCGCTCAAAGGAATCAGAAGAAAAAAATTTATCATTATCATCTTCATCATCGTCAGCGTCATCATCATGGGTGCTGGCGGCTAGACAAGCAACAGACCTTAGTCGCGACTTCAATAAGAATGTTGCCCAACGGCCATTTTTATCTCCTTTTTTTTTTGTCTCTTCTCTCGCTTCTTTTACTTCTCAGACGCCGTCGCAGCGGCTGCAGCCGCAGTCGCAGTCGCAGCATCATCTGTTGGAATGCGGCGACCGCAGCAACAATGTCGTTCTTCACTCATGTTGCTGACACAGCATTAAAATGTTGCCATGCACTTATATCCTTCTTCGGTTTTTGTTTCGTGTATTGTTGTTGTTGGGAGAAAAAATGCGCGCAATTCCCAACGACCACCGTCAAAGCTCAAAGAGAGAGGAAGCGGCGGTGAAGAGAGCGCGCACCCAAACACACACTCACACACAGACGCAAGCTCGGAGACAGACAGCCGGCAATGCATGATTTGCATTTTGAGCAGCGAGACACAAAGTGAGACACAGCAAATGAAACAAAAACAAATGGCGGCGCCTCTCATCAACATTCCAAATGTTGCGCAAAAAACTACAAAACAAAACAAAATCAAAAGAAAAAAAAATCTACTGCAACTAAAACTGTTGTAGTTGTTGCTGCAGGGGGATTTCCTCAACTGAACGATGCTGAATGAAGCGGTGTGGGGGGGAGCTCTTCAACAGTAGGCTGTCGTATACATATAACTAATGCTTTAGTATTGTCAAGTGTAACTGATGCTGCTTGCGTCGCTGTAGCCGTAGCCGTAGCCGTCGACAGCAAAAAGTGGGGGAAAAAAAACCAGACAAACTTGTTTGCAACCAAATACAAACTTGGCAACTTTTGTTGCTAAGCAGCGCGCACAAGATCAAATCAAGGCAAAAGGCGGCACGGCAGAGTATAAAAGTAAAAATAATAATAAAATGAAATAAATAAAGCAAAGCTTTTGTAAAGAGAGGAAACCGCTTGTAGTAGTGTTGTTGCTGTTGTTCTTATTGTTGTCGTAGTTAATTTCAATTGCAAATAAAATACAGGCACGACTCCATATAAGTTGCGCAACATTTATGCAGCTGCACTCACACAGACAGAGGCAGAGGCACCAGCAGAGGGAGAAGACTCAGACAACACTTTTGCCCTATAAAATTAACATATTCCGAAGTTTGTCCCAAAAACGAAAAGCAAAAGAGAAGCGACAACAAGAACATCAACGAAGGACAGACAAACCAAAAGCGAAATGACAAGTGCATTGTTCTATTCTCTCGCTCTCTCACTGTAAAAGAGCAGAGGGAGAGCCAGCGTAACAGCGTCACCTTCAGTTAATCCAGACGCGCGCAGCAGGCGACTAAAAGCTAACGTCACTGTCTCAGTCTCTGCTGACGCTGGCGCTGACGTTCAAACTACTTTTGCGCTGATGATGCTGCCGGTGCCTAGAGCAAATAGTGCATACCACTTGCGTGCTATTGCGATCTCGCTTACACAACCATGGACCAAACAAACGGTACACAGAAATTGAAATTGAAACAAAAATAAAAATGGCATATGATGTAATTTCGCAATAAGAATTTGGTTGAGCCTATAAAACGAAGGCGAAGACGAAGGCAGAGACAGAGACACGGAGACGTAGGCGAAGAAGAATGACGGCAGATAAATAAATAAAGCAAACGAGTGCACAGTGGAACACAACAAAAAAGATCGTAAACAAATTAAATGTAAAATGACGCAAAGAGGAATTTTACTTGTTAATTGTTTAATAACATTTCTTAATATTTAATTGCTGTGCTCTCATGCTCTCCCCCCTCTCTCTCTCTCTTTCTCTGTCTTGCTGTTTTGTTTATGTTTATTATTATTACAGGCTGCTCTCTTTTGCTGATCAAATAAAATAAACAAGCACAAACATGTCTTCAATTCTTTATTATATTTTGTTCGTGTTGTTGTTTGTCATATTGAAGTATTGACAACTGTGCGACAGTTTTAAACAATGATTTCATTTCATTTTCTGCAATATCAAGATTTTGCATTCATTTGTTTATTGTTATTCCGTAGATATAATAAATTATTAATCGTTTTTCTGGCTAATTTTGCATGACGAAAGATTTATAGTTGTTTTTGTTGTTCTCTACTTGTTTTTTTTTCGATAGTGCAGGCCAAATTGCGTTCCCACGCTCCTTTGGCAAAGTGAGTGTGTTGCCAAAAATGAGATGAAAAAAAAAAAAAAACAACTTTAA
The DNA here is from genome assembly GCA_018152125.1 of Drosophila dunni. Lineage (NCBI taxonomy): Eukaryota > Metazoa > Arthropoda > Insecta > Diptera > Drosophilidae > Drosophila > Drosophila dunni. The sequence continues at coordinate 12,507,232 of JAECXC010004147.1, read as the reverse complement.
CATGTGTTGGCAACATGTAGCTTACAACAAGTGCAACAGCAACAACAACAACAACTAAATTCACACACATTGCAATCTTTTGCCACTTCCGCCGCTGCGCAGTCGCTGCCGACTGCATTCCCACGCTTCGCGTCAGCGAATTGCATTTTAAATTTGCAGTTTTGTTTGCAACTTGTTGCTGCAACATCATGTAATTTGATGCTCTGCACCGCCCACCGCTTATCCTCCTCCTCCTCCTGCTATTCTCTTTCTGCCTCACTCTACAACATGACTCATAGTTGCGCCCAACCCTTTTTTATGTGACAATAACAAAAGAAAAGAACATAAAAAAGAACGCAGTAAAAAAGTCGTTAAGCGGCAAGTACCGCCCCCATCTCCTGCACCGCCCACAAAGCAGTTTAGAGTGCCGCATTGCGCCAGTGTCTAACATCAATATATCAATACACACACACACGCACACACACACACTTGCAGCATAAATTATGAGCAGCAATGACTACAATGAAAATACGTCTGGCAACATTTTTTGGCAAGCATGCGAGTTCCTTCGCCTTAGCAACATTCTAATTTTGTTGTTGGGCGTGTCAAAAGGCTGGCAACATTCTTAGCTGCATGGGTGTATGTGTGTGTGTGTGTGTGTGTGTGGGTACTTCTAAGGAAGCTTTCGAAAAGGGAGGCTCGCTTGACGTCAAAAAAAAAAAAAAGAAAGAAAATAAAGAGAAACATTTACGAAATGAAACGATGTGAACTGCGTATGAGCAGCGCAGTCGCAACGCACTGCCGGCGTCGCTGCTTTTGGCATTTTTATTTTATTGCCGGCGCTGCGACCTTGAGCATAACAATTTATTGCTTCACGTGTGCGAATAAAGCACACGACTGCGTGAGCGAGACAGACAGACAGACAGAGCGCGGGCAAGAGCGGAGAGACACGCACACGCAGAGAGACAAGCACACACGCACTGACGCACATACATATACGCACATAGCTTTTTTGGAAGCACAAATAAAAGACGCGCCTAGCAACAGCGCAAAACGCGAAACGACATAAGAAAATAAATGATGCAAAGCAGAGAAGCAAACGTAGACGTCGCTGTCGCTGTCGCCGTCGCGGTGGCAGCATTGTTAAAGCTCTTTTTATTGTTGTTGTTGCTGATTTTTTGGGGTTGGGCAGAGACGTAGCGAAAAAAAAAACTGTTGTAAGTTTTTGGCGTCAGACGCATAAATTTCGTTGTTCCAACGAAAGTAAAAACAAAAGCAGAAAGCAAGTAGAAACGCAAAAGCCAGGAAAAATAAAGAACAGCAAATACAAATAATAAAAGTAAAAACAAAAAGGGCAGTTCCCCCCTCCCTAAACTAACCCCCGTCTCCCTTTGCATGTCTTTCGCACGCATCGTTGCTTTATTTTTGCTTAGTTTTATTTTTATTACAAGACTAACCATAGTAATAATAAACTTATAAAAGCTCCAGTCATAAACTTGTGCGTGCTTGTTTCCATATTCGCTTTTACGCACTTTTTTCATTATTCTTCCCCTTCACGTTGTTGTTGTTGTTGCTTTTTGTCGTTTTATTATTCTGCGACCTTCAATCAGTTCATTAACATTTTGGGTTTTTTTTTCGGTGGATTGTGGATTTTGGATTGTATTGTGTATTGGATACTCCAACACACGCACGCACACACACTACACAACACTACGCATAGCAGCAAAAAGGTGCGAAAATGCCAATAAAATGCGTAGAAACAATGCAAACACCAAAAACAAAAAGAGAAAGAAAAAAAAAAAACTGAGGCGCCAACAAATTCTAAACATGGCTGACCAAATGAACAATAAGAAGCACAAACTAAAGGAGATGAAGGGAGAAGGCAGAAGTAGTAACAGACAAGACTCTGCATGTGTGTGTGTTGTGTGTAAACGTGTGTGTGTTTTTATTAATAGAACTCGTTAGTTAAATATTAGATAAATATTGCAAATATCAACAGCTAATTGAGATTGTGTAAAGCTCATGATTGTGTGTGAATTTGTGTCGTGTGCACATGTGTGTGTTACATACAACTGTTGCTTTAACCTCCGCCACACACATTACCCTCACCGCTCCGCTCACTCAATCCTTTTACGTTATCATCTGCTGCTTTCTATCTCCCTTCCTTCTACCCCCCCCCACAACATTCCACATGACATCCACACAATCATGCTCTCTTGCTAATGAAGCGTCACGCGCACAAACACACACAAGCCCACAGACACTATCATGGGCATAGCAAGCAGCTTTTAATCTGCAGCACACGCACCTGTTACAGTTGCTATTGTATATGGAAATAGTTTATTTTTTGTATAGTTTGCGTCTCTTGTTGCCAAGAGTTCGCTGCTGATCAGCTGCCACCACCCCTCCCTCCCTCTCTACCGCCAACCACTTCCTTTCACACTTGACAAAATGATAGCTGATATGTGTGTGCAAAAGTGTGTGTGTGTGTGTATTTACACAACTCGAGTTATGTTACGTTTTTCAGTTATCATTAAACGCTGCTGGACGTCGCTGCTATCAGCAAGCGGCGACGGCGACGTCGACGTTGGCGTTAGCGTCAGTAGCGGCTAATTTCGCACGTTGCGCGTTTTTTTTTTTTTCTTCTTTTTTTTTTATCGTTTCACGCGCGCCGCTTTTTGGCAATCGTTCGTGTGTGTGTGTGTGTGTACAGCATCAAGCAACGGTTTATTATGTGGGCGTTTTTTTACTAATAGTTTGACACACACACACACACACGCGCGTGTGTGAGACGCGCAGAATTCAGCACGCCTAGTAACAGTAACAGACGGACAGCACCCAAAAGAGAAATAAAATAAAATGAACAATCACAATAGCAGCATCAATACAACAACAAAAAACAATAACAAAATACCAAGGCGCATTAACGATGCAGACACGACTATAAAATACCCGTTACTTAAAACCACCATTTTATTTAAATCAAATGTTAAGCATCTAAAATCTAGGTGCTCTATTTATAACTGTAGCGCCACGTTCCCATTTCACCCAGCAACAGCAGGCATATACCCAACACACAGTGTGCATGCAACGGGTATAAATAAAAACCATAAGCTATGCAAAATGCCGACGGCATCGTCGCTCACAGTTACTGTCTCTGCCCAGCCTCTGCCCGCTGAACCACTTGCTTGCAATTCGAGTGTGAGTGCACTCGGCGACAAAGCGACGCCAACAATTGAGAGAGAACGTGTCAGAGGCAAAGAGCTCGGCACGATACGTGCTCAGGAGACGAAAACGAAAACAAAAACAGAAAACAGAAAACTCGTTACGCGGGCGTTCTGAGTGTGTTTCGTGTGGGCTTCTCAGTGTGTGTGTGTGTGTGTGTGTGCGGGTGTGTGTATGTGCTGCAGTTTGTGAATGAACAAGCGTATAAAAAGCTTTACGCGCCAAATTGCAATTGTATTGTTTACGAGTGAAAAATAATAGTGGCGAGTAGTAGTAGTAGCAAGTAGTAGTAGTAAAATAGTAGAGTATTGGTGTATGTGTCTGCGAGGGTTGCTCAATATGTTTTTAAAAGCTAGACCGCGCAAGCAAAAAGACATTGAACCCAAATAACTCAAGACAAGCGACAAATTCGATGCCACGTGGCATGGGCGCAGACATCCTTGAAAATGAAGGGTGGTCACATGAGTGCGAGTGAGAGCAAGAGACGGTTTACTTCCTTTTTGGTTTGCCTTTTTCCTTACACATTTTTTTTTTTTTTTAGGGCGTAGCAACAAACTGCGCAAGACAACGCTTGAGGGGATGAAGCTTTTTACGCCCAAAAAACACCAACAATAGGATGACGCCATGGGCCCCAAAACAACATAATGAGCCATGAAAGCCACGCGCCAACAGTTGCCAGGACAGAGGGAGGGGAGTTGGACACGAGGGAGGATGGGCAGTGGGCGTAAGGGTAGTGTCTATAGCTATGCTAAGCGTAGGCAACAAGGCGCCAATGAATTGTACAACAACAAAAATCAATGAAAGCTTTTCAAGCACAGCCGGCAAACTGTGCTGCCGACGTCGACTGTAAACGCTTGCAGCGCGTGGGCGGACATTTGAGTGAGTGTTAGTGCGTGTGTGTGTGTGTGTGTGTGTCTGTAAAGTTTACTACGTTTGCTGTTGACGTAGGCGATCGATTTTTTTTTTATTTAATTCTTTTTTCAACACTAGTTGAATGCGAAGCAGAGGTAAAGTGCAAACTGCAAAAGGAGAGCGGGAAGGTAGTAAAGAGAACGCAGCGAGCGGGAGTGGGAGTAGGAAGTCATGAGTGTGGGAGAATGCAGTGTCAATGCAAGCACAGTTATTTCTGAGTGAGTGAGTGAGGGAGAGAGAGAGAGAGAGCTAGCTGCACTACTATTATTTGCAATTGACTGGGGGAACTACACTGATCAGCGTGCAGCCCAAACGATAAGGGCAAAGAATTTGAATTTAATTTAAGAATTTTAAAAGTGACAACATATGGTTCCGAAAGAAATGTTCAAATGAATGAAATTTGTTGGTCAACACTTACCGGAATCTGAGGGCGTCTCCAAATTGGTTTCCATCTCGTTGCGCGTGTAACTGTGATCGCTATGACGCATATATGGTGCTGTATATATATTGCCATTATCCGTTGATCCACAACTGGAGTCGACCATCGAGCAATCACCATCATCCGAATCACATTCCGAATTCGTTGCTGCCGGTGTCAAACTGGCGTTGACAACACCCGAAGAACAATTTCCGGACAACAACAGATCATCATCATCATCCAATATTGTTGTCGATCCTGTCGCTAATGTTGTTGCTGCTGCTGCTGCTGCTGATCCTGTTGTTGTTGCTGGTCCATTTTGCTGATTGATTACCTCGAGCACATCACCGATGTTCAACATCGCTTGATCATAGGTCAACATATCGATGCGATTCTTGCTCGTATTCTGCAATTCGCGACTTATATGATCGATATAGCTGGCATCGGCCAAATTGGTCAATGAAATATTATTGCTGCCCATGACACAGGCACGTAGATCGACAGTATGACGGAATTCGGAGAGGTTCGATGACTTCACAGAGGGTGCAACATCATCATCGAACAAGTTAGCATTGTTGTTGTTGTTGCTGCTGCTGCTGCTGCTCTTATTGGCCGATGCTAACATTTGCATATGACATTTGTACAAATGCGATTTCATTTCCGATGAATTTGCGATCTTGTAACTGTTATTTTGGCTCTTGCGCAACAATGACGCTCCTGGCGGTATATGCTCCTCGGCACTGTTGTTGCTAACGGTCTTGGCATTGGTATTATAGTTACTGCTGCTGTTATTGGGCTTACGAATCGCTATTCTGGCCGATGTCGCAAATGTGCACAATTTGTTACTGCTACTAATAGTTTTGTTGTTTTTATTGTTATTGCTGTCATTGCAATTCTCATCATCATGATCGTTATCGTTAACCTGATCATGTTCATTATCGTCTTCATCCTCAATTTCACTTTTAAGATTCCCGCTAACAATTGCTGGAGAAACTGCACTACTTTCGCTATAACTTGATGCAGCTGAATTAGTAGTGTTAATGTTGTTGTTGCTGTTACTGTTGTTGTGACTGCTACTGTTGTTGCTGCTGTTGTTAGCACTACCGTTATTCATGCTATTCGGTGTAACATACGATGGCCACATCAAATCGCCAAATCGCATTTCAGGCTTCACATCGTTATCACTATTGAAATTTTTAGGTTCATCCTGGGATCGTGATGCTATTTTTGCTACGTCATCCTTAATTGTTGAGAGCTTTTCACTCCACTGATCGAATATATCATTAAATGGATAATAATCGTCGAATATATCACTTTCAATGTGATATTCACTGTCAATGGGATATTCACTTTCAATAGGATATTCAGTGCTATTGAATCCGCCATTGCAAACAGTCGCCATCTTTGATAATTTTTTTTATATTTATATTTCTTAAGTGAAAAACTTCTTTTATTTTTGTTGTTATCCTGAGAAGGTTTTGTTTATAATTTATTTTATTCTTGTTTGGAGCACACTGTAAGCAAGAAAGAGATGGGTAACACGTTAGATAAAATTCTAAGTTAAACAAGTTTTTGGAGTGCAAAAAATATAAATAAAATTATAAAAAGTTTTTCCTATAGTTTATGATTAAAGGAAGAAGGGATTTTGTTTTTGTTTACTATTTAGTTAATAATTTGTATCACTCATTATATAAAAATTTTTTTTACTAATTTACTTTTTTATATTAATTGGATTTTGATTTATTCATATTTTATTTTAGTTTTTTGCTGTTATTTTTGATCAATTTTGTAATTCCGATTTTACATTTTTAATATTTTCCATTAATTTCATCAGAATTCATTTTAATTCAAATTTTTGTTCTATTCATTTTGCGCGTTATTCGATCTTCTAGAAGTTTTCACTTCTGTTCATTTTTACCTAAACTCCTTAACACGTCGCCATCTTGTACGAAGTTATGCACACACGCACACAGAGACCTAACGGTAGGCAGTGAGCTTATTGTTAATTTAGAATTTTATTTTCGTTTAACGCACAACACTACAAAAGAGAGATGACAAAAAAAAAAAAAAAAAATGAACGTGAGTGGCTAATGCTGCTGGCGTCACTATCGCTGTCGACGCCGCTGCTGACGTCGACTACAGTTCAGCAAAAGTTATCAACTGCAAAATACGACAGACTTTTTAATTATAAATAAACTGTTTGATTTCATTTTGATTTTGCCCATTTAAATTAACAGCTTGGCAACACATTTTACACACACACACACACATTCATACACGCTAACACATTCCTGTAGTTTATTCTTATAACAGTTATTGCTTTGCCATCATACATACACACTAATAAATGCTGATCTCCGTTTCGCTTTGTATTGCTCGCACTTGAACACAAAATAGAATGCAAAACGTAGGCAGCAATAAAAATTTGGCACGCGCGTCTCTCTTTACTCTTTTACACTGTTCTCATTAACATCTCCATCTCCATCTGTTACGCTAAGCCTGCACTGCTTGCACTTGCCGACACACACACTAACTCACACTTGCTCAATCCCGGAACAGCAAGAAATATAATAGACTTGACGACGTCAAAGCCTGCGACTGCGACGTCGCTGTCTCACCGGAAAGCGAAATTAAAAAGTAACGAAAAAAAAAAAAAAAAACCGCAAGGAATGCATAGAAAACTAGTGTATTTGTGTGTGTGTGTGTGCGAGTTCTTTAAATCAAATTTCGTACGTTACTTTTGAATTTTAATTCAATGTTTATTTAAATTTGTTCGATTTTTTATTCTTTGCTTACCTTATGTTATGCTTCGTTGTTCCTTTTTTATTTAATCCAGATTTGCTGTTGTCGGTGATTTTCTTTCACATAATATCAAAAATTTGTTTTACACCCGAAAAAAATTGAGAAACAGCGTCGAGAACAACAAGCTCAACAGAAAAAAAATATATTGTTGAATTTCTTTTATAATTATTATTATTATTTTACACAGAAACACAAACGTCGAGTTTTCGGTTGCTTGTCATTTACTGACGAGCTCTTATTATTCTACTACTACGTTTAGCGGCAACTCGAGCTACTCTTCTTTAACGGCAGCGAATGAAGTGCGGCATCTATCATCATCTCCTTATATTCCTGCTTCTGCCTTCACACACATTTGCATCGCGCGCACACTGACACGCACTTCCAAAAAAGCCTGCAACAACAAATTTTGTCTCTGCTCTAGGTGTAACGGTATTTTTTTTTTCTTATATATATATATGTATATATATATATATTTTTGTTTTGTGACTTTTGCTTTACACCGCCGTTTTGTCGTAGAGTAGTAGTAGTTGGTGTTGTTGCTTTAACTACACATTCACTTATTAGAAGCAGGAAAAAAGCTTTTTATTTCGCAACAAATTTTTGTATTCTTTTTATGTTTTTTAGTTAACAAAAAAAATTTTTTTTTTTTTTTCTATAACTTTGTTTTGGCGGGAGCCTGTTGATTTAAATGTCTTGTGTCCGTTTTATAAAATATTCATACGTTTTAACTTGAAAATATTTTATTTTTATTTGATACACTTTAGTCCGGTCAGTAATATTGGTAGTTGTAGATTTAATTTATTAATTCTTTCTTCTTTTTTAGTTTTGGTTACTTTAGTTGTGTATATTTCGCTTTGATTACTTGTTGTCGTCTATTGCTTTTGCCTATTTAAGCTTATAATTTTATTTCATTTATATATATTTTGTGTTATATATATATATATATAAATTGATTTCTTTTTTTTGTTGGGCGGGAAACAGCCAAAATTTACAAAGACGAAGAGCCAACTACGCGTCGGACGTTCAGCCGTTCCTGAGTCACAAGAAAGAGTGGTTGCATTAGTTTCAGAGATAACCGGGGGAAGCCAAAGATACACGTTCGTTACTTGGTCGAAACGTTGCGCTCTCGCGTGGTGAGTGGTGAGAATTGTGCTGCTTCAGTTTGAGTTAAATTTTGTATTGTGCGAGACGGAGACCGAGACTGAGACCGATAGCGTGAGCGAGAGACCGCAATTGCTGTTGTGTGTGTATTGTTTGGTCGGCTTGCGACTTTGGCTGCGCAATTTCATGAAATATGAACAAAAGGCAAAAAGCTTTTACAATACACATACAAAAACACTCACACGCATTGTTTGTAACTCAAAATGAATTTCATTAGACAGTGCAACCCGAAAAAAGCTAACAACAAATAACTCACGTGTCTCTCTTTCTCACTCTCTCTCATACGCGCTTAGTGTTCTCTGTTTATTTACCTTTGTTTTTGGACCGGCCGGCCGGCTCAGCTCGTTTGAGCGCATAGCGCTGTGAGTGTATGAGTGCGTGTGCATATGCGTGCTTTGTTTTGAGTGAGAAGCAACACAACGAAATGCGCTTTGTATTCTTTATTTTTTTTTGCGCTATTATTAATTAAATAACAAATTGTGCATGTATGTATGTATGTATGTATGTGCATGCATATGAATATGCGGTCGTCGCAAAAACACTAGCGTGTCTGTATGTGTAGGTGTCTGTGTGTGATTCTGTATTGTTGTGTGTTTATCAAGTTGATTGAACTGCTGAATTCTGTGCGACGCGGACGTTGCTGTTGACATGTAGAGTCGGAAAATAGCCACAACTTAAAAAAAAAAAAACAATAAAAACAAACAGAAGCAGTAAAAGAAAGACCAAAACAAAAAAAATTTAGAAAAAGAAAACAACAAGTTTATATGAAACCTACCTCAAGTCTAATTTAATTATGCGACCCAAATGAAAGCAACGAAAGCAACAACAAAAGGAGAGCTAGATTGGATTATTTGTGGGAGGGGAAGGAGAGCCATAATGGTGTCGTGAGAAGGGGGAAAAGTAAACAACTTGTCACAAAGGGTGTCGAACTCAGCTGCCATGCAGATTGACAGGTAGAGTGAGTGAGCCGGAGCGAGCGCTTGAGTGAGGGAGGGGATGGGTGAGAGAGAGGGAGAAGCAACAGGATTTTTAGCTTCTTCAATGCTATCAAATTACATGAACAGTTTCAACTGGTAAAGGACCCAAAAACACGGTGAGGTGTGGGAATGGAGTATGGGGGCCACCGGGGTGAAAATACAACAAATAGTGTATAATTGAATTGCGAAAACATGCAGTGAGAGGGAGTCACCTCAGACTCAAAATAACTGTAGACGTTTAATACACTACTTTGGTATTATTATTAACTTGAATTTAAGGCACAACTAAAGAAAGCAACTCAAAGAAGTTTCATATCTATTGCAGGGTATTCAGGCAAAAGTCGCTAAAGTGGCTGCGACAAAAACCGCAAGGAACATTTCAAATCGTATGTACACACACACACATGCTCACTGAGGCGCCTTTCGAATCGCTGCACAATACTACATTAGAAGTCGCATTGTACTCTGCAGACAAACACACATACATACATATGCATGAACATACAATGTACAGTATTGGGAGGCCTGCTAGTTAGAGACTTAATTGCTAATTTGACAAAAGGAGCTGCAAAATATTAATTGGCACCCAAAGGGTTAAAGTCCAAACTCAGCGCAATGCGACAGCACAAAGCGAAAACGGTGGAAAGGAGACATAGTACAATATCCCGCATACATACTCAATTCCCTTGCTATAGTTGTCTTCGTTCTCTGTCCCACCACACCCATCGGCATCTACTTCTACCATTTCCACCACAGCTGCACATGAATATTCATTTGCGAAATAACTGTAGTTGCCACCATGATTGTTTTACATTTTACTCCACACAAGCACTAATACATGCATACATATACATGATATATTTATGCTTATATGGGTGTCGTGTGTAGAGGATCGAAAAATGAATCTCTTCTATTCCTAGTTCCTCTTTATCCGCTATTTTGATTGTCTTTAAAAAAAAAATTGGTGCGCGGACAGCAGCGCAAATGGACAATGGCTACAATATGTGACAGAGAGAGAAGGTTAAAAGGAGTTGTTGCTGTTCGTCTTTGATTTGTCAACTTGTCGAATTTTGCGTTCATTTCGTTGAGTTTGCATTTGCACTTTTGGCGCGTGCAGTTCTTGTTGTTGTTGCTATTGTAGCTTTGGCCCTTGGCACGGCACTACACACACACACATTTGTATACTCGCGGTTACGTGAGCACACATGTGCACAAAAATGCACACAGTTTGTTTTGTTTTGACTTCGCAACGAATGTGTTGCCGACGCCAACGCCGACGCCAGCAGAAAAAGTAGCGCAATAGGAAATACAACAACACCAACGAAATGCAAAAGTGTACTGTGGTTTACAGCTTATGTAAACATACATACATACATATGTAATTCAAATATTATAAATAATTACATAGTTAATATATTAAATATTAAAATGTTGGATATATTGAGTCTCTGAAATTCAAGACACAGTTGAATTAAATACAAAACTAATAATGGCTCTGGTGTAAAAGAAAGTTATTTGAAAGTTCTACAAATAAGCTTTGACCCACTGTCATATTTTTTTTTTGTGAGGTTGGCGCGCATTTTTTGCCTATGCACCTTTGTATGTACGTGTATGTGTGTTTGCATGTGTATGTCAATTTTTATTTATTTTCGCTTTTCTTTCAATTGTTGTGCTTTGCTGTGTTTAGATTTTCTTTTTCTTGTTGCGCTTTTTCAGCTGCATTTCGAGTGTTGCATTTTTGTTGCCGTTGTTGCTATTGTTGTTGGTATTTTGCGCAATTATTTTCGCGCGTGTAAAATTTTTTTTCTTTCGTTCTGCTTTTGTTGCTGTTGTTTTTGTTTTAGTTCATAGTAAATGCGTCGTCGCCATGCAGTTAAAACTAACTGCGTAAATAATGTCAACAAGTGTGGCCCGCAGTCAGCGAAATAGCTGGCAGCGCTGTCGCGTCGCTGCCGTCGTCTCCGTCACCTTAACGCTTTCGTTCTTGTTGTTGATGTAATGTTTAAAATGCAAAAAATTATCTAATTCTTATGCAAATGCAAAATGTGCAAGCAAAACAATAACAAAAAGCAAAAGCCATTAAGTACCGTATATTAATTTGATCGGTTAATTGGAAAGCTCCCGGAAGAGCTTTTCGCCCCTCAAAACACATACACATACACTACCACTACACACACACATACACGTGTGATTGCGCAATTCGTAACGGTGCATCGTAAATATTTCGTTCAAGTGTGCAATAAACGCAGAAGGAACATTCTATACCCAGTAAGCAGTAGCTGCCAAGGGGTGTTATCAGTTTGTTGCTCTCTGTGCAACGGGCAGCAAAAGGGACCGAAATTGTGGCATAAAATATTCCAAATTTGTAAATTTCAGCGTAAAAATTATTTTAGTACTGCTTAGTTTTATAATTTTAAATTTTTTATTAATTAATTTTTTGTAAATACTAAATTTAACTTTGAGATATTTTTGGTAATAACTAAAGCTTAAAATTACTTTTGAAATTCTAGTCTTTACTTTAAATATTTAAAATGCTTAAATTTTCTCTTTTATACAATTTAAAATTCACTATTTAAATTACTTAATAAAATAATAATTAAATATTTATGTATGTCTCAACAAGCGGTGCTTAAGACCAAGGTATTTGCTTATCGCGCCGACTCCAGCGTAAACTTCTAGCTGATGTTACACGTCAGGCGCCAAAGAGCTCGCCATCTCCCTCCCTCTCAGACTTTTTCGCTCTTGTGCTCCTTCCCGTTCTCTCGCTCTCTCTGTCTCTGTCTGAGTTTGTAATTTTCTTAAGCTTTCGACTGCATATTTAACGGTTTACACGTGCGAATGACATTGTAATCAGACTCGGGTTCGGGGTCTTCGGGGGCGTTACGACATGCTGTTACAGTTATTGTTGATAAGGCGACGTCGCAGTTGTTGTTGTTCTTGTTGTTGTTGCTGTTTTGGCAGGTGTTTGCTGTAATTGCTATTTAAATACGACGCAGCGACTGCAGAGAACTGCGAGACAACTGTTGAGCGACTTTTGAGAGCCTCCAACACATGTATGTGCATGTCTGCGCCTGCCACTGCTCGTGTGTGCCTGTCCGTGGGTGTGCAAAGTATGCTTGTGGCCTAGTGTCTGTTGATAACAAGTCAATATTTTATATTTTTTCTTATATGGCGTCCACTCTGGTGCAACAATGTTGTCAACTGCGTCGTTTTGACCAATTCGATTACCACAGTGCACACTCGCTACAGCGAGATTAATTTGTGCAATTTCTTTTTCTTTTCTTAATTTTAAAGTCCAAAATTTATTTTTTTTTAAAACTTGCCAACTTTTATTTTATTTTAAGTCTAGAAAACTCAACTTGACGCCTTCTGATAGGCTATCATTTTTAATGTGATTTGCATTAAACTTTGTCCAAAAATCGTGCCTTAAAATTGTCTTAAAAAAATTGTATCTGTATTTAAATGCTTTAGATGGAATAAACGAGTAAGAAAAAGGTAGAGAATATTTACAGGGTATTTGTGTGGCGTGCGGTGTGAAGTTTAATTGCTTTAATTGTTAGCCTTGGCGCCAGCTGTTATCGTTTGGCATTTCATAAAAAGTGCAATAAAATACGTGCACAATAAATTATATGAAAGCTCACACACAAACACACTTTAATAGATAGCTGTAAATCACAAAGACAGTGGATGTGAAAAGCTTGCGTTGCATTTCAAAATATTACAAAACTGATCAAAGGAAAGCTTTTAACGAAATGCAGATGCTGAAAGGATTACGCACAAGTGCGCAAAAAAACAAAAATATACAAAAGAAAACAAGGCAAGACACGACACGACAAAACATGGCAAGCTAAGGCAGTGAGAAGAAGCAGCCGGGGAAGGAGGAGCAGGCAAGTAGGCAGACAAGACAGACAAGACAGACCGAAAAAAAGCAGCAGCTGCAAAAATAACAATACGCAAAGAAGCACAACGCCAAATACAAAGCCAAAGACGCTGTTGGTACAGTCGCGGCACACACTCACATACACACATGCAGACTTGTTAAGGCAGACGAAATATAAAAGGAGACAACAAATGCAGACGTTGAGCTTTATAACGGAATGAACCTGCACTCACACGCACACACTCATACAAAAATACAAAGCAAGAAAGTATACTCAAAACAAAAACCAAGAACACGACGCGCTACTCAAAACGAGTCAACGCAACAAAACGCTCTTTTGCCGTTCGCTCACTCACTCATTCTCGCCGCCGCTGTCGTTGTCGCTCACTCACATCCACTCAACAATTGCGGCAAAAGCTTTTGGCGCCGTCGCAGCGCAGTCGACGTTTGCCGGTCTTTTAATGTATGTACAAACAAGCTCTTGTTCCGGTACTACTCCTTCGCCGGTATTTCACAATGTCTGTATATGCAAAAAAAAAATGCCTGTCAGTGTGTTTTGTTAATGTGTCTGTGCCTGAATTTCACCAACAATTGAAACTGTATATGCAATTAACTAATTATAGACCTCATAGGCCAAAGTTGAAGCATTGCGAAAATAATTGACACTCAAGCGAAACGTGAGTGCAAGAGAGTGAGCGAGCGCCTAGAATTGAACGGCAACAACACACCACACTCACCATGGTGAGCAAACGAAAATACGCTCAAGCAGAGTGGTCAAACAAATCAAGTGAGAGAGCTAGAGTGACAGTGAGAGTGAGCGTGAGCGTGAGCGAAACTAAAGCAACATTTTTGAGTTGAATTTATAGAATGCTGCGGCAACATTGTTTCTGCAACATGCTGTTCGACAATTGAGCGCAAAACTCGAGCCAAGAGTATTGAGTGAAAGTGAAAGTGTTGCCAATGCAATTTGATTTGTGGTGGACTGAAGGTGCTAGTGGTGGACTTGTGGGTGACGTTTGTTTTGACCATTTGTAAGCTTTAATCAAGGTCGTTTGCCAATTTGTTGCTGCGACGAAATTACATTAAAGATTTACAACTTTGTCTGCCTTTGCGCCACGCCCCCAAAGGGAGTTGGTTCATCAGAGTACGCACCTTTATTTACACACACACACACACATACAAATACACTCGCATAAATAGGAGTATGAATAAAAAATGGAATTTCTACTGGATTTTTATTTAATTTTAATTTTAAATTTAAAAAAATTAAATTTTTTGTTAATTTTTGTTGCTTGTGCTATTTTTATGGCCATCACTGTACAAAGCAAATTTGTATCCTTTGTTTTTGCCTTGCGGTTTTGTCTGCGAATTTGGCACAAAAATCCGCATGGAAAAGGCTAAGGAAGTGGGTTGGGGAAAGGAGGGGGAGGGAGAGTGGGAGGGGGAGGGGTTTCCGAAGGGTGTTGGGAGTGGCGTGTCTGTCTGCGACCTTCGAAGCGCACGAGAAACAAAGACAAAGATGAGAAACTTGCCAGACAACAAAAAGTAAAAGTTTAAGGACATTCAACTCAAAGCAGAGAAAGAGATGGTGAGCGAGGGAGGGCGGTAGGAAAGAGAAAGAGATGGAGAAGGAAAAGCAAATGAAAGTGAGAGTGAGACAAAAGATGAAGCTGATAGAGGAAGAGGAAAAGAGAGAGGAGTTTCAGCAGAGTAGGAGAGTATAAGAAAGATGAGAGATAGAAAATGAAAATATGTGAAGAAAAAGGATAGGAGGAAAGGAAGCTGAAGCTGAGGATGTGTAGAGATAATAAAAAATAATAGAATGAGAGAGGATGAATTGAGAGAGAGAGAAAGAAAAAGAGAAAGAGAGAGGTAAAGAGAGAGAGAGAGTGTGAGAGAGAGGTAGATAGAGATAGACGAATATAGATACAGTTATAAAAGAGATGGAGAGAAAGACAGGAAGGAAACATTTGATAAATTAAGAAAAGAAAACATAGGGACGAGAGCGGGACAGAGCGAGAGAGTGAGAATGAGTGAGAGAGAGGAAGAGAGAGGGAGGGGAGAGGGAGAAAATGAAAGCACAAGGATATGGATAAAGTGTGAGGGAAAAGCAAAAGGAGAGATGGTGAGTTAGATAGAGAGAAAGACAGAGAAATAGAGAAAATGAGATTAAAAGGGAATCGAATGGGAGGGGAAGGGACAGACAGTGAGAAATAAAACGGCGGAGTGAGCGAGAAAGAGGTATTGGATAAAAAAAGAGATGGAAAATGGAGAAAGGAATGGAATAGGGACATGATAGAGAGATGGGTGAAGAGAGTGAAAGAGAAAGAGATAGAGAGAGAGAGACAGAGAGGACGAAGAAAGAGGAAAAGAGTAGAATGAAGGGGAGGAAGCAAAACATATAGACAAGGAATTGAAATACTGCGCCATCAAGAGAAGAAGGAAAATTGTAAGTAATTAAGATACCCTGTACCGAGACTCTCTAATAACTAAACCTCTAACCTCTAGTCTCTAACCTCTAACCTCTAACCTCTAATACATTAACATTACTTCCTGTACTTAACCGATTTAGCCAAACAGTAGGAGAGTTTATAACTCTCTGACCTAAAGATACAATATCTATAGAACTGAATCGCTTGAAACCGCGGCCCGAATTGAATATACCCCACTTACAGCGGGTACAAGGGGTATCTTAAACTGCCGTTCTTCGTCCTTTCTGCCACAACGCGTCCTTGTCCTGGCGCCGACTCCTCTGAAGGTCACAGGATACAGTAACAAATGAGAATTCGCATCCTTAGCTCTGCTCCTCATCTGCTACTTCCTCCTCCACTTTTTCCTGCTCCTCTGTTGCTACTTCGTCTTCCTGGGGAGAAGCCTCCCAGGCGGAAAAGGGAGAACCGAGTCAAGAGGTCCTCAAATTCCGTGGACTAAGTTTTAGAGGCCAGACAGCTTCATCTCCAGCCTCAGTTTCGACACCCAATCCGACTCCGACTCTGACTCCGATTCCGTTGCTCGGCACCGACAAAATTGTGGCATCGTTAACCTGTCAAGCTCAAGGACACGATTTTGGCCTCGGGGAATTCGGGCAAAACAGGCAGTAAAATGTCTGCAGCTTGACGTGAAATTTACCCTCAAGTTAAAGAAGAACTTTAACAAGTTTTACTTAAAAACATATAATAAAGGGAGTGCCTAGATATAGTTTCTATATAAGTATTTGAAGAGTTAGCATAAGAACTAGTTGAATATTGGTAACAAAACTGTTTTGGTAGTGGCTAAAAGTGGGCTAAGAAGTGACGTCCTGTTTCAGTTAGATGATTACATTTATTTATTAAAATTTTTACTTAATGTTTGACTTACTAATTATTCATTTAGTTGGTATAAATTAAAAAAAATATATAAAAAAAATCGGAAAATTAATTTAATAGTGCTAAATTAAAAATTTGATAATAATAACAACAAATTGTTAGCTTTATTCTTAATTTTATATATGCATAAATAATTTTCTAATTTAACTATTGCAAATAAATGTAAAATTTGTATGTATTTCTTAAGTGCTATATTTGCCTAATTATTATTTATTTACCGTGTATTAGTACTTAAATAATAATTAAGCAAATAAAGCAATTTTAAATTTTTATTTATAGTTAAAATAAGATAAAATTTTTAGTGGTTTTAATTTTATATTTAGGCGAAAGTTTCTTTATGTTCCTTAACACATTTCACTTTTACTGTTTTGGGTGTGTTGTATACTTTTCTTTTGGAGATTTTCCCTTTTAAATATTACTTAAGCAAATTCCTAAATTAAATAGTTGTTAAAGAAAGTGAGGAGAAAATTTGCAAGCCAAAAAAATCTGGATAAAAATATTATAGAACTGTTAATATTATTTTAAAAAAATATACATAAATAAACAGTCAGAAATTTAAAGAAAAAGATAATCGAAATCCCTATTTTATTTTTGTAATATTTATACTTATTATATTTTAATATTATTATATAATATTTTAAGATTACTGTGACAAAATTGACAAAGATACAAATGGTTTAGTATGCACCTCTCTCACGGTCGGGTTTACAAATTTTTTATAGTGTTTATTAACTTAATTGGCGAGGTAATGACGTCAAGTGTTTTATTTTATTTTTTAATTTGAACCTATTAAAAAAATAAAGTTTGTGATTTTTTAATGAAAAATTGGTGTTTAAATAAATGTAATAAATTTACCTAATAAAATAAATTTGTTTTTTTTTTTTTTTTTTTTTTTTTTTATTTTAGTTGATTCAGTGGGAGACATTCATTCAATTATAAGAAACACTGCAATTGAACTTATTTTTGATACTTCCGAGGAGATCCGCTGCCACCATCTCCTTACTTGCTTTAAAATTATGATAATTTCACACAAAATGCTTTAAACATAACATTATAATGTAGCAAGTTCATAGTTTTAAATATGTTAACTGAGTCGGCTAAAAAAATGCCCAAAAACAGGCACTGATTGAACCTTACTGCCCCCTTAAGCCAATATACTTTGGATAACCCTACTCTAAATTTAAGGCTACCTCTATAAGGATTTTCTAGCAGTGCGTATCCTAATTCTATGTAGACTACTAATTTATCTGTTTTCTTCCTCCTCTTCCCCTTCCTCTCTGCCTACTTTGAATCTACTTATTTCACAGAGTTTACCTAATTCGAGCGATTAACTTGCCTCACACACACACGCACACTCAAACACACACACACACTCAAACACACACATGCACTTGCATCAGATTGCACTTGAGGCTTAGAAAATATGAAGAAAGAAGAGTGCTCAAAAAGTGGTGCACAAGTGGCGAAGCAAAGGATCCACTTGAAGCACGCTAAGAGGGCAGCCACACACACCAAAGAACGGCACAAAAAACAGAACAAGAAACCACTGATCGCACTAGAAATACCCTCTAAAATGACTGAAGTCGAATCAGTATTTTTTTTTCAAACTTGGAATTTTTCATAAAACTTTTTGGGAACTAGTTTTATATACAATGAAAGCTCTACTCACGGACAGCTCTCTCAGGTGGACAGCTCCCTCAGGCGGACAGCTCCCTTAGCCGAACAGCTCCCTCTGGCGGACAACTCCCTTAGCCGAACAGCTCCCTCAGGCGGACAGCTCCCTTAGCCGGACAGCTCCCTCAGGCGGACAGCTCCCTCACGCGGACAACTCCCTTAGCCGAACAGCTCCCTCAGGCGGACAGCTCCCTCAGGCGGACAGCATGATTTTCCTACAAAATCCGTTCTCTTAGGCGGACAGCTCCCTAGGGCGGACAAAAATACTGGAACCGTGGCTGTCCGGCCAAGGGAGCTTTCACTGTACATAGTTCACTGTGAACCAGTTCTTGTAAACATTTAGTTCATTGCCTTAAAAGACTTTTTGCCTAAGTGCTGATCGTAAAAGACTTGGCGTGCATACCCGCTACAGTGCTGGGTATAGCGACAAGTTGAATTGACAACAGCCGACAAGAAGAGCAACAACAAAACGACCCCACGCCCTGTAGTAACGCGTCTGTTTTCGGGTATGCACGGGGTAGACAACGTACCTTTGGGGTCTCTGGGTCTGTGTAAACTCGGGCACTCGTCGGACGTCCTCGTCAAAGTTGCACTTGAGGTTATCTCGGGAAAATCATTAAACACACAGACAGACACACACACACAGGCACACACGCAGACACACGCACACTGAGCGCTCAGTGATAAGCATGAAAATCTCGCGCTGTTTCCCTCTATCCCTTTTCTCTCCCTCTCTCTCTCCCTCTCTCTTTCTTCTCACTTGTGTGTGTTTTTCGTTTACCTAAAACACGTACTTGATTTCCACAGTTTTCCTTTGGCAATGCCGCATTGATAAGTTCTAATACCCTGTAAATATTGGCAGTCTATGAAGAGTTATGCCAAACGGGCACAACAAAGCGCTTACTCCAATTCTTCAGTCGGTCTAAGCATTTATTTCAGTTCTCTAGGGTATCTTAAGCTCAAAAGGTGATAGCACATGCACATATACCCTGTAATCCGCAGCAAATAGCTGTTTAATGTCTCTAGAGAGTGCTAAAAGACAAATTCTAGTCATTACAGGGTATTTGCTAGTTGGTACACTTTTTACAGGGTATCAAAAAGTCGAGCATATGTGTGCTCGGCCAATTAAGCTAGCTAACACTGTAAAATTGACGAAGCGCAACTCGATACAGGCCACTTCGATGTAATTACAGGGTATTTATGAGTCGAGCATATATAT
Organism: Drosophila dunni; assembly: GCA_018152125.1. Classification (NCBI taxonomy): domain Eukaryota; kingdom Metazoa; phylum Arthropoda; class Insecta; order Diptera; family Drosophilidae; genus Drosophila; species Drosophila dunni. The sequence goes on along the minus strand of JAECXC010004147.1, from coordinate 12,487,620 downwards.
TTTTCAAATTAAGTTGGTTATTAAAGGGTATTTGTACTTATTTTCTCCAAAATCGCTTCGCACTTAGTGCCATATACCCTGTTATTGTGAAAAAACATATATTACAGGGTATCTAGTCGTTGATCATATGTGTTAAACAGCTAACAAGCGTTGGAAAAGCGTATACTTTGAGCAAAATTATTAAGTATTATTGTAGGAAAGAGTTAAGCTACTTTACAGGGTATCTAGTAGTCGTGCTTGCTACAAGCTCTGTGTGACTTGAAGTTCTGTTCACTTCTTGCCCAAAGTCACGAATTTTCTGTACGATTTCCGGCGCTTTCACTCCGACAACATAAGAGCCGTGACCTTTTCTCCGACCAAAACTATATATACGTATAGATAAAGATATATATAACTGTAGCTGTAGCTGTATCTGTAGATACTCCCGATATTTTTGGCCACCCTTAGAAGATATTTACAACAAATTTAGAATGCAGTTTGTTGGCACGACGACATCGCGACTGGGTGTTAAATTTAGCCCACCTGGGGACTGCTTCTTTCGTATGTCACTATCACACAGAGAGAGAGAGGGACGGAGAGTGAGAGAGGGAAAGGGACAGAGAGTGAGAGAGAGAGGGAAAACTTTGAATATATATCCCCATGGAAAGTTTCTCGTACGCATTTTAAATGCTTCTCGTTCTGACAGCTACACTAAATCGTGCCCCAAAAATAAATAGATGCCACAACTTTTAAATACTCTTTTATTTATTTTCACAATTTACAATTTTTTTTTTATTTCTTAGGCGTTTGTTTGGGGTCTTCGGGGGATTAGGAAAAAAGTCCATTTGTGTTTGCTTTTTATGAGATTCGAAAAGTAAATGGCAATGTCACTTACATCAAATGTGAGCCATAAAATTTAATAATAAACATTTATGTCACTACATGTCTGCATACCCTGTAAATTTTGGAAAACTAATAAATGTATATTTCTTCAAAACTCTGTAACTAAAGAATTAGTTGATTTATTTGATTCATTTTTGTAGGGGAAGTTATTGAAGATATGCATTTTGTATGCTACAAATTTCAGCGGAAAGGCGTTAAAAACTTGGGAGCTATGCGCGTTACAAATAGAGTAGGTTTATGATGATGAAAGAAAGTTATTAAAAGTTATTTTTTTTAAAACTCTTTAACTGAAGAATTAGTTGATATATAAGGTTCATTTTTGGTAGGGGATATATTAATGATATGAATTATGTTATCCCAAAATTTCAGCGGAAAAGCGTCAAAACCTTGGAAGCTAAGTGCATTACAAATAGAGTTTGTTTATGATGATGGAAATAAAGTTATTAAAATTTCCTTTTTTTAAAAACTCTTTAACTAAAGAACTATGTGATATATAAAGTTGATTTTTGCAAGGAAACTTACTAAAGATATAAATTTGGTATGCTACAAATTTCAGCAGAAAAGCGTCAATAACTTGGAAGCTATGCGCGTTACAAATAGAGTTAGTTTATGATAATGAAAAAAGTTATAAAAAGTATCTTTTTTAAAAGCTCTTTAAGTAAAGAACTATCTATCTACAATAACTATATCTTTTCAAAACTTTTACAGGATATATGCCAAGTCAGTCTCGGCTCACTAAATCGCTTAGGGCGTTTACTCAATCACTTGTTTTTAGCATCCTCCATGGTCATTTCGTTTTTATATTTACTTAGTTCAGATAGAACCAATTTTATTTTGATGACTTTTGCACTCTGTTGACATTTTGATGGTATCATCTAGTATATTATGTTGTTTATGTGGTATATTTAGTAGTTTTATTAAGCAAAACTTTGAATACTAGTTAAAAATAGACGCAGCTACACCCCCAATGGTTACATGCTAATACCAAGAGTTAAACTACTGGATAATTGATAGCGGGGAAATCACCGCCCGCGCCACGCCCCCCACTGTCTCTATGCTGCCGTCTCCGGGTATATCTTAGGCATATAGCCGGCAATATCTGGGCGTGAAATCTTATCAAATGTCATAGACTTAAGTGTTGTATTATAATTCATTTAAAACACAAACTAATTTACTATCACTTTTTGGCGTTGACTATTTCGAAGGTCGTTTCACGTACGGCGATCGCCAAGAAAAAAAAATATATAAATATATATATAAATAGTTGCTATATGCGCAATTTATATACATACATACGTGTATCAAATGTATGTATATGTATAGTTCTTAGTTATGTTCATACTTATCAATCAAGGTCTGCATCGCGCGATTCTGCAAATATGCGTTGTTAATCTCTTCTACTAAAGCACACACGTTCATACATATAATTATATATGTATGTGTATATGTATTCCCGTACGCACATACCTATACGAGTTGCCCAACAACAAAGAGCCAGAACTATTAGGATTCCTATGCGCATTTTTATTTGATTTCCTCGGTTTCTTGATTTCTTTCTTTTTTTTAAATTTATTTTATGATCATACTCTAACGCCGAGTTCTCTCAGTGGGATCAGCTAGCAAGATACATTGTATCTTTTACTTACATAGTTTATAATACACAAAATTTCAAGCCAAATTGATTTTTTTTAACAATATTTTAAAAATAGATATGAATTTTTATTGTTATTAATAAACATAAATTAAATAATATTTGTGGAATCGAGTAGTCTTAAATTCTGTATGCCTACAATTTAAATTTGTTAAAATAATAAACTTGGAACAGCTAGCAAGATACACTGTATCTTTTACTATCACATTACAAAATTTAACAATATTTCAAGCCAAAATAATTTTTTTTTTTTTAAGTTTTTATGATCCTAGGGCTTGATAGAGAAATTAATTATTATTATAAGTGATAAATAGAAAATAAATAATATTTGTGGAATCGAGTAGGTTTAAGTTCTTAATGCTTACAATTTTTTATTTGTAAAAATAATTATATAAAAAATGATTTTAATTTTAAAATTTTGTTAAGAATGGTAATTGTTTATTTTTTTATTTATTTTTAAGTGTAACAACATTTATTTTTTTTATTTATTTATTTTTTAGATTACCAATTTTTATTTACTTTTTATTTATTTATTTTTTAGAGTATCATTCTATATTTTATTTATTTATTTTTTAGAGTATCATTATATATTTATTTTTTATTTTATTTATTTATTATTTAGAGTATCATTTATTAATTTTATTTTTTATTTTATTTATTTATTTTTTAGAGTATCATTTATTAATTTTATTTTTTTATTTTATTTATTTTTTAGAGTATCACTTTTTATTAATTTTTTTTTATTTATTTATTATTTAGAGGATAATTTTATATTTATTTTTTATTTTATTTATTTTTTTTAGAGTATCATTTTATATTTATTTTTTATTTTATTTATTCATTTTTTAAAGTATCATTATATATATATATATATATATAGTATCGTTTTATATTTATTTTTTATTTTATTTATTAATTTTTAGAGTATATACACTTTGCCTATGTCAACTTCCTTTGGAACTTTTGTTAGTCAAGCTTTTTTATATTTATTTTATTTTCTTTTTCTTTTTTTTTTTTGCTTGCGTTTTTTTTTGTGAAATTTTTTGATACGCATTTCGCACTATTTCTACGTCGGCCTTTAACTATATTAATAATGTTAGCGTTGATAATAAAAACAACAATAAATTGCTAAGCACACTAAAACGAAGGCCAATACCATATAGACCGTATCTATACGGCTATACCGTATTGCTGCCAACGAAACTTGACTCAACTCTATTAAGTTTTCTATTTCTTTGGATTTTATTTAATTTTCACTTTTTGTGCGTATCGAAATAGATTTAAATATATATAAATCTTTTATAACTATATAGAAGCATTTTACAGCTGCGATCTGAAGATTTATTGTATTATTGTAAAGATTTTTATTGACTGGATTAACACGGCAAAAAGATAAAAACTATTTTATGCATATATAAAAGCTTTGAGTTATTAGGCAGTGTTCCACTTCCACTGTTCCACTGCATTTATAGTCTAGAAATTTGTAAATAAAGGAATTTCATTTATAGGGTTAACTGTCAAAAAAAATCGGTTTCTTTGGGGCGTTTCAATTCCACTGTTCCAGTTCTGGAAATTGTTACTAAAGGTTTTCTAGTAAGCGATTTGAGCTTAAGCCATAACTATCCCATTAACAGTGTTCCACTTCCACTGTTCCACTGCATTTATAGTTTAGAAATATGAAATAAAAGTGATTCAATTTATCGGGTTAGCTGTAAACATGAAATCGTTTACTTGTGGCGTTTCAATTCCACTGTTCCTGTGAAATTATGGCCTAAATATTCTTACTAAAGGTCTTTTAGTGAGCAGTTTGAGCTTAAGTCATAACTTACCGGTTAACAGTGTTCTGATTCCACTGTTCCACTTTATAGTCTAGAAATTTGGAGCTAAAACCTGGTGTAAATTTTTGGGGCTGACTGTTGTTTTGATTCCACGGCTTCATAGCTATTTACACTGTTCCACTTCCACTGTTCCACTGAATGTATAGTCTATAAAATTGAGGCTTCACTTGGTATAATTTTAAGGGCTGACTGTTGTTTCAATTCCACTGTTTCAGTGAAATTATGGACTAAGAAATTGTTACAAAAGGAGTTTTAGTGAGCAGTTTGAGTATAAGCCATAAAGTAACCAATTTACAGTGTTTCAATTCCACCGTTCCATTTGAGGCTTCACTTGGTTTAACTTTAAGGGCTGACTATTGTTTCAATTCCACTGTTCCAGTGAAATTATGACCTGAAAATTGCCACTAAAGATGTTTTGGTGAGTAGGTTAGGTGTAAGTCACAAAGTTACCCACTTACAGTGTTTCAATTCCACTGTTCCGGCAGCAATAAATGACTTCTGCTGCTTTGAGAAATTCTCAATATCATAGTTATTGCTTCTAATTTACAATCTGCAGTTAATAAGACAAATGACGTACTCCGAATTCCAGAGATACAAAATATTCCGTGCCAAAAGATACAAATAAAGAAGTAGATAGTTGCTGGTGGGAGGAAGGCAAAGGGGAAGGCGAAGGAGACGGCGAAGGGGTGAAAGCAAGACCAAAACGAAACTGCTAATTAGTGAGGCAAAGAATTTTGCATGGAGAGAACACACACACACACAAAAAAAGCGAAGAAAGAAAGAGGGAAAGGAAAAGAAAAATAGGCAAAAGTATAGAACAAAAACAACAACAGAAACAACAACAAAAACAAGAACAAAATATAGCAATATGCTAAAGGCGACGTTTAGAAGTTAATTAAGTAAATTGGAAGAACAAAAGCCGCAACAAGCGAGAGCCCTCCCTCGATAGAGGGGGCTGTGGGGGGGTGTGGTGGGCGGGTCAGTTGCCTCAGAAACAGGCTTGATGGCCAAGTCGATATGCCAATAAGTTCGCACAACATTTTAATATTCTCCCAATATACTTATATATATGTATATAAATATTCCCCAATGGATGGCAGGCGAAAAAAAAGAAGGAAAAAGATTAATGAACGTGTCGAGACCCGAACCAAAGTTGATTTGCTGGCCAAAAAATGAATCTGTTCATGAGAAATGAGATACGACAAGACAAAAGATACGTATACATTTGCAGATACACGGCAATAAAGATACTCCGGCACTCAATGATGAAGCTATGCATAATTGACAACACACATTTGTGGCAACCCTACACAGACATGCCACACACATACATACATATGTATCTATAGATACAGACAGATAGATAGATAGATAGATCGAGATCATCTTCAGCTTCTCCAACTTGAGAAACTCTCGCCTGACAACAAAGTGGGTCGCCAACAGGGAAGCTTACGAATCGCATAGCAAAACATAGAGGCCGATAACGTAACAATGCGAAGGCAGCTTAGAAAGGTAGAACAAAAATAAAGCTATGATAATCAAGCATGTCCATATGTGCGAGGGTTGCCACTAAAGAAAGTCTATTAAAGAAATAAACAAATAAACTAAATAAAAAAATAGAAAAAAATAGAAAAAATAGAAAATAAAATTGTTTAAATTTGGGAAAAATATAATTTTAAATTTGAAATTCAAAACAACTGGAATTTAAATTAATTTTTATATATATTTAACATTTTAAATAAATATAAATATAATTAATTAAAATATTAATAAAGTCATAAATTCTAAGTCTAAATACAAAAATCCTTATGAAAAACCCTATAAAATTTTTATTATTTGCAGATTAACTTAACTGAAAATTAAAAAAAATATTTGGAAATGAAACACTTGAAGTGTTTAATGAAGAATTAATTAATAATAAATTCATAAATACAAAATATAAAAATTAAAATCTTTATGAAAACACCACAAAAAATATTTAAGGTTAACGTTATTTTTGTTATATGAAGATTAACTTACATATATGATAATTTAAAAAATATATGGAAATAAAGTCCTTCAAGAAATAATAAAAAATGGATAATAAATTCATAAATTTAAAGTATAAAAAAATATATATTAATGAAAAACTCACACAACAGTTAAAAGTTAATGTAATTTTTGTTATTTGAAGATAAACTTGTATATGTTAAAAAAATAAAAAATTAATGATAATAAAATCTTTTAAATCAGATTGTTATTATTAAAGTGTTTTTGATTTTGCGCGTGTTTTATACTAAACTATTTTGAATTATTGTATAACAAAATTTTTCACAGTTTGAGAACATTTCAAACTAGCCTCGTACCTTTGCTACGGACTGGCGAAACAAATTAAAATATTACATGCTTGACCCTGAAACTTGGGCATACGACGACTGATGTAGCGAACTGGCACAGTGGGCGCCAAACCTATTTCAAATGCCAAAATTTTACATTATTCGTTTTATTTTGTTTGCTTGAAATTAAGTTACATACTATAAGTGTAAGACAAAGAAAGAAATCGGAAAAAATCAGAAATCAGATGATATGAAATATATGAAAAATCGTTTAACGCTAAATTTGGAGGTTCTCACTTTTAATTAATTATTAATATTTAAGTGTTATATTTAATAAACTTATATGCTTTAATGGAAAGGTGACATTCTGAGCTATAATAAATAATTTTAAATTTTTTGATATTTTCTAGATTTGTAAGTTTTTTGGAAGCTTAAAGTTTAATAAAACAAACGAATATTAATGTGATACACTGTAGGTTTAGAAAAAGCCAGTCAAAAGTTGATTTTTGGAATGAATTAGTATGGTAATGTTACCTTTGATATGACAACCGATGTTCTTATTTGTGATTTACTTAACTCCATTAATTTTATGCCAAATCTGTAGTCGATAACTTTAACTTTAACTAAAATTAATGAAAGTCTTTGTGTATTACTCGTAATTAAAGACTTTATACTTTAAAGTTAAACTGCTACAGTGAAAGCTCTACTCGCGGACAGCCAACTCAGGCGGACAGCTCCCTCAGGCGGACAGCTACATCAGACGGACAGCTCCCTCAGACGGACAGCTGCCTCAGGCGGACAGCTCTCTCAGGCGGACAGCTCTCTTAGCCGGACAGCTCCCTTAGCCGGACAAATTTTATAGTTTTTTATCATGATTTTCATACAAAATCCGTTCTCTTAGGCGGACATCTGCCTCGGGCGTACAAAAATACTGGAACCCTGCCTGTCCGGCCAAGGGAGCTTTCACTGTATATAACTGTTATATAACTCACACACTTTTCTGTGGAATGTAAGCACTAAAATGTGTATTGTGGATGCCCCACTCGTACCACTGTGCAGCAGTTCACACATTTTACCCCAACCGATCGACAGTCGCTTCGATCAATTGCCATGGTCGTTTTTTTGTTGCCGTGCTGGATTTGCCGGTGGTCCCTACAGTGGGCAGCCCTTCACAAAGTTCCCCACCCCTCTCCCGAAAGAAAAAAAGAGAAACTGTTGATTTTTGTCCATTGTTTTGCATTTTATTTAATTTTATTGAATTCATTTGTGTGCGTGCCCATGACAAGTGTATGGAAATGGGCAGCAACAAAGAGTATAAGCTCGGGCTGATCGGGTTTGTCGCGTGTATCAATGGCGCGTGTAATGCCGCTTGATTGTATAGCTAGATCGGTATGTCGTGGGGTGTTACGGTGTTATATGCCCTGAGAAAACCGGTGTGATAGTTTTGCCAAAAAAAAAACTGGTAAATCGGTGTAAAGATCAGCTGACAACAGGAACAGTTGTTAGATTAGTGGACAGTGGAGAGTGTATGATATGATCGCTTCGTCGATCAGCTGTTTGATCAATGTTTTAATTAGCTAATCGATTGACAAACAATTCAAATTGAGAGACAAGTTAGTGTCATAGGCTGGTAGATCGTTCGGAGCATCAATTGGCAAACTAATTGGTAGTTTAGTTGGTAAAAAAGATACATTTTTGAGTCCATTGAGGGATTAGCTGTTAGTTACTGTGTTTTTTTCAGAAGCAGTTTAGTCACTTAAAAACGTTAGGATTGCAGATCATTGGGACCATTTGACAATTGGGCACTGAAATTATACAAAAAGTAAAAGTATCTTTTATGAACACCTAAAGATATTTTGGCTTAAAGTTCTGTATAACAAAGAGTTCTTAACTATTGAACTAATCTACAGTGGCGAGCACATGTGGATACATGTTTTGATGCTGTGACTTTGAGTGGCTGTAAAACCCACAAAAATGCATTAATCGATACCAAATTTTTAACCAAAATCCACGAAAAACAATAAATTGTATTCATTATCCCATCCTTAGTTCAAATTATCGATAAAAAACTTAAAAATGAACTTTAAGCTAATATATCTGTAGATCTACTTAAACTATCTTTTCGTTTTTTAGTTAAACTTCTGACAGTTTGCCAAATCGTACGCAGAGTTCATATAACAAATTAGTTAGAAAAGTCTTCGATCGTTAGGTAATTTGTACATAGTTCACATGAAAGAAAAATACTGCGATGATCGCTGAATACAAGCTGATGATCCCACAAATGGTAGGCCACATTCCTGAGACTTGTCGCTCAGCGGAGGGCGACAAAACAAAAACAACAAAAAAATAGACGGAAAAAAACGCTTGAGAATCATAAGAAGCACAAATCGTTGGATTCGTCATGCGTTCAGTACCGTCGAGCAGTCGACTGCTAAGGGGTAGAGTAAGACTTCTTTTAATTTACAAATACAACTTGTTGGTACAGTTACAGTTAAGCCGACTGCAAAAGACCGCGTTTTAATACCAAAGAATTCTCCTAAACAACATAATCAAAAGTGGTTCATGCCAATTACTAAAATTAGTCTGACTATGGCAGCTATATAATTAAGTTGTACAACCAAGTTTGGATGGGGTTCAACTAATAGTAACGTTCTTTAAATGTATGAAGTATTGAAAGATTTTTGAACTGATTTGCGATCGATTTGTCCTAAGGTAGCTAAATGATATAGTCCTTTAATCATGTTTAAACTTAGAAAGTATATAAAAAATATATAACTTTAACAAGGTGTGGAAATTTCCTTAAGATATCTTAAAACCTACAGAGTTTTAAATACTTTAGACAGACTTTTGACCGATTTAGTACCTTTAGTGTACCAATTTTCCATGTAAGCGATAGAGGACATGGCCAAAACCATTATAAACTTAAAGGAAGTAATGCTTGGGGAAGATTTGTTTCCAAATTTGTGTATGCTGTGAAAGCTTGGCCCTTGGCCCGACCGCCACTTTTCCAGTATTTTTGTCCGCCCAAGGGATATGTCCGCCTAAGAGAACGGATTTTGTATGAAAATCATGGTAAAAAACTATAAAATTCGTCCGGCTAAGGGAGCTGTCCGCCTGAGGGAGCTGTTCGGCTAAGAGAGCTGTCCGCCTGAGGGAGCTGTCCGCCTGAGGGAGCTGTCCGTCTGAGGGAGCTGTCCGCCTGAGGTAGCTGTTCGGCTAAGGGAGCTGTCCGCCTGAGGGAGCTTTCCGGCTAAGAGAGCTGTCCGCCTGAGGGAGCTTTACGCGTGAGGGAGCTGTCCGGCTTAGGGAGCTGTCCACCTGAGGGAGCTGTTCGGCTAAGGGAGCTGTCCGCGAGAAGAGCTTTCACTGTACTTGTTCTATTAATCTCTGATAAATATGAATTCAATGCTATATCGCCTTGAAAGTGGCTACTGATCAAGAATATATGCTATATACATAAAGTTGTGATTTAAGCCTGACTCTGCCTTATTCTGCACATTTTCTGGCTGACTCAAAGCCAATATACCACTGTACACTCTTTGATTACGAGGCCTAAAAAGTAAAATAAATCTCATATATGGCATGGTAGTGTACAAGCATATATACTTATATAGTCTTATGCTCGAGTGTGTGGCAGAGTGTTGTCCAAATAAAATGCGATAAAACTGTGCAAAACGTTCTCGTACTCACAGTACGTCTTTTGTTTCTGCCTCCGGTTTAGCTTTGGCTTCTGTGTCCGTCTTCGTCTTCGCCGTCGACTCTTTGCCACCAAAGTGGGCGGCAGGGTCGCTGCGGGGGGTGGTTCTCTTCGCTTTCAAGCGTTGCGACGGCGCGTGGGAAAAATAGCAAACCGCGAAACTGTTGGCGTTGAATGAGCTAGATAAAAAAGGGAGAAAAACTGAGACACCGACTGCGTTATACGCTTACTTATAAACTAAGGAACGTTGTGGAATGAAACACTCACAGGCAAAAGTAAAATAAAGTAAATTGGAATTCTTTTATATGAATTAAATATTTCTAGAATTAACCTCGAGTTTCATCGGCGTAACTTTAGATTAAGTACTTGGTTGAACTAGTAAATTTAGTATATTTATTAAGAGATAACTCTCATATCGCAGTGCTTTGTGTAGGAAAATAAATGTTAGCCTCTAATGCAACATGTTATGGGAATCAAATGCTGTCGATAAAGTAGCTGCATAAATTATACATATTAGTATTTTTTTTTTTTAAATTTGTAAGTCTTTTATTGTAATAAAATATAAAAAATAAAAAAATTATTAATATGAATTATATATTTGTTTTTTTATTTTAAAAGTAAAAAAAAACAAGGGTTTAATAATATATTATTGATAATACAAAAAAATATATATATTGTATTATTACACCCTTTTGTTTGGATTTTTATTAAAAAACAAAAGTAAAAATATGTAATTCTTATAAATAATAATCTATATTTAAGTTGTATATTAATTACAATATTTTGGCAGCCGTACAAGTATAAGAATATTAAAAAAAAATATTTTTAAGTTTAATGAATTATTTTACAATTATTTTGTGAATTTGAAAGTTAGTTTTTTAACAGCATTTATTATTAAACTTCTATTTTTCTAAAATATAATATTTGTATTCAAATAATATAATAAAATATTAATATTTAATTTTTATATTACTGTCAATATTTTGACAGGCTCACAAGTATATAAATATTTGAAAAAAAAAAAATCATATTCATTGACTTATGCCTTCAGGTTTTGATTTAATCCACATTAACTTTGTGATAATTAATTTAAGTACTGTTTTTAAATTTAATGAATTTTTTTACAAGTAATTTGTGAATTTTAAAGTTAGTTTTTTAACAGAATTTATTATTAAACTTTTTTTTGTATAAAATATAATCTTTGTATTTAATTCATATAAATAAATATCCATATTTAATTTGTATACTAATGGCAATATTTTGACAGTATTTAAATATTTAAAATAAAAATCTTTTTTTTTTGCCTTTTGCTTGAATTCATTGAATTAATTTACATTAACTTTGTGATAATTAATTTAAGCACCATTTTTAAATTAAATGAAATCTTTAAAGTTATTTGAGAATTTTTAAGTTAATTTTTTATCAACATTTATTATTAAAGTTCTACATTTTTTATGAAAATCTACTTTTTGTATTTAATTTATATTAATAATAATCAATATTTAATTTTTATATTACTGTCAGTATTTTCAGAGGCGTAGAAGTATTTAAGTATTTAAAAAAAATTATTTTTAAATAAAATGAATTCTTTAAATGAATTTTAAAGATAGTATTTTAACAACATTTACTATGAATGTTCTACTTTATTTAAAATATTCTAATTTTTGTATTTAATTCGTATAAATAAATATCGATATTTATTTTTTATATTACTGTCAATATTTTGACAATCGTTCAATTATTTAAATATTACAAAAAAATCATTTTTTTAATTTATTGAATTCTTTTACAAGTAATTTGTGAATTTCCGAGGTTTTTTTTTAACAACATTTATTATTAATGCTCAACTTTATTTTTTTATAAAATCTAACCTTTGTCTAAGATATATATTTATCTCAGTTCTGCGGTGATCTGCTTTAATTGCTTCCATAACTTATCTATTCGAATTACATAAATCGTGAAAATATTTTGATTTGAGCTTTGAGTCCAGTTCTTGGACAGTTTTGCCCAGTAAACAAAATAATTGGCGCGTGGAAATTGAAAAGCTTTGAGTTTTTCTCTTTCCATTTAGTTAACACTTTTCGTTTGTTCCACCAAATTCCTCGCTACTCGAATTCAATTCCCAAGAATTTAACAAAACGGAAAAAACTGCAAATGTTTTGTGTAATACAAAACTGGAGACATTTCAAGTGCACAAAACCATTGAAAAAAAAAATGTAATAAAAATAAAAAATGCAAAAAATTTATTTTGCTGAGTGCTTATTAAATTTTGAATAGACATAATGGTATATAAATGTATAGGAATGGGTTAATAAGGTCATTCGCACAACGTTTTCACTTAATTTGATTCTTTGTTTAGTTCGATCATCATTATGTTGGCCAACAACATCATGAAGTACAAGTTTCCATAGTCCTAACCGATTTCTGCTGTGTTCAGTTGAATTTGAAACCGATGCGCAACTAAAGCAAAATTTATTTTAAAAGCTGACGGTTTTGAGGGGTTACATAGACTTAAGGAATACGCTGTAAAGTGAGCTTATATATATAAATAATATATATTATTTCTTTTTATTGACTTTTTTTAAGTAATGTTAATTTTTTTTTGTATTTTTTTACTAAAGAAAAATTAATTTAAAAAGCTGACAGTTTTTAGGGGTAACATAGACTCAAGGAATACGCTGTAAAGTGAGCTTAAGTATACAATTTTTCTTTTATTAAGTTTACACTAGTAAAGTTAATTTTTTAGAGAGCAACATTTATTTTAAAAGCTGACAGTTTTAAGGGGTAACATAGACTCACGGAATACGCTGTAAAGTGAGCTTAAAATATACATTATTTCTCCTATTAACTTTTTTTAAGTAATGTTAATTTTTTTGTAATTTTTTACTAAAGCAAAATTTAGTTTAAAAGCTGACAGTTTTTAGGGGTAACATAGACTCAAGGAATACGCTGTAAAGTGAGCTTAAATATATATTATTTCTTTTTATTGACTTATTTTAAGTAATGTTAATTTTTTTCGAATTTTTTTTTTGAACAGTAACATATTTTTAAACATTTTAACATAAATCTAAAAGTCTATTAATTACCTTTAATTCGCTGCGGCAATCTATGAGTTTATTTGATTCACTGGCGTTCGTTGAACTTACTTTAAATTCCACTACTATTTATTTATTTAATTTGTTTATTAGCAATATTATACTTATTGACGGTGTCTGCTTGTGCCTGCTATTTGACATGAACTTGTGTTATTTTTTCCATTTTATTTAGTTTTATATTGTAGTTCAGCTTTTCCTGTGTTTGAGTTCAATATTTACTTAAGTTAAATTCCTAAGTTTCGTCATGACGTCATAACTTTAAACAGCTGTTGAGTTTTAGAGCGAGAAAAAAATCTTTTTTTCAGTAGTTAAAGTTCATAAACGTTTCACTGGCAGCTGAATAATTTGTGCGCCTCATTCGCTCTCTCTTTCTACTTAGTTTCCATCGCTTTTGTCTGAATTCTTCTAGTTATTTGCCCTTTCGTGTGATTCTTAAACGTTTTCCAATCGAGAAGGAAACCTTTTTTGAGTAGCTAAAAAGTTCATAAACGTTTCACTGGCAGCTGAATAATTTCTACACCCAACTCGCTCTCTTTCTATTTGATTTCCTTCGCTTTTGACTGAATTATTTTACAATTCTTTTACTCATTTGCCCCTTCGTGTGTTTCTTGAACGTTTCACAGTCTTCTGATTGATTGGAGTGCCCATATGCCACCATAAATTGATGGTAGCTAATTTATTGTTGATCACAATAAATTTATCAAGCTGATAACTTAATGTTATTATGCAAACAACCCTACGTTTTACAATTTATTTATTTTCATATATTTTTTTGTATTGCCCGTGAAAGCTTCAATTACATTTCCATAATTAAAATTGACAAATTTTGTGAGTCTTGCAAAAAGTGCAATGAAATGTTCAATAACAAAAGGTAGTAATAATAATATTATTAAAGTAAGTAAACTAAGAAGCAAAGTGTACAAAACAAAAAAGAAGAAGGGGGAATGACTGAAGAATTACTGCGTAGATTGGCTTTTTTGGTGTTTTATTTTGGTATCTTTTTTTGGTTTTTTTTTGGCTTTTTTTTTTTTTTTGTTTTTTTTTTGTGTTTTGTATAGCAAGTGTCAGCGGATTTTGGACAGCCAGAAATTGTTTGGTAAAAGCCAAAAGCAAAGCCAAAGCAAAAGGCATTGGCATTGGCAATGGAAACTCGATGGAACCTAATGGAATCAACAGCTAATTGCGACGCGAATTAACAGCGGGATCTTCTTTCTCCCCTTGTACTCGCTCTGCTGTCCGTCAATGGCTGGCAAAAGTGCTACGAAGGCCATTTCGTTGGGGCCGCAGGAAATGTCACCTTATACCCTATACTCGTAGACACAGCCCAAAAAAAAAACCGTTGACGTTGCACGCCCCAAGAAAAGACAAAACATTTAACAAAAAATCGAATTTGGTAGCATTTTTGGCTCTGTTCGATTTCCATTTTTTTGACCACGCAAAAGGGAATAGTAAAGGGTGTTTTAGGTGTGGCAGAAAAGAAATGTGGACGACTAAACTGAGAAGATATAGCGATAGCCGTATGTATATCCTACATCTCAAAGGTTTGGAGTAATCCAATTTAACTCATATAGCATTATTTAAGACTCGTATCACGAGAATGTTGGGTCTGCAAACACTCAAACAAATCATTTTCCAAATACAGTAAAGGCTCTACTCGCGGACAGCTCTCTCAGGCGGACAGCTACCTCAAGCGGACAGCTCCCTCAGGCGGACAGCTCCCTCAGGCGGACAGCTGCTCAGGCGGACAGCACCCTCAGGCGGACAGCTCCCTCAGACGGACAGCTCCCTCAGGCGGACAGCTGCTTCAGGCGGACAGCTCCCTTAGCCGGACGAATTTTATAGTTTTTAAGCATGGTTTTCATACAAAATCCGTTCTCTTGGGCGGATATCTCCCTTGGCCGGACAAATATACTGTAAGCGTGGCTGTCCGGCCAAGGGAGCGTTCACTGTAGCATATTTTGTCAGGTATCGGCGGGCTATGACGTAAATCAATTACAGTTTAAATAGGTTTAGGCGCAGTTCTAAGTCTGGAAAACTTTCTATCATATTGATTATATAAGCACAGGGTCTTTTACAGTCCACTTCCTGAGCTGTAGCTTTTCCTACTAGTTTTTTTTTTATTAAGTTTCTGCTGCGCAGTTGGCTATATGTTTTGGGCCATCACTTGCTTCTCTGATTTTTATGGCCGCGCATAAAAGCATAATTACAGCCACTCAGACACTATTTGTCTCGTCTCTTCTGCTCTGCAGTTGTAGCTGTATCTATAGACTAGAGTCTAGAGACTACAGACTGCCTCGATATTACTCGCATCGATATGAATTAGTTAAGTGACAAAATTTTATTTACAGTTTTTCAATTTCCATTTCAGCTGCACACGCACTTGATCAACACTGACACGCAGTGTTGACTAATGCGGCATTTAACTACACCCACACACTTCCCATTAATTTCATGCTCCTCACTTTTCATTTCCTAGAAAAAGCCCAAAAATTTGCTCTGATTTGACTCGACAGTCCAAAAGATTACGATTTATAGTTTTCGTCGAAAAAATTCTATTTTATTTTGTGTAAAATGCAGATTGTAAATTAAAAAAAAAAAAAAAAAAATAAAACGCCACACGTGTAGCATTATAGCCACATTCAAATGCCAAAGTCTATTTATACAGACAACAATTAGAATTATGGTTGCGGGGGTGTGCGATCAAGTTGAAGTGACCAAAAATAAATCTACAAAAAAATGTCACAAAAAAAAAGAAATAATTTAAAAAAAAAAAACTTGAAATTAGCATGAAATAATAAATTAAATGCTGGCAAAAAAAAAAAAACTTTTTAGTCCAATATACTTCGGACTGGCGCCGAGAGAATTTCATCAGCCAACTTGAGTTTGTGTCTGTACTAGTTGGGAATTATAAGCACGCATAATTGCTGTAATTTCTTTTAAGATTTGGCTTCAAATTTGGCGCATCATAAGTTAATTTTTGGTTTATTATTCATTGACTTTTGATCTTCTAACTTTGTTTCTTCATGACTTTCCCTCTACTCCGGGCTGAAGTTCATCTGAAGTTTGATTTCGTTTTTTTCGAAAGTCGCTGTCAATTGCTGCTGCTTCTCCTCTTTTGGCGTACTCAACTGCAGTCTCTCTTTCTCTCTCTTTCACTCTCTGTCACTCTCTGAATTCCATTTCTCTCCATTTTTAGAGGCTGCCCCCTAGCTGTGGTTTTACAACCTGCTATTTGAACCGGTCTTTGCCTGTCATATCTCTGTTTGCATTTTCATCTGTCTAACGAAAGGCCAGGTCAATCTTGAGTCTTCCAGACTCATTAAAAGGCATACAAAATATACATATATGTTGACTAAAATATATTAAATCAATTGGGCAGTTTAACAAGTTGGAGGCCACGTTATCTCTAAGGTTCTAAGAAATACCAATGTATCTCTATCTGCATGAAACCTCATTTGTGTAAGAAATTCTTAAATTTAAGTCTACACTTCAAGTAGTATCTTTTCTTAGTAATATATATTTAAATATTTATAATTTAAGCGTATAAATATGCTTAGATTTTATTATTTTAAAAATACCTAAAAATAAATCTTTTGTTCAGCTGATAACAGTAGTATAAAGCTACTTTTAGTTAGATAAATTAGATACATTTCAAGCTGTATCTGTTTTTAACACCAACAATAAATTGTATCTTTTATGCTTAACTTTAAATTTAAATGTATCTTTATTTACTTAATATTTTATGCACTTACTGTGCATCTTCTGTTATGTATCTTGTATCTTCAGCTATGTTTGAACTGCAGCACTACTGCATTTGTATCTTTTGCATAATAAAATATTTCCAGACTTGTATCTAAAGCCAAATCTCTTAAGTTTTGTTGTATCTTTTGTATTTGTACTATTATATAAAGCTACTAGATACGTTTTAAGTTGTATCAACACCAACAATAAATTCAATCTTTTATGCCTAACTTTAAACCTAGATGTATCTTTATTTACTTAATATTTTATGCACTTGTGAAAACATGTGTTTCTGGGCATCTTCCGTTATGTATCTTGTATCTTCAGCTATGTTTGAACTGCAGCACTACTGCATTTGTATCTTTTGCATAATAAAATATTTCCAGATTGGTATCTTAAGCCAAATTTCTTAAGTTTTGTTGTATCTTTTGTGTTTGTATCTTTTGGATAATAAAACATTTCTAGTTTTCTATCATAAGCCAAATCTATTAAGTTTACTCGTATCTTTTAGTTACTATGGGACCACAAGCATATCCTTCTGTGCGACTAAATGCGTATCTTTTGCTGTGAGTATCTTATCGTCGCGCAGTGCGCACAAGTACATCCTTATCTGTGTCTGTTTATATATATACCCATTTGTATCTTTTACTTCAAATATTGCGACAAGAGTATCTTTTATTCCTGTGTGACCAGAATTTTTGATTTATATCTCTATTTGTATCTTGAGTGTCGAGTATCTTGCTATCTCTGTGTGTGTCCTTATGTGCATATCTAACATATTTATGTCTATATTTATATCTTTAACTATTACATTAAGGTAATGAGTGTCTGGTGATCGCTTTATGACCACAATCGCATATCTCTTTGTGTATTTTTAGGCAATACATATACTGACAGACACATACTGACCATGGCTGGACATATGTATCTTCAATTTGCGCGCACTTTATGCCTGCGCGCTTGATAAAGATACACACCCATCCGTGTTGTGGCATGCAGCATTTCCATAGTTGCTACTCGAGCCACAGCCAAGTTATTTATTTTGCGACATTTTGGCATCAAATCAAAAATTTGTACATAAACTATTTTTGAAGAGAAGTCGGGCCATCTCATCCTATCTTCTCTGCCATTCCATGTCGAGCTATTGTAGATCAGACCAGTACAGAGCGAGATGGACACAGAGACAGTGTAAACAGAGTGGGAGCAAGAGAGAGAGAGAGAGAGAGCAGGGGGCATTGGGGCCAAAGGAATGGATTAGTTAGAGTCAACGGCTGGCGACTAAAACGTTTTGTTTTGGATTTATGTGATTTTGATGGAATCAGTCGGCGGCAAACGGCGCCGCCATCCAAAAATAAGTTAAACCGACAACCGGCAACCAAAAAGCGACCAGGAAGCAACACAAATTTTTCAAAGATATATCAAGCACACCAACGCTATGGATACCCTAATAAAGTGTTGAATTTAATTTTTGGAAACTGATTTTTATGCAGTCGTTGATATACAACTGTTATTTAACTTTAAGCATCGAAAAAACTTACAAATCTAGACATAATCAAAAAATTTATAATTATTTATTATAGCTCATATTGTCAGCTTTCCATTGATGTGCATAAAAGGTTATTAAATATAAAACTAAAATATTTTTATTTAATTAAGAGAGAGAAGCTTCCAATTATATTTATATTTTATTTTATATTTTATATTATAAATATAATTAATATAATATTTTATTGTGTTTTATAAGCGTTTTAGCATATTTTTTAATTAATTTGTTTGTGTATTTATCGCCTATTTTAGCTCATTCCGCCAGGAGCCTAGCCTTGAAATAAACTGCGGAAAGTTCCTCAGTTTTGTGAACACTCTGGATCAAGTTACTCCACAAACTCTCTTTTGGATTGAGATCAGTTGATTTGCGTGGAGTTTTCATTACTTTTGCGTCTTTGTATTGGAATCCAGATGATATTTTGTGGGCTTTATGTAGTGTAGTCTTCAGTTTTACAATATTTTTTATATGATTTAGAATAAAGGGCACAAACAATAATATGTAGTTTGAATTTTGCGATAATTTCATGAAAGCCGAATTTTTAATTAATTTAATTAGAATATTCAAAGAGATACGATGTTAATAATGTGATCATAAAATAATATTTTTTAATGAGTGTTTATTTATTTTAATATTATTTATATATTTTAAAATTAGACATAAATATTTTTATACATATTTTTAAAGGTAAAGACAAGTAATTGTCATAAAGAAAATAAAATGAATTTGGTCTTAGATTATATAAATAAATAATTACGAAAAGAAATATTTTCCTTATAATTAATTATTATTTTGAAAGGTAGTACAGTGGAATCCGGTTATAACGACACTCAAGGGGCCCACGATTTTACGTCGTTATACCCGGTAGACGCTTTCACCGAAACGAGCAAAGAAAAAAAAGCTTGTATGGGGACCAAACAAGTCATCGAATTTTCGTCGCAATGACCGGACGGACGCTTTAAGCGGAGTCGGTTTAACCGGATTTCACTGTATTTACGAAAAAAAATATTTTCTTCATAATTAATTATGATTTTGAAAGATAAAGTAATTGTAATAAAGAAAATCAATATTCGATCGCAAATTTATCATTTCAGAGTTTGGCTAAAAATATTTTTTTAAACTTTAGTTATGTAAACTTTATGATCTCTAATGCTTAACAAATTGAATGCTAAAATGAAAATACCCTTGTCCGAATAGTTAGAGTAAAAGATATAGCAGCATAGCTGCGACTAAGCAACAGTAGGAGATGTGGATATTTATGGTTAATCATATTTTAGCCACATTGGAAAGACGTACATAGTTATGTACTCGCCGGTATTTAAACATTTAAACAATAAGTAGATAAATGCCTCAAGCAGCTGTTGAACCCAAAAAAACTCAAAACTTAAAGAACACGGAAAAAGACATGTGTCCCAAATTTGTCAATTCTAAATTTACCTAGTTCGGATGTTAAATTTTGATTTGATTTAGCGCTGATCTTCTGATTTTGCTTTGAGTTTCTAATTTCAAACCCAATTTCAATCACAATCACAATTAAAATTACAATCGCTTTGCAAATATTTGAGCGTAAGTTTGAAATGCAAACATTAATCTCCATGGAGCAGCTTCAAGTTAGATACTCATCCCACACACACACGCACACACACCAAGACACACTCATCTAATCACTCAAAGATATATTTGGTCTCGTGCTGTTGCTGTCAACATTTGCATATCACTTTCGTTGAAGTAAATGAATTGGACGAGCCATTTCTCAAAGATCATTCACTTTGCTTTCATACAGCAATCAAAGGTTTTTCTCAGCAGAATTTTTTGCTTGAATATTGACTCACGAAAATATTATTTTATTATGCCTAAGAAAACTTAAAATAAGTAAAAAAAAACTTATTCTTTAATAATTTTTTTAAATTATGCATATTTCAGTTGATCTAGTTGGATTTTTCTGGGTTTTTCCCAATCCTCACAACAAATGTTGGTTAAATTTCTTTTCTTTTCATTAACAGTTTAATTAATTAATTTATCCATTTAATTAACAAATATTTTTGAATACTTTCAGTTAAAATAAACTTTATTATAGCCATTAATATTAATTTTACTACAACATATTACCTTATTATTTGGTTAAAACTCGCGACTGCTCTTAGTTTGCGTTAATAAATCAATAAAAATCTTTCTAAGATTCCTTAACACACAGTTCTCAGTTAGGTATAAAATGAGTGTATTTCTGAACTAATCTGCACATTAAAATATTTTTTAAACCCAATTTTAATATGTCTATTCAATGAAAGCTCCCTTGGCCGGACAGCCACGATTCCAGTATTTTTACCCAAACAAAAGAGATTTTGTATGAAACGGATTTTGTATAAAAATCGTGACAAGAAACAAAAAACTTTGTCCGGCTAAGGGAGCTGTCCGCCTGATGGAGCTGTCCGCGAGTAGAGCTTTCACTGTAGAAAGAACAATTTTGAGAACTTTGCGTACTTCGTTTTACTCAGTGTTACAGTTTAATTTTTTTTAAGCTGTATTTTAAAATTTAAAAACTTAATTTTTTATGACTTTTTAAGTTTTTTTTATTGAAATTGTTTTTTGTAAACTTACTAGTTCTTTGGCGACAGCTGTGTACAAAATAAATAAATTAAAATTTGACTGTCGTTCAATTTAAATTAACTTCTAGTGATCAGTCTTAAAAATGGTGATTAAGTTCTGTACTATTGAAAATAAATTTTAAAAATTTGTATTTAATTTTTTTTTAATAGTATAATAGTTTTATTTTATCGTTTCATTCCTCAGAACTTAAAAACACATTTCAGATTTCTGTGACTGTTATATTTTTTATTTATAATTAATTTTAGAAGTTTAGTTGTCAAAACTAAAAGTATCTTAAGTTTTGTTTTTTTGTAAAAGAATTGTTACTATTTGATCAATCCAAAGGGCTTCCAGTATAGGCTGTTCTCAATTGAAGGATTTATAGGTGTTACAAATGTGATAGTCATGATTTATCGCATGTAAATGATAAGTTCGAGAATTGCCCTCTGAATGATTGCACACAGTGTAAATTGTACAGTGTACACTGGCTAACGTAATCTGTAGATGATAATTTCTTTTGCTGCTTGTTGCTCCTGCTTCTCTCCTGCGTTATAGCTGATCTTGTGCCGAGTTTTAAGACCCTGTACTTAAATAGAGCAGAGGTATATAAAGTAAATCGTAGAAAGGTGCGTAAGCGTTAAATTTTTATTGATTCTACTTAGTGAAATCGGATAACTATAACTGCTATATACAGTAATAGCTCCCTTGGCCGGACAGCCACAGTTCCAGTATTTTTGTCCGCCCAAGGGAGATGTCCGCCTAAGAGAACGGAATTTATATGAAAATCATGCTTAAAAACTATGAAATTCGTCCGGCTAAGGGAGCTGTCCGCCTGAGGCAGCTGTCCGGCTTAGGGAACTGTCCGCCTGAGGGAGCTAACCGCCTGAGCGAGCTGTTCGGCTAAGGGGGCTGTCCGCTTGAGGGAGCTGTCCGCCTGTGGGAACTGTCCGCCAGAGGCAGCTGTCCGCGAGTAGCGCTTTCACTGTAGTTTGGAAAACTTTTGATTATGTAAATGGCTTTCTTAGTTTGGGTACGAGGTCTTTTACAGTCGCCTCGCTCTAGTGTAGCCTTAACTATTAGTTTATTTGACAGACGTGAGAATTTTGTGAGCAAACAAAGCGGACAAACATACAGATACAGATACACACACGCACACACACTTTAATGCACTTGATAACGGAGCATATCTAAGCAAACACACACACACACCACTAATACTATGACAAAATGGACACAAAATGTTTGGGTTTTTTATTTCTGTAACAGCTGATATCACATACACTCGAGTTTTATTTTTTTCCTATTTTTTGTTTGTGGGAATTCTTATTTGATTTGCTTTATTTGCCCGAAGAAGAAAACCAAAAATAAAATAAAAGTCGTAGAAGAAGTTGGCCAAGAAGTAATACAAATGTCTAGTCTTATCGCAGCCAGAGAGAGGGAGATAGAAAAACACTTGACGATCTGTTGGTATGTGCGTGTGTGTGTGTGAGTGTGTGTGCAACATAGGTTTCAGAGTGTGTGTAGAGCGCTCTAATTTCATGATTACACTGAGCGACCTGCTTGCTGTCATAACTTTTAAAACCTGCCATACATCAGCTAGCAGTGGAAAAGAGATGGAAAGAGAGGAGAAGAGAGAGAGGGGAGTAGTGGACTCAAGCTCAACGTTTGCTCAAGAGATTAGCATTCGCTTTTTATTGGATTAGCCGTCAAATGCAACCAAATGCATTTTTCTACAGCGACATCTTGAGATCGTCGAAAAAAGAAAAAAAAACCAACACTCGGATGTGTGCAGCGCACACTTTGCCAATTGTTCAGTTGGAGATACACAGGCACAGCTTGAGATACTTCAGAGTTATGTACATAGATACACAAGAAGTACGCTTGGATCATAATTACACAAGTGTCGTCAAAAAGGCAGCAGTACCGAAAGAATGAGAAAAATTTGAAGAAAATGCAAACAACGCAACATGTGTAAACAGAAAGAAAAATAAAAATTAATAAAAATATGTTACTGAATGATCGACGTAGAGATATTCTAAAAAGCAGAGAAACCTTTTGATAAGACTTGAATTGGAAAATAATTTCGAAGCTAAGAAAATAACAATGAAATAAAACCAACCTCCGAAAGCAGCTGAAAAGTGGTGTTTCTACAAACCCTCATTACAAGCCTAAGTACAGGGTATAACACCAAAAAGGTGAAGCAAAGAAAATGAGTGGAAATTTATACAAATTTTGATTCGATAAAGTTAAATACAATAAATATTAGCTCCAAATAAATCAGCGGCATAAATTGTAACCTGCAACCGATCAGTGTAGGGTTAAAAGACGGTTGTGTGATCATGGTAGAGGTTTATACCTAGCATAGATTTGGGTTAAGTGCTTCAATCATTTGAGATCATTTGCACCAAGTGAGTGTCGCTACGCTTGATATACGACAAATTGTTGTGGGTACATTTTGAGGGTGTTACCACGCAAGCGGTTGCAAGGTGTCGCTCGGTTTAGGTATAGGCCTAAGACGGTTTGGAAAATTTATGATTGATTTGTCCGCGCTATTAAGATTGCATATCGGCCTGGCAACGACGACGCGACAGGGTCTTAAAGACCAAAGCCCCTGTCATAAACTATCTAAAAAGAGAGCGCGGTACAACGTTGGCAAACCGTTCATGGACGGTTCCGGTGTGGTAGTGCTGTAGTAAGGTGGTCGATAGGCCTACCAAATGGTGTACACCTCACTCGCAGTGCTGACAAGTTGGCCTTTTTTTTAAGTAAATTTTTTATTTTTAGAAGGGGTTTAATTTTTGTAGTATTAAGTTAGCAAATAAAATTTAACGAAATCGGTAAAAAATCTATTGAAATATTGTATTTATATATTCAAGACTAAATTAAGTACACTGAATTAATTTTTTAAAACACGTTCCCTTATTTAAAAGTTTTTATATTAACATAATTATAGTTGGTTAAGATTTGTAATTATAGATAAAGATTGGATTTAGTTTTTAATTGTTCTGGTTCCTTTTATGTTATTAGACAGTATATTTTTTTTATATTTGATTTTTAGGAGAGCCTTTTCAGCCTTTTTTGTATTTTTATTTTAGGAGGCCCTTTTTAGCCTTTTTTTTAACCAATTATTGCCAGCACTACTCTACATACTCCACGCATAAATATATGTATTTTTATTTATATTTATATTTGTGTGCATACACTTCTTCATTGCCTTGATAAATTCATTTTTAATCAATGTAACGACGCAAAGTTTTTTATTTTATTTTTTTTTTTTGTAGGTGAATACTGGAATGGGGCTTATCGTGCGCTGCAGTTGTTGGTTCTAGTTGCAATATGGCTTAGTTAAGATCGCTTCCATTTCGAATCTTGCCACAAATTGTTGCATGTGTTTGTGTGTGTGTGTGTGTGTGTGTAAGTGTGTGTGTCTGTCTGTGTCTTGGTATTCAATCTAATCTAATCGAACTACTCGTACTTTCGTTTCAATGGCCGCGCTTGACCTCGCGCGCTTTAAAACTACAACTGCTGGCACCCTATCTCACTCCCTCTCCCACTCTCTCCCTCTTAGTTGCTCCGTCTCTTTCTTAGCTCATAATGTAATGAAAATCATAAAAAATTAGACGCAATCATACACTCTCACACACACATACACACAGAGGCAGCTCCATAAGCTTATCACTATTTATTAGCATTTATGTATACACTGTGCGAAAAAATATTTAAAATAATTAAAAAAATGATTAAAAATATGCCCAAGCGCTTAGGTGTTACTCTAAAAAAACAAAGGGTATCACACAAAATATTAAAATAATTTATATTTTCCTTTAAAACATTGTTTCTTTTGTTAAAAATACTAAAAAAACGAATGTTAAAGTAAGGCTAAATTTAAAGTGATTTTTTCATTTATTAAATATTTATTTATAAGTTTTATATTTAGTAACCTTTTATGCACATTATTAAAAAGGTGACATTCTAAACTTAAGTAAATAATTTTAAGGTTTATTAATTTGTATAGAATTATTAGTTTTTTTTCTTGCTCAAAGTTGAATAAAAAACCGCATATTAAAATGATACACTGTAGTAAACTTCCGTTAATGGTTTCATTTATGTAACATAGTCAATATCTTTTAAATTGTAGTTAAGAAACATAAAGTTAATTTTAGTTAGTTTTAAGCTTTAAGTTATGATAGAAAAACACCGCTTTTTTCTTGAGTGTATGGCTTTGACTTCTTTTGACTTGTATTTAAAATGACTCATTTTTTTTGTATTTTATTTTCAGCATAATTATTTATATATTTTAAATTCCAAGAAAGTATCTACTATCTATCTAAAATATAGTGTTAATCTCCATGTGTTTAGGGCGATATACAAAAATCTAAATACTAACAAGTAACAAAGGTTACTGTCGAGCGAGCCGACTCTAAAAGACCCTGTGCTCGTTCTACCATACGAAAAAGCAATTTTTGATCGATATTTCCTATTGGTACTATAGGCTATAGTTGTCAGATTCGAATACAAACTAGGTGGGTTTTAATGGTATAATAAACATAATGTGTCATGATAGCTCTATGTCACGATAGCTCTTATAGTTGCTAGGTTATTTACGGTCGGTAGAGGGCGTGACGTCAATTTGAAATAAATCTGATCTTCATGATATATAGTATAGGGGCACTTTTTTTCTTCCAAATTTGGTGGCTCTAGCTCTTATATTCCCGAAGATCAGGTGTTCTGACAGACGAGCGGCTTTATTTGTCTAAAATT
Source organism: Drosophila dunni (assembly GCA_018152125.1). Lineage (NCBI taxonomy): Eukaryota > Metazoa > Arthropoda > Insecta > Diptera > Drosophilidae > Drosophila > Drosophila dunni. The sequence goes on along the minus strand of JAECXC010004147.1, from coordinate 12,461,511 downwards.
TCTAATGAATCTACTAAAGTACTAGATAAATACTACGAATTCAAGCTAAATGTCGATATTTTTTAAAAATTGATGCTTCCAGTTTTTTATACTCAATAATAAGTAAAGTGAAAGCTCTACTCGCGGACAGCTCCCTTAGAAGTCGAATTTTATAGATTTCTTAGGCGGACATCTCCCTTGGGCGGACAAAAATACTGAAACCGTGGCTGTCCGGCCAACTGAGCTTTCACTGTACTTGAAACGAAATCGTCTTTCTACTTCCACAATGCCTTATGAATCAACTGAATACTTATGGCTAATTATGCTAATGCTGCTGACTAAGTGAAATAATTAAGAACTGTGTTCAATACTCAATTGTTATAGTACAATTTGGGCTTAGATGGACGGCAGTTCATAGTGTATAGACGAGTGTACTTAGAGCCGCTTCGTCGTACAGTTTTAAATGGAACTTGAAATGCCATTTGCTGATTAATTTTATGTTTCAAGCGCAAGTCAAACGTCAAGGGAATAAACGAAACGAAGAAAATGTACATTTAAATTTGAACGGAAATCAAATAAAATTATTGGGTGAATTATCAGTAATTTGTGTGTGTGTGTGTGTGTGTGTATTGCGTCAAAAGCAATGAGCCCAACTGATTAAGGGCTGGCAAAAGTAGTGTAAAGTACGAAACAAAAATGAAATTTGCGAAACTAAATGATTCATTGAGTTCGTAAAAGTTCGATTATGGAATTTTACAATCAATACTTGTTGGATTTAATTTAGTATATAGTATATATGTATTTGTATATATGTGTGTAATAATTTTATGTTGATTGGATTCTGGTTTTTTTGGATTTTAAGAACGCTACAGCACGCGCTTTGCTTTGAAGGTCTTAATCAATATAAGATCTTGAGGCAGAGACACAAAATTTGAACCACATACCAGAAATGCCTAGGCCTCGGAGAGGGAAAGGCAGCCAGAAAGGGAGGCAGGGAGAGAGGGAGTGTGAGAGAGATGGGAAGCAAGAGAATACCAAATTGCTAAACGACACTAATCTACGATTTATTTAAATAAATGCCAACAACAACAATAGGGCTCAAAATGTACCTGTTAGCCAGGTTTCCAGAGACTCTGAAAAGCCGTACAATCTCCAGGCCTAGCTCAATGTATTTGCATCTTTGAGTGTGTGTATCTTTTAGTCTCTGCTTGTCGCTGTCTCGCTCTGTCTTGGGCTTGATTGCTACTTTCTTGGTACCTGTTCAACTCGGTCTGTCTGTCTGTTCGTTCGACCGTCCGTCCGTCCGTTTATCTGGCCAGGCTTCAAAGTGTTCAAACAGAATTTAGCCGACAATTAATACGGCGCTGAGCTGATGGAGATTTTTTGGTTGTGATTTTTGGTTTTTCTCCGTTTTTCAGTTTGAAGTCTTTTAGTTTTCAGTTTGTAGTTCGTAGTTTATAGTTGATAGTTTACGGACCTAAATTTTGTTATGGGCGTTATGCTTATGAGCACACACGGTTTGCGCATACTTAAAGATACACAGATACAATAGCGTCAGCTTCGCTCGCGTGACTATCTTTAGCTCTGGCTCTCTCACTCTTTTGCACCCTTTGCACAAACGAGGCATATATTAATTTAATGAATGAGTTAATACTGAATTCGCAGAATTGCCAATATTATAAAAGAACACAGCGGCAAATACATTAGCATACAGCTACAGCTACAGCATGACATATAGATACATTTTTGCTTAGATCATTGAACCGCAAGAACTAAAATAGAAAGCATATACATTGACACTTGATTAATATCCAATAAGCGACATTTCATTTCCATCAGGATCATGTTATTTCTGTCTGGGGAAAGATCACAATGTAACATCATATCATTGGCCTCGTTAAGATCGTTAACGTTGGCCATAAATGTCATGCATTTTGTACACAAAACTATTTATATCCGCAAACAAAACATGAAACAAGGTAAAAACTGTTACGATTCAATGTCCAAAGTCTCGACACTGTACTCGTAAATATTTACTTGATTCTTTGCCAGCTAAATGAGCGATTATTTCTGTATTGAGCTCACTGCACTTTTCATGAGATACTCTACCATTTATGCAATCGAGGATCGATGCTGATCACACTGGACTGTCAGTATTATTGATGAAGATCGAGGAAACTGGTAGGATAAGATTAAACTATAGTATTTAAACATTATCGCTTTAGAAAGATAATGAAGCCTCAGTACTGTAGATCTCATTAAAAGAGTCAATGTAACTACTCCTCAAAGATACATTTATCTGCCCACTTGGTAACTGAATCAGTTATTAATGTTTTTAATGGAATTTCCATAAAAATTTATAGATAGTATAAATATGAAGATGAAGCTCAATGAAACTGGTAAGACACGATTAAATTAAGTATTTAAACTTTTTCTGTCTAGAAAGATAATGAAGCCTCAGTACTATAAAACTCATTAAAAGATCACTTTGTTGAAAAACAGATTCAACTATAAAGATACATTTATCTGCTCACTTGGTAACTGAATCAGCAATCAATGTATCTAATCAAAATTTACATAAATATTTATAGATAGTATAAAAATATAAAGATGAAGATCAGTGAAACTGGTAAAACTTATTTTATCTAGAAAGAAAATGAAGCCTTAGTACTGTAGATCTCATTAAAATATCGCTTTGTTGGAAAACTAATTCTATGTAACTATAAGATACATCTGTAAAGATACATTTATCTGCTTACTTGGTAACTGAATCAGTAATCAATGTATCTAATGAAATTTACTTAAAATTTATAGATAGTATAAAAATATAAAGATGAAGATCAGTGAAACTGGTAAAACTTCTTTTATCTAGAAAGAAAATGAAGCCCTAGTACTGTAGATCTCATTAAAATATCACATTGTTGAAAACTGATTCCATGTAACTACCCTATAAAGATACATTTATCTGCTCACTTGGTAACTGAATCAGTAATCAATGTATCTATTAAAAATTTACATAAAAATTGATATGCGATCGGTTTTTCTACCAAGTGATCATGTTGGAATAACAATGATAATAGCATCAGTAAACAATGTTCAAACAAGACTATACCTAAACAAATTTTTACTTAAACTAATCCTATGTATACACCTGCGATCGGCTTGTAATCTCTGTGGATCAGCGACACGAACTGACTTAAAAGCTGACTAAAACTTAGCATAAACGATCATACTAATCAGCCAAGTAACCTCATTTGAAGAACAAAAGTTGATCCTCAACTAATTTATACAGTTTTCAGTTGGATGAAATCAATAGCAAATAAAAGATGTTTAATGATCATGAAAACAAACACAGATGTGAGTTAAATAAAAAAAAATACTACGATCATTGATCATTTAAACGATATCTCAACAGACTTGTTTATTTGATTGATTTGTAAAACAGATCATCAGCTAATCAGACTTAGGATCAGCTACAAAAGATTAATAATTTAGCCAAATACAACAACTTTGATAGATCCAACTGTTTTGCTGATTTTACGATCACGTCTACGATCGCTATCGATAATTTCCAATTTTGTATTCATGCACTCAATCAATCTGGCACACAATGTTCCAAATTTGAGCAATGATCTCTGAACCGTAGAACACACAACTAGTCCAAAAATAAAAATAGTTGCTCATTATCTTTATAGCGAGGGTCTGGAAGTCGAAATTTCAGATTAACCCCCAAGCAACTATCTCCAGATATCGAATGTTCAAGTCCAATAGCGCTTTAGGTCGGTTCAAATTCGAATCGAACTTCGAATTGGTTTAGTTTTAGTTTATGCTGATGATACGATATCATGACACACACACACACACATACATAAGCCCATGTGTGTGTATATATATTTATTTCCTTATTTCTTTGGGTAAGTTTAGTTAGTGTCCGTGGTATGTGTTGCCAACTGTCGCTCTTTTTATCAAAACAAATAAAAAACGGCCTAAAACTAATAGTAAAATTAACTAGTTGGAAAGTTAAAGTTGTGTGAAGCGACTTTGAAAGACCCTGTAGTCTTTTTGTAGCTATTAGGAAATCAAAAGTGTTTCAACCTACTTATTTATTGTATTTATTCTGTCCAAATTTGGTCAGGGCACATAAAATATTTGGTTTGAATAGCTGTTTTTCAGCCAGTTTATCCGACTAAACTTATAGACCCCCTTAGTCTTTTTTAGCCAGTTTTCCATAGCCAGACTTATACACCCCCTTAGTCTTTTTCAGCCAGTGTCCCTTTAGACCCCTTTAGGCCCCTTTAGGCCACTTTAGGCCCCTTTAGACTGTTACTGCCAGTTTTTTCCAACCAAACTTATACACCCCCTTAGATCTTTTCTTCCAGCGTTATCTTATCAAACTTATACACCCCTTAGACAGTTAAACTTAGTTTTTCCTGACCAAACTTAAACACCCTATTAGTTTCTTTAAGCCAGTTTTTCCCAACCAAACTTATACACCCCCTTAGCTCTTTTCAGCAAGTTTTTTCTGACCAAACTTAAACACCCCACTAATCAATCTCTTACACTCCCTAAGTAATTTTCAGCCAGTGTCTTCTGACCAACCTTATACACCCCTTTAGTCTTGTTCAGCACAGGGCCACCAAAAAACTGCTCAAAATGCTTGGCAGTTATGTCATTGCTCCCAAAAATCAAACAAAACGATCGCTTCGATCGATCTAATGTTGATCTTGGTTAGGACCACAATGTTATCCAATATTTGGCCAGCCATCGGCGATTCAAACACCACTCGATCCGCAATTGCCCAAGCTCCGTTCAACACCAACTAATTATAAACCATTTCAAGTTTATTGAGCAAATGTTTGCCCTCAAACAAAATGTATGCAAAATGCTCACAGTAAAAAATACAAAAACTAAAACAACAAAAAGCTAAATACCAAAAAAAACTACGAATACATATATAACTTTTGTGGCTTAATTCTCAAGGCTTTCATATAGTTGTGTTTTGCTTTAAATACCCTGTACTTAAAGGTTGAACTTTGGGCCACAACTTTCGCAACTGTTTGCTGAAGATAATACTGTATTTAGGTGTAGAATTTGTGGTGAAGTATTTAACTATTTATTTGCGATCTGCTAAAAATGAATTATAAACTTTAGATATGTGTCCAGCATTAATATAGTATTTTTTTTATAATATAAATATATTTTTGTAATTAAAATTATTATTAAAATTACATTTCTTATGTTAGTCGTTCTTTTTGGGGTTATAAAATATGTTAAAAAATATTTTTTTAATACAGTGGAATCCGGTTATAACGACTCTGCTTAAAGCGTCCGTCGGGTCATTGCGACGAAAATTCGATGACTTGTTTGGTCCCCACACAAGCTTTTTTTCTTTGCTCGTTTCGGTTAAAGCGTCTACCGGGTATAACGACGTAAAATCGTCGGTCCCTTGAGTGTCGTTATAACCGGATTCCACTGTATTTACCTTTATCAGTTTTCTTGTCTGTTTTAATAGGCCCAGTGAAAGCTCTACTCGCGGACAGCTCCCTCTGGCGGAAAGCTCCCTTAGCCGGACGAATTTTATAGATTTTTTGCATGAGTTTCTTACAAAATCCGTTCTCTTAGGCGGACATCTCCCTTGGGCGGACAAAAATACTGGAACCGTGGCTGTCCGGCCAATGGAGCTTTCAGCAAGCGCTCAGTAAATGGAATTTAAAACACATTTAATAGAAATAGATATATTACAAAAAATACACTTATATGTTCTTTATTATGCTTATATTTTTAACTTATTTTAAAAACTTTTAGAGAAATTAAAATTTATGAAAATTATTACCTTGCCTTCTTGTTTCAAACTCCAACTTCTAGCGTATCTTTTAGTCGAGCTAGCGCTTACTCTCAATTGTTAACGTTTTCAAACACCTTTTTATGGGTTTAAAAACCTTAAAGGCAAAATACAAATGAGCAAATGAACTTCAGTTTCGTATGAAGTGACCATTATAAGTTTTAAGATCTAATAAAATTGACGTACTTAGTGGAGTTATGCTTGGCAACATTTCAACAACAATACAGTACAACAAATTTAAATTTTTGTTTATTTAAATTCGATATTTAATAAATATTAAATGAGCAATTAAAAACAGAAAAAATTAGTTTTTTATAGAAATACTTTTTGTTCCCGTCTTGGGAGAATTGGGAAAACCAAACAAAATCATGCCAAAGATAACACTTGACTTAAGCTAAGTTATAGCCTAAATTGCGCAATTCGCCCCTATGATTGCTCTATTGGTATTTAATACTACTTTTTATATTGGACTCATGGCATTTCTGGGAGCCTTTGACGTTGCACTTGAGGTGCCATAAAGTTTTACCCAAGCAATTAATAAAACTGATTATGCAAATGTTACCGATACCTATAACGATACCGGAATATGCGGGTCATTGCGAAACGATTCTTGGTATGGCAGTTATGACGTGAAAGAAATAAAAACATTGTACACCAATTCAGAGGAAATCTGTATGCTTTCAAAGTTGGTATATTTTTAGAACATAGCTGGGGAAATAAAAGTTGATTGCTTTAATCAATTTATGAATAAAGAAAAAAATTTAAGTTCGAAAGAATGAAACTTTAAATAAACAAATATGTCTAATAAAAAAAAAAAAAAAATAAATAAAAAAAATAATAATAATTAATAAAAAAAATATATAGTAAAAGTACATATGAATATAATACAATTCTAAAATCCTTTTCGTATTTTTAAACTGTATTAAAAGTCAAATTTTAAGGCTATTTTATAACTTACAATTTCCTTAATATAAATATATTTATTTAACATATTTCTAGAGTTTATACATATATGCCCACTAAGTGTATTTCTTATTCTTCATGCTGATATTTATTATGCTTTTATGCTTTTTCGACAACTCTTTTCTTAACACATTTCTTGCCAATAGTTTCCATAGAACCCATTTCCCGAGGGAGCAATTAAACGATAGAGAGAACGGCAACTGAGGAAATCCAGCTGGGGAATATGGCAAGTGTAGAATGTCAAATATCAAGCTAAAATTGTTTTCGATAAGCTCGTATTCAAAATAAATGTTTTACGTACTTGCTTCAAACAACGCAATTCACAAGAAAAATCAAATAAATAAAAAGAATTACTTTAAAACTTTTTAATGTATTTTTTCCCAGCGATTACGTATGTGCTGAAACCCCAAAGGTTTCTCCAGCCCCTGTGTCCCCTGTGTGCGACCTACTCATACCCCACCCCCAGGCGAGTTCTTGGTATGCCCAATGCCCTTATGCGTAACCTCCACAACTTACAACGCGTCGGTCGCTATCCATTCAAGAAATTCTAACTTCCGCCCATATTTGCAATTACAATTTAGTTAAAAAGACAAAGCTTCTGACGATAATTAGAAATCGAAATTGAGAAAGTCATACCATAGCTAAGGACAAGTTATAGGAAATTTGCTATATATTCCTGTTTTTCGATCTATACCAGATGATTTTATTGGCTACAATTTAATGTCCAGATATGCCCTATGTTTATAATGAAAATTTAAGTTATTCTCATCAAACTAACACATGATTTTATTGCTACTATTGAGTGCATTTTAATCATATTTGGTTAGTATCGTAATCAAAATAATTTTGAGCTAAACAACTGTTCCATACATAAAATCGTTTATTTTAGACCATTTTTAAAATCTTTTTTTTTTTAAGAATAGAGTATTCTGTTTATGATCAGTTAAATATTTTTTTCAAATTTAAGAAACACTTTTTATAAATCAAAATTTTTTTCTTAGTATATGCCTAGTCTTACTATTTCTAGCACTTATATCTGATAGATTTCAAATATTATAAATAAAGTTTTCAGTTTCACAACTAATGATCATAATAAAATTTTATATTTTTCCAACTGTTTTCTAAAGTTTCTGTATAAAATTTCTTTTTGATTATATATTTGAACGGTAATTTAAGTAAAGTCATTAGATCGATATATAAAGATATACATATATATTATATGAAGATACAAAATTCTGTTACTCTTACATTAAATCGATCTAAAGACTTTACTTAAACTCCAGTTCAAATAACTGATCAATGAGAAATTTGCTTATATACAGTGGCGAGCACATGTGGATACATATTTTAATACTGTGACTTTGAGTGGCTGTAAAACCCACAAAAATGCATTAATCGATTCCAAATTTTTAACAAAAATCCACGAAAAACAAAAAATTTTATTCATTATCCCCTCCTTAGCTCAAGTTGTCGATTAAAAACTTAAAAATGAGCAAGTATCCACTTTTGAACTGAAATTTAAGTTAAGTCATTAGATAAAGATATACATATATATGTAGATACATAATACTGTTGCTCTTACATTAAATCGATCTAATGACTTTACTTAAACTCCAGTTCCAAATACTGATCAAAGAGAAATTTACTTATATATTTACTTATACATATTACAATCGTAGCACCACATTTGTCTCTGCGACTTGAATTTGTATGTTATTGTTGCTGTCAATGGCAAAAGTCAAAGTCTGGATTAATCATCAATCAAAAAAGCAGCATAAATTAATCGCGAGCACAAAGAGAACTTTTGCCAGCATTTTTAATGTGTTGTTGTTTTTGTTGGAACATTCATATGAGTGGAATACAGTAGATGTTTGCTAATCAGTAATAATCCACTTTGCCCCTCAATCCCTCAAGACGCCATCTAAAATATCTGCTTGAGAAAGTTGTCACATGGACGTGTGTAGATGTAAAGAGAGTCAGGGCGTGGGTATAGTTTCTATATAGTTTATTTTCACTCAAAATAGTTTCTTTGGGTTGTTGTCATAGGGTGTGTCTACTATACATTACTAGCTCCCGCTCTCTCTCTCTCTCTTTCTTTGTAGGTCTACTCGCCTAGTAATTACAGTGTCTGCTTGATTACTCGTTTAAGTATATAAGTGAATATAATTTATTCGCACTTGGCCTAATCTCCAGCTTCCTAGCGAGCCAAGCTCGGAAGTATTTAAATAGCAAAAATACGCAACCAATGCCCACAAATAGATCAAGTCGTTTAATTAAAAATCTATTTAAGTCCTTAAATGACTTAATACACATAAAAACAAGAAAAAGTGGTTATCTTCCGCTCACTGAAGATTAAATACCCTTGCAGTCAAATATATTGCATAAATTTGGTTTCAATCACCAATTATTTCTATGGTAGCTATATGATATAGAAGTCCGATTTGGAAATTTGGTAAACAGATGGGACACGATTAGAAATTGATCCTCCGTGAATTTCGTTGAAATCGGTCAATAGACACCGAAAATTTTCATACTAAGCATTTCAACCGATTGTTCCTATGGGAGCTATATGATATAGTGGTCCGATCTGTCCGATTTTTACAAATGATCTGCGAGAGAATACACATATGTACCAAGTTTCATTAAGATAGCTTTAAAACTGAAAGATTAGTTCGCATAGAAACAGACGGACATCGACTCGGCTGTTGATGCTGATCAAGAATATATATATTTTATGTGGTCGGAAACGCCTTCTTCAATGCGTTACAAACTTCGTGACAAAAACAATATACCCTCTGCAAGGGTATAAAAAAGATCGTTCAGCACCTTCTGCGTAGATGTGTACATTATATTTAACATTGCATTTTATGCACTAATTTTGGATATATTTTTAATATATTATATAATTTCCTATTATTATGATAGTCTAATGGTATGACAAACATAATTTTTTTATAGGTAAAAATTTATTTTTTGTATGAATAAATTAGTTTTATTGAGTTATTATTATTTTTCGTAGATAACTAAAATATATTTCTTTAATTCACAATAAAGAAATATGCACTTCACTTATTATGTACTTACAGTATATATATATGTATTCTAAATTTGCAGTGTATCCCTATTCACAGATAAAATGTCATGATATTTGCAAGAGTGACTGTAATAGATTTTGAGTCGAGGAAGCAATTAAGTAATCAAAGTTGGCTGAGTTCTCAAAGGATTCCAAACACTTAGTCTTATCTGCAGTAACTTGTTGAGTGTCTGTTGAATTCCATGGGAATCAAGTGGAAGATCATCGTCATGCTCGGTTACGCTCTTCCGCTATCCATTATCATCATCTGCCATTATCACTGACGCATTTAACAGCACTCGCTTCAGTTTTTTTTATATTTATGTTTTATTTTTTTTTGTACTTTACTCTCATGTATTTTATCTCGCATTGTAAGTATTTCATGTTTGGTTTGCTTTATCTGCTCTTAGCCTTTGCACAAGGTCGCTCGACCTACTGCTTCCTGTATAACAGTGCAGATCGAAAAGAGACGGAGAGAGAGAGGGAAAGGGAGAGAGCAGCAGACAGAGCGACTCTTCGTCTGTGCAAATTGAGCAGACAGACGATGTCTTATTTGACTGAGTGTTGATATGAATTGGGAATCGGGGATCGGGGATCGGGAATTGGGAATCGGGAATCCGATCTGAATTTTGGATCCCACGAGTGGGAAAGGCAAGTGACACTCACGATCCCACCGATCGTGTCATAAGCATTTTCTGAAGCTGTTTCAATTTGCTTTTCCTCTGGCTACCCTGTAATCGCTAATGGTTTGGCTTGCGGTATGTCAGTGATTTTCAATTAACTTTTGGCAATTAGTATTATCTGAAGTGTACTGAAATTTAGTATAGTTTAGCTTTACCAAATCCACACAAAAATTGTGTACGATTTTTTGACTTTTTTAACAGTGTATTTTACTGATTATTCCTTGTGCAATTTATACATTTGCTAAATTAAGTAAAAGAAGTAAACTATTCAAGTCAATGAAATTAATTTAAATTAATTTAAATTAGCTATCTATTGTTTTAGCCACTTACAGGGTATGCGTTGTGTAATCAAATGTTGAAATATTCAATTTTGTTTAAAGAAAATCTTTAAAAATTTACTTAGTTACTTACCTGAAGGCTCTTTGTTTTTCATATACCTTTTATGCTATTTAAAGGGTATGTATCAGTTGCTCTGTTTTAATTTTGGTCTTTAAAATGCTATAAAAAATATTTAATTACTCTTGAAATGACTTAGAGGATATCAACACAGCACTAATAACTATAGTACTGTATAGTAATTCTAGTAGATTTATGTGATTAATGGGGTATTTGATAGTAACTCAGTAAAACCCAAATCTTGCTTAAATTCTTCACAAATCTCTTTTTTGTTAAAACTGTTTAAATTTAAATTTCTTTTATTTGTGATCACAGGGCATCTATTGGTCGTTCATGCTCCAAGCGCAACACTGTTGACTGCACAAATTTGCAGTTGTAATTAAAAACAAGCACAAAAGTCACAGCATGAGAAGTTGAAGAAGCAGAGGACGAAGTCGACAGTTTGGGAGTCCCAGCATCGGGGGCTGAGCGTTGGGAGTATGCAGTGCGGAGTCCTGAGGTGGAAGACGGTAGTCGGTATTCGGGAGACATATTTAGAGTACCCTGGACTGCTGTCAGCAGTGTTGCCAAATCATTAGCGGCTGAAAAAGCTATTTAAAAATTTATAAAAAGCTTCCAAACTTATAAAATGTTAATTTTTAGTAGCAAAGCAATATAAATGGAGGATCAAATTTAGTTAATTTTTAGTTCTTTAAAAAATCAACTAATTTTTAAGCTATCAAGTACAGAAAAATCTCCCTTGGGCGGACAGCCACGGTTCCAGTATTTTTGTCCTCCTAAGAGAACGAATTTTGTAGGAAAATCATGCAAAAGATGTATAAAATTCGTCCGGCAAAGGGAGCTGTCTGCCTGAGGGATCTGTCCGCCTGAGAGTGCTGTCCGCCTGAGGGAGTTGTCCGCGCGTAGAGCTTTCGCTGTATTATGTTGCACATATATTAATTAGCTGCAATTTTTAAAATATTTCTTTAAATTTGTATCTTACATAACCAGACACTTAAACACTTATGTATGTATATGCATTACTCGTAGAGTAAAAGGACTTACCCTGTAATTGTTGGAGTGAAAGTTTTCTTTTTCTTTAAAAGTGTATTTAATGGTTTTTGTATTAAGAACTTACTTAAGACTTTTTGGCACTATGTCATTATTATGCCTTTAGTATGGATTTTAATTACAATATTTCGATATCTTACCCTTTAATATCTATGTATACAGCTTAGAATTTCCAAATTTCATATTGATCCTGGTATTTATTATTTTATTTTTAAGATTCTACTTATTTTTAGCAATTTTTAAGCTACATTGATTTAAACTGTACAACTATATTTTTTCTCATTCTAGTTCCACTAAAAATTCGCCTTGTATTATATGAAGTTGATTTTAGGATTTAGTTTATAGAATTAACTGCAGAACTGGCGTTAAAAAGGCTAAGTTGGCAGCACAGCACCATGTCAGCGTTCCTGGCTCTGTAAGTGCCTTTGTGTGTGTAAGTGTGCGTGTTAGTGTATTGGTATTTTTGCGTTCGCACATAATTGAAAGGAGTGAAGTGGTTTGTACGTGCGCCACATGCCTGCCATATGTCTGGCCTCGTCCGACAATGGTTAAAACTCCTGACTTCGACTCCGACTCTGACTCCGACTCTGACGCTGACTCTGCTGACTTCGAAGACAGAGACCAATTTATTTTAAACAAAATGCAGGTCACGAAATGTTTAACCCGAAAGCAAAGGCAAAAAGGCAAGAACAACAACAAACCGCAAAAAACATGCAGGCAATGAAACAACTCAAAAAGAAAGTCAAGCAAATGGCAAAAATTGTCAGTAACTGGTGTGTACAGTGTGTGCATATGCCAGACAGACAGACATACATACATACATAAACAAATACATATACATACATACCGTAATTCATGTAGGAAGAGAGCGACCATCATATGGAGCATGCAGGATTTGCCCCTATATTAAATAATATAGCATACACTGCTCAAAATACGTTTTGTAAAATGGACAGTTAGCTCTCAAATTTAATTTGGATATAAAAAAAACATATCCTTCCCCATGACTAAGCGATTTTAACGGAAGTTTTTAAGTTCGGAAGAATGAAACTTTAAATAAATGAATATGTCTAATAAAAATAAAAACTTATGAAAATTAAAAATCAAGACACTACTAAAATCTAGAACTAAAAACGCTTAAATTTTAATAAACTATTTATTTATGTCGCGAGTAAATGAAAATAGATTAAACTTATTGTAAAATTATAAATCAACAATTCAGTTCAGTTAAAACTATTTAACATTAAGATTTCAAATTAAGTGCAATGATAAGAAAACATTTGTCTGGGAATATAATTGCTTCAATCAGATTATTAAAACATAAGGCGTTGCCATAAGGGAAGGTCTCTGAGATGAACGGGAGTATCTTAAGGCCAGGTCCTCCTTCTCAGCGATAAATCAATTTTATTTTTGTCTTTAAAATCTTCTTTACGGTCTTAAGAATGCGTAGTCAAAAACATATTTTGATATCGAAAGTGTTTACGAGTGAGAGCTCAATAGAAGGGGACCGTCTGTTGACCGAAAAGCAATAAAATTAAATAAATAATTAGAACTTAAACAAAATTTCAGAAGAATCAAAAACAATTTACTTTAAAATTAAACATTAAACAAAATTAAACCTTTCAGAATTTATTTTTTTATTTTAAGACATATAAAATCCGATTGAAAACTATGTGATCAAATCAAGTTATTAAAACTAGTTGCTGAATTTGTTAATTACCATAAAGGTTACTATTATTAATATTATTATTATTATTATTATTATTATTATTATTATTATTATTATTATTATTATTATTATTATTATTATTATTATTATTATAATTATTATTATTATTATTATTTTTATTATTTATGATTAAAGTGCTTAGCCCAGATTGTCTTTCCTCAATTCAAAACCAACACTTTGAAGATCTGTTAATTTTATTACACGTAATTTTCATCAGTGTAGGCTGCCCAACACTTTCTCACTCTCTCTCTGCGTCTTTCCCTCCCCCGTCTTCTTCTCATTAACCCCTGTCCCGTTTGTGTCCCGCATAATGCAACATGTCTTGCCTCTTCACTCGGCCGTGCCTGCAAATTACAACCTGGTCCTTCGATTATAGTCTGAATGGACCAATATAGTTTTGGACAAACCACAATAACAGCCCGAAAAGTAGCCTGCAAATCACTTTCCCAGCATTATCCTTTGCAAAGGATCTGCTAGCACTAAGTAGGAATACCTAGAAATTGCCTAGATAAAGAGATTTCATTAGGGGCGAGTTGCCAAAAGAGGAATTAAGGTAAAATTCATTGATTTGGCAGTTGCAAAACTGTCAATTGTAAGTTTGCTTGATTTACTTGAGATAAAATTGAATTATTGTCCAAAAATGAATAACTCAAATAAATATTATCGGAGTGTCTAGTTTTTTAGGAGCTCAAAATGCACTCCCATAAAAGGAGTGGGGCTTAGAAAGGTGCACCTAAAAACCTTTCGACAGCATTTAAGCTCACTTATAAACTATAACATTAATTTCGAATTATAATTGCTGTAAACTTTGTTGTGAGCATTACTAATGACATAATGCTACCCAAAAATTGGACATGCATTCGAAGGAGGGTTGGAAGGTTGGAAAGTGCATTCCACCAGGGACAGGGAGGTAGACGCACAAATGGAATTTTGTGTGAGCGTGTGACACATGGAGGATTAATAATTATTTTAGCACACTTTTGGGCTGTTTTGTTTGCCGAATTGATGGATGCTACCTAAGTGCAGGGTAGTTTATAGTCCATGACGGATTGCATATAGGGGCAGTAGGCAGACGGGTGGCAAGAGTGCATGTGTGTGCGCCTGTGTGTATTGTGTGGTGTGTTTGTGTGTGTTGTGTGTGTTGCCTTCCTTTTTATGAGCCATTAAATGCTTGTTATGCTGCAATTTACGTTTGTTGGCTATTTTACGAGTTTTTAATTTTAACACGCACACATCAAAAATACATACTATATAATTCCAATGATGAGGCCCTAAAAATCCATATTCATACCACTACCACTAACACTATGCCCCCCTTCCACAACATTCCACTAAATGTTGATTGCCACTTAATTGGCGAAAATGTAACATTGCCACAGTCCAGACACATTTTTCTGTACTCTCATTTTTTAGACCCAGCTCAGTAGAGAAAACAGTGGTCTATGCGGTGTGTCAGAAAAGAGTTTGCATAACAGTTGGAGGAAGATTGAGTACCAAAAGTCAATCACTTGGATCTCAATGACTATAGAAGCTATAGTCGTTAAATTTTATATTTAAGCACATATATTGCTTACTAGTTTAAAGAGGGCATCAAAAAAGAGTTGGCATAACAGTTAGAGGAAGATTGAGTACCAAAAGTCAATCACTTGGATCTCAGTGACTATAGAAGCTATAGTCATTAAATTTTATATTTAAGCACATATATTGCTTACTCATATAAAGATTTTATTAGACTATTTATATTACTGAGTTATCTTGACTAAATTCAAATAAAGGGTTAAGACTAGAGATTTTTAGGTACATTCTGACTAAATTTTGACATGATAAGAATACTATATAATGGAGTTCCCCTAGGACTAAAACATTTTTATGGAAAACTTTAGTGTTTATGAAGTTATCTCAACATAAGTCACATATTATACTATATATATACTGGTAAATAGTATGAATATAGAATAGTGGAGTAATCTGTACTGCAACTCCATGGAGTTTATAGCGTTATCTCAACACAACTCACATATTATAAATTATATATACTCCCAAATAGTATGAATATAGAGTAGTCTAGTAATCTGTACTGCAACTCTAACAAAACTCTGAACTAACACATCAAACCTCCCCTCAATTTGATTACTCCCGCAGAAGTACGCGGTCTTTCACAGTCGGCTCACTCAACTGTCGTCGTTTTCTACTATTTTTTGGCTAATTATGCGGACTTCGTTGATTGTTTTTAGTGGTTTCTACTCATAGTATTATTATTAATGCTCTTGATATGATTGAGTGTGTTATGTATGCCGATGTACGATTACAGTGTAGACTCGAATATTCAAGAGGTCTACGACCTCATAGCGCTGAAAATTAGTCAAATTTTCCATTGGAAAAATGCTCGTGTGACACCTCCACCCAACACGAGATTGACAAGTCTGAAACAAAAAGAAAAAAACTATTGAAAAGCAGACTGAGGAAAAAAAGGGAAATTAAATAGAAAATGTAGAAACATTTGTCGCGACAAGCGAGACATTTTAACAGAAATAGTCGAGGCAACTTTGACTGACGCCCACTAGTCGAACAGATATACTATATATATATAGGTATATATATCTTGATGTTTGCCCTGGGGCACACACGCACACACACACACACACACTCTGTGCACCCCTGCAAAGCTTTGCTCATTAAGTCGTTTATCATGTGAAAAGCCCAAAGTGACTCGACTACCGTTTCTAGGTGTGTGTATTTTGGCGAAACCGCCTGGAAAATCAGCCAGAAATGCGAGCAGGTGTCACAGAAAATCACGAGCAGATACCCTGTAATAAAATAAGAGCAGGCTTACAGTTTGTCAGCGCTGCTTCTTGGCTTTAAAAATACAAATTTTACTGGAATTGTGTAGAGAATGAAAAGCGTTCTGGGCATGTGTTGTAAATACCCTGTATTCTATGAAATCAATTTTTTTAATTTTTAGCTTTCTTTAATTAAAACTTTACTCATATTTAAATAGTTTAAATTTATCTAAATTTCATAGAAATGTTGTAATATTTTAACTTTGTACTGCCTATAGTTTGGTCTGTAGCGTAATCAGACTTTTTACTGCTTATAGTTTGTTTTGTAACGTAATCATACAGTTAATGTATAAATATATTTAGAGATTAACAATTTTTATTTTGGTAGAATCAACAAAATTATTCTACTAATTTTTACTATTATTATTTTATTATTATTTTTATTATTTTTATTATTTTTTCTTTACTTTTATTGAATTCTATTAAATACCCTGTAAATAGTGGAATAACCTTTATTAATCCTCATGTAATTTGGTTCACTGAATAATACTAAACTTCCCAGTTTATATTATTTGTTTTAATTGTGTATAAATCTGTATAAAATAGAAAAAGTTTTTTAAGTAAACTTTCATAAGATATCCTACAACTCTAGCACTTAATCTTTATAAATATATACGGTCTAAAATGATAAAAATCAGTTTGATAGATATAGAAATTACTAATGCCAACTTCTAACTGCACTCAGAAAAAGCACTACACTCTCAGATTCCCTATATATGTAGTTACAGAAATGAGGTGGATTTCTTCATAAATTTCAAGTTAACGATTATAAGATTATCCCTAAGCTCGGCTTATTAGCAGACCATAATACCCTAAAAGCAGTGAAAGGGTTTGGGTCTTTGCTAAGCTGCCAAGAAATTAAAAGAAAGTTGGGTGCTACAAATATTCCTAATAAAAAATGCTTTTTACTATACTTTAAGTATTTTCGACTTTTTTGACAACTAACCACAATAGGTGACACAACACTTTCATCCCCTATTTGTGGGCACCCCTACAGGGTATGCCTGAAATATAAAAAGGGGCCGACATTCTGGCAGACTGGAAACCGATAGCGCAACTATTGACTACCTAATTACTTATGAGCTGTACAGAGCTGTACTACTACAACTACAACTATGTGAACTCCGATGAGGGACAGAGACAAGGCGAGCTATGTTTTTTTTTGTTACTTCTTGTTGTTGTTCTTCTTCTGCTTCTTCTTCTTTTGGAGGTGCTACGAGTAATGTTATGTTAACAAAGGCGCGCTTAATTGATTTTTAACGAAAGTGAAATGCCAAATGATGTTAGAGTTTCGATATGTAGGTAGGTAGTTTGATATGTCTACGCTGTGTGCGGTGCTATGAGGTAGGTCTCGGAAGGGGACGCACCTCGTGCACATAGCACATGCCAAAGTGCATGGAATATGGGAATGGGATCTGAAAGTAATGAATTAAAAGAAAAATACAAAAGAGTGTAACATTTTTCACTTGTTTCTAGATTTTAGAGTAATTATAAGTTTTTAAAAATAAAATCAATCAATTTTATGCTATATGATTTCAACTTAGAAGGTATGACCAACCTCCAAGAAAGTTTATGTTCATGATAACATAACTGGGAAACTAAGAGAGAGCTCTGACCACACATGAGGTAGATATAGAAACCTATATATAGCTCCCATAGCACAAATCGATCGAAAATGGCTTATATGTTAGAAAAAGTTCGTGTTAGCATAGGTTAGGTTAAGCCGGACGTCCTCGCGGGTACTGTACATTGGCCGTATGCGGTCCTTATTAGTCTGGTCGTGGAGGTTATTTAGGCTAGAAGTCATGGAGAATTAGGGAGTATTTCGCGAACATCAGTATGTCTCTTGGTGAGCGCTCTGATGCCTCTTTCATAGAT
The DNA here is from genome assembly GCA_018152125.1 of Drosophila dunni. Lineage (NCBI taxonomy): Eukaryota > Metazoa > Arthropoda > Insecta > Diptera > Drosophilidae > Drosophila > Drosophila dunni. The sequence continues at coordinate 12,443,078 of JAECXC010004147.1, read as the reverse complement.
CGAATTTGCGGTGCACCTAGACATCTTGGCCTTGTTCGCTCTAAAGCAGGACAGCAAAAGTATGAGGTCTTTTTACTAATTTATTCTAATATATATGCATATGCATATTATTTCCAGTTAATTTATGTAATTTATTTATTTCAGTAATTCAATTTCCATATACAGTGAACGCTCCCTTGGGCGGACAGCCACGGTTTCAGTATTTTTGTCCTCCCAAGGGAGATGTCCGCCTCAGTGAAAGGATATTGTATGAACATCATGCTGAAAACGTATAAAATTCGTCCGGCTAAGGGAGCTGTGCGCATGAGGGAGCTGCCCGCCTAACGGAGCTGTCCAGGAGTAGAGCTATTTATTTCAGTATTTCTATTTCCATATATGTACAGTAAAGCTCCCTTGGCCGGATAGCCACTGATCCAGTATTGTCGTTCGCCCAAGGGAGATGTTCGCTTAATTTGTATGAATTTTGTATGAAAACCATGCTAAATAACTATACAATTCGTACGGCTAAGGGAGCTGTCCGCCTGAGGGAGCTGTCTGCGAGTAGAACTTTCACTGTATATGCATAATATTTTCATTTAATTTATTTAACACATTTATTTCAGTATATCTACTTCCATATTCAATGTAAGCTCCCTTGGCCGGACAGCCATGGTTCCTGCATTTTTGTCCGCCCAAGGAAGATGTCCGCCTTAGAGAAGGGATTTTGTATGAAAACCATGCTAAAAAACTATAAAATTCATCCTGCTAAGGGAGCTCTATGCCTCCTGGATCTGTCCGGCTGACGGAGCTGTCCGTCTGAGGGAGCTGTGCGCCTGATTATTTAATATATTTATTTCAGTATTTCTACTTCCTTATATGTATGTATTTGATATACTTTTCCCATATATTAATTTTCTCATTTTTTTAGGCAAACATAAGCTACATGTATAGTACATAAAATTCACTTTCTAATTTTCCTTCAATTGCTGCTATTTAAACATTTGGTTTGTTGTTAATGTTGCTGTTCTTGGCTCTTACTCAAGAAAAAATTACAAAACAACAAAATAAAAAAAACCTCAAATGGCAATCAGTTCATTTGTGTCAAGAAAAGCGAAAGAGTAAGTGCGACACTTGGTGCGAAAGAGCTGGCAGATGGTGTCTGTGCGTGTGTGGGAGAGAGATGCAAGCGCAAGAAGCATTTAAACGACGCGACGCGCGTCTTCTGATAGAAGACATTCTTCTACTTGTCTTTCAATATTTCAATAATTTCAGTTAGTTTAGTTTCTTTTCTTTTCTTTTTTGTTTTGTTTTTTTTTCCCCAATTTTTTTTAGAATTGTTTTGGGTTCAATGACATTTTTGGTGGGCGACACAGAAGAATTGTTGGCAACGTTGCCGTTGCGGTAAATTTAATCATCATTATCACTACAAATAGTTCTAGTGTGGCAGTACTTACGGTTAAATAGGCTGAGAAATGCCCTGTAAGTGGGTGCTTGTATAAATTAAAGACATACAAATATTTTAAATAGTTGGTTTATTTTTTAGAGGTTTTAAGAATCATTTATTAGGAAAATAAAATATTTATTTATACTTAAAATTTATAAAAATGTATAGTAAGTGGAACTGGAATACAGAAAAAAATGTGTTAAACTTAATTAAAATTAATCTGTATAACTTTTGTTTACTTTCAAATCAAAAGTTTCACAAATTTTCAATCTCAATCGATTTTCCTTTAGGATATAGAAACTTTCACACATTGTTCTTGGGGAAGTAATGGAAAGTGTTCGATACTTAAATAATAATATTAAATGTTCTTATATTTTTAGCAACATACTCAATAACTCTAACAACTTACAGGGTATTGAAACTATCTGAAGATAGCTAGGATAGCAACGATATGGCGTTTGTATGTTTTAAAAGTAGTTTATCATTGCCATAGTTGTTGTAGTTGTTCGAGTTGTTGTTGCCTATGTTTTTGGCCCATTGTCATTGCCAGTCAGTTAGTCAGCTGTAAGTCGCACACTTTTCTGGAGACACCAAAAATACAAGAAATAGGAGAAAAAGTGCGAGAGAAAAGATATATAGATACAATTATGATATTCTAAGTATAAAGTGCCACCAAATGTTGGCCCAACGCAGCCAAAAGGCAATAAAGTGACAACAATTTTTACCAACGCGACGAGTAGAAACGACACGGCCCCAAAAAGAAAGTCTGAACCTTCAAAAACGGTCCATAGATACATATGCAACACTATTTAGATACAGATACATTTTGTAGCTTTTACGAGTGGTCGTGGTGGGGGTTGGGGAATGGAGCTCGGGAGCTGGGGATGGGGTCGTTAGATCATCTACATCAAGAGTGTTAATGAGTCGCAACTACTTGCCATTGCAACATGCTGTTTTTGTTGCAGCTGTTGCCGTGTAAATTTGTGTAACAAGCGTCTTAGTGCTCACTTGAGTAGAAGTAATGCCGCCCCTTATCCCCTGCCACGCCCAGGGGCTAATTACAAGACGCAGAAGGAGACGACGACGGCGAAGACTGACCGCAGTTCTTTGTTAACATTTTTGGGTAACACCTTTTTAGTGCTCGTTGACAACTTAAGTAAGACTTAAAGCTGAGAGTTGGGAATCCAGATTTGCGGGCAGAGGCACAAGGGCAAGGTTTACCCGGCGATACACTGAGCGAAACGCAGTTGAAATTCAGCACGAAAGGTAGAAAGTAATTTGAAATCTTCTTATGTTTATAGGCTAACTGGAATTTTTGTTGGAAAAAATTATAAAAATTTATTAAGTGGGTACAAAATATATAGTAGTAACTGTAGATTTTCAAAAGTTTCTAATATATGAATATTAGTTTTTTTCATAATTTTTTTGGTTTTTAATTTTTGTTGATAATGTCTAGATTTGTAAGATTTTTGGATGCCTAAAGTTAAATAAAAAAAACTATTTTTTTTATAAGATTTTTTGATGCCTAAACTTAAATAAAAATAGTATTTTTATATCTAGATTTATAAGATTTTCGATGCTTAAAGTTAAATAAAAATAGGTTTTTTAAATTTAACTTTAAGCATCGAAAAATCTTATAATGAAATAGTTATTTTCTATTTAACTTTAAGCATCAAAAAATCTTACAAATCTAGACATAATCAAAAAATTTAAAATTATTTATTATAGCTCAGAATGTCAGCTTTCCATTGAAGTGCATATAAGGTTATTAAATATACCACTAATATATTTATAATTAATTAAAAGAGCGAACCTCGAAATGTAGCCTTACTTTAATATTCGCTTTTACTTATATAGTTTTAATAAATGAATGTTTAACTTAAGAATAAATAATATTTTTATATTTTGTGTAGTATTAATTGTTTTTCTGCAACTTTCTGTTAATAATTTTCTTTTGTAGTACCCCATTTTTGTCAGTGTAGCTTCGTGGTTGTCCTCGCACACAGCGAGAATTACACACCTTTGTGCAAACACCGATGTTGTCTTCGCAGATCCATAGGTAATATGTAAATTATGTAAATACGAAAAGATGTACGCACTTAAACATACACAAGTAAATGCATACAGCATATGCATATATCTGCATGATTGATCAGTTTTGTTGGCTTGCGGCTTTGTGGCTTGATTGATGCCTCTGCTGGCTCTGCTTTGCTTTCAAGTGTTTACTTGCCTGTTTCTCATTCTTGAAGTTCTTTTGTGTGTGTGTGTGTATCTATATTATTTTTGTATCTTTGTTTAGCAGGAATGCAAAAACCGAGCATGATCGGCTTTGTGTCTCTGCAGGATATCACGCTGTCTGTGTTTTTAGCACCCTTGACTCGTGTCCTCCTGTGTCTGTACCTCCTTGGCCCGGTCAAATAGTTGTTTAGGCTGCGATACCCCATGGGGAACAGCTGGAAAAGTCATCGGGATTAGCAACAAGATGAACAACCCATTGAGGGATTAACGCATTTGATGGGTATCTCAAGGTGCATATGCTCGATTATGTCAACACACGGAGGAACGAGCCAAGATGGAAGCGAGATACCCCGTGACGCTTGGGAACTGGCTCAAACGGAGGATCACAGTGTCGCAGATACCCTATAATGGCTTACAATTGTTTACATGTTAAAACTGAAAGCTTCAGTCGACTAAGGTTACCCTGTAACCCATCACTCAAGGTGTTTCACTAAAGTTAGTCTGGGATTCTCCACAGTTTTTGTGGATATATAGACCCAAAAACGACCCTGTAAATAGAATTACTAAACTCTTCTTCAAGTTCTTTTTAAAAACATTTACAGAAATCAAATGAAATGGGGCACAAAAACACAGAGACCCCCAAGTGGAGTGTGGGGAAAGGGAATATTTCCCACTTAGAGACGATTTGTATTGCTCTCTTATCAACGGCTGGATCAATTGTAGATGATAATCTACTTAATCTACTTCTCATCGCGTGTTATCGCATCCACTTGCCTCCGAATTCCCCCCCTTGAGCAGACGCTTCGAGGGGGTATACCGAATTTGATGAACGCCTTTCAACTAATTACAAGTATGATTGGAAATTGGGAGTCTGGAAGTTGCTTTTGAAGTAGGGCGCACTACTCGAGGGTCGCCAGAACTGCAATTGAAATGGTAGCCAGATGTACAGCACACACACACACACTCACACACACACACTTGATTGGAGGACACGCAAAGCGCATTGTCCAACTTAAACCAATTTGCCAACCATCATAATTTTATCCGTTGCAAGCTAATAAACGACAACTCGGACAACTTGGACAATTTGGACACATGATTACGCAGTCGGTACCAAAAGGATCGAGATGAACACGAAACTTGTTTCTTTTGTTTTTTTTCTCCTCTTTCCTTCAGTTTCTCAGTTTACTTCACTTTTTTTGTTAAATATGTGACAGCTGTTGAACAACTTTCTGCAGTTTGTAAACACTTTTGAGCTTTTAGCTCTTCCCTGCCGTCCCTGCTGTCCATCCGCACAGTCCATCATTAGAATGTAAACAAACAAAATGAGGTTCAAAACAACCGATTTTAAAATGCACTATTAACTGCTATATTTAATACTCTGTGCTTTGTGGCAAATAGTTGATAGACTAAAAGTTGTGATAAAATCAATAACTGTCTCAAATCATTTTTTTAAGCGTAACACCTCTGTAAAGAAAGTCTGCTTTTTTAATAGAATTTCACATAAATCCCTAAGCAAACATAAAAATTCAATCTTTATCGTGTAGAAAAGAATTTCATACATTTTTAACCTATTGCTAAAATTACTTAAGAGAAAATTGGTACAGTTGTGCATATTTATGGAAGTATGAGGAGACGTGTAAAAGCCGTTATTGTGACCAAAGGAGGTCCAAAAAAATAATATATTTTAAAAACTAATATATAAGACTAAAAAAGACATTAAAAAATTCATTTTTGTTTAAATTTTTCTTTTTCTTTTTTGACATACCGTATATTTCTTTTTTAAGTTGTTTTTGTATTTTTTTTTTTTTAATAATTCAATTTAAGTGTGGAGTAAATCTGCGCTTATTTTAATAAATACAGTTTAACTATTGAATTAAAGTTAAAATTTTAAATTGTTTTTATGTTAAACAAATTTTAAAATACTGAAAAAAAAAGTGTAACTTAAGTAGTGCAAAAAAGTAGTTAAAAAAAGGAAAGCTTAAACTTAATGATTTTTGGTGTGCCAATATTTCTTGAGCCCACTGTAAATATATTTAACGGTTTAAATTAAACTAAACCTAAGTCAGGAAACTGTACAGGGTAGTTTGAAACCAGTCAGTCTCTGCGCAGACACGCTAGCGTGTTTACTGTCTGATGCAAATGCATAGAAAAATGGCGAAAGAAAGAAGAGGGACAAAAGACAATGGGACAGGAGGACAATGGGACAAGGGGCAATGAGACAAAGGGATGCAGAGGAATTGCCATTGAGGAGTCTGAGTATTTTTGTGCTTTTGTTTTGGTTCTCTCTTCTATACGAGATCTCGTTGTTGTTGCCGGTTCTTTTGCATTGCCAAACTCGTCTGAGTCATCGCAGGAAGAAGGCGAAGACGAAGAGGAGGAGGAGGAAGAGGAAGAAGGAGATGAAGATGAAGCAAACAGACGCCTGTTGCGTTCTGCCTGCTGTCTGCTGCCTGTTGCATGCCGCATGCCGCATGCTGCCTGTTTGCCTGCTGCAACTCAACCTCAACTGTACTTGACGCTGCTGCTATAAATTAAAATTATGTTGTAAGCACACACACACACACTGAAACACTCAGACACACACACATAAATATATGTACACACAGACATGCCGACATTATGGTCCGGTTCACTGCGAAAACCAAAACAAGCCAAGTTCTTTCTCTCTGTTCCTCTTCATAAGATCTTCCTCTTGTTCATTTCTTGCCCTTCCTCCCACCTTCCTCAGAAACCTCCGTTACTAGTCCCTTTATCATATAGTAACCCGTTAATGCTATTAAATTTTGCAAAGTTCCTATATTATCCTTATAAAGTTGTCTGCATTAAAAACTTCTGCCATGTAAAACTGTTTTTTGCGGGGTATAAAAAATGACCATGGGTCAAGTTTACGAATAAACATAGCTTAGACATTTTGAAATTTAATTTAATTTAAGTTATAAAATAATAATAATTAATTAGTTTTGGCACACATTTTTATTGATCTGGTTGGGTTTTTTCTAGGTTTTTCCCAATCCTCGCAACAATTGTTGGATCAATTTCATTACTTTTTATCCCCAGATTAACTATTAAATCTAAATTACTACATTTTTTTTTAAGCCTTTTCAGTTAAAATAAAATTTATTTTTATATTTTTACCTTGTAAAAATTATTAATATTAATTTTCATTTTATTTATAAACTTATTTTTGGTTAATACTCGCGACTGATCTTAGTCTGCGTTAATAAATAAATAAATAAATAAATAAAAAAATAAATTTTTTTCTTAGCTAATTAGTTAAAAATAGAAAACTGGATCAACAGTTCAACAGTTATGAGTTTCTGTAAAAGAAGAGATGTTAACTTAATAATATTTGGTTTAGAAAAAATGGAAATAATATTTTATTTCTTTTTTTCTTAAATATTACTAATTTTTTTCCAATACTTAATTAATAAATAAAATAAAGCTACTAAATAGTATTTTTTTTACGTTTTAGGTAATTTTAATAATATAATATAATATAATATAATATAATATAATATAATATAATATAATATAATATAATAAAATATAATAAGTATAATAAAATAGACATAAAATAAATATTTAAATATATATATATAAATATATATATATAAAGTTTTGATGTAGAAGAATATTGTGTAAAGTGCTCTTAGAAATTAGTTTATTTTTAATGATGTTATCGATTAAATTAATCGGAATACAATATATTTGCATTAACGTATAAATCAATTTTTTAGTTGATGTTTTTTTTAGAACATTTTTAAATATTAATCTGATGTGCAAGTAAGATCATTGCGTTATTACTTCTTTGAACTGAGATCATTTGGATTTTTTTTTAAATATTTTTCAATAAACCCTCAGAATAATATTTTGTTCTGTTGGAGGGATGGATTAAGTTTGAAATTGTTGAAAATATTTTTCTTAGTTACGGAATATTTTCAATATTTATAAGACTACGATATTCCTTTTGTTTTTATAGCTTTGTCGAGTTAAGATCATTCCACTATATCATTTTTATTTTTTTTTTAAATACTATAAACCGAGTGAGAAACAAGTTAGGATTGCATACGGTTAGGGTATTTAACAGGCCGACGCAAAAGACGAAAGCTCGTAGGACATACAAAAACAACAAAGATTTTGCAGCTTGCAACATTAACATGTTTTATGTGTGAGCGAAAGGGAAAGCGAATGCGCGAGAGAGGGAGAGCAGAGACAAGTTGAGAGGTGAGTGAAACAGAGCGGAATGCAAGGATGTTAATGATAATGATAATTACACAGACGGTGATAATGAAGATGGCGGAAATGCTGCTGCTGATGATGACGATGATCTTGTTAATGTTAATGATAATGAGCAGCATTTTCGTTGGGTCAAAGTTTTGAAAAACAGACGACGATCCTCGAAAACAAGACTAAACCGAAGAAGTTGTTCTTGTTTCCAGTGTTGTTAGTGTTGTTCTTGTTGTTGTTGTGGTGAAGGAAGTTGTTTGGCGGAAGAAAAGACGGAAGTAAGGAAGTTCTGTGTCTACAATTTCAGTGGCACAAAAGCTGCTGAAACTGCATGCAAATTATTAAGTAAATGTTATTGAACTTTTGGCAAGCAGAGCGAGAGGGCTGGACTGGTGGACGGTGTGAAAGAGATGGCTAGTGAGCTAAGCTGCTCAGACCTTGCACATGCCTTTTACTCACTTCTCATGTGCCACAAATGCCCCTGCCCCTACCCTACCCCTGCCCCTACCCCCGTTCCACTCCACGCCATGCAAAATGCCAACGCGACGACAATTTCCATGTGTTGACAATCAATTTTCTTTTTAATTTTTTGTTGTAATTTTCCTGCATTTTAAATTGGTTTTCTTTTCTGTATTTTTTTTGGTTTTTTTTTGGACACGCACGCCCACGCGATCTACTTACACATACTTGTAGCAGACTGCCATGCTCACATAGTTTCAATTTAATTGCTTCATTTGGCCAGTGGCCCACATATGGAGTGAATCCTGTACTCTCCTTTTGTCCGCATCTTCTTCTTTTTTTATATTTATTACAAACAAATGACATTTTAAAGTGCCTCTTCAAGTATCCACTTACACTCGAAGAAAAAGACAAGTAGTTTGAGCTGCAGTTGAGGTAGGCGACTGTAAAAGACCCTGTAGATATGTTCGATTAGCTTATTTTATATAATTTTTATATCTTCGATTTACTAAGTCAGACTATAGAAGTCTCTGTAGACATTTTAGATCAGCTAATTTAACATCATTTATGTCTTAGTTTTACTATGTCAGATATATGTACGATATAGTTGCTTGATTCTCACCCAACTTGGACATAGTTTTGAGTGGAGATGTCTGCAGCTGTTCGTACCTATGATTAGTGCTATGGTGGCTATATAATACAGTTAGTCAGTGTTCTTAAATGCTAATATTTATATCATATTTCACTTGGAATGAGATAGATAGAGTTGTTTTCTAGCTATGAAGTTTAAAAATTAATTTTTTTTAACAGTCTGGGAGGCGTGGCAAACTTTTGAAACAAATTTTTAGTACTTAATGAATTAGTAGAGGGTTATAAAGATTATAATCCTTTTCTTTTTAATTTTTAATAACTCTTCAAAAATTTTATTTTTAATAATAATAATAAGAGGAACATTAATTAAAGTTACGTCTAATTCATGGTTAGGAGCTTGAATAGGTTTAGAAATTAGTTTATTATCTTTTATCCCCCTTATAGTTTTATTACAAATTTGGAGGCTCTAGCTTTTAAAGGTACTCTAATACTGGCATTTATGTAAACGGACATACCTACATCGACTGACCTGGAATTAGAACAAATGTTTTTTCCTCTCACAAATACAGCAGACCCCTCTACTCATTCAGCCCACAGGCCACAGGGTCTTAGAAAGAAATGAATCGAAATAAACGAAACACTTGAAACTCATTCAAAGTCACAGATCATTTGCTCTTTGTTCTACAGTTTGCATGTGTGCGAGCGTCTTTGTGTGTGTGTTTACGGGTGTATGGGTGTGTAGGTAGCAGCCAGAGGTCATACCATATCATGGCAAATCATATTACAATTTATGCTAAAGTCTAAAAATGTACAATTATTTAGTTTTATGTGACATTTGTTGGAGTGTAGTTTTATTATATGTAGTTTTATTCAGCACACAAGTTCAAATGGTTAAAAGTAACCGTTTTACGATATCCAAAAAAAAAAAGGTCTGACTTATGTCTTTACCAGTTATACATAGGCTTAAGCGTTACTTTTTGGAACAACTTCCATATTGCTAAATATTGTCTACTGTTTTGAACGCCAGGATCATCTTATAAGTGTTTTTAAGTTCAATGAATGAAACGCTTTTTTATTTTTGTCTCTTATGTCTCGTAACTACTACGCTTTTGTTTAAGCTATAAAATAAATTAAAATACAAATGATTAGGAATACATGGACTTTTTCTAATGTACGAACTCAAAAAACTTTATATTAAATTTAGTTGAATGAAGCATTTAAATAGGCTCCTATTAGTTTAGAAGTTTGCTGATTTGGGATAACTCAACTATTAGGTTTTTAAACTACAAATTTTTTACAACTGTAAAAACTGTCTTTTGTGAAAAAGTTTTAAAAAGTTATTATCTCTAAGGTTATTAAAATTGGTTTGATTCCAAACAGTTTCAGTTTTCAATCAGGTTTATTAGTATACTACAGATGTGCATTACTTTTATTACTCAGGAATCAGTACATTATCACTACAGAGATCTGTCATGAAAAGCATCCAAGAGAAAATCTTTAAATTGTATCTATTTCTAAACTAAATTTTAAAATACACAATTTGTAAGCCAACAAGTAACAAGATGAAACGGTTATCTTCGGCTCGCCGAAGATTAAATACCCTTGCTGTCATGCATATGGCGTTAATTTGGTTTCAATTACCAATTAATTATATATTAGCTATATGATATAGTAGTCAGATTTTAATAGAATTTCGTCAACAGATTGGGAACGATTAGAAATGTATTTTGCGTGAATTTGGTTCAAATCTGTCAATAGACTCGGAAAATGTTCATAATAAGCATTTCCACCGATTGTTTTTATGGGAGCTATATGATAAAGTGGTCCGATCTGGCCGATTTTAACATAATACCCTCTTAAAGGGTTTACAAAGATTCAAAGCTATATAATAAAGTGGTCCGATCTGGCCGATTTTAACATAATACCCTCTTTAAGGGTATAAAAAGATTGCAAACTACAAGTGTTACGTCTGCTTTTGCTCAAATAAAAGTTTGTAAATTTTAGACAATATTTTAAAACATATTAAATTCTGGATTAAATAAATTAACTGATTCCAATAGCTTAAACATCAGTTTTGACAGTTGTTTGAAAATGATTACAACTAAGTAATTTTGTTTTTTAAAAATAATTATTACTATGTGAATGTCATTATGTCCAAACGTAATGATTCAATCTTCATGTGGATCAGGCACAAATCCACTGATAAGTACAAAACACATAATCAGTAAATTTCCCAACGTTTTGTCTACGGGATCGTCAACGTCTTTAGTTGCTTGTGAGAGTTTGGAAATTTTCCATTCTAATCCATGAAAGTATTTGAAATTAATTCCAAAGACAGTGAGTGGAATATGCAGACAAACATATGTTACGATTCGGTCTAGACAAGATCGTCAACATTTACGTAACTTTAACAATAATGGATTTTCTTTGCCCTCTGTGGTGCCCTCTGGCTCCGCTCCTACTTGTTACACCTTTGTGTCCCTCTTCGCTGGAGTCTAAGAAGTTTAGCTAAAAATGCACAAATTTATATGTAAATGTTTGAAAACTGATCACACACACATACACTCTCAAACACACACACAAGCACATAAAATTATATGATACGAAAATTTTCCATGGGGAACGTGTGAACGGGAAAACCCACAAAGGTAAATTTAAAAAAAACAACAACAAACAACTCGCTGCATATAGAGCAGCAGAAGGGGAACGAGTAGGGGAAGGGGGGAATGGGTTGGAAGGGAACGGAGAGTGGGGAGTGGGGCATGGGTAAAATTGTCAACACACAAATAAAATGCAACAACATTAAAAGATTATGAAAAAGATTTTCGATACGTTTCCGTTTCGATACGATTCGATTTGATTCGACTTTTAGTTTCAGTTTCGGTGACAGAGCGAGACAGAGAGAGAGCGAGAGAGCGAGAGCGGGAGGGAGTAAGAAACAGAACAAGAATAAATACTAAAACTACAAACCAAGACGCGACGAAGAAGACGAAGCAGGGAAGGGGAAAGGTGGTAGCTAAAGGGAGCGGAGACGAGCCAAGTGATAAGGTGGAAAACGAGAAGACTGAACAACAAAAACAAAAACAATAACAACGCAACGGCGGCTCTTTTTTCTATATTAACATAATCAATGAACTATTGAAAAGTGCGTGTGTGTGTGTGAGTGTGTTTTTCAAGATAGCAAAGTGGGCAGGGGAACGCACACACACACACACACAAACACTCTCACACACATGTGTAGTTAATACTTGAATGCACTTACGGAACATTTTCAATCAGCAGCTAAAGCGCAACAGTTAGACAATTGTCTTTGACCCCCTACTGATGAGAGTTTTTTTCCAGAGTCCTAAATACACGCACACACACACACACACACACACAGGCCTACTCAACACAGCGAGTGTGAGCGAGAGCGAGCGCGAGTGCGCTCTAAGATCGGTAAAGATATTTGAGTTAAATTGCTCGCTGGCTGCAGCCAAGCGAAGTGACAAATTGAGCGAGAGAACGAGCAGAACGTGAAACGGTTTACAAAGGATAACAACAACAAGAGAGAGACGCAAACAAGCAGAGCAACAACAACAGTAGCCTCTAATGCCTGTGAGGGAGCGCAAGGAAACGTTTAGCGCTAAACACTTAAAAACCCAAAAATAAAATAAAAAAAAAACGAACAATAACTACAACAACAACGAAGAATCCTAAAAATATATGTATGTGTACAAACTCAAGTCAGGCATATTAAGTATTTCTTATCTGCTGGCACATAAAGTGCCAAAAATTATGGCGAAAGGAAATTGGAAGCGGACGACGGCGACGCTGACGCCAAAGCGACGCAACGCTTAACGCGTCCATCGCCTGTCAACGTCAATGTCAATGCGCGAGTAGAAGTGACAATGAGCGAGAGAGAAGGAGAGCGACAGCGAGAGGAAGCGGTCGACGATGCAGGGGAGTGCGACGAATTGAACATGCATTAATTATACATCGAAACACACACACACACACACACACACACACACACACACACATATACATATGTATGTACATTTGCATGCATGTATTGCATGCGTGACATGCAGAGATGCTTCAAAGAGCACTTGGTTCATGGATCTACCTCATTAGCTGTAATATGGGACCCATTTTAGACCCTAGGGACATTCTGTCTACATAAGCAGAGTAATTATTAGGTAAATACGTTTAAATTAATAATTTAATAATTAAAAAATGTATATAAAAAATGTATATAAATTAACTGGGAATTGTAGCAATTTAATTATATATTAAACTATAAGAAAAACTAAATTTTTAAATTTATTCTAATTCGTTAAAAAATATAATTGTATTTTCATAAAATATGCACTGCAAAGAAATAATGCTTTTAATGATTTTACTAAACTCATATAGATGTAACGAACCTGAAATGAGACTAAACAATATTGCTTAAATAGTTAGCAACCACTAATTATTCTATACAAATCAAAAGACAAGTAATTAATAAATAATTCTCATAAGATATGAAAGTCCAATCACTTTCATTGACATCTCTTAGCGTAGCCTAAAAGAGTGCATTGCTTTTAAGCTCTGGTTTTGAAATGCTGCGCATTGAAGTAGGCAACGCTTTTTTGATCAGCACGCATTCTAGGATGCGAGTTGAAAAAACATTATAAAACAACGTTTAAAAGAGGTGTACAAAAAAAATTAGTTCTGTGGAGATGTAAAGTTAATAAATCATTTTATTTATTCATTTTATTTTATTGCTGATTTTTGTGTAAAAATAAGTCTATTGTTGCTGCTGGTCAACTCAAAAGTATTTATAAGAATACTTTAGCTAGAACAAAGGAGAAGATTATCTAGGCACTAGTGTGTATTATTTTTTGCAATCGTCATGGGACTGCCTACTCAAATTATTTTATTATTAAATTTGTTTTTACATTTTTTACATTTCTTTACAGAAAAAACAAGAAAGAAAAGTACAGTCGAGCACGCCCGACCGTATAATACTCTCTGCATTTTAATCCCGATTAAATTATTAAAATCGGTATCGAGATATTACAATGTGCAGTACTTCCGTTAAAACACCTTGAAACAAAAACAATCTAAGCAAAATCAAACAGCTGTTTGTATGCGAATACACATACGTTTGACATTATATGTATGTATGTGTGTATTCGGCACAGCTAGCGTATGCGGGCTGCGCTGACGCCACACAAGCAGAGAAAACGTTTAATCACGCTTATATGTTTCTGTCTCGCTTGCACTCATACCTTGATATGGCGTTCAATTATCAATATTATAACTCTTCTAGTTTTCTTGTTTGTAGTCCGAATTCAATGCGTCTTTTTATAATAGTTTGATATAGTTAGTCTCCACTCGAATTATACTATTACAATGATGTACTATATGAACAAATGACTTAAAACAGAACGAAAGTTGAGAATTTTTGTTTTGTATTTTGGGAAAAAAAGGGGCGTGGCAGTCCAAAATTTTAAATGGCAATGCAATTACACTGTCGCTAAGAACCTCCATACCAGAATTGGTGATCCTAGGTGCCATGGTTACTGAGATATTCGCCAAAAACACCGATTTTTGCCGAGGTGTGTCTAGTTTTTTGCTCATTGTGGGCGAATGGGGCGTGGCATCGAAAAAAAAAAAGATTCTTGTATTGACTGACTAAATATGTGATCGATTGGCACCAAGCTCGAACTTGTAGCTCTTACCATCTCTGAAATCTGTTTGTTCATACGGACAGACGGTCAGACGGTCAGACGGACAGACGGACATGGCTATATCGACTCGGCTTGTGATGCTGATCAGTAATATATATACTTTATGGGGTCTGGCTGTTACATACTTTTGCACAAACCCAATATACTCTTGCAGAGAGTATAAAAATTGTAATTAATATAATCATTTCATTTTTTTAATTCAATTTATGCAAAACTAATTGACATTATTACTGTGAAATTTGCTTCGTTTACTTTAATAGCATACTTTTATGCGCCACATTCATTGAGTTAAAGTTAAAAAGCACCACATACTTTTAGGCTTAGCTAAGGGCTGCCGATCACCAAGGCTTTACGCACAGAAACTAAAATAAATAAAATTGCAGTTAGATTTGTAAAATGACAATAGTTTTAAAAGTATGCATACTTTATTTAACTAAAAACATTAACATTAAGTGTTTAAAGTAACATTGTGCATTTGAAATGTTTTCATGCAAATTAGCAAAGCAGCGTTAGCCAGCCCTGGCACATCAGCTGTTTCAACGACAAGCGGCAAATGGAAACAGTGCAGAAATGTGACTCAAATTGATTGAAGCGTTTTTTGTAAACGATACTACGATCAAACAATATATTGATGGAATGACAATGCAGATCTTAAAGTCGAGATTTGTTTTTGCTTTTTGGGACTGCAAATTTTAAGCAAAACGCGAATTTATGGAGTGCGGGGAATGCGAGGAACTAACGCGTGAAATGATCTTGAAGCAGTTTAAAAATGTAAACAAACGCACAATACAACTACACACACACACACACACACATATAGAGACTAATTAATTGAATTTGTTTACAGCGCGAATTGTATGTGGAAAATGCTGCAAACTTGCCGCTTGAAAAATTGCGGGAAATCTACAGAGCGTTTATGTTGCCACAGCCACAACGGCAGCGCAGTCAACGTAGCCAGCGCAGTCAGTGTCAGCAGCAAAGCGAGACAGAAATTCCCATGGAAGTTGAGAAACTCATGAAACGCATTAAAGTCGTTTATGTTGTGGGCGAGAAGCGTCCCGGCGACTCCCACGGACAGATCAGCGAAGGAGACGGCGTCAGTATCGCCAAGCGTTGGCGAACGCAGGAATGAGCAGGAGGAGTAGGCGCAAAATGCTCCAAACGCTTGCACTTCCAGTGCTTTCCAGTCCAGGATCAAAGAGCATTCCAATCACAAATTCTTATTGGACTGAAAAGAGAGGCAACAGCCGTGAAATAGAGTGAGATGGCAAACAAAGTGTGTTTTAAACGTAAAAAAGAGTCAATGAAATTAGGAATGTTTTTTTTTTCACGGTTTATTACTTAATTTGGTAGTAGCTCCCATAGTTTACAATTAAATAAAATACACCAAAAATGTACAAATAAAGAAAAGAATTTATGAAATTCTTATCTGCCCTCAGCACGTTGAATGTTTAAAGGTCATAGGCGAAAGGTCGCTGTAAATCACTAATTTAACTTAACTTTTTTTTTGTTAATTATATACTATTTTTTTTTTTATTGATTTAAAGTCTTTTGTCGAAATGGCGAGTGTTTTATACAAATGATATTAGAAAGAAACAGTACAAGAAGTATGAGATAAAGGGGACTAGTCAGTCTGTGGTTTAAGTACAACGAACTAAATTAGTCTTGTAGTTGAAGTCATATTTGGCTTTGGACAAGTTTTGCTGAATCTTATTCCTTAAGTACTAATGAGTCTTTTGTGATGCTTCTCCCTAATCCTGTTGTTCCATATATTCTTCTTCTTCGTCCTCCTCCTCGTCGTCATTGTGCTCCTCATTGCGATGGTTATTCAGCTGCTGTCTAGCCAGCACCAAGTGACGTGCCGGATGTGTGGGCGGTGCTGGTGCCGTCTGTCGCTGATTGCTGCGTCGTGCCGTGGGACGATAGTACATATTGCACTGCAGATAATCCTCGGCTACATCCTCATCGGCACCCTCCATGGAGTCCTCGATGGTACGCGAATAATCCTCGATTTCTTCATCATACAAATGCGGTGCTCCATTGGCAAACGATGCAAATCTCATGGGATCACGAAGACAGCTCATCGTCTTCCATTGCCGGCAATTAGGACTGGTCACAAAATCCCGCAGCTCCGCCAGTGAACGTGCTGTCTCATTGACCGCCTGTTGATAGTATTCCTCCTGGGTGAGCAAACGACGTGGAGTTGGAAAGCGGCGTTTATACAATTTTCGGACATAGTTCAGTACCGATGTGGGGCAGTAGTAGGTTATGAATACCATGACCATGATGACAGCACAGGCACTTGTGTGCCAGGTGGCAAAGTAGGCCAGTGAACAGCCGACGCCCTGCATCGTCCATTGGATAATGCGTTGCGAGCGAGGATTTTTCGGCGGTCCAACCCGATAGCACAGCAGAAACGAGATCAGTCCAGTGACGGCCAAGTACCAGAACACATACTCCCGATAGGTGAGAAGGATTACCCGTATGTTGTCCATCAGATGCTTCAGCACAAACAGTCCAATTGTCCAGCCACCAATGAGAACGCTGTACATCATTGGACGCCGTGGGATTAACTTTGATATAACGAATACAACAATCAGGAGGGACGCAAAGATGCCCAGCACCATCCCGGCCAGATAATAGAATATGCTATTCTTGGCCAACTTTCCGGCACTCCAAAACAATAGTATTCCAATGCCGACCTGCAGTACACGCCATGGATCAAATAAGGTATATTTCAAACTAACATTATACGGCTGCGTGGAGGCGATGCCAATACACTGTTGCTCAAAAGGAGACATTTGCAACCGCTGTCGCTTCTGAGATAAGAGCGTGAATCTGAACATAGAGTTATGGTCGTTGTAGTGCTCCTGTACCTCCTCCGCAGTGCGTCCTTCGTACTCGGTGTAGTCGTCATTGGCAATGGAGAGAAAGAATTCAACAGATTCAAACAGGGACAACAGCGAGTAGGGCTTGCCCTGATAGCAATAGGTGCGTAGTACATTATGGCCATATCTATTGCCAGATATATCTATAGACTGACTCTCGACCAGATAGACAGTCTCAGCGCCCATTTTAGCGCCAATTGCCGGCATCGAAGCGAATACGATTACAAGCATTATTTGCAGCATCCATTGCGGCGTCATTTCGTTATTCCACTTTAGTCTAATTCAGCTTAATTTTAAAAATATACACACAAATAACCAAACAATAATATTAGACGTTCAAATCGCACTTGCACGAATAATTCTCTACAACTCAAAAGTGATTACACCAAATTAGAAAAAAAAAACAAACTCTAACAATTTATCGAAATGTTAGTTGACAGCGCATGTACAATATCCATGTATTTCAACAGTAGTATATATCGCACGAACTGATTCAAAGCAACTCTGTTTGGAAAACAGTGTTGTCACGGCTTAATTCTTTACTTCCATGCTACGAATTGCGAATTTTAATTACAAGCAAAAATAACAATTTTTTGTTATAATTTTTATTTTTTTTATAATGTTTAATTTGCAAGCCTAAAATAATTTGATCGATTATAGTTTTATCAATTTACGATATCAAATTTTAAAATTTCAACATAAATTTTTGCATCGGCGCTACTACCACTGAGTCCTCATAACATTATATCTATTTTTTAATACCGATTTAGAAATGTATTTAAATAAAATCATATTTGCCTGACAGATACAAACACTTAAACACAAAATGACTTGTTTAATAAAACACACAACAATAACGTATAAAATATCGATATTTTTACTATCGCTAGCAAAAAATACCAAACTGAAAATAAACGTATCGATATATTGCTACGTGATTATATGTGGTAGTGACAACTCTACTAAACAGCGGCGCTGGTTACGAGCTGAACGACAGAATTCCATAGTATTCTTTATTTTCGCCACACTCCAAATTCAATAAAGGTAACGATTAAAAAACCAAACGGAGCTTGCCATTGAAAATCCTGCAACTGAACGACATACGAGTGTGTGACAGGCATAACAAGTCTGTCGTTTGGTCACTTGTCGTTCAGTTGCCTAACCTACAAAGAGTTACATAATTTGTGTATTTGTTTTTGGTTTTCCAATAAACTTGAAGCAATTAACTGTTATTTCGAAGATTACGAGGCGTAGCAAACAATAATCGCAACTGTTCATTGCAGAATCACAAAATGTCGATGCTGAAGAATGCTCGTCTACTCGCCGTGCGCAGCGCTCGCTTGGCCCAAAACCGCAGCTACTCGGACGAGATGAAACTCACTTTTGCCGCTGCCAACAAGACCTTCTACGATGCCGCTGTCGTCCGCCAGATCGATGTGCCATCGTTCAGTGGTGCCTTTGGCATTCTGGCCAAGCATGTGCCCACACTGGGTAAGAGTCGTTAGCTACACTGTGTTCAACGTAGAGTAGGGCAGTTTGAGTAGTTTCTAAAGTGATGAGCTACCCTGCTTTCTCCACTTTGCGTAGGGTTAATGCGCTAATGCGAATTAGTTGTTTAAAGAAAGTTACAGCCAGCATAAAGAGTACCTTTGTTATGTAGTTTCTATGGAGCTATACCTTGGTTAGGAAATGTTTATTTATATTTTTGATAACAACTGCAGATTTTGTTGCCTTTTTGCCTGTTTTTTAGTAGATTTAAAGGGTAGCGCTTAGTCGTTACAACAACAAACCTTTTCTTATTGGCTAGTGAGTACAGCAGCGTCTTATTGGTTACTTTAGCCCAAGCTTTCTGTTGACTAGTGACTAAATCCGCGCTCTACTTAAAAACTCGCTGGCTACCGACCTATACTAATACTCCTTTTATTTTTGCAGCTGTGCTCAAGCCCGGCGTTGTTCAGGTCACCGATAACGATGGCAAACTGACCAAATACTTTGTCTCCAGCGGCTCAGTGACCGTCAACGACGACTCCTCCGTTCAGGTCCTTGCCGAGGAGGCCCACAACGTGGAGGACATCGATGTGAGCGAAGCCAGACAATTGCTGTCGAAATATCAGTCCGCATTCAGCTCAGCTAGCAATGATCAGGTAAAAGTCACGGGGCTCTTTCTCAAACTATTTATGTAATTAGCAAACGGTCAACATTTATATTAATAATAATTATGATTTGGTTTTGTTATTTGCTATTGTCTTTTAGGCCAAGGCGGAAGCTGCCATTGCTGTCGAAGTGGCTGAGGCGCTTGTCAAAGCTGCCGAATAAATAAAAAACAATAGTCAACAATAATTAACATAACTACAACCACAACAACAACAACAACAACAACAGTTACAATAACGGAAACAACATCGTCTGCTTGCAATTGTGTTTTTAAATAATTAAATCATAACAAAGTTTTGATGCAACCAAAAAACAACAAAATTGTTATGAAACAAATAAAAAATGAAAACAAAAGCGAATATATCAAATATATATCGTAATAATATCAAATTCATGTCGAATCGAGTCGAGTTGAACAACAACCACAGCAACAACAAGCACACCCCACATATATATATATTCCATATATATATCTTTCATAAACCATACATATGATCAATCTGTTTTCTTTTCTTTTTTTTTATATATTTTTTTTTTGGTTTTGTTAAATCTCGTGTTTAAACAACAAAAGAAAATAACATCAAAGAAATGTTCAATTTAACGCATTATTCATGCAAATGTTTCGTCTGCGGCGACGCAACAGCTGCGCCAACTGCGCTGCTCAGTCCGACGTTGGCGTCTGCGTCTCGGGCTGCGTCAGCGTCTGCAGCAACGCGAAGGTCAAGTTTACAAAGGGCGATCTCTCGACGGTGATTAAATCTCTTTGTTTTTGTTCATTTTTTTTATGTTTTTGTTTGGAAATCGTTTTTCTCCGCCTCCGCGCAGTGCACAGTTCACAGTGTCGTGTGTTTTCCCAGCAAACTAATTTTTATTTCTTAAAAATTAATTATTTTTTTTTAAGAAAAGCCAAGCTTACATTTTTTTAAAGAAGTTTAAACAAAACCCAAGAAAAATCAATCAACTTACCGGGTCTTACCCCATACACCTTATTAAGTAAAGCTTAAAGAAGAGAACTGATTGATTGGTTATTTTCAAGGAGTTACAACTGCGTATAAGAAAAGCTCCAAAGATTTTTAAAACCTTTAGTTCCCATTAAAATTTCACATGATTCTAAAATCTTTAAAAAACTTTAAAACTTTAATTCTGCCTAGAAAAAGATCAGCCCAATGTAAACTCCAGTGTTAAGGCCACTGTTAACATTTGTTTAACACTTCCCCCTGCTGTTATGCTGAAAACCATCAGACTTAACAGTCATGCAAGAAAACAACAGAAATGTTAACATTTGTTTAACATTTTTCACTGCTCTTGCACTGCAAACCTTCAGACTTAACAGTCTTTCAAGAAAACAACTGAAATGTTAACATTGGCTTAACATTTTCCACTGCTGTTAGTACTAATATGCAATTGAAAATTCATTTAACAGTCGGTTTTTATTTTCCATTTGTTTTTTCTTTTCTTTTTTTTTGTAACAAAACCAAAACAAAAAAATATAACTATAAAAAAAAATATTCAAATAACTTATGGCGTTGGATGGAACAGTATTCGATAAGTCGATAGATCGATAGGTGTAGAAGTAGAAGTAGTCGAATCGAAGGACTTCGATGAGTGTGATTGTGCTGTGGTGCTGTTGGTGCAGTTATTGCTGTGGTTGCTGTTTATACCTATTCCTTATCCTATTCCCATTTAGAACTGGGGTGGTCCATAGGTCTGGGCTGGGGCGTGTCCCAGGGGCAGTTGCTGCTCCTCCACGGGAGCAGGCAAGCTCAGCACGGGACCCTGGCTGAAGGTCGGAGCTGGAGCAGACTCGGGCACACTCAGTACTGGTGATGGAGCCGAGACGGGAGCGCTGTACTGCACGGGAGCACTGTACTGGATGGGAGCAGGAGCGGGCACAGGAGCTGCAATGGGTGCACTGTACTGGATGGGGGCGGGAGCAGGTGCTGCAATGGGAGCACTGTACTGGATGGGGGCGGGAGCAGGTGCAGAAATGGGTGCACTGTACTGGATGGGAGCAGGGGCAGGTGCTGCAATGGGGGCACCGTAGACGGCAGCGGGTGCGGGTGCAGTGTACACCGGCTGTGGTGCGCTGTACACGGGACCACTGGAGACGGGAGCACTGTAGCTGGAGGCAACGGAGGTGGAGACCGAAATTGGTGCACCATAAGATGTAGATGGAACTGGAGCCGAAATGGGAGCACCATAAGATGTGGCAGGAACTGGAGCACTGAAGATGGGGGCGGAGGCAATGGGAGCAGCAATTGGGGCGCTGTAGACGGGAGCGGGGGCAGCAACGGAGGCGTGTTCGTGGATGACGCGTACCACCTTAGTGGGTGCACCAGCGCCAATCGATGAGTGGTGATGGATGGCAGAGCCGTGATTCTCGTGCAATACCTTGATCACTTGTGGGGCAGAGTGTTCCACAATGGAGCCACCGATGTGTCCAGCAGATTCCTGGTGCACTACCTTAATGACCTTGACGGCGGAGGAGGACACTCCTGAGGAGGCATGGTGACCATGTCCATAGTAAGCGGATGAATCACCTTCAACATGACCACCGTGGCCAGAGATGACCTTCACCTTGTAGACCTGTGGAGCGGGGCCATAGCTGTAGCCACCGGCATAACCACCGCTGGAGTAACCGCCGCCGGAGTAGCCACCGCCGGAGTAACCACCGCCGGAGTGACCACCCTGCTGATGAATCACCTTGACCACCTGCACGTTGCCGTGACCGTGTCCGTGTCCATGTGAGCCACCGTAGTGGCCACCGCCATAGGAACCACCGTGAGAGCCACCATAAGAGCCGCCGCCGCCACCGCCGCCCAGACTGATGCTAGCCTTGAGGCCACCATTAGAGCCGCCACCGCCGCCACCACCACCACCGCCTAGCAGACCCAGAAATCCGGCATTGGCCACTGCAAAAAGCGCGCACAGACACACAAAGACCTGAAGGAGTAAAGAATGGTCAGTACCTGAAGTAACAACTGATTTCTCATGTGTGAGGTAATTACCTTCATGTTGACGACAACTTGTTGATTGTGGAGGGGGGGAGAGTAAGAAGGGGACTCGACGTGTTACGACTTGACAACTGTAACTGATGATGAACCACAGTGAAGCACATGCTTTTATATGGCGACTTGAAGCATCGGAGCATTCTGCACTGCTTTCTGTCAATGGCAGCGCAGTTTGCTGCGCAGTCGCAGCCGGCAAAGTTGTAAAAGTTCATAATGAAGTTCACATCCCCCACACCGCTCTTCCCAAAAATCAAAAATGAAAAAAAAAGAAGATTCAAATTCAGCAACGCAATCGCGCATTCCCAATAATAATAATAAAAAAAAAATATACACAAAAGACGCTGTTTCATTAACATTTGCAAAGGGCTCGTTAATGATCATTAGGCGCTTGAGCAGCATCATTATTACAATGAGCAACATCATTATGCCGTTTGGCAGATGATGCAAAAGTCGTCGAATTTACATACATAAACACATGCACACACAAACGCGCATACATACAAACACGCGTGCATAGAAGTTGCCGACGCTTTCGATTTCGTTTCGTTTCGTTGCGCCGCGCCCTCTTTGACAAGCAGCCAAAGAAGCCGAAGTCGCAGCCGAAATCGAAACCGAAGTCTCAGCTGAAATCAAAGCCGATGGCGCAGCCGAATTCGAAGACGAGCAAGTTCTGCACTTCCAATAAGACCATTTCCAGTGTGAACCGTTTCCAGTTTCCCCTTCATAGCATTGCATTTCCGAAATTCCGAAAGCGCGTCTCAATTTCTAATTAGCATGAAAATGAACTCTGATAAGAAATCAACAACAACAGCAGCTTTTAAATGTAGCGCTGTCTCGCTTTTGCACACACTTATCGACTGTTGCTACACACACCTGTCTGTCTGTCCGTTTGCCCACGTGAAGCAGCTCAAAGCTGACCAAGCCCAACAATAAATGTGAATTTGTATGTATGTATGCGTAATGTCTTCAAGTCAAATCACAATTTCAGGCCACCATTTCAAGGTGAATCGAAATGGTCTTTGTTCCGAATATTTGTATGTGTGCGTGTGTGTGTGTGTGTGTGTGCGTGTGAGTTTGTTGTCAACTGAGCTATTAACTTGATTTCAAGCCTGGTTATGTAAAATTCCAACCAACTAAAACTAAACAATTAATACAAACATTGTCAAATGCTCATAAAACTCATTTAATCGCTATAACTCGATGTGTGCATCTTTGTGTGTGTGTGTGTGTGTGTGTGTGTGTGTGCCAATTAGTGTGGGAATGCAACTAACAAAACTGCAAAACAATTTAACAAATTTGTCAACTCTTCAAATTTGTTTTGTTGTTGCTGTCAATTCAGATTTTTACTTAAATCTTAAAAGCAAAAATCGCGTTTAAGACTTGTTTAAAATTATTATAAACTTAAAGAAATATTTCAGTATTTTGTGTTTTTTTGCTTAACCTAGTTACTAATTAGATTGATGAAGATAATTTATTAATATTTGTACATACAAAGGGAACTTAATAAATTGAATTAAGGCAACAGTAAATGCTAAAATAATATTGTTGTTATTTTTTCTTAATAATAAATATTATTATACTATTTTTTATATCCACGAGAAATTTAAAAAAAATTTTAAAGATAAATATCTGATGCTTATTGCTTAATATGCTTAATATTTAATTTCTTGCTTTTCTATTAATTTGTTAAAAAATATTGGATGAAACTTAAATGTCTTTATTTAGGTTGGATTAATGACATTGATTAAAATCCAAGCACCTCAAACGTCAAACGTAAACTGGCATCAGTTTTAAATAATAAGTTAAGGTAATAAGCAAATTTTCAAATATTTAATAATTGCAAATATAATTTTATAATTGCAAATAATTTTGTTTGTATTCATCATTTGCCTACTTATTTAAAATATTACCAAGATTTTCTTAAAGGCTTTTAAATTCGTATAATAAATGCAAACATTTAAGAATGATTTCTAAAAACCTTTTTATTTTTGTTGAACCTTAAAATTTTTTAATCCTGGAACAAGTCGATTCCTGTCTATAATTCTAATTATTTTTCGCTACTTTTAAAAATAAACTAAAGTTTCTATTCATTAAAAAAAAGGTTAGAACAAAAAAAATATGCTGAATTCATTGCTGTAAAAAAATATAAATTTTTAGTTAAAGTGTTACCAATTTTGGTTAATCGCAGTACTAGTAAACTTTTAATCTAACTCACCTTTTACCTCTTATAAGTCGTATCCCTCTATAGTTCTGATTATTTTTGGGGACCCTTAAAGAAACTAGTTACCAAGGTTCTACCTGAATGTAGTTTTTCGAAGCCCAATGATGAGCATACAATTTAATCTATTTAAATTAGAACTTTATCTTGAAATTGGGTTTAAATATTGAAGAATATTCATTACAAGCAAACTAATATTTGATTTTGGTTTATGTGGGGTTTTAAACGATTAATTTAAAAGAATTCATTAGTTGTTTGCTTTGAATATAATTTTTAAATATTTTCTTAAAGTATTTAAATCATTAAATTAAATACTTTAAGAAAATATTTAAAAATTCTATTCAAAGCTCAAAAATTAACAGATTGAATTTATAATATTTGTAACTATCTGAATTAAGATAGGAATTGTTTACGCTTATAAAGCTAGTTATGTTTCAAACTGAAGATTATAATATAGATAAAGTTCTCAAATAACAAAAAAAAAAAAAGTATTAGGTACGCATCAAAAATATAAAGTTATACATAATTTTAGGGAAGTTAAAAAAATCTCAGCTTCAAAAAATTATATAAATTACTTTTTTAAACTCCCGCAAATTTAATGAAAAAAGATTTTTTTTCAAAAACCAAATTTAGTCACTACACGATTTTGAAAAATTTAATAATTCTTCAGAAAAGTTGGTATTTTAATCACATACACATTGAAGATGACACAACACTTTCAGCAATCCAAAAAATAGCTATGAATCCTTTGGGAATCCTTGGACTAAGTACAAGCGTTTTGAATTAGAAATGTACAAATTCGGTTTTTATTTGGAAATTAAGATAACACGAAAAAAAATTGTAAAAAAAAAGATTTTTGAAAGCCTTGTTCGAGTTGGAATTGTGAATATTCCAATTGGGATGTGGGGGGTATGATGACTGAGAACCGGAAGATTGTTTATTTCTTCTGCTTCAACCAACCGCCGTAGGCGAGGGGAGAATCGTAGACATGACCGACACGAACGACGGAGGGAGCAGCGATGTAGGCAGAACGATGGACGACTGGAACGGCAACGGATTCGACGACGGGAACGTGACGGACAACTGGAACGTGACGAAGGACTGGAACATGTCGGACAACTGGAACGGATGCATAGCTAGTTCCATAGACAGCTCCTGGGCCATAGATGGCGCTGCTCTGACCAAGAGCCAGGCAAGCGGCGAACAGCAGAGCGACAAGGAAGAACTAAAGCGAGACGGAGGGAGAGAAGTAGAATTAATAATAAAGTTCACTAAAGTATAAAGTAAAGAAGAATCCGTTGGTAAAGAAGACTCACCTTCATGTTGATTGGATAACTGAATGATTTGTGTTGATTGGTAGCGACAGTCGCTGGGCTTATATACCCAAGCGATGTGCTTTGAAAGAACCTTGCTCCGATAACTGGAGCAGCTGCGACTTGACAGGCAAACAAATAGAACAGCATTTCAAATGTCTGTCCGTGTTTGAAAAGAAAAATTAAATACAAAACTACAACAAAGTATACAAAATTTAAAGAAAAAAGAATTGAAAAGGCGTTATGTAAATTAGCCGTTGTATTATAAATTATAAAGGGAGGGATTTAGATGTTTGGCATTATTATTGAAATTCCATATTTGCCGGACACAGACAGAACAATGAGAACTTGTTCCTCCTTCGAAAACCAAAACCAAAAAAAAGAAGCAACAAAACTCAAATCGTTTCTTAACTCAACTCGAATTATACTCAAAATCGTTGATAATTCATATCGAGCGCCTTGATTGATTCTTTTCATTGCTTGAATTTATCAAGTTTTGGGTTTTTCAGTCTTTCTCAATTGTGACTTCTTCATTTTGACGACACTGTGTACACTGACAAAAATAGTTGTGTACAAGTGTAAGATCGAATACTAGAGTTTTGAGACATGGAAAAAACGGTTATCTTAGGCTCACCGAAGATTAAATACCCTTGCAGTCATGCATATTGCCTTAATTTGGTGTCAATCACCAATTATTTCTATGGTAGCTATATAATATAGTAATCCGATTTGGACGGAGTTTTGTCAACAGATGGGGAACGATTAGAAATGCATTTTGCGTGAATTTGGTTGACATCGGTCAATAGACAACGAAAATTTACATGCATTTGGACCGATTGTTCCTATGGGAGCTATATGATATAGTGGTCCGACCTCTCTGATTTTTACAAATGCGTGCAGAGAGAATACACATCTGTACCACGTTTCATTAAGATAGCTTTAAAACTGAGAGACTAGTTCGCATAGAAACGACGGACAAACAGACGGACTTGGCCATATCGACTCGGCTGTTGATGCTGATCAAGAATATATATACTTTATGGTGTCGGAAACACCATCATTGCGTTACAAACTTCGTGTCAATAACAAGATACCCTCTGCAAAGGTTTATAAATGGTACATACATTGATAATTACTTGATTTTAGCGCGATTTTATCCCGTATGACTTTAGTATATATTAAGAAATGTATGATATATTATCCATAACTTAGCAATTGAATGACACAAAATGTCTGAAAGATTTGAATATGAAGACAATATTTCAAATACAATGAAAGTTCTACTCGCGGACAGCTCTCTCAGGCGGACAGCTCCCTCAGGCGTACGAACTTTTGTATAGTCCCAAGTTTTTAGCATGATTTTAATACAAACTTGTAA
The DNA here is from genome assembly GCA_018152125.1 of Drosophila dunni. NCBI lineage: Eukaryota > Metazoa > Arthropoda > Insecta > Diptera > Drosophilidae > Drosophila > Drosophila dunni. The sequence goes on along the minus strand of JAECXC010004147.1, from coordinate 12,415,455 downwards.
TTTACTTAACTGTTAACTGTTATAATGAAAGCTCTACTCGCGGACAGCTGCCTCAGGCGGACAGCTGCCTCAAGCGGACGAATTTTATAGTTTTTTTTAGTATGATTTTTATACAAATTGCGTTCTCTTAGGCGGACATCTCACTTGGGTGGACAAAAATACTGGAACTGTAGCTGTCCGGCCAAGGGAGCTTTCACTGTACATATTAAGAATTTTATGATAAGATATGAACCCAATATTTAATATTCTTGCCAAGTGCTTTACTCCCACTTAATAGTATGCAGCTATACCCTACTTGCTTACAGCCCCTCCAAATATTTCTCTCAGTGCATGCAGTCTGAAATGGTTATAAAGCCGAATCGGAATATCAAACACTAAGCTTCCCCATATGATTTCATGCTTACAAATACCAACGACACCAACTGCAAAATACAAAAAACTTAATAAATATTATTTGTTTTCTTTTCTTTATTTCTGTTTTTTTTTTTTTTTAATATTTTCGATTTTTGTTTTTGTTTTGTTTGTTTTTGTTTCGCTTTTGTTTTCTTTTGTTTGACACTTTTATGCCATATTCCCATAAAAGCCGTATAAATGGGGTATCATAAATTTTTGCAAATGTCTTTAATTGTTCGAGGCGCTAACACCTAACTAATCACCGCCTTATAGGGTATACACACCTCGCAGTTCATTAGTTTTGACCTCTATTTAATGAGCCAACTTTACATTTGTTTTACCTTTGTTCATGTTGTTTACAGGGCATTGCTAGTCGATCATTAGCTGCCTAACAATTCGGCTTAAACCATTTTGTGTCAGTTCATGTGTTGCATACTTTGTGGATTGGACTTGGTTTGCGTGTTTTGGATCAAACAAACTGTTGGCCAACACCGTCTCTTGGCCAGGCCCAAAGCGGAAGTAGCGTCTACGTAATACAGTGAAACTTCGTTGATATGACTGCGACCTTAACGTGTGTGATCACATATTTTCTAAAAATAAAAATCGTTAATAAATAATGGAAAATTATGTGGGAGTTTGGTAGTAGTTCTGAAGGTAGTGGGCGTGGCAAAAATCCAATCATAACTTTTTTTTTAATTTTTTTTTTTTTTTAATTGGTTTATTAATTTAATTTCTTAAATTTGTCTGAATTTTCTGTTGTTTTTTGACAAATTGAATTAAACTATTTATAATATTTACAATTAGTCATATAACTATAAGTTATTAGTGATACGGTTAGAGGTGATGGTTCAGGGTTCACATTCAGATTCCAACTCATCACTACATGAAATTTCTTATTGTGACAGGTCGGCAGCTTAGTACTCTGAGCTACTATTGACACGGCCAGAGTTTATCTAAATAGCAATCAATCACATGTTTATTTAAATCTTTATTTAAACTCATATATTTTTCCATAACTATATTTGTATATCTTAAAATATATCTTATTTATGTATCTATATTTATATCTATACATCTAATGTCTTAGTGTTTCTCAAGGTTTCTGCAAATCCCCATTTTTATATCTATATTATATACCTATATTTATGTCTATATAGCCAACGTTTTAGTGTTTCTCAAGGTTTCTACAAATCTGCATTGCTATGCCTAAGATTTACTTAAAAATTCGTACCATTACCTTATTTGCCATATCTATATCTAGGTATTTAATAAATAAATATAATAATAATAATAATAAAAATATAAATAAATACTATTTATATCTAAAGTTTAGGCTTTAACTATACATTTGTATCTTTATCTACATTCACGATGCTAAATATACATATATCGACCTTATAGCTTTACCTAGATCAGTTGATGTCTATATACAGATATAGACGCGTAGTACAGGTTTAATTTGTTTTTATTTATTTATTTACGCAAACTAAAAGTATTCGTGAGTATTTAAATCAATAATTAAGTTATAGGTATGTGGATTAATAATTAATGTTAATGATTATATTAAAAATTAAATATTAAAAAATGTAAGTTAACTGAAACTATAAAAGTAAATAATCAATCCATTATAATCTGCAACAATATCTGTATCTAAATTTGTATCTTTATTTACTAGAACGTGGGATATCCATATATGTATCTACAACTATATCTTGGTCAATACAAATCTTGATCTACATTTATATGTACATAAGTCTACATCTTCTTTGTCTAGATAAACTTGTATCTGTCTAATATTATACCACCATCAAAATTAAAATAATTACATAACTGAAAGCTGTACTACCCTGCCAATAATTACCATAATTACAGGGTATGTCAATGAACTTTTAGTGAATTTCATTAGAACACATTTATAGTTCATCTATAACTGTTTTGCGTATTATATTTATCTGGTCTTTGTCCGATTAAGTTTGTTTTTGTTTGATTTCATTGGATTAATCGAAATGAAGCAACTTTTGCGCCATACGCCCATAAAACACACATCCATTCACTTTTAGTTAAAGACTACAGATTAAAGACTTTCGATAATCAGTAATCAAAATTCTGTGTGTGATACTGAAATGGATCCCACGCAGATTATAAAAGTTGTTTAGAACGGAATTAGCACTCACAGGTGTGTGATGGGAATGTGATTAAAATTGAGTCAAATCTATGCAGAAATTTGTCAACTTCATTTAATTATTAATGCATTGATTTTTTTATTATAATTTTATTTGGTTGTTTTCCGGTTTATGTAATTAATGAATTTCACATTTGTCTTAAGACTGGAGACCAGAGACTGGAGACCCAAGACTGAAGACTGGTCTACAGTCCGCAATCGATTCGGAAACACAGCTTTAAATTTCACCTCTGACTCTGGAGATTTCCATATTTGGGCCGCATCATCTCTACGCGCAGTCCACTCAAGTGTTTGTCTACGCGATAGCCCCCTCTGCGCCCCGCCCTCTGACCACCACCCTCAGTCCCAAGAGCAGTCAATGAAAGTCTTCTCTCTCTCACAATTCATGACATAACTTATTTGTTTCCCCTCTGGCCCCCACAACATGTTACCAAATTAGCTCGTCTATTGTGTTTGCCGTAGGTTTTTTTTTTTTTTATTTTTTATTTATTTTGTTTTATTTATTTAATAGTTGTATACACTCTTTTCAGCGGGCATTGTCAATTTGTTGTGCAAATTGCTTTCTGATCCCACTGATTAAGTGATTTCTCTATACCTTTTTTCTATGGAATCAGCTCACTATATCAACTGATCAAATGAAATATTATTTGATGGCTGTAAATATTTAACCTATGGATACAAAGCGAACCTACGAACCCCTTTGAACCTCTTTGAACCCCTTTGAACCCCTTTGAACCCCTTTGAACCTCTTTGAACCTCTTTGAACCCCTTTGAACCCTTTGAACCCCTTTGAAAATGAAGCACACTTTTTTTCACATAATTTATTTTTTATTTTTATATATTTATAATTATTTATTAACGAAATAATTTAACAATGATGACAACTAATGGACTTTCTTCTCTTCTACTGGTTCGTTGTCTACGATGAATTAGCCTAGTAAAAAAAAATAAAAAAAAAAACAATTCATTTGGTCTAACTACATGGAAGGTGGTGTGGCGCTCTACCAGGAGGACTGGCTCCAACCACCGCTGGAGGAACCACCTTGGCTCCAGCCACCGCTTGAACCACCCTGACTCCAGCCACCACCACCGGAGGAACCACCCTGGCTCCAGCCACCGCCGGAGGAACCGCCCTGGCTCCAACCACCACCGCCGGAGGCACCACCAGTGGCCTGTTGCTGCTGTTCCTGGACCTGCATGACCTTGAGGGTGCCACGCTGCACCACATGGCCGCTGTTGAAGAATGCACCTTGTGCCTTATCCGCACGCATAATGATGGCCTTGCCCTTCTGACCGAAGGCACTGATCAGCTGTCCATTAATGGCATCCACATTGCCATAGCCTCCACCACCACCGCCATGGAGCGCATCCTCTTGCAGTACCAACTGAATGATCTGTGGCAACAAGTTGTTCAATTGCTGATTGTGATACGAAGAGGAGGAGGAGGACGAGGAGGAGGAACCACCATAGCCATGTCCGGCAGCATAGGACTGTCCGTAGGAGTAGCCACCACCACCGCTGTTGCCATGATAAGCCACAGGGGCAACAGGTGCCACAGGTGCTGCCTGTTCAATCACTTTGTAGACTTGTTCGCCATAGGAGCCATGATCGTGTCCACTGGCATAGCCACCCGAGTGTCCATAGCTAGCACCACCACCGACAGCGGCACCACCAGCACCGTGTCCATAGCTGCGTCCATCTTCCAGTATGATCTTGATGAACTGAGTGGAGCCGCCGTGGGAACCGCCATAGGATCCACCATGGGAATTACCATAAGAGCCGCCATGTGAACCGCCGTATGAGCCGCCATATGAGCCACCGTGTCCACCGCCATGTCCACCACCGTGTCCGCCACCATGACCACCACCACCACCACCTCCTCCATGTGGTGTAGCTATGACATTGTACGTGGTCTTAGTGCCACCGCTGGCACCACCTCCGCCTCCTCCACCACCGCCGAGCAGCGATAGGAGTGTGGCATTGCACACACAGACTGTGGCCAATAAGCAAATGAAAATCTAAAATGAAAAAAAAATTATATTAAAATTAGTTGTAAATCAATTAAAATAATTCATAAATAATTAAAACGCTTTTATTAGCTTGTTAAAGTTCCGTTAAAGATCGCTAACTCCCCCGACTCTCACCTTCATTGTGTGTAACTCTTTGTATAGGTTTCTCTGTCGCACAGCTAGCGTTTGTCTGTCTCTGTCTGCTGCGTGTGCTTCGTGCAGTTCCTGGTTAACGAATGATGTCCGCTTCCAGTCGCCGCTCAGCTTTTATACAAAGGCAGCGGCGCAGACGTCAAGCATCCAGCTATTACCGTTACATGCACAAACAAATTAAGGGCCGCCGGGCGTCCAGCTCTCTGCTTGCATCAGTGCGCAGTTGACGTTGACAGCGGCAGCAACAGCAACAGCAGCAGCAGAAGAAGCGGCAGCGACGTCAACGCAACTCGTGAGAGTCATCGGAAGATGAAGATAAAGACAAAGATGAAAATGAAAATGAAGATGAAGAGTTTGCGATACGCATGCCAATGGGAATATACGCAGTTTACACACACACACGTGCGCACACAGTCACACACACACACAGTCACGCACTGTCACAGTCACACGAATATGAATGGGCAACGGGTAACGGGGCATGAGTTAAGCGATCCACGCGTATTGCGACTGTCTTCATCTTTCTCTTCTTCTTCTTCTTCTCCCACTTTGTCTTCCTTTGCCCCATCTTCGTCTTGCTCTTCATCTTATCCGTGGGCCTCTTGTAATTCACTTAAAATATTTGAAAAATGAACACAACACCAGCAAACGGTAACATATTTTGACCAGCGCGCTGCTCCTCCTACCGACTACCTGCCCCAACCTCCCCCTCCACACACTCCCGTTGTCTACTGATTCCGCCCGTCTTTAACTGGAATATACAGGGTGTCCAGCTTAGTTTTTATTGAATAACTTTAGACGGCAAAGCAATAAATCTGTGTAAAAACACGTTAATTATTTATGTTTAGCGAATTAAATTGGGGCAAACTAGGTTATCGATATTTTTTTCGATTACCATAGATTATGATTTGTTTTTTAAATTTTTGTTGCTCATATTTTTTTTAGCTTAAAAATATAATATCGATTTCCGATTTTTGAATGCTAATTGATATGTTCTTGCTTTTTTATTAAAAGATCATTTTACATGGAAGCATCAGGGATAATTGTAAAGTTAATAATATGTAATCGAATATACTGTTATCGATTACCAAGTAAGTCAATATTTAAAATATTTCCCACCTGTTGATAAACTATATTCTGGGAGCTGAGCAATCAAATTGTACGCAATCGAGTTATCGATGTTGACCCCTTGAGAATATCGATAAAATTGTTCAATAATTCATTGAGAATCTTTTATATAATATAATTTTTAACCATAAATCTATGGATTCAAATGTAATTTAGCTTAATTTATTTGGTTATATAAGTAAAAGAAATTGTTGGTAAATTTATGAGTTGCAATTATAATTAATTAACTGTGGTCAGTTCGCGCCACAGAAAAGAGCCCCCTGTATTTGTTGGTTTGTTTTAAATCCCAAAACATGCAACAATAACATAAGCATTAACGCATCTCTAAACCAAACGACCCAAATCCCCCGATCCACAAACCCGCAACGTTTCCCTCTCCCCCAGTTTACACTACGTACCGCTCTCGAGTCTAAGCAACAAATTGACCGGCTTTTTGCATATGATTATCGATTCGAGCGGAGCGGAGCGTTATGCTGTCCACCGAACAGTCCACGCTTACAAGCTACTCTATAAAGCATTGGAGGGGTATACAAGTTTCCTAACTAAGTTTGTCTCTGTAGTGAGTTAGTGACTCTACTTTGCTTTTGTAGTCTGTGTATTTTATCTGAAATTTACAAAATAATATATAATTAATGGTGTTACGATTATACAACACTAGAACACTGTTTTGAGGTAATTTAAAAAATGTGTTTTAATCTCCTGTTTATCTTGACCTTTATTTTAAATTTGGGTAAATTTAACTACATATACTAGTGTGCAAGTTATTATGAGATAAAAATTCAGCTATAAAATTGTATGTATATAAAAGAGATACATTTTTGTAAATTTTGAAGACATTTTGGAAACGGTACATTATATTTTATAAAGCCAATTTATGATCTTCGGATCAATTGGATGTATGTTTAAAGTGGTAAGTTAGAGGAGCTTCGGTTCAGTTCAATAAATTTAGACACTTTCTCAAAAATGTTCTAAAAAATTCTTAAAATTCAATATTTCATATAAAATGTCATATAATTTGGAATATTAGGTGAGAAACAGCCAATTCTATTCAATTAAAATAATATAATTTTTATCGATAAGTAAATTTTTTTTTTTTATTCGTCAGAAATTGTATTATTATATTATACTTAAAATCTGCGGTTCATAAAACAATTTTAATCTTGGAACATTCTTTAGAATACTAAAAAATTCAACTTTTTTGGATTATTAAAAATATGATTTTATTTTAAGATATAAGCTGAGTATCTTAAGTATCTTTTTTATCGTTCATAAAACATTTACAATGGTTTACTTTTAGTATTCATTTTTTTGTTAGTCGTAAAAATTAATTTTTTTTTAAGAATATTTAATATTGTTGTTGTCGCTCATATTTAATTTAAATTTAATAATATAGAACATACTTCAATAAACTATAAAATCAAGTTTATATGTTCACAATTATTTACGCATATAAATCACAAGTTAGTAGTAGCGACTCGTTTGAGTTAAAGTTAGGGTATCCGGTCGTCGATGACCCGCATTAATGATGTTCTCAGATGTTTTCCATATTATTTCCATGTTGTTGCAACAGCAAACAACTCAAACTGTTGTCGATTGAGCCAATTTGATGAGTGTTGTGAGCCACAGTCATAGCTGCAGTTGACGTCGACATCGACGTCGCAGTCGCTGCTGGCATTGACTTCGGCGTTGGCGTCGACGTCGACGTCGATTATATCATGACGAAGAGATTTGAAATTTTTGTTAAGTCTTGTGTGTGCATTTTTATATAAATTATTTAATACGCATTGTTGCGCATATTTAATTCATAGACTACCCCAACACTGACACGCCCCTTCCCTCCTCCGCCCCCTAACTCACTCAAAGACTTTTGGTTACAGTTTTAGCCAAATTAAAAGCGATTGGCATTTTATCACTTGGTATTTTGTAGACACTGTCAAGCTGAGATTTGTATCTCACAGATACAACTAAGATCTGCTTGTTTGCAGTTGTTTTTGTTGTATTTCTCTCTGTTGTTATTGTTGTTATGTGTGCAAATAGTTTTTTTGTCACTTGGCTTTATGTTTAGTCAATGACTAGCATTCCACTTCCTCTCCATCATCTCGTTTACTTCTTGTTTCTTTTCATCACTTCTCTTTTGGTTTATCTCCTCTTTTCTTGTGTCGCTCTTCCGCTCTCGAATTGTTGTCGACTCATTCTCAATATTATTGATTCATCACATCGCTTAACCCACCGATTAGTTATGCAATTACAACTATTTATTTAAAGACAACAATTACTTATCTCAATCATTATCATGCTCATTATTCATTTATTACTTCATTATTTCTTCATTTCCCCAACTTGAACTTCGATTCATCTCTGCCATCTCTGCTATCTCAAGTCTGCAAAGTCAAGAGAAGCAATAAAAGTTTCCATTAAGTTTTTTAAACGATTCCTTTGATTCAGTTCCTTTTTTTTATGCGACAATTTAATTTAATTAAGCGTTTCATTCCAAAGATACTTAAAAACAAAGTTCAGACAAACAAATTTAGCTAATTTTGATTCAGCTGGAATATTTGTTTATAATCTATTTACTACAAACATTAATTTGAGTAACTAATTATTATTTTTAACAGATATGTCTAATACTTTCTTTAGTTAACGCTTGGTTACAACTGGTAATTTTTCACACATTTTTTGTTTATTTATGTAGTTAAACAAACTCCAGTGGCTAGCGGTAAAAATTAACTTATTTTTGAGTATACCTTTTTTTTGTCAAAAAAAAAAAAAAAAAAAAAAAAAAACCTATATTTTGATAAATTTTTATTTAAATTTTCTGAGCTAAGTTTAAATTTAATTAATGTCTTAAATTTGCTGTCATAAAAGAGATTTAGTATACACACCTATAGATAATATTAAGTAATTCGAATACTAAACTGAACTCTGTTTAAAAACATGATTTCCATTAAGCATCAATAGACAATGTTCAAGTTAAAATTAAAGTACGGTTTCCGAACTGTAAGCTTAAATGGAATGTCAAAAAATTACTTTACTTGTCATTTCCAGATAAATAAATTAATTGTTTAATTTAAATAATAATTTTTTTTATGCTTTCAGTTAAAATCAGTTTTTATAATTTACTCTTTATTATAGTCTTTAATATTTATTTTACTTCTATATATAAATTTATTATTTGGTCAATACTTGCGACTGCTTTGAGTGTGCGTTAATAAATAAATAAATAGATTTGTTATCTTATATTATAGGGTATATTGAGCATTGACTTTGGGAACTTTAGTGCACAAAAATGCATAAGCCTACTTGAGTAAAGCTAGAATTTTGAGATATTACATAACACATAGTTAGCTTATCTCAATCTAAACATAGTTTAAGAGGTTTTTCATTTAACCTGCATTATTTCTTTGTTTCATTTTTTGTTTCTAAGCTGTACTGCTATTAACACTCTGAGAGTTTTAACACGCTTTTAAAAAAATTAAAAATATTTGTAAAAAACACAAAAAATTATTTAGTTCCAAGCCGATTTTTTAGCTGAATTTAATATAAGTGAATTTTCAAAAATCATAATACGCTTTTTAAGTGTCGATATAATTTAGATTATTAATAAATTAATTATTTACTTTTATAGTTTTAGACAACTTCAATTTTGAATAAAAAATTAATATTTTAATATTTTTAATATAATCATTAAATTTAATTTTATATCTACATGTAATTTAATTATTTGATTAAATACTTTTAGTTTGCCTAAATAAAAAAAAAAATTATTAAAATTTTTTTAATTAATTTTTATTATTTACGTACATAAATTGCAAAGCGGATTTTGATAAACCCTGTAAAATGCTGGTTAAACATCAGATTTCCGATCAGATGAAGTATCCTTAATGTATTCATGACAAGGGTCATACAAATGGCACACTCTTTAAAGTCTACATTGGCAGCACTGCCATCCATTCTTGCAAAAGATACATTATCTGAGTGTCTTCTCACAATTATTGCTCAATGGGCCAGTTAGTAACTAATTTGATCGATTCGTCATGGGAATTAGCTGATCAAATGTCAAATACCAGTTACCCTATGATCCCATGCCGCGTGGACTCCTCCCACTGCCACTCCCTTGCCTACGCCTCAAGTTGGCCCTCGGGTGAAATACCTTTGCTAAGCAAATTTGGCAATACGTTCGACGTTTTGTGATACGCCCATTTCTACTCAAATTGGTCATTTGGTTCGCGCATCAGATTTCCGCATTTCGACAGTTTCCACTGCTTTACATACTCATATATCATCTACACACTCGCACACACACACACACACACACTGTCCAGGTATGGTTATATCACCGTGCAGATACATTTTTATAGATTTCGAATCTACAACACACTTATGTAGATTTACAAATATTTCATTCATATTTGTTGGTCAATAATTCAGTAACGCCAGACTGGTCGGGTGCTTCGATTGGGGAGCAGGTACGGCAAGACGGTCGGTGACGGTCGGGCTGGAAAGGGCTCTCCGAAAGTGGCGTAGGGAGGTTGGGAATCTTCGGATTGGACCTCTGTCCGCTTGGCATGTTAACTGAATGGTATGCATCATTATGATAATAAGCGGTGCTATGTGATAACTGTATGAATATGTCAAAATGTGACCATGGAGGTGGAAGAGTTGACACATCAAACGATTTAAAGCGCAGCTAAAATTAAAATTAAGCGCATTTTTTTGTTCAAAAAAAAACATACCACATAACATGTTATAACGATGTGGCATTGAGTGACTACAGAGCACACTACATGTCTAAAGTGACCATGGAGGTGACTCACTGAACATGGGCAAGTGCTTAGCGCCTCAAATTTTAATTAATCTAAAGCATGTTTGCTTTTAATTTCAAGTAGGTTAGATTACAATAAACTAACCATGGAGGACGCTAAATGTTATTAAAATAAGTAAGTTATACATTTTAGGTGCTCAGAGCAGTAGTCGAATTTTGTAAGTTCTGCAAAAGTGACAATGGAGGACTACAGGAAGTATTGTATTTAATAGGTTATGTTAAATTTTATGTTACTATGAAGGATATAATAAATAATATCTTTAAAAAATATTTAATATTGTCTATTTAAAAAAAAAAAAAAAAAAAAATTAATAAACAAAACGAATTTTTTCTTCTTTTGGTCACAAAACTAATACACCCCACTTGTAAGAGCATTAAATTCATATTTACTAAACTATCAACTTAAACAGAGGCTTATCAAATTGATATTAATCTGTTTTTCTTTTTATCATCTTCAGTTGAGTTCGACACGTAGTGTCGATTAGTGATGGCATCGAGAGAAAGAAAGAGAAGGAGAGAGTAATAAAGAAAGAGAGTGAGAAAGATAGGAGTGCCCTCAAGTTGATTACAAAATGAACAGCTAATTAGTTTGCGTTTCGTTTAGGGGAATAACCGGTGGCTCGAGTCTGGCATACCCTGTAATATTTGAAGTTTTATTGTTGTGCCAGGGAATTTGAATGAGCAGCCAAATGGAGCAGTATCTGAAAGTAATCGGAGAATACCCCATAAATATATATATTCTTGATCAGCATCAACAGCCGAGTCGATATAACGATGTCCGTCTGTCCGCTGGATCTTCTTAACTATAAGAGCTAGAGACACCAAATTTGGAATGAAAATTCGTCTGTATGTCAGGCAGATCATGTTTATTTAAAATTGTTGCCACGCCCCCTATCGCCCCCGCAAATTGCGAAAAACTTGGAAACCACTACAGCTATCAGGACCAAATTCACACAGTATGATATGAGAATGAGTGGTATGATATGATAACTATCCTCACCAAATTTGATCCGGATCAGAAGACTTTAGCCTATACATTCATAGGACAAATCGGTTAAAAATTGCTCATATGTATGGAAAACCTCGCATTATAGATGATGAGGAAGCTTTAACAAGTAAGTTAAAAATAATATAAGATTTTTAAACACCATTAAAAAAAAAACACTTTAAAATGTTGAAAATATTTCAGCTTTTTATTAATCATTTAAAATGTTTGCTTAAAAATAAGTTTTGTATTTTTTAAATTTATAATTTACAAAAAAAAATTGTTTTTCTTAACACACTCAGGCACACACTCACACACACACATGCACACATTCTCACATACATATTTTTCTATACTAATTGAATAACATGCAGAAAAGCTCCGAAAATCGTTAAGTTTAGCGGACAAAAGTGCGGAGTGAATTGACCAAGTTAGCTACAGTTTGGTACCAAGTTTCGTGTTTCAATTTCGCATCAAAAATATCTTAAGCTAATTTCAGTAGTTCTTAAATAGCTATATTTAGATGTATATAGAATTAGTTATATATGTAGTAAGTATGTTCCTTTCGCATTAGTTAAACCCACAGCCCGTTTGGTATTTTAATAAGATTCTCAACTCCAACCAGAATTCGAATACCGCGTTCAAAAACCCCAGCTAAGCCCAGCTTAAAATAGTTAAGATATCTAACTAACACACACACACAGAGAGACTTGGGGATCATGAGTTAGACAGAGAGGGGTATAGCATTTGAAGTACTTATAACTAGGGACTGTTCAGTGAATACTTCTATTTTAGTTAGGAACACAGAAGTGTGTGTGGGTAAGGGTGTATGTGTGTGTGTGTTAGTTAACTAACAGTAAATTAACTAGTTAATACAGCTTACAAATTAAGTTCAATTGGCCTGTTAAGCTTAAGTTTTAATTCAAGTTTCTTTCAATTTCAACTTCAACTTCTTTCAACGCGTAACTATAAATTGATTTTCTTTAGTTTCTGTTTGAAAACACAGCACGACATTTAACAATTAGTTAAGTACACTTTCAGTTACTCAATGGTTCTGTTTGCAGCTTTAAAGCGTAACCTAAAGATACAGATACAAATACAAACTTACAGATACACGCACGCACACATTCAGGCCTGCAGGGTGGGCAAAAGAGACAGAGAGGGAGTGGGGTGGGAGGGAGACAGATTCACATGCTTAAATGCAGTTCAGAAAATATTAAATAAAACTATCGTTAAGCTAATCAAAAAATAAATTAAGTTTAAGACGCCCAATTGACATTTTTAAGACACATTTTGAAGAGCAAGTCAAACGATAGTTGTGACCATCACTAACTTGAACTATTGCAGCATATATCCGATAGTTATATTTGAGACTACAACCAGAGAAAACAACCAGCTAATAATACTCACTAAGTTGTGACTCTTAATATTAAAACTTGAGTGGAACAAAGAAAGGGAAAGAAAAAAAACTCGAAACTGAGACAAACTTATTAAAATAAATCACATTAATCACATGCTAATACATTAAATACTCCAGTTAAGACTTTAATACATATACTAGTTGGTGCTTAAAACGACTGACTAACAGAATGTTGATCGGAGGAGAGGGGAGCGGAGGAGAGAAGAGAAGAGGTATGAACAGATAGCTAGCTTAGAGCTTAAGTTTCAATGACGGACTGACAGATGCTCACACAATCACACTATATCTAATATATATTAAATATATATATATACTATATATGTTTGTTTATCGGTATACCTTATAGTTGCTAAAGCTAATGCATTTGTTATTGATTTGATTTATTCTAGCTTAAAATCGGTTAATTTGCAATCCTATTTTTTGGTGTTTCTTCTTCTGTTTCTATCCATTATCGTCTATAGATTTATTGTATCCAAATCCTGACAGGGTGCCCGTGGACTCATGTCATCGGTGCCCGTGTCGCTGCCACGCCTTGTATCCCCGCTGCCATGGCCATCGCCCCTGATGTCCGCCATCGATGAGTGGATTTGATTATTTTGATTATGTCGCAGATTCGTAATGTTATTGTTGTTATGATGATTATGATTCAGATGATTATGATTTTGACCAACAGTTGTTGTCGTCTGTTTGCCGACAATCGCATCCGCGGATCCAACATTATTATGCAAAGCTTGCGTCTTCTTTGTGCCCAATCCCAAGGGAAAAGCAAAGTCCTGTGGCAGCTTGTGCATTATTTTGCCCGAAGTGATCAGACGACCAAAGCCCTCCTGCAAAAAGAAGAAAGAGTGCAGGTGTGAGTGAAAGAAAGTATGTGGATAAAGCACATTCCCACCTGGTGAGCAAAGGCGTAACCCGAACGGACCGAGCGACGACCGCGACGAGAGGAGGCAGTACGTCGCACGTCGCTGGAGACACGAGAGTGCATTTTCTTCAGGGATCGCTGGCGAATCTGATGGGGGAGAAGACAAAAAGATAGGAATAACTTTACATAAACTGGGAATGAAAATGGAATAAAACTTACCTTGTCGGACAAACTGGGATGCACATCGAGCAGATAGAACTTGTAGGCCAGTACAGGTGCCATCAGCATGACAACCGTGATCAGCATGGTCACCCAAAAGGTGAGGTCCTTCATGGCCTGCGTTAGCGAGCCTACGTAGGGCCCTCCGATGACATAGTTGTAGAAATAGTCGAGCACAAAGTACCAAATGAGACTGCCCCAAATGGTAATGTGATTCACAATCGTCCAGTACGAAGTGTACAAGGCAATCTACCAGAAGGAAAGTAAAGATTAGGAATACGGTCACAGCAATACCTAAATTAAAAACTCACCTGTGCTGTATTATCCACAATCAGAATTGTGGCAACGACAGCGCCGAGAGTCATGTGATCGCTCAAAATGTAACCATTTTGGGAGACACCGTCTTTGTAAACCCCATATGGTATTAGGAACAAGATGAGCGAGGTGAAGGCACCATGGAGGACGCTATAGATGAACTCGCGTATGTTGAAGAGTTCGCTCTTCAGCCCAGGTGTATAAAGTCGGGGATACTCAACGCTATTCTTATCCGAAACATCCTGCTCAAAGACTCCTAGTGCCAGCACCGGCAGCGATGTGTAGAAGAGGTTGTACACCGATATGAACATGGGATCGAAAACGGTCTGAAAGGAAGAGGATTTAACTGCGTTAAGTTTAAGCTAATTTATTTTAGACTATACTATCGACAACTGATAATAATCCAATCCTTTCCGAGTGAACCTCTAGTGTAAAATCTATATAACTATAATCCTTCATATTCTAACTTAAACATAGTTAATGGACTTCTTACCTGTGCACTGAAGCCACAGAAGAGCGAATACCAACAGTGGCACAGCGTAAATGCAAAGTTCTTGTAGAAAAAGTAGCGTAGAAATTTGCACATTCGATAATAGGACCATCGACCGTGTACCAGCAAAAGACGCTCCAGATAACAGAACTGTGCGATCGCATAGTCACTCGATAACACCGCTTGAAGTCCCTCCTGACCCGATATGCCCACTCCAATATGGGCAGCTGTGGAAATAATGTAATGAAAAAGTTTTATAAAGTGTTATAAACTTAAAATAGGTTTATTGCGACCCAAGGTTTTGTGACCTCAAATCTTGAAGCTCCTTTTTATAAAACAGGTTTCAATCTTATGATAGTTATCTCTTGCTCTCCCTATATGATCGCAGGATATAAAGCAGGTCAAGCCTTTCTGGATATAATCGCCAATTTTTTGAACTAATAATTTGCCTTCAATATATTTCTATATATATTCAATATTTCTATATACATTCTATATTTCTGATCTACGATCATAATCTTTATAGTTACATATCTGTGATTTTTTCAAACTAGTGTTCTTTGTTTTCAGATCAGTAGTCTTTCATCGATTCTAAGACTCTAAACTTATAGTTGTCCGGTCCGGATCATACTTTATGAGGATGATGTTTGGGAGAATGGTATCTGGTCGGCAAGGCTTCCTTCTACCCTATGAGCACATTTCACTTCTGATTAACCTAATAAACCTCTACTCTTTTTAAATAAGTGGTCTGAAAAGAGTTCTCTGATCCTATATACATATACAAATCTATCCCTGCCCGATTCCTCCTCAATTTTCTGATCTACAAGCTACTTTAGTTTAGTTCACTCTCCCACTGTACTCACCCTTGATCATGGAGACATCGTTGGCACCATCGCCAATGGCCAAGGTGACGGCATTTTTGGCACGTTTGATAAGCTCGACGACCAGCGCCTTCTGGAGCGGAGTAACCCGACAGCAAATGACGGCCTTGCACTGCGAGGCAATGTCCAGAAATCTGCAATAGAAAAATAAAGAGTTAGAGCATGTTGGGAGTTGGGAAAAGGCCGAACTCACTTGCTTTCCAGCTCTGGCGAGAGACAATGGACAAGCGAGTGTCCATTGACAACGAGAGCAAAACCCGTTGACTCATCGACAACAATGGAGGGAGCACTGTGTCCACCGTCTTCACTCTTCTCTGCATCACCGAAGAGATCATTGCACTCAGCACTGAACGAAGCACGTGAGGGAGAAAAAGAGACAGTTAGTATATGCACACATAACGAACATAGAGTGTGTATGTGAGTAAGAGTGAAACAAAAAATGTATGAATTGTTAAATGGAATACGAAACAACATTCAAAAGAGATGACACAGAGAACAGCGAACAATTACAGTTACAGTTACAGTTAGAGTTACAGATAGAGTGAAGTAAAGAGAGTAGTAGAAACGGTAGTAGGAGAGTAAAGGCATGCTTTTGTTAGGTTATGTTAGCTAAAGAGAGCGCACGCTCTCCGACTCTCTTTCTTACGCTCTGCAGAGAGTAAAGCATGAATAAAGCAAACTACAAAATACGATATGATTTAAGTAAACAACAACAACGACAAGTAATAAAATTTGGAATTTGTGTGAATTTTGTACTGAATTTTTTAGTTTTTTTTTTTTTTTTTGTTTTCTCAACCGAAAAATCAAATGATTGATGACATAATTTGAAGAACAAAACTGGGACAATGCACATTCGATTCGTGTATGTTACGTTAATATAATTTCATGAAAAATAACAAAATAACAAAAAAAATATATATTTTTGTATCGGTTTTGGAATAGTATATGATATTGTTTTGTTTTTTTTTACTTGACGGGCGGAACAAGTACCAATAGAGGGTAACACATCCTTTGGAAACACTAAAAGATCTCGTTAAGTTACGTTTGCTTTTTTGTCTTTTCTACAATTTAGCGATAATACATCTATAAATAAGATATAAACCATAAATAATCGTGTACGTAATATCATACTTCGATCTAGACGAAATGTTAAGTTGGTAAGTCAAAACAGTAGAATTATATAAAAAAAACATATGATATTTGTAAATTACAAACAAAATAGGTTTAGAACTAAAACTAAAGAGAAGAGAAACAAATTAATTAAAAAATAAAATAGTTTTAAATAAGGAAAGAGACAGATAGTTAGCAGAAGATACAGGGTGACTTTCTAGCTGCACTTTGGAATTTTTTATTATTATTATTTTTTCTTTGTTTGGGTGTTGTTTCTGGTTTAGCTTCACTGCATCTAGAATCTGCTTCATTTTCTTGTGGTTTTTGGTTTATTTTTATTTGAATTTCTGGTTGTGCCCTCTACCTGTCCGGTCCGCCCTTATTATCCTTAATTTTGGCATCCCACCTAAAGGTAACCACCGATATGGCTGGCGGCGGCTGAGGTATGGGCGATCCATTGGTGTCCTGCATGAAGGCGGATGTTTGCGTCATCGTGACGGTCATGGGATCCATGCTGCTCTCGCTGTTCAGCTGGTTCATTGCCTCGGTGCCTGTAGAGAAAAAGTGGTTGTGATTAATCGGTTATCGAAATAATAATACGATAAAGTTTGTGCCTTCGTTTCACTTACCACCTGGTCGAAATCGATCAAAGATCTTGATGGACTCCTTGAACTGTCGCAGCTGCTTTTCCACCTCCTCAACTGAGCTGCCATCCACTATGAAGACGTCCACCAACTCATCCGTTAGCAGCTGACAGGAGTAGCCAATGTTAATGGCAGTTTCTAAGGTAGTGACAAAAAATAGTAGATAAATAATACTTCCATAGGAGACCTTTACTACATACCCTGCTTGTCTCCAGTTAGCACCCAGATCTTAATGCCTGCATTTTGTAGATTTGCTATTGATTTGGGAACGCCATCTTGCAGCTTATCTTCTATCGCAGTCACGCCCAACAGCTGCAGATCACTTTCAATCTCCTCATACATCGTATTCAGCTTCTGTTCTCTTCCGTCCATCGATAGGGCTGCCTCCTGTTGACGTGACCGCCAATCGTTGTAGTATTCCTCCGTTAGACGTCGTTCGGCTAGCACCAAAGTTCGAAGACCTTCACCGGCGAATTTCTGCAAGAGAAATTTGTAAGAGTGTGAGTAGGTTATAACAATAACTGGTTGGGGATTGTATGAAAAGTGGCAACACTTGGGAAATCGCGAAAAGAAAACCTCAGACAAACGAAAATTTTAAGAGTTTCTCGATCCCATACTTTAAAAAAGAGTAGAGGGGTCTATTAAGAGAGGTCTATCAAAAGCAAAATGTATTCTTGATCAACATCAACATCCTAGGCAATTTAACGATGCCCGTAATTCTGCCTGTAAGTCTGTCTGTCCGTCCATACTTATTAATACGTGGATCTTCTACAATAAATGAGGAACCAAATTTGGAATGACAACTATAGCTCCCATAGCAGAAATTGATAAAAAAAAAAATTTGTTGTATGTTATTTGAGTAATCGCAACCAAACTCACATATTATATGTAGGTTATTGTTTGATTCAGATCGTACAACTTTATCCTATAGCTCCCGTAGGACAAATAAGTTAAGAACTTAGAAAAGTGCGCACTAGAATGAGTACGAGGTTTTCTACAATCGTCTCACTCAACTGTAGCCTTTTTTACTTGTTTTCTAAATTTTACGATATTCAGTTCTGGACAAACTGAAACACATTTTAGCCGCAAAACCCTTAAATCCCTTTAGCCACAATGTTAAGACATTTTGTGGATATGTCGGTGCCCAAATACGATATTCGTTATACAGGGCATGTCTTTAATTTGTTAATTAATTGGTTTGCACAAGTACAAATTTCTAAACAAATGTATTACTTTCACTCTCCAGAGTGTAGAACTTCCTATTTGAAATTTACGATATTCAACAGGGAAGCACTTACAGTAGTAATTTTAAGCAAAACGATATGAAGTTTTTACATGCAAGCACGTATAGAAAACTCACATTCAAATGATCCTGAGTGCGTGCCTTGAGATCCTCCTGTCCGCCATGCAAACGATCGTATATCACATTGTCAGCCCCCTTGCAGTAGAGCACGACAGAGTTGCCACGTCGCAGAATTACTGACATGCGCTTGCGCACATTGTTAAAGTCGAGGATGTGCAACAGCTCGTATTCCTAGAAAAGTCAAAGATTTACTATATTTACAGGTACAGTGAGAAGTATCGACGTCACCTCGAGACGACCCATCACTTCGATGGTAATACTGTTTGGTGTGCGTGTGCGAAACACAAAGCCAAAGTTTCGAGCCGCTGAAACGAGAGCCGCCTCATCGGGACTTTGGGCCTGATATTCCAGTTTGCCCTCAACGGTCTCCGCCATTACCGTATGGCAAAGAGCAAGCAGACGAAAGAAATTATGGGAATGCTCCTCATCCGAACGAACAGCATCCAAAAGGGTTCGATCGTACCAACGAAAGTCACTCTCATGATGTGGATTCGCCGAAAAGTCAATTGGTTCGACGATCTATTGGAAAAGAAAGGGAAATTCAATAAATTGAATTAATCTGAAATAAAAATTGATCACATCATGCAATGTGTAATGACGTCAAAGAGATTTGTTACCAATTAGTTAGAGTAGCATAGCTTGGCATTAAATTAGAGTACAAGTAGAAATCAAAGGCTAAGGCGGTGACATTGAAATATTAGTTACGATATTAGGCACTCGATACATATTTGATTAAATTTTGTTATACGATATTCGGCAGAGGCGAAGGCAGTAGCGTCAAAATGTGAATTACGGTATAAGGCTGTCGATATTTAATAATGCATATATTTTGGTTATGCAACGAGTTTTAATGATACGATATTAAGCTATTATATAGGTTCATTACAACTCTAGTTACGATATAAGCATTACGCAGCTCAAAAATACTTTGTGAAATATTTATAAATGTATGTTCATTATATTTAAAGTTATTACAAATGTTATTATACGAGTATGTCTCTTTATGATACGATATTCAGCAGAGGCACTTAAATTTATATACAAATTTTCAAATGGTGTACTTATGATACGATATTTAATAATATGAATAAAAGTTTATGATTGCGACACTTAGCAGATTGTGTTTATTTACATTTATACGCTGGCTTACAGATACGATATAATAAGTAGGCTGAAGACAGATTGGGCTAAAATGCAGCTGTCGACACTAGAAGCATTTTAAAGCTGATAATCGTTTGTTTATGTGAATTTTTGTGTGTCAGTAGATTAAAGATTGCTAAAAGTAAAATCATTCATACGAAAGCTTGTTCACACACATACATTAAGATCACTCTTTAAGGTTCGAAATTTACGATAAAGAAATTAATGAAGTAATCTATAGGAAAATACATGCAATAAAAACATGAGATTAAGAGGAGATATATCGAAAAAATACTACATGACCATTTGTGGAATATTTGTTATTAATATATAATTGATAGCTACAAATATCGACTTTAGGACATAATGGATTTTATTCTTTAAAAGCGTTAACGGTATTAGAGGCAACACAAATAGAACGTTGGCTTACTATCAAAAAATTGATTAAGAAATAATAAAATAAATCAAAAAGGAAAAAACCAATTTCTGGATTATGATATTTTCTCAATTATGATACAAAAAATGCACTTACTGGTTAGTTAACGACTTATAATTTTCGATATGATTTCAATATGGTACAAAATGTAAACCTATATAAAGCAACAGTTCTGTAAATCGTTATAAAATTATGATATACATTTTATACGGTAAAACATGTTGGCAAAGTAAACTAAGCAACAAATCTGTACGTCTTAGTAATACATATTATATAAGAAATCAAAACTCACAAATATAATTCATAAGCATACTCAAAAGTCGAGACAAATTTGTGATATAAAAATACGATATTAGGCAGTGGTTAATCAAATCAGTCAAATAAAACTTCGATACGATATGCAATATACGGTATAGCTCTAAATGCAAAATTCCTAATAATATTACGATATTTAATGGTTGACAAATCCAAAAATAACATGCAAAATAAAGTTTTTTACGATATTAAGCTTAGTTGCAAAATTAAGTTACGATATGATGATTTAACATATTGGCACACTTAGCGATCATTCCGTATATCGTAATAATATTACGATACTCAAAGCTTAAGAAATCAAAAACAAGAAAGAAAAGTACAGTCGAGCACGCCCGACCGTATAATACTCTCTGCATTTTAATCCCGATATTATTATTAAAATCGGTATCATGATATTACAATATCTAGTACTTGCATTAAAACACATTGAAACAAAAACAATCTAAGCATAATCACACAAACATCTGTTTGTTTGTATGCGAATACACATACGTTTGACTTTATATGTGTTCATACATGTATGTATGTGTGTATTCGGCGCGGCCAGCGACTGCCGACTGCGCTGCCGCCACACAAGCAGAGAAAACGTTTGATCACGCTTGTATGTTTCTGTCTCGCTTGCACTCAGTAGTGATATTGCGTTCAATAATCAATATTGTAACGCTTCCAGTTTTCTTGTTTATAGTTCGATTTTAATGCACCTTTCAGGAATAGTTTTATATAGTTAGCCACCACTTGAATTATACAATTACAATGCTGTACTATAGGAACAAACGCCTAAAAACGGAACGAAAGTTGGGAATTATTTGTATGTATTATGGGAAAAAGGGGAGTGGCAGTCCAAAATTTTAAATGCCAATGCATTTATGCAGTCACTACGAACCTAGATCACCATAATTGGTGATCCTAGGTACCATGGTTACTGAGATATTCGTCGAAAGCCACTATTTTTTTCGAGGTGTGTCTAGTTTTTTGCTTTTTGTGGGCGAATGGGGCGTGGCATCGAAAAAAAAAGATTCTTATATTGACTAACTAAATATGTGATCGATTGACACCAAGCTCGAACTTGTAGCTCTTACCATCTCTGAAATCTGTTTGTTCATACGGACGGACAGACGGACATGGCTATATCGACTCGGCTTGTGACGCTGATCAATAATATATATACTTTATGGGGTCTGCCACGCCTCCTTCTGCCTGTTACATACTTTGCACAAACCCAATATACTCTTGCAGAGAGTATAATACACTAATACAAGATATAAACAGACTCAAAAAAAACAGACACGATATTAGTGATAAATTAGCCAAATAAAGTTATGATACGAAGGTATAACAAGCTAGCATAGTAAACTATGCGACAATTCCGTATACCGTAATAATATTACGATATACAAAGTTTAAAAAATTAAAAATGCAGATTTAGAACTCATAAACAAACACAAAAGTCTAGCAAATTTTCGAAATAGGGATACGATATTAGGCATAATATAATAATATATAATATTATATATGATATAATTTGATAGCATAGTAACCTAAGCCACAAATCCGTATATCATAATAATATTACGATATACAGAATTATAACTTGTTAACAAACTCAAAAGTCTATCAAATTTACTATATAGGGATACGATACATGGGCTAGCCAAATAAAAACAGAGACACAGATGGACACGAAGTCGGAGAGAGACAGAGACAACATGCATACGTGAACTTTTTGGTGTAACGAAGTCCAATTTGTGGCAAAGCGGTGCGTGCTGAGGAAACGTTGATGTGCGCTCGTGTTGTTGGTGTTGTTGGTGTTGTGGGTGTTGTTGGTGTTGCGTGTTGCTGCTGCTGCTGCTGCTTGCAATCTACTGCTGCTGCTGCTACTGCTGTTGCATGTTCGAAATGGAGCACAGAAACCATTGTCGCTGGAATGCGTTTCAAATGCAAATGTTGTTGATGAGTTGCGTTTGCTTTGCGATTGTGGCAGTTGCTGTGGTTCGTGCGGTTGTGATTGTTCTTGTTCTTGTTCTTGTTCTGGTTGTTGTTCTGGTTGTTGACTGTCATGCAAGATTATTACTTTATCGCTGTTGCTGCACGTTGATAAGCTCGACAGTTGTCGCCGCATCCGTTGCCCGCTGTGCCTCGTGAAGCAGGCGCTCAAATTGCTGCCGCTGGCGCTGCCACGCCCCCTGCTGCTGCTGCCCGAACTTGAGGCCCCGCCAGGATCATCGAGCTCATCCTCATTGCGATTACTGCGATTGGGCGACAAGTAATGCACCTGCTTGGTCTTTGCCATTGGATTCTCCATCGCGTGCAACATTTGCTCCGAAGTCGCAGTCGCAATGTGTCCCTGCAACTGCGCCCCATCACTGGCCAGCTGTGTGCCACCGCTGCTGGTCAGCAGCACCGCACTCTTGCGACGATGCACCTCCGCTTTGTGCACTAAGATTGTGGGCGGTGGTGTTGGCGTTGGCGTGGGCGTGGCAGCATCTGTTATTGCTTTGCTTCTACTGCGTGCTCTGTGGCTGCTGCTGTTGTTGCCGCTGCTGCTGTTGTTGTTGTTGTTGGTGCTGCTGCTGCTGCTAGTTTGGAAAATTGTTTGCTGCTATAACGAGTAATGTGAGTTTTCTTTGCAAACAAGAAGAAGACACAGACAAGCTGATTGCGGAGTGTAAGGGGAAAGTGCTTAATTCTATCACACACACAACACTAGAGGACATTTTACTACTAATTTGACCCGGCAACCAATGCAGTTATAACTTTCTTGTGGTGCTGCCATTTCAGCTCATTTGTAGGCATGAACTTTGTAAGATAATTTAATTTTCAAATAATTTAAGCAAACTAAATTTGTTAAAAAACGAAATTTCAAATAAAATTTGAAAAAATATTTCACAGAAATTCTGAAAATTATAACGATTTGAGTTTAAAGATCGTTATTTAAAAATTCCATTTGTAAGTGGAATTCTAATAGAATGTTATAAGCTCGAAAGAATAAAACTTTAAATAAATATTTACAGTTGGGAGCAAAAAAATAGTAGTGGTTGATACCGTCAATATTTTGTTTGTAGTTTCGCATAGTACCAAACTAATTTGCTAAAACTCAAATATATTTTGATTATTTTATATATCTGTTACATATCCAATTTGTTCAAACGGCACTTTAAGCTTCTACCACTTTACAAATTCAGTTTGAAGTCAAAAAGACCAATTTTTGGCGAGCAAAATAGTAGTAGCAAATAGTAGTACATCTAAAAACTGCAAAACCGTGAACAAAATATTCTGTATGTTGAATAAATATAAAATAGACACTACTATTTTATTGCTTGCAGCTGTATGTCCAACTTAAAAAAAAAAAAAAAAAAAAAAAAAATATTTTAAATATTTTAGTTTTGCTTAGTAAGTTTTTAATCATTCTAACTATATTACCTTTTTTGGCAACACTTTTAAGTTTTCATAATTTTTACTGTGGATTTTATCTTAATTTTGATTAAGTTTTGTTTGCGGCTCATCAGCATTTAATTTTCTTGGGCTCATAACGATAGAACCAAAAAGGAACACACACACACATATATTCTTTGAAATGCATATACAAATGGTACCAACACCCAGTAAGCTTTGTGCTAAACTTAAGCTACAATATCACCAAAATAAGTTAAAAGAGTATGGAAGTTTGTATGTGAAAAGGTTTTAGGACCTGTATTAAACCCTCCGTGGGACAGGACACAATAAGAGCTACAAATACTAAAATTTGTATTTAAATCTCTTATGACTTCTTTAAATTAAAAAAAAAAAAAAAAAACTCTTCGTAATGTCTGACTTTCAGTCCTCGAGTTTAAAGACTTCAAACACAAGTCTTCAATTTCATATAATAAGGACATTCCTAAATAAGCACACTACAGAAAACTTGGAATGGATCCAAGCAAATAATTTGACAGGAAGTGAGCGGACACTAGTCAGCGGAAACCGTTAAACGGACATAGGAAATAGGATATTTCGATTGAAATCAAGTTGGGAAATGGGAATAAATTACTCACCTCCGTTATTTCGATAAGTTCACCGGTGCGCAAATCAATGACATCACCATAGGAGCGTCCATTAATGCTGCACTTGTTGAAGGTCATTATGTTTTGGGTCAAAGTGCCGGTTTTATCCGAGAATATATACTGTATCTGTCCCAATTCCTCATTGAGGGTGGTGGTGCGTGCTTTGGCATATGTATGGGTGCGTGCATAATACATTTCCTCATCCCAATTGATGAGAAACGACTGAACAAATCGTATGACCTGAAAGTAAGACATATTTATAGCTAGTACTAAAAGTTATAGTCGACTGAGCCGACTGTAAACCAGACAGTGAGTAATCAGTCATATATGTATATATAATTAAAAGATTACTGTTTTAACTAGACCAAATGTTTCAATGACTTTTATATGATAAAGTTATATAATTCTTTCAAAATTTGCTCTGATTACAGCAAGTAATTTTAGTAATTGTTTGAGATATTTCAACTGGTCAGACTAGAATCCTGAACACATTTTAATTGACAATTTATGGGCTACCAAGCGAAGATTATTATGAATTAACTACTATTATGAATTCACTACTATTATGACTTCACTTCTATTATAAATTCACTACTATTATGACTTGACTTCTATTATGAATTCACTACTATTATGACTTCACTTCTATTATAAATTGACTACTATTATGACTTGACTTCTATTATGAATTCACTACTATTATGACTTCACTTCTATTATGAATTCACTACTATTAAGATTTCACTTCTATTATGAATTCACTACTATGATGAATTCACTACTTTTATGAATTCACTACTATTATGACTTGACTTCTATTATGAATTCACTACTATTATGACTTGACTTTTATTATGAATTCACTACTATTATGACTTGACTTCTATTATGAATTCACTACTATTATGACTTCACTTCTATTATAAACTGACTACTATTATGACTTGACTTCTATTATGAATTCACTACTATTATGACTTCACTTCTATTATGAATTCACTACTATTAAGATTTCACTTCTATTATGAATTCACTACTATGATGAATTCACTACTTTTATGAATTGACTACTATTATGACTTGACTTCTATTATGAATTCACTACTATTATGACTTGACTTCTATTATGAATTCACTACTATTATGACTTGACTTCTATTATGAATTCACTACTATTATGACTTCACTTCTATTATGAATTCACTACTATTATGAATTCACTACTTTTATGAATTCACTACTATTATGACTTGACTTCTATTATGAATTCACTACTATTATGACTTCACTTCTATTATGAATTCACTACTATTATGAATTCACTACTTTTATGAATTCACTACTATTATGACTTGACTTCTCTTATGAATTCACTACTATTATGACTTCACTTCTATTACGAATTCACTACTATTATGACTTCACTTCTATTATGAATTCACTACTATTATGAACTCACTACCATTATAAATTCACTACTATTATAAACTCACTTCTAGAAACTAAAAGTTTATGTGGCTTCTGTGCAACTCCAAATGCAGTACATCAAAACATTAACTCATTTTTGAACGCCACTTTATAAGAGTTCCCTGATTTAATCCAAGTTTAGTGAGAACATATCATATGGTACCTTTTGTAAAAAGCATGAATTTCAGACAGGTACAGATGTTTTAAAAGCTTGTATAAGTTTTCATACGGACAGACAAATTTTTTTCTAATAAATCGAATGATTTTTTGAGCACGAATCTGTTATAGATACGGTCCTGTCCAATCTGGTCCAGTCCAATCCAAAGGTATTACTTACCTCTACTGAAACATAGAGGGATATTGGCACAACTGTGTTTAAGACTATGGCGTAGGAGAAGAATACAAGCAGACCGATAACAGTAGCACCCGATGCTACCATCTCCTGTGGTATGATATGGTCCCAGGGCAGATATAGCTGAAAATGCTGCCCGATCATACCCTCCCAGACGGCGCAGGCGAGTGCAAAGAATGCACAGATGGAGATTAAGAAGAGCACAATCTAAATGAAGAAAAGAATTTAAGAAATTATTATAAAGAAATCTTTTTCAGATTACAGCTGATTTAAAAAATGTTCTAAGATTTGCAGACTACTTGAATTTACTGAATTTAACGAAAAATGTTTACTTAAATATTTTGGTTTCAAATCGGAATAGTTTAAAAAGATTTTTAGTCGATAAACATATTGAATGATTTTTAACCACAGAAATTTATGAAATGGATGTAAATATAAATAAAATATGGATAAAAATAATGTGTAACTTTACCCCAATGATGATAAAGTTAAGCAGTCGATCGACTCCGGTGCTCTTGAACTGGGTCTTTCCAGAGTTCTGCATCAGCTTCGTGTCGACGCCGGCGAAGACGACGAGGCCATAACACCATTGTGTATTGCGTAGAACACAACCGCGTAGAAGAATCTTATCGTTATCGAGAGCAAATCTTTGATTCTTCCAGATTAATGTACCCTCGAATTTATTAAGCAAATTATTGGGTCGCTCACAAATGATCTCGCCATTGAAATTCCACAACAAATCATGATGATCGGACAGTTCCGTTGTCTCTGTCAAACATTGTTTCGCCTTGAGATTCGTCTCGCCATCCAACTCGGCCGTCTCAATGAAGCAGAGACCGTTTGGTTCCGATGTCGTCAGCAATAATATATCCGCCGCAACAAACTGATTATTGTCCAGACGTATAACAT
Organism: Drosophila dunni; assembly: GCA_018152125.1. Classification (NCBI taxonomy): domain Eukaryota; kingdom Metazoa; phylum Arthropoda; class Insecta; order Diptera; family Drosophilidae; genus Drosophila; species Drosophila dunni. The sequence goes on along the minus strand of JAECXC010004147.1, from coordinate 12,387,823 downwards.
CGCCAACCTGAACATCCGACCACTTGGCCTCAATTAGCTTTCCATTTCGCAGTGTTTTCGATTTCCGATTGTTCACCTGCGAGTCCGATAAATGTCGTTGCTGCAATCGAATGGAAATTAATGAATATTTAATACAGATTATATAGAAATAAATATTGGTTTGGTGTCTAGTAGTTTAAATATAGCAGCAATCATGAAGATAACATTTGAAAGTTCTTTGAATAAAATTTTAAATTGAATTAAAGAATTCTTTCATAGTTCTTATAGAAAACTAATTAAAAATTAGTTTTTAATTTATTGAAAAATACCTAAAAGTACTATTTTTGAGCTATTATTATTATTATTATTATTATTTTTTTTTTTTTTTTTTTTTTTTTAGAGTTTACATTTTTCAAAAGTTACTCTATAATAATTCAATCAATTTCCTTGACTCACAATATCATCGTAAGCATCCTTGACGGCAGTCAGAGTTAACACTCCAATCAAGGGTATCGCTGTTGTCACCGGCGTCAGTGAAGATATGGCCGGAATCAGCTGTAGCACTAGCAGACACAGGAAGTAAAAGTTCGCCAAACGCTGAAACTGTTCCAGTAAATTGAAGGGCAGAAATGTCAGCAGTGAATACTTCGATGTCTTGATATAGTTGTTCTGAAAAAATAAGTATGTAATTATGTATTATAAAGTATATTATTTATTTAAATCGGCAATGTGTATTATAATCGTATACAATTTAATTTAATCAACAAATATGATATATTTAGTTGGACAACATTTTTTTTTAAATGTATAGTGACAATTGAACCAAATAGGCGCCAAAGGGTTACAAAAAACTCCTAAGTTTGTTCTTTTAAGCATGTGTACACATAAAGTGGTAGCTTTGTTTAGTATTTAGAAATTTCTCTGGTGCAACTGGTGCAGGTGATTCTTAGGGTCCCTTTTCCTAAAAAGCGTGTTACGATGATCTCTACTTCTACCTCTAAGTGGATCAAGTAAAATAAAAAATCAAAACAAATTTCGTTAAAATAATTTTTTGATCCTGAGATTTATCGAAGCATTAAGCGGAACAAACTATTTGATAAAATTGGGACTTTCTGTACATAAAGTTCAATTATTTTTTCATAATTGGACTTAAGTTAAGTTTGAAAAAAAAAACCTGCTGTTACTTATTCCAGAGGGTTCAAAGTGTTTTTAAGCCAATTTATCAATTTAACTAGAAGTAACCCCTTAAGTCATTATTCTGAAATTTTCAAATTACAATTTTCTTTCCTTAGGCGTAACTTCAAAATTTTTAGACCCCGTAACTCGATTAACCCCGTAACTATTAAGTTTGTCAGAATCGAAATGTGCGAGCAGATTAAGCTTACTTCAAATTGGTAACATAGCTTGAAAACGACCAGAGCTATCTTGACCAAATTTACACATTATGTGTATGAATGGTACCTGTCTTCACCAAGTTTAATGCGGATATAGCCTGTAGCTCCTATAGAACAAATTGTTTAAAAATGGAACATTTGTATGAAGACTTGTTGTATTAGTTAAGCTATCGCAACCAAATTCACTTAGAAAATGTGTGGTACCCTAATAATTTTCTTCATCAAGTTTGATCCGAATTGGATAACTATATAACATAGCTCCCCTAGCACAAATCGGTCGAGCATGGCATATTTTTATGGAAAAATGAGCACTAGAAGGAGTACGGGGTCCTTTACTATCAGTTCGTTTGATTTCCATTTAACTATAAATATTTTTACACACAAGTTTCAATAATTGTACTTCCTTGTTTTCTCATAAATTTCAACTTTTGTTGTGAATAAAGTACAGGGCAACTCTAGTGTTTTAAGGACTTTCCCTTAGTTATAAGCGTACAGGGTATGTGAAGTATAAAATCCACTTACGTGATATTTAAACTGCGAATTGAAGTCTTTGTCGTTGGCCCGAATTCTGCGTTCATTTTCTGCAAAAAAGAAAAAGTGTTACGTAACTGAAATGTCGGAAATAGTTGAGGATTCCAAGCTATGTCTCTATATAGGCAGCCCCAAAACAAATTACCCGAGAAATAGTAGGAGCTGCGACGTCTTCGCAGCTGCGACAAACGCCGCAAATTGCGAGCCGAAGTCGAGGCGGAAATTGGTGGTTGATCCAGTGGTTCGGGTTGACTCGGTGTACGCCTACGACCCGGGAGGCTCTCGGGGGCACTGCGTCGCCAACTTGCAAGACGTTGCAACATGGAGAGACGCGGCTTGTGGCTCGTCGGTTGTTGTTGTTCTGGTTGTTGTTGTGGTTGCTCCTTGTACTGTTGCTCCATGTCGATAATGGCAGCTGTGGCATTCACAGAGCTGGCCACTTGTGGCACTTGTGTTGTATGCACCAAACTATAAAAACTTTCATCAATTGGATTTGCAATCGATGTGGTTGTCGTTGCCGATGTGGTCGATGTTGTTGTCGTTGTCCTTGGTGTGTTTATTGTCAGCATCGAGTTGCCAATGCTCATCGTTTCGGGTTGTGCGAGTTTTGCCTGTTGTTGTTGTTGTTCTAGCTCCCCCACCTCCTCCTCTGCCGCCAGCTGCAGCTTCTCCTCCTCTCCACAAAGTCGCCGCCTGCTACGACTCTTTCGCGCAAAGTGAAACCAACGCGTGCGTCGCGTTGCCGCTGCTACTTGTGGCAAGATAACGGTATCATCCAATTGCTGCTCTACCTTTTGCTCTCCAATTTCCGATTCCGTTGCCATTTCCACTTCCGCTTTTCTCACCTCCTTCTCGTTATCTTTATCGTTAAGTTTGTCTGGCATCCTTAGCTTTGCTGCTTCCGCTTTGCTTGTCTGACCCATCACTGTCAATTCCAGGGTATCTGGTCGTGGGCGCCCACCGTCTGACATCTTTGCGTTGCATCTTTTGGCGCCGTGCATTTCTCTCTTTTATTAATTTTTCTCCGTCTCTCCCTCTCTCTCTTTTTTGTTCTTTTTGTTAGACACTTTGCTCTTTCATCTCTAGCTGAAATTTTTTGGGTTTACCAATTAATGATAGGGAGAATAGGGTATGACGGAATCCTTTTTATCATTAAACTTCTTCGAAGCTTCGTTTTCAGCATTTCTTTTGCGTTTTTTATCTTCTTTGCGCTGCTTTTGCCTCTATTTATCATCTTATCAGCTTTTTTTTTATTCTTATATTTTTTCCGGCAATCTTTTTTTATCTTTGACTCTCTTTTCTTCACACAAAACTATCCCTACTTAGCTTCTCACTTTCTATATCCTTTAATCTTATTGTTTTTTCAACTCTCTCGTTGTTTTTCTTATCTACCTCCTTTCTTTCCTATATTAATCCTCTTCTTTTTATTTATTCGACTTATCATCTGTTTTACTTTGATTTCCTTTCTATTCCAATCTCTGCAACATTCGTTTCTTCTACTTGTTTTCAACTCTCTCTTTCCTATCTTCTTCTTTTCTATCTTCAATCTGTCATATCGTTATTCCATCGTCTCCAACATTTATCATTCTTCTTATATACACCTCCCCATCTCCACACCCCACACACACACACACACCGCAATAATAAACACAACAGCTGAACATTGAAACAAATGCTTCCAATCAATTTGTTTGGTCCAATTACACGCGGCGTATGAGTAATAAACAAATGAACACATCATTTGTGAGCTGTGCATTGGCAGCTATAGTGGACGGTGGGTCAAAATGCCGATTTTTTAGGAATTAATTAATATTTTAAGAACCAAACAACACACTTTAATTTGGTTTATTGTATTGTATATAGTTTGTTCAAGCTATCAACACCAAATCTACATATTAGGTGAGTTTTTGTTTTCTGAAGATCCTGTGAATGGTCAAAATCGGTTGACTATATCATAAAGAATTCATAGAAGTGTTGCTTAAATCATCGCACGCAGATTTTGGATAATACAAACACATTAACCTAAAGTAAAAACCTTATTCTTTGCTATCCATTTAAAGTTTTAACATAATTTATTTTTTATATGATTTTATTCAAATAAATCGGGCGTTTGCCCCATAGTGCAGTGTGCACTGGCTACAAAGTACGCCTGCGACGCATATGCAGCAAAAAAGTATGCTACATTAAGTTAATTTTAGGCATAACACCCACCTAATAAGTATCCTTTATTGCTTTGAACGTGAGTTAAAAAATAAATAAATTTTATAAAATGTTTAAACAAATTGTAAACTTTAAAACAATAAAAAATGCTTCGAATACAAATTAGTCTTTGCAAGCAAAGTACTTATTAACGACGTAACACTGTACCTGCGTCTGGCTAATAATTCGACTGTGAACAACAATGAGAAACAGCCATAATAATAAAACTTACAAATTGTTCACATTCTTATGTCTATATTTATATGCACAACTTTTTAATATGAACTCAAATTGTTTTCTCTTCCGCTTTCAATTAATTGAGTTATTGTAGGGTATTTCTCTTAATTGTTTCATCTGAAAACTGGAAAGAGAATAGTGGAAAGTAAAGAGCTGCGGGACTGAACTTTGCGTTGGCGAAAGGATACAGTGTAATAAAGCAACAGGTAACCAAACACTGTCAGCTGATTGAACCCAATTTATCTATATGTGTGTGTGTGCGTGTGTGTGTGTGCGTGTGTGTGTATGCGTTTGTACACGACTGCTGGAAACTTGATTACAATAACTTTGCTGCACTTTGTAATAATAAGAGGAAACAAATTCAATTTTGCAAGTTTGTAATTTTATAGAAATCAGTTGTTGTCAGTGTGCTGACAGAACCAACAATGACATCAGCAACAACAAGAGCAACGGTAATGGAAATTGAACCAACATTAATGATCATTCGCAATGTGATTATTATTATTGTTGTTGTTACGCCTGTTATGTTCGCTCTCACTAAACCTAGATTTGATTATAGTGTGAGAGACTAGATGCGTTGTACTCAACAAAAACACTTTCGCTCTCGTTCTCACTCTAGCATACGTTCAGCTTCATTGAACCAAGAAGTTAATGAGAGCAGCGGCACTGAGAGCGCAAAGCCAACGAGAGGCAAAGAGAGCGGCAATTGAACAGCCGGCAAGGCAGCTCTACTCATGCATGCATACACGTACGTAGTACGTACATGTGTGTATGTCTGTGCTTATGCCTAGCCTTGCCATGAGTCACGCATATGAGAATATGCTTGGCTCCTTGCTCCTTTATTTTGTTTTTGCTTTTACTTTTTGCTTTGCGTCCCTTCTACCATTTCAATTGCGAGCGTGTTTTCTACTTGGTGTTTTCTTTCATTCAATTTGTATTTTGTCGCATGCGTCACCATGGCAAAGATGGGACAGGGTTGGGAAAGGTGGATATAAAGTGCTTAAACAAATTTAACCAAGTACAAGAAATGTGAGAAAATACATGTGCATGTACTTATGTTCAAGTGTTAGAGAATGGGAATATGCGTTTGTGTGTGTAAGAGAGCAAAGCAAATCATTGAAAAACTAAAAAGAAAACGAAACAAGGGGAAAGAAAACGAATCGATGAAGGCTCAATAATAATTATGCTAAAAAAAATAGGAAGAAGATCAGCAAAATACACGACACAAAAATGTGGCGCGCGTTAGAAGAGCGTCAAAGGGGTAAGTGAAACATAAGGGAAGAGGGTGGTGTGGGAATGGGGGTGTGGGGCTTTGCTCTGTGGCAGGTGCCAAATGGCAGATGTCAGTGCATCATTCGCAGCAGCGGCAGCGACAGCGACGACGACAGCGACGAAGGCAGCGACAACAATAATAACAAGACGAACAAAAACAACTACAAATTGTTGTTGTTATTACATTTTCGATATTTGCTATTTACGTTTTTACATTTTTAGCACATTTCTTATTGCACTTATTGCAATATTTTTGGTTCGTTTCGATTGTTGTAATTTCTTTCTATTGTTGTTGTGTCCTTTTGTTTATTTCTCTCTCTCCCCTTATTTTCGAGTGCTTTAAGTTTCCCGAAATGTTTGTGCAATTAAATTTTTTTTATTTTTTTTGCCGTGTGATAAAAACACTACTGAAATACAAACAACAACAATAGGAGAAGGAGAATCGCGAGAACTCGAAAAAAAAATAAAACGCGAGAAACGAAAGCGCTGACCAAACGGTAAACAGCAAACGGGCAACTGCCAAGCGAACTGCAAAAATGAAACGACGCCCGCAGTCGCAGCAACAGCGGCAGCGACGTTGACGCAATGGCAGCCAAACAACTAAATTTACACAGCGCCGCATTCCCCTTCCGCAACCTAGCAACGCCGCAAAAGACTCGCGAGAGCCAACACACAACAACAACGATTACGCTAAAGACGACGCCAGCGTTAGCGTTAGCGTCAGCGACGGCAGCGCCATTGCCAGGACAACGACGTGGCGTCGACGGACGACGTAAAATGAGTAATGAGAAAAGAGCAAGAGCCAAAGCCAAAGGCAAGGCAAGGCAAAAGCTAAAGTCAAAGTCAGAAAAAAAGCAACGGTAAATGAGAGACACTCTAAATGGAACAAAAACGTAGCTCGATTAAAACGAAAGCTCTTTCAATACTCACGATGGACCATGCAACGCACAGCGCGTAGTGTATTTATGATTGATTATTTGCGTTAACTAAATACTGTTCGTAATTTAAAGTGCTTTTCAAGGTGTTATTAAAAAAATTAAATAAAATGTAATGCCTCCAAGTAGCAGATAAAGCATACCAGCTTTATTTAAAGCATATTTAAAATTTAATTTCTATATATTTAAACAATTTTTTTATGCACACAACTATTGTTTAATAGATTAATAAATTAAACTTGTATGTTTGAGTTTACTTTCATTTGATTTATTCCTATATACTTACTTTATTGTAAAAATTGATATCACACAGAAAGAATAAAGATCTTTATCAATTGATATTGAATTTCAATTCATAACTTTAAATAGTGCGTAATAAAAATAAGTTTTCTTCAGTTTATGTCACTAATCTCCTTTGTTAGAGCATTCATAAGTCGGAGTGACCCCAAAAGTTCAATGTCAAGTTTGTCAAGCGTAAAAATGAGCAAAATGATGAGCAAATTTGGACGCCGCGCTGTTTACAAGAGAGCCAGAGAGAAAGAGAGTAATCAAAAAAAGAGCGTAAGTGTGGGAAGGTGCACTGGGGTGGGGGTTAAGCAAGTGTACGACAGAGAGAGAAAGAGAGAGATTAAGAGAGAGCAAGAACATGAGAAGACAACAATTAAAGGCAAAGAAAAAAGAACGCGTGCAAGGAAGAGGAACCTAAAGGTGGAAACATGAATTGCCGAACATACAAACGAACGTATGTATGTATATGCATGAACGAGTGTGTGTGCGTGAGATTATTTGTTTGTGTCTGTCAGCTGGGAGTTCGCCTACTTATACACACACACATTGTTATTGTAATTATAGACCCCCTTGGGAGTGAAGTGGTGGGAGTGTGAGACCAATGGACAGTCTGAGTTAGTGAGAGTGAAAAGCACAGAGGGACAGTGGGTGAGTCTTAGCAACAGAAGTTCAAATTGTAGGTAAATTGGCAGCCGACTTTCTCTGTTTGTACATCAATCATTGCAGTAATTTGCAAACACACATAAAACCGAACACACAATCACACAGATACACACACACACATTCTTTCGCACTTTGTTTTTATAATAGCAAAAAGCAATCAACATTTATTAAAGCTGCAAAAAAAAAATCAAAACCGAATTGCAAAAATTTAACATAAATATTTTCTTTTCAATGATGCAGTCAATTCGATTTAAATTGATTCATTTTCAATATCATTTGATAGAACCTCAATTTAAAGTTAATTGTGAATAATTTTTCGCTGCAACCGCAGGCTGAATGGTGTGGATGAAATAGGATAGGCAAAGGTAGGGAAAGGGGAAGGGGCAACAGGTGTGTGTCTTGAGATTGCGTATGCGACGCGTGACACCAACATTGTCCAAGATAATTGCCTAGAAGCATTAGCGGCAACAAAAACACCAAAAACAATTAAATGGCCATAAGATAGGCATCTTTAATGGCCTACAATAATAACCGCTGAAATCTTAAAAACATTAAAACCCAACGGCAATCAACCGAACACAAACTCAACTCAAATGACTTACAAATTGCGATACGCTTTCCAGGCCAAAAATATCAATTATGGTAAGAGCTTTGCACAACATTATTCGCAGCGTGCTCGACCGCTAGTTACCCTTTAAATATTTAGATAAAAGAGATTTAAACTGTTTAAATGAAATTGAATTTCTACATTCGTAGATTCTTTAGCATATTAGTGTTTTAAAAATATTTTTTAAAATTAATTAGTTAATTTAAAATGGTTTTAATTAAAGTTTAAATTAAATAAACTGTATCTCAATTTAACAAGATTACGTATGGATTTCATTTCACTATATAATTTATTTCTGACATTTCTAAATCATTCATATACATTTTTAAATAGTCTAGAATCGAGACTCAAGATATAAATTATTCTACTACCAAAAATAAATGTAAAAGTTTAAGTTTGTATTTTTGTGTATTTTTTAAAAATTTTAAAATGTGGAAAAGGACTTTATTTTATATATTTCTACTCCTAATTTAATTAGGCAAACTTTATTAAAATAATTTTTTTTTAACTTTAAATGTATTTTTTAAATCTTTTAAATTTTAATCAAGTTAAAGAACCTAAAATTTTTAAATTTATAAAATATTTTTTTTAAGCTTTAAAAAATTTATTCAAGGGTAAATATCGTAATGATTTATATGAATTTACGTACTATATTAACGATTGTTTTCTGTCTAAACAATATACCCAGTGAGTGAAATTGAGGGCATGCGAAACTAGTCGCAAAACTACAGCAACGACAACGACAACGGCACAAATCATGACCCAATAAAGTACACACAACGGAAATGATTCCATTAAGTTAAAACACTTTACGTCGTTTGTCGTTGTTTTTGTTGTTTCTTGTTGTTGTTTTCTGTTTGCTGGCATTTCATTGAGCAGCACATTTCATTCATTCATTCACTCACTCACTCACTCACTCACATATTCATGCATTCATGCATTCAAATGCCAAACGCGTAATAAATTGATAAACTGTGACGTTTTTTTTTTGCTGTGACTGTGACTTTCCTTCTTTTTGCATAGCCCCTAGTCCCTACTCCCTCAAGGTCAAGGTGTGACACACAGTTGGAGACTCCCACATATGGAGTAATCATGTCAGGGCCAAATGACCGCGTGTTGCGGCTCCTAGCTTTTAGCTTTGGTCTTAACACTTGGCTTTCAACCAGGCCAAGAACTGGGCCAATGCCAGCCGACAATCATAACCAATCAAACACATACACAACAAATTAAGAACACTACCAACTGTTAGCATTTCTCTGCTATCAGCGCTTCCATCCCTACTTCACTGACAATCAGAACAAGTCTATAAGTAGCGTCAACTTTTCCCTATTTGAATTATCTTGTGTATGTTACAAGTTAAAGCTAAAGAGTGAGAATTTTCCGCTATAGCTAAATATGGAAAATGTACACATAATTATAATAAATTAGTTTAAGTTTGGTTTTAGTAGATTCAATTGTTCTGAAACTTCCTATGATTCTTTCGCAGGTTTGGATGCTCGTTTTTTAAAATTTGAAAAAATTGAACATTTTTTTTATTGAACTATTAAAAAAGACTACAATGTTCACTTCAAATTTTAGACCGATCCGAGTAAAACTGTAAGATAGTATATGACCAATCATCTTTAAATTTTTTAACACTTCTTCAACATGATATAATCAACAAAAGATTTCATTTAAATAATTTTTTTTTTAAGGGCTGAATTCTCAAAATTTTCTAGCGAACAAAACTTACGAAATGTGTATCTTTTATACAGTTAATTGTTGAAATTAAATATATCACTGTAAACAAGTGAAAACAAATCGTTAAAATGTAAAAATTTTTAAGAGTTTGAAACATGGGTTTGACTTGAAATTCTACTGCTTTTACTTATCTACATTTTTATAAACTTTTTAAAGTAAATTACATTAAGTTCAAGGCATTTAAGGCATTTAATTAAATTTATTTTGTGCTTTTTTTTTGAACTCTCGTTCTATCTATTATAATTTAACGAACTTCACCAACTTAAAAACTGAAAATTCTACAAAAATGTTGACTGTATATTTTTTTAAACATTTTTAGTGTGGCCAGATAAACTTTTTTAAAAAAGTTTTGATAAATCTTCAGTAATTCTGATTTCTGAATGATTATCAAATTTTTCCTCTTTAAATAAAAATTTTTTGTTTGATACATTTTTATTAATTCTAAATTCTGAATAATTCTCAATTTATTCCTCTTGAGATTAAAATTCTTTTTCAATATTTTTGTTGAACTTTTCTTAAATAAAGTTCCCTTACGTATGCTTTTACTAACTGTATTCATCTAATTTAAACTGTATCATCTTCATATGACAATCTGAAACACGATAATACAATACAATATATCGTCGACATTTTCTGCTTAACTGTAATCAAACTAAAATTCTCTTATATTCAAATTTTTTTAAGAATTTCTAACTTCTTTCAAGTAGCTTTCATTTGAACTTATTTCATTTTTGAGCTTAATTTACATATTTACATACATTCCCATTATCTGTTCTAACTGAAATATACCCAAAATTCTTTGGCTTTCAAAAAATTAATTTATGTAAACTTGCATTATAGTTTAAAAAATATGTAATACAAATTGTATCGCATAATCTAGGATGTTTTCGTCGTGTCAATTTATAATTACTATTTAGGCAGCACTTAAAAAAAAAAATTTATTCGGCATGTTTAATTCTAGTAAAAATATTTCACATATTTTTTTTTTTTAGTGTAGTACTGCTATGCAGTGGTTGATTTAATAGAGACATAGCTCGCATTTACCCCCCTTGGAAAAATGGAATTTCCAGAAGCTTTTCCCCTTAACTTACCTTTGGTCAGTTGTGGCTGAGTTTTTGTGCCCATTATGATGTGATATGTCGCTATATCTTGAACTGGCGTTGGTTCACCGATTTCTATCCGGCCCCGTTATATTCCTCTCTTCCTCTTTCTTTAGGCTGCTGCGGCTGAGCAGCCTGGCGGTCGTGACTTTAATGACGCCGCTGCAGTCGGATGATGTGTTGTTGCGTTGCTCGCTGCTATGACACGCGCTGTTGGATGACTCGGAGCATTTATTGAAATGACGACGACACTAAACGCCATGTGTTTGCCTTGCCCTCTGGTTCGTGTTTAACTGTGAAAAAAATCAGTTAAGAATTACGTTTTTACAGATTGAATAAACATGGTCAATGAGCTTGTCAAAAAAATAGAAAAAAAAAATCAAAAGAAATGAAAAACTTGGACTTATTTACTATATATAAGTTAACGATTTACATATTAATAAAGTTACAAAGTTTCTTGCTCTTCAGTTCATTTTACTTTTTTTTTGTTTCACATTCTTTTTTTTTTAATAAATAATTGACTTTAGAAAGGAAAAGTCGCAGCTGTGCGAAGGAAAAAAAAATAATGTGGAGAAGGACACACGCCACATGCGACATGTAAATGATATGGTATCCGGCATATGGATAAATATTTCCATCGCCATGTCATGTGTACCTTTTTCCATTCAAAGACCTGTACTTGTATGGCATTGTGGGTAAAACTCAATAGAAAACTTTCAATTACCGTACGTTATTGAAAATTGAACTTGAACGGATGAGCTGCTAAATGTTTAATGAGTTGCGTTAATAATTTGGCTTTTCCATTTAGTGTCTTGGTCTTCGATTTTTTTTCAAATCGTTCGAATCGTGTCTTCAACGTTGAGAATCAGTGCAATCGGTATACGAGTACATCGCTATTATTGGGTCGTCACCTTAGCCGACTTTCGTAATCGGATCACAGACGCCTCTCCAGTGCGTTGTGTGTGAACGGTTTCACCTGTTACATCGCGTTACATTGCGAATTTTTACAGTTTTACAGTTTTGCAGCTTAATACTTTTTGGACGCCCTACTTGAAAAGGCTACGGGAATCTATGGGGTTTTGTGAGAAGCGAAATGTGCGTAAGGTAAGGAAGGAGGCGTTTTCGTTAGTATCTATACATAGATCTCAGAGACTATAAGAGCTAGGGACACCGTTACGCTCCCTACCATCCTCATTTTCATAACTCTATAGCTATGAATATAGCTTAATCCGAATAGTCCATAGGACAAATTGGTTGTCAAGTGACTATTTTTGTGCGCACTGGTGTAAGTACGAGGTCTTTTACAGTCAACTCGCTCGCCTGTAGCCTTTTTTACTAGTTTTTTTAAGTTAAGTTAAGTTTAGTTATGTTTTTCCTAGGCCATCTAGTCACTTGAAAACTATTTGATCTACAAATTTTGTTGTTTGCTTGCAAATTTGCCAATTAGTCACTTTGCACTTTACATACTTGTCGCACGTTGCGTATGCGCAATGTGTTTTTAAGAGAATAGAGTGAATAAAGCATACTGACAGCTAGAGACTCTGTACTTTATTTTACTTAAACGTGAAATTGTTATATGGTACAACCTCTAAGATGATAAAACTACAACAAAGAAAGTGTAAAGAAAACTGTACACATTTTGACAACAGCAGAAGACAAGCCACAATTACTTTATACCCTGTAAAATATAAAAAATGTGTATTAACTTAGCGACCTAATTGAATTACGTAGATCAATCAACACGTTACCTTCTTATATTTTATTAGGCACATTTTTAAAGTACATTTTTTAGGTACACTATTTATTAGGTACATATTTCAAATGCTTACCATTTAATTCTCCGTTTTTAATTCCCTTTCCATCAATATACCCTACTAAAGCATTTTCTATGGGGTATTTCAAAAAGGTAATAATAAATAAACCAAATCCAATTGTTAAATAAGGCGTAAAAACGATGCTTAAAGCCCAAAGAGGCAACAAAGGTTAAATACAGTCTTTACCAGCTATGATGAACTTCGTGCGAATAAAATTAATAGAGCACTTAAAATAAATTCGTTGCCAAAGTGTAGTTACTGTAACCAAATCGAAGGCATTCAAACTTGACTAATGAGCATCCACAATGCAAGTATGTATGGGTGTGTGTGTGTGTGTGAGCCGGATATAGAAGCGAGTGCGTACACCTAATAGGGCCAATAACATGGGTGGGCACAGGGGGGCACAATGTGAGGGTCAACTTGTGGCTAATATTTCATAATTTATTTGCAAAGCACACACAATGAACTGATGGAGAATTAATAATAGCAATTACAATAACTATTACAATACAGTTAGGTCCAAAAATAACAAAAATAGTTATTTTTTATAGTGAGCTAAGTTTTATTTTAGAAGTAATAAAATAGTCCATAAAGCAAGACCAATGAAACAAAACTAATAAAAATGATTTGAATTACAACGATAAAGAAATTAATAATAATAATAATAACAAAAATAATAATAATATTAATAATAATAATAATAATAATAATAATAATAATAATAATAATAATAATAATAATAATAATAATAATAAAATTAATAATAATAATACTAATACTTATAACAATATTGATAGTAAAAATAAAATAAATATTATATATATTTTTTGTCAGACTATGAGCAGTCGACACAAAAAAAAAAAATAAATTAACTTTAATATTAATTAAAATCACAAAATATTTAAAAAATAAGATTAAAATATAATTTAAAAAAAAGTTTTTAAATTGACATTTAAATTTAAATATAATTAAGCAACAAACTCATATTAATAATAATAATTATAATATTAAAAAAAAAAATAATAATAATAATAAAAATAATAATAATAATAATTATAATAATAATAATAATAATAATAATAATAATAATAATAATAATAATAATAATAATAATAATAATAATAACAATAATAATAAAAATAATAATAATAATAATAATAATAATAATTTCCATGCGAGTTTGGGACACCAACGGTTGTACTTTTGTGAGTCACTCTGTCTCATTGAGCAACTGAAAAGCAAACAAATGACAGGCAAATCTAGACTGAAGAGTAGACTGAGCAAATGAGCGACCCAACAAGAACAGGAGGGGAAGGAGAGGGAAAATCAACACAAATGGCAAAACAATGAGCCAACAGCAAACAAAACAAAGCGAGATTTAAATCAAGATCGTAGCGAGTGCAAGTGTACTCAAAAAAAATTATACAAAAAGAGGGGAAGAAGAAATCAAATAGAGAGCGTGAGAGAGCATGAGGAGCAGAGAGAAAAGCTGCGGAGAAGACGTGATGTCATCACTGATACCACACAATTCGAGAGTTGATCATAAGTTTCGTCACTAATTGAATTGTTCGTTCGAACTTTTTAACTTAAAAAAATATGTTTAATTCTTTTTTTTTTAAGAATTTAAATTCAATTCAATTCAATATAATAATTCAATAATAAAATAATTCCTTACAAAAGTTTATTTCTAATAATTTGATTTGGTCTTTCAACTACTATCAAATAAAACCAAAGAACTTGAAATTTTTACCTTATGTACGGCATAGATTAAAGAGACACGCACATACATGTCTGGACATGAGTAAGCGCGGCTTGAAAGCCATGACAAAATCCCAATAATATGGTTTAGAAAAAAATCGAAAGCCGTGAACGGAAAATCCAACAAAATGAAATTACAAATGAGACACTATGCAAATACCTATGTAAACGCGTGTGTGCATGCGGGTGTGCGTGTGTGTGTGTGTGTGTGCGTGTACTGTAAACACACGCAGATAGGCGCACAGACAAAGAAACGAAGGGAGAGGGAGCAAGGCAGATGGAGTCATAACCCGAGTGCTTGCGAACTTATTTTATGGGTCAGCCATAAACGTTACACGCAATGCAATAAATCGAAATTGAAATCAAGTGACTGACTAACAGATACCCTGTAATAAAACACACTATATAAATTGAGATTTTAAGACTCAGAGGATAAACAAAAACCAGAGTGAGTCTTTGAATCAGCTCTGAAAATTTGTATTAAATCAAGTGTGTACACACTGTTAGTACTTTAATTAATTTATTTGAAACTGGTACAAAATTTTCATGCTCTATTTTCGAAGCATAAAAAATACATGTGTGTAGATTAGGGTAGGTTAAGCCGGACGTCCTCTCGCGAACTGTTCATAGGTCAGTATTAACCCTCAGTAATCCGTTTATAGAGGATGCTGTGGCTTTTAGTCGTGTAAGATACGGAACACGTGTGTACACACTGGCAAGTAAATTTGTTTACGATACTAAGCACTACTCTGTACAGCTGCACAGCTAATGAATATATGCTGAAGACTTAAATAAATTTAATTAATGTGTGCACACTGACAACCTGAAGCTCAAATTAATTACGAAAATAAATACAGGGTTTTTTAAAGTGTGTACACACTGAACATACAATAAAGCTGAAGAAGGGAAAACTCAAAGCTAACCAAAAAATAATAATTAATTTAACAACATAACATGAACCATTAAATATTAAGGACTCATTAAAGTCACACCAAGGTTTTGTATAAACAATTACAGGGTACTAATGCTTCGACTACCAGCAGATAATTATTGTACAATTTGTAAAAATTTCAATGTCTTTCGTACAGATTTTAAGACTCATTCAGTTGAATTGTTGCACGTTCCCATGCAGCTGTTGTTTTGAATCAGATGCAATTTCATGCTAATCATTTCAAATGACTTGAAAATTATTCGATACGATTCGATTTGATTTCAATTGATTTGATTAAATTCGACAAACTTATTGAACGCCATGCGTTATGTGAACATTAACATGTGTGATTGCACTCTAAGTGCATATGGGCAAAAGATTTATTTTAAAGTGCAATAATCGATAGTTTAATTTGCTTATTGAAGATCTGATGTCAAGATTTACATCCTAGTAGTCTTTGGCTTAAACTGTATATTTATAACTTTTTTTATTTATATTTTTGGTGCTGGTTTTGGTAAATGTATCTGTAATGAGCTTTTGACCAACATTTTGTTTGACTTATTTTCCTATTTGTGTCGTGTCACACGCGGCGTATGCGTAATTTCAGCTTTCAAGGGATTTGTTTGTAGACCCTGTACATTAGATAAAGTAGAGGCGCTCAAAAGGGTTGTCTGGTCAGATTGTTTATGAGAGACAGTAGGTACGAGCTGAAGTACATATATATATATACATACAGTCAACGCTCCCTTGGCCGGACAGCCACGGTTCCAGTATTTTTGTCCCACTAAGGGAGATGTCCGCCTAAGAGAACGGATTTTGTTTGATAATCATGCTAAATAACTATGAAATTCGTCCGGCTAAGAGAGCTGTTCGCCCGACGGAGCTGTACGCCTGGGGGCGCTGTGCGTTGGAGGGAATTGTCCGCCTGACGGAGCTGTGCGCCTGAGGGAACTGTCCGCCTGAGGGAGCTGTCCGCAAGTAGAGCTGTCCGCAAGTACATAGAGCTTTCACTGTATATATATATTCCTGATCAGCATTCGCAGTAGAGTCGATATAGAGACTATAGAACTAAAGCCAGCAAATTGGGTATGAAACTGCAGCCAAAGCTTTTGTGTTCATAGAGCTACATAAAACAAACTCACAAATTATGTCTTTACAATTTTTATAGTTTTTTAATAGGTATCGGATAAATATATCATATATATCATAGATAAAATCAATTTCTTCTTCAAAATTCCACTTTTCATACCGGGTCGTTTTCAGTCGACTCGCTCGACTGTCGCGCCCCATACGTATTAGTTTTGTCATCAGAATTCATACTCGTGTTCATATCATATGTGTATACAGTGACATGAATATCCATTTAGCATGCTATATAGAACATTAGACACACGAATCATTCAGTGCTGAGCTACCAAAATGTAATTACGCCATATTCGATACGTAATTAGTTGGCATTACTATATAGTATTGCACATAGACCTCAAAGGGTTGCCATTCATTCAATGTTTTGCGAAGGCAACAAAATGTTGCACAGTGGCAAGCATTGAGCCAAGAATCAGTCTTTAAATGAATTAAATTGTGTGCATAAATTTCAATTGACATAAACACATACATTTACCCATCAAACACACTCACACACACACACCTCTTGAGCAAATTGATCGAAAACTGAGAGTTGAATGTCATTGAAGCGTTCGAGTCTCATAAAAGCGCCATTCTATTAAATTCGCATAAATTATTTAACAAACATTTCACTCCAAATGTCAATGCTAAGAGAAATTTCCATTTTCCGCTAAACGAATGCAAATGAAAATCGAAACGTTAGCGTTAAATCAAAATTTAAATGAAAATGAAAATTCCAATGAAAATGTGCAAAGAAGGTCAACATTTCCCACGGCTCGAAAAGGCGTTACTTAAAAGTCAGTTACCTGTTTTGTAAATACTTTTTAATGGACATCAACAAAGCAAATAAACGACCAATTGCTTTAGCCAATTAAATGCAATCAAATGATCTGATATATTTACTTGGTTCCTTTGCTTTTCATACATATATATAGACTACAGTTACCACTATCTTTCATATGCACATTTTTGAAAGGGTTAGACGTCACAGCAGCCAGCTTTTGTCAGCTAACCGCAACTGATTTGATTTACTATGAAATTTGGCAACGTCGCAGCATTTTGGCAACAGGTGGACAGTTTTCACTTAGCAAGTGGGGAGTCTAGCTTAGTGTTGCCGGCTTAAAGTGTGTTCTGGTTTAGACGACTGTAATTTTAGATTTTTTTTTTAATCTTAAAATGTTTAAAATTGTTGCCACGCCCCATACTGCTTCCACTATTTTCATTAAACTACAACTTCGGAAGTTTCAAAGCTATTGTGACCAAATTCACATAGTACATTCATTGTACCATTATAGTTATCCACACCAAGTTTTATCCGGATCGGACAACTCCCATAGGACAAAGCGGTCCTGAAAAATGCGCACTAGAAGAAGTACAGGGTCTTTCACAGTCGGCTCGCTAAACTGCAGCCATTCTTACTTGTTTCTCATTATTTTATTTTTCCTGCTTTTTATGGTTATAGTTTTAGTACCGTTTCTGTGGTGGACTATTGACATATATTAAAATTGTCGTACAAATTGCTATACACATAACATAATAACTATTTATAGAGTAATGATTATTTTCTTGTGATTATAACACCTTAAATAACCCCTGACATTTGTTTAAAAAAAAACAACAAATCAGATCATAACTCTAGATTAAAGTATGATTGCATCAAGACTTTAAATTCGACATATTGTATACTAAAAACTTTTTTATTTGAAATAAGTAAGAAAGGTTACTGTCGAGCGAGTCGACTATAAAGCAATTTTTAAACGATTTGTCCTATGGTAGATATATGCCCTAGTTGTCCTGTCTAAACTAAATTTGGTAAGGATAGTTATAATGGTATCATACATATAATGTGCAAATTTGGACAAGATAGCTCTAATAGTTTTTAAGTTATGGTGTTTTTAGAGTACGGGGTCTAAACATTCTGTAAGTAAACTATATCTTCGAGGTTCGCTCTGTCTCAATAAAAACTTTCATCTCTAGCTATATCTGTTTTCAATATCTATATCTATAACTATATCTTCGAGGTTCGCTCTATCTCAATTAAAACTTTCATCAGATATAGCTAAATCTGATTTCCATATGTCCCCAGCTGTTATTTATCTCTAACTTCCCTCCACATTTCCCAGTCTGTATCTATATACAAAATATGTAGCATTAACTGAGTTAGTATTAATATTAGTATTTTATTTCCTTTTTTGATGCGTGGCAATAAAGAACTTTCCATTTCCGACAATTACATGCCAATTAATATCAACTTGTAGCAGGCAACAAACGCATGTGGCATGCCACACTTATCACAGTGAACTCTCAATACCACCAACACACTCTGTCTCATTGTCTTAGGTGTGTGTGGGAGTGTGTCTGTGTGTGTGTGTGTGTGTTTGTGTGCTTTATTTCATTAAAAATGCATGAGTATTGAAAAAAATAAACTCTGTGCCATGTGAGTGAACGGTAAGTGAAGGACTCGGTTGGGTGGCAGGAGAAAGCAGTGTACGGGTTCAGTGGTTGCGGTCGTTGCATGCGCGGATCACGCACAGGTGCGTTAAGCCCTTGGCCCTGCCACAGGTAATCTAACAAGGTGTTCAAGGAGTCACATACCACTTGTTGAATACGGCATGCCTCAAGGCAAAAATGTGTGTTGAGGGAAAAACCCAATTGTGGAGTGACTAGCAGAGGAAGGAAACTACTGGAGGCACTGTTCATACTCAGAAAAAAATCGAAATAAAGTTTAAATACATAATTTTGGAGTGAAAGCTGTTATATATTATATACAATACTGTTTTTCTTTTGATTTAGTGTATTTAACGATAACGATTTAACGATTTTACGATAAATTTAAGTCAAAATAAATTGTGATGAATTTTAGAATTTAAGAACCAAGTAAACCCTGGTCGAATGGATATAAGCCCGGAATACCATGTTATTATTTAGACCACGTATACTCCGTACTCTAAAAAAGAGTAGAGGGGCTTATAAAGTTTGTCAGCAGCGAAATGTGCGTAAGAGGCATAAGAAGCTTTTCTGACCCCATAAAGTATATATATTCTTGATCAGCATCAACAGCTGAGTCGATATAGCGATACCCGTCTGTCCGTCCGTCTGTATGAACGCGTGGATCTTCTAAACTATAAGAGCTAGAGCCACCAAATTTGTAAAAAAAGTCCGTCTATATGTCAGGCAGGTTAAGTTTATTCCAAATTTTTGCCACGCCCCTTATCATCCCTTGCAAATTGCAAAAAACTACAGTCCACTCACAAACAACTATGTTTACATCACCATAACTTCAAAACGACTAGCGCTATCGTGACCAAATTTACGTAATATGTGCATAGTACCATTATACCTGTCCTCATCAAGTTTGATATAGATCGAACAACTATAGCCTATAGCTCCCGTAGGGCAAAACGGTCGAAAATTAGAGGTAATGCGTACTAGAAGAAGTACAGGGTATGTTACAGTCGGCTCGCTCGACAGACAGGCAGATTTTCAGATATTATTATTGTTAAAACCCATTTTTATTACACTGCAACTTCCAAATTATCAGATCTATCGTGCCCATAGTGTATGGTACCATTATAACTATACTCATCAAGTTTGATTCAGTTCGAAAAACTATAGCCATAGGACAAATCGGTTGAAAATTGCTCAAATGTATCGAAAATTTCCCACTAGAAGGAGTACGGGGTCTTTTACAGTCGGCTAGCTCGACTCTAGCCTTTCTTACTTGTTTCCATGTGGTGTTTTTAAACAAATTAATAAAACAAACGTATTGAAATATTCTGTACATAATAACTACATTACACATGCTTTGTGCTCCAAAACTATAAAAAAAAGCTTTGAAAGCAACCAAGTTACACACTTTTAGAATTGTGGAAACTCGGACAAGGACACGCAGCAGGACAGACAAAGCAAGGACCTTGATCAAGTACAGGGACTCGAAACTAAATAGTGGATCTCGAGTTGGATTCCAGGACAAGTGTTTGTCTAATCATACCAAATTAGGTTGCCCAGCTGCGTGCTGCGAGCTGCGTGATGCGTGATGTTACCAATTGCGTGTTTTGCCAAACAGTGTCTAGACTTTTCGGGGGGGTGGGAGGTGTACGACCTGGAGACCCTGCTATGAACTCCCTCAATTTCCCATAGGACGCCAAAAATCGACAAACGATTTACAGCAGCAGATAACAAAAGGATGTATCCAATTGCAGCTAACACAGAAAAATGTCGCTACGAAGGCAATAATATAAAATACCTCGAAAAAATACGAGCACGCACCTAAGAAAGCTACCGAGTACGCACAGTGGTGTGGGATTGATTTTACACAGAGAAGATTATTTTTGAAATATTACTAAGAGAAACGCATGAGAAAATATAGAACGGAATATAGAACATAGATACATACATATATAATATATTGTAGTGGTACTGGTTAGGACTACAGTTGAATAATCCCACTGTAAAAGACCTCGTACTTATTTATTTATACATTGTACATTAGTAAAAGTAAATTAATTGAAGGGCTTATTAGACAAGCCTATGCACCTTTGTATCATTTTTAAGTACAGGGTCTTAAGACTCTTCTTTTGGATACAACTTTATTTTGTTATTTTAAGATAATGAACAACTGACTATATTATACATTCCAAACAACCAAATTACAGTTTGATTGGATTGTGTGTCCTGTAAATTTAATTTCCCTTGAGATACAATTTAGATAGCTATGCGCGATAGTATCAACAGACTTCGGTAATCCCGATATATTGATGGGGATAAAAGCGTGATTTCCTAGTATTAAAGTAAGGTTTACGTCAAAATTCCCTAAAATTTATTTGTTATAAAGATAAATAAAAAAAATAAAAAAAATAATGTTTAAAATGCTTAAGGGGAGATACGTGTAAATTCATACATTTTTCTTGATTTTGGTGATTGATTTTATTAAATTAACATATGACATGTTTTTAAAATGTGGCGGGTAGTTTCTTCAAATATTAAAAAACAAAAAATAATATTTTTGTTTAATACGAGAAATTCTTCTAGAAAGGTTGGATCGAAAGGTCTTAATCGGCAGGCATTCTAGCATCGGTTCAAGGGACCTAAGAACCAAAAACCAAAAATACATTGTGGGATTTATCGTATAATACCTTGTAAAAATGAAAAAGTAAATTATAATTGTTTTTCTCTTTTTTTTAACCCATAAAATATATACTCAAATATTATGAAAGACAGTTGGGGAAGCAGAAATCAGTGGATGAGCTACCTAAAATATCCATCAACTGACTTTGGGCTATGCATATACTACAAAAAAAAAAGAGTCCGGGATTACCAGTTAGAGTTTGGGTTATATGGTAAGTCGAATTATAGTACAGAATTCTTTAGCAAATATTTAAATATGTTTAATATCACGAAATAACATTTTTAATCTAATCATACACAAATTTGTATTCCTAACGCGTATTAAGAAACTCGAAGCACATCTGATGAGTTTAATACTATAAATACTGAGATTTAATTCCGACTTCACACCACTGTCTAAGTGTGTAGCTGTATCCTGTTTGAGAAATCCATTTGCGACATTGACAATGTCGAGTCGGTTAATGTCTGCGGATATTGTGAATGGCGGACATTCAATACACAGGCCACTAAACATAATATTGGACAAGGCTTGTCCAGTTAGTTGACCGTTATATTAATGGACTTCACATACGTACATGTATCTGTAGGTGCGTATGCGTGTGTGTATGCGTGTGCGTAGGCGTAAGTGAGTGTGCGTGTGTTGAGAGAGGGCGTAATCATAACGGTTGTTTATGTGTGCGAGTGACAATGCATTCGGAATTGCGGTAAATCAATTCGATCACACAGCTAAGCAGCTGTATATGTTTGTATATACCCTGTACACATAGCACACCACAAGCTGGGTATAACGACGCTGCGCTCATATTGATTTTCATGACTTTAAATTACTATAATTAAATTAATCAGTTAAGTTAAACTGTAGTCAAGTTAAGATTTCTAATTACCCTAGTAAAAAATAATTTCGTACTTTTTACAGGGTATGCAACAGTCGTTTTACAAAATTTACCCTTTAGTAAAAGTAAGTAAAGTAAGTTGAAGCTAAAGAAATAAAGCAAAAATATTTAAGCATATTTTTTTAATGCTAGGGTAACTTCTAGTCCATCAGTTTGAGGTAAATTACTAATTTTTTCACTACATTGTAGAATTTGTATTAATTGGCTAAAAGTAAAAGTCTAATAAGGATTATACAACAACTTTTACACTTTTTACAGGGTAACTAGCTAGTCTATCAAGTGCATGGCTGACATGCTGCCTGGGTGTTTGTGTACAGTCGACAATTTCACCATTAGATTGCAGTGCAAATTGCAATTAGGCATTCCGTGCTGCACGCCAGCATTGCGACAGGGCCAAGACCGTTGGCCAAAAGCACTGGGCCATGAGCGAGGGCCACGGCCAGGGCCAAGAGTTTGCCTCAAATTGCTCAGCATGAATGTCAGCAAAAGCGATTTAAATTTAACCACAAAGTCTTGCAGGCTAGACAGTTGGCCAATTTGAAGAGTTGGCTGCTTAGCTAGCTGATTAGCCTGTTGGCCAAGTCAATCAGGTGGCCAGCCCGTCCGTCCGTCAGACCGTCCGTTAGCCAGCCATTCAGCCAGTTGGTCAGTTGGGCAAACAGCAAAGCATTTAATCGCGCATGAGCCATTAAGAAAACACACAGTGCACGGACACGCTATGGCCAGGATACCAAAAGACGTGGAATCCATAGAAAAGTGAAACGGAACGGAATGGAATTGGACGGTTAAGGGGGAGGTTGGGGAGTAGGAAGAAATAAAGTTGGAACATACAATAACAGCGGCAGCAATAACTGTAATAATAACTGACCACTCGTCAACAGCCAAAGCAGTACATGAGTGCAGAAGGAGAGAGAGAGGAGGGGAGAGGAATGACAACGGGGACACGGACTCATTGCCGTCCGGTGGGGCAACAAACGTTTCAACCTTTTGACAATTGTTCGATTTTTTTTCCCTCTCGTTTTTTACTGCACGACATTGCTCCTGACACTGACCGCGACACAGTACGACGGTCAAGCATTGTTATACTCACAGTGTCCTACTCCTAGTGTCCTACTCCCACTGTCCTGCTTTTACAATAGTAGTGCTAGATTATTGCTTCGAGTTGTCTACTTCTAAAATCTTGTCACTACTATTGTGTTAGGTAGGAGGTTAGATTAGTAGGTGTAGGAAAAAGGAGTATCTACATGAATACTCTTTTTTGCTACTCCTGCTCCTACTTCTACAAATGCAAAGTCCAGATTATTGCTTCGAGTTGTCTACTCCTTAAATCTTGTCCCTACTATTGTGTTAGGTAGGAGGTAAGGTTAGTAGGAGTAGGAAAAAAGGAGTATGTACATGAATACTCCTTTTTTCCTGCTCCTACTCCTGCTTTTACACATGCCATGTCCTTCTCATATTATTTATGAGTTATACTCCTTTACCCTTATTTCCACAACTCCTCTTTTGAAACCGATTTTATTATCTACTACTCCTAAAGTTCTAACCCGTTTTCCTGCTCCCAAAGTCATGCTTCTACAATAGTAGTACTAGATTGTCTACTTCTAAAATAATGTCCTTACTATTGTGTTCCTACATGAATACTCCTTTTTTCCAACTCCAACTACTACTTCTACTTCTACACATGCGAAGTCCTACTCCTCTTGTTCTGTTTCATGAGTTATACTCCTTTTCTCTTACTCTCACAGCTCCTACTTTAAAACTGATTTTCTTATCTACTACTCCTTAAGTTCTAACCTGTTTCCTGTTCCTAAAGTCCTGCTCCTAGTCTTATAACCTACTCCTACTGCATTCCTCCATAACCATTTTTATATCTTTCCGATTCGCCTTCCATAATTTTATCTAATTAGGCTTATAAATGATTTGGATACATTACAAAGTTTTGCTCCTTTCCCATCCCGTTTATAAGCCACTCGTCTTCCTTTCTCCTACTTTGCTGCTGCCAATCAATGCCCCCATCCCTTTGGGAAATGTGAATTGCACAAATAACTTTTAACAATTAGATAGCATATCAAATGGTTCCATTTGATTGCAATTCATACGTAATACTCCCTAGGGTATTGTCTACTTTGATGTCATTAATACTAAGTTGAATATGTCAGACTGCATTTGCCAGAGCTGTAAACGTAACCATCTTGATTGACTTTCGATTAAAAGTAAAATATTGCAGCTCATGTCCACAGCTAGATAAACAAACCTATACCAATATATTTCGACTTAGGGGTCTACTATTGATATGGCTATGAAATATAGGATTAAAACTGTTCTTTAAGATAGAAGACTTTTAGTATAGCTTGTGATTTTTAGACCCCGTATCAAAAAAAGAGTAGAAGGTTCTTTTAGGTTAGTCGGAAGCGAAATGAGAGAAGTCTAAATTTATAAGTAGACCCCATAGTCTAAAAAAAAAACAGAGGGATCTATAAAGTTTGTCAGAACAGGCAGAAGGAGGCGGGGCAGACCCCATAAAGTATATATATATGTTTGATCAGCATCCACAGCCGATTCGATATAAGTATGTTCGTCAGTTCGTGCGTCTATATGAGCACTTCGATTTTAGAGAGTATAAAGCCCGAATTTGGAATGATATTCCGTCCTAGCACATCAAATTGTTGCCACGCTCCCATTTTCATAAGGCCATAACTGGTTCATGTCGTGATGATAACTATTCTCACCAAGTTTGGTCCTGAATGAACAACTATATTCTATAGTTTTCGTTGGAAAAATCGGTCAAAAATTTCTAATCTTAATGGTAAATTTCGCATTAGTTTCGATAAAATAATAAAAATTTTCCTGATTGACAAATTCAATAATACAAATTTCTTTCTATATTGATTTAAGCGTATTGTATAGCAAATTTATACAAGAAAAATCGGTAGTAAAACATAGTTTTTCCGCTCAAACAGTGACCTTAAAAATCTGTCTCTCCACAAAAAAAAACCTTAGCTTACAAACATAGGAAAATTGAACTTAAATGAGCTGCTTCTATGGGTAATGTTTTCGACTTAGTACTATTTCATAAAATCGGTTATTAGAGCTTTCGATATGTTAAATATAAAGCAACCAGTTTGAAAATAAAAATCTGAACAATTGCTCTACAAAGAGCAGCAAACGTGCCGAAACTAATTTGTGGGAAGAATTTGCTTTTAAGACTCAAAATGAAATATTCCTATTATGGAACTAATGTGGAGCATTGTTGATTATATAGAAATTCTACGAAATTCCCATAAAAAATTTCTATTTAACTGAGAAAATTAATTTTTTTTTTATAATTTGTTTCGCATTTGCCATGAGTTTGTGTGTGTCATTGTGTATAGCTTTTTTTATCGCTTTGTTATTGCAAGCTGAGAAGAATTTTGTATCTCGTATCTTGTGAATGCGTTATCTTTGTGGCGAACGACAATGTTTGGTATTGAAAGTGCTTGAATGAGTCGACGAAAACAAAAAACACGCTAACAAAGATCGCAAATAGAATTGAAAATTACACCAGCGTAAGAGAGAACCTAATTACGCCCACTGGTATACTGGTATTTCTGGTATTACTCATAACAATAAAATTCAGACTATAACGAGCGGAAATCATTAGGGACCACAAGAAATACGAGAAATATAACACATAATTTTGCAAGTACGAAGTTTGGGAAATATGTACTGGAATGTCAAAAGTATCTTTCGATATACAGAAATCCAATATTAATGTTTGCAAATAAGTTTGTTAGAACTTAGCGACAACTGCTACAAAATTGCAGAGAACTGCAAAACTCTTGATACTTAAAACAAAAGCAAAATATATAAAAAATGGTCATTAACAGTTTGCAGATTCATCTCGTTTGCTTATGCTGCAATTTCTTGGAATTCTTCAAGCTTTTTAGTAGCTTTTTTTGGAGCATTGCATAGTGTAAGAAACTGAATGTCTATTGTTGACACAAAATATTAAATAACAAATATAAAATTCCGTAACACATTGCATATTTTCTTAAACATGTTGCTCTATACTTTGTGTATAATTAAGTTACTTGTTAAGTTGGCTGCTCTACAAAATAACGTGAACGTACAAAGCAAGGTGGCAACTCTGCTAGCAATTTTATTAGCTCAACTAAAGACTTCATGTGTAATAAAATTAGAGCAAAGCGGAATATCGATAGTTAACACAATATATTAAATAAAAATATCAACTTATGTAAGAGATTGCATGCATTCTTATTTTTTCAAACATGACCTTGCCAAAAATTAAGTTGCTTGTTAAGTTGGCTGCTCTACATAAAAACATGAACGAGCAAAGCCAGGTGGCAACTCTGGTAGCAATTTTATTAGCTTATTAATTATACGGAGCCCCTGGCTAAAAGGGCCCCCAACATGCAAATATTAATTAAAACTTCTAAATTTTGTTGATTTCTCCAATTCGATATATTGGCTATCGCTGATCACAGAATTTCCCCATTTAAGTCTTAAGGTTTAAGTATTAAACACATGTACAAAATCTGAAAATCAATCAATGCATTCATTTAAGGAACTCATTGAGTTATTGCTAATAAAATGAGACTGAGAAGGTAAAGATTAAAAATCATTCTGTTATTACCTCCGGAAAACTGGATGCAATACAGTCACAACTGCTAAAAATTAGTTTTTTAAAATTAAAACTGATAAAAAAAATTACTCTATAACTTTGTTAGTAAATGAATCAGAATCTATAAATGATTCAATAAATCAGCTTGCAAAAAAAAAAAAGTAGAGTGATTACTTAATTTGAACAGTTTGCAAAAATTTTGGAAAATTAGTAATTTTGTATAAATATTAACTGTAATGAAATAAATCTTTGCATTTCATGAGGGCCCAAAAAACAAATTTTTATATGGGGCCCCACCACTGGCAAAACATTTAGTAAAGAAATAACAATAAAGAAATAATATTTTTAATTTATGTAGCAGATTAAATATTGTAAATAAGAAAACTAAAACGCTGAATCAGTTTTCATAAATTGAGTGAGTACACACGAAAATACTGATAGTAACTAAAAATAATTAACCATCTGACTTGCTGATCCGATATAAGTGCATGGCATCCCCACTATCTCTGTAGCTATATAGTATCTGTATCTTGAGCGGGAAATGTCGACGGCGATATCAGAATTTTATCTGCGTTCTGGCCACGTTTGTTTGGTCTACTTAAATTGGTATGCTGCGGTATCTACATAGTTGCTCAACTTCAAGTCAAAGGTTAACCGATAAAATTAAAATTAAAAAATAAAAACAACAGCAGTGAAAACTCAAACAAAAGCTGACAATTTTGTTTACCTTATTTTTTTTTTTTTTAATTTTTAATTTATATTTTTGTAATAATTATGATGTCGGTTCTATTCAAGTGCCCCCAAGACAAATGACATCATTTGAAGCAGCCGACAACTCGAATATGGCTTTGACTCTCAATCTGACTCTGACTTTTTGGTCTTTGCTATTTTTTTTTTTTTTTTTTTTTTTGGGTCTGTCGCTTCCAAGATCTTCGATAATAAATGACGGCCAGGGAGTAAAACAAAATACAAAAAAAAGAAAAACAAAAACGTTAAGAAAGTTGCAAGAGCCACAAAAAAACAGACGTCAAACACGTGGCTCAAACTGTCACGACATACACTGTGCAAAAATAATGAATAGTTAGCAGGCAAAGTTGAAAAACTGTCATTACTCAAAATACACAATAAAAAAAGGCAATTAATAAAAATCATTAGAAAATAGAAATGTGGAAATCTTTTCAAAAAATTAAAAAAAGAAAAAAAATAAAAAACAAAAAAATCAAATTTACAAATTTTTAAAAATCGTTATTTACCTTTAAAGGTTTTGTTTAGAAGGAAAACATTATCTTTTCGGTATATATAATATATATATATATAAAAAACGAATATTTAAAAAACATTTCTGTCTAAAATTCAAAAAGAAAAATTTTAAAAACTTGATGAAACCAAGAGATACTCATATTTTATACTCAATACAAAATAAATATTTTTTTAGATAAAAAAAAAAACTCAAAACTCATTTACTTAAATAATAAATAAATTGGTTTAACTTAAAATACATTGTTTTCTCTCAGTGTATGCAAAGCAAACTCCGGATTACAGGATAAAACTTATTAACTTAATCGGAATTACAGCATTCCAGTTTCATAGTATATTCCAATGTCATACAGCAAACGAGAAAAGCCCGGAAAAATCATGCCAAATCAGGTCAGAGATCAGAGATGGCAAAAAAGAAAGCCAAACTAATGAATCACGCAGTTAAGCATACAAAAGTATGTGTCAAAAGATATTTACAGGTAAATGTGTGCATATGTGTATATTAATGAAGTTATGGGCCGTAATTATAGATTAGATCTGACTTGCAACATAACCTGCCATACAAGTCAATGACACAGATTTGGCTATAAATTGATAATGACTCGACAGAAATGCAATCCAGACACACAACTATGGATGTAGTTTGTTAATTTATTAATTGTGCGCAACAATAATAAAATTTGTTTCAAACATTGCAGATCAGCACAGATTGCATAGCAGTCAGCTTTTTTCCAGCTTAAAGCACGACGGAAATGCCGTTTCAAAAACACACACAAAGGCAAGCGACACAGTCATGCATATACATTTGTATGTGTGTGTAACACTTTTCTACTACTGACAATAGGATGCTCTGTAAATCTTTCTTTCTCTCTTGCCGCCTTGCTCTCATTTTTGCTTCACTGCTTACCTGCAAATACACAAGCACACACACACACGCGCTCGAAGCCAGTGAGAGCGTGTATGTAAATGTGCTTGAAGCGCCGGCCGCTGGAATTTGAAGCTGAGCTTACAACGCCGACGCAGACGCCCGGCTTTTGAGCTTTTGGTCCGGCCTGTTATTGTTGTCGTTGTTGTTGTTGTTGTTGTTGTTTCTTCTGCAGCTGTTGCATGCGCGTGCTTTTGTATTTATCTGCGTAGTGATGGTGTGTTTTTTATGCATTTGTTGTTGTTTTCTTTGCTGCTTATATTGCTGCGCACCGGCAAGGTTTTTAATTTTACTTGTCGTTAGTTGATCACAAATTAATTTGGCAAATTGTTATTGTTTCTATTAATTCTACTGCTGCTGCTGGCACACATTTATTAACAGTAAAGCACCGCAAAAAAAATTGAAGTTGTGTTTAAACAAAAAAAGCAACAACTCGTACATACAACAACAAGTGATAAAGTAAAAACTTTGTCTATTTTGGTTTAGATAAAAAAAAAATGTAGTAGTTAGTTACAGTTACTGTTACGAATTGAACTTAGTTTTTTTGTTCGGGGTAACAAACAGGCGGCAAAAAAAAATGTACAACCGCGCAGGTTCAAACTTTGATTACAACTGAAGCGGCGAATTGTAGACGGCGACGAGCGAGACACGAGTCGTGAGCGCGCCAAAAACGAAGTGAATAGAACAAAAACAGAGTTGCCATCTGATGTGACGCTATTGTCGTTTTTTTTTTGTTCTTCTTCTTGCCCATTTCGGTCGTTTTTGTTGTTGTTTGCTGTTTATACTACACTCTCTACGTTTTGTTTTTGTTTTTGCATTAATTTCTTTACCGTTGTTTGTTTTGGTTGTTGTTGTCGCATTGGCGCTGCCGTAGGGTGGGCGGCAAGAGGCTTTTGGGTGGCCAAATCTGTGCAACTCTGCGGCCTGACGTGTCGTTATGATTTAAACAGCCGCGCCCGTAGCAAAACCTTCGAAAAGTCACTAAAAGAATAAAATAATAGCAAAGTTGCTCCTTTAGTGTTTTGTATTTTTTATTTATTTTGATTGTTTACGTTGTTGTCCTTGCTGGTGTGAACGACTCCAGCTGACAGCTTTCTGTCCCGGCCACACGGGATTTCATTATTTAACGCCAAACCGCAAGAAGCGCAATTAGTTACTGCTCAAATATTGAAAGTCGTTTGCAATTTTGCTCAAAAATGCATCGATCGCTCGCTCGGAGTGGAAATTGCGACAATGTTGATATTGAAACTATTCAAGAGCAGCTGTGCATCTTCTCGCCAACAGTATTGCACAATTAATCAAGACATTAGCCATTCACATATTTGTTTATCAACACAAAATCTGTGGACACAAAAGGTAATCAAAATATAATTATATAATAGAAAGAGATTTTAATTATGGCATGTTTAAGTAGATTATATTAATATATTCCTGGAATTCCATAAGTTGTTCGTTTAGTTCAGTGGGCGATTTAATTATTATTATCATACATTATACTTGACAATTGTTGTTCTAATGCATATACATACTTTGAACCCGGCTAAGCGTTTTGAGAAGAGCTTCGTTTAAACCAGTTAACCTTGATTTGACTAACTTGTGTTATCTAAGCAACCGATATTTGGCCAGTATTTTAAACAAATTGCATTAAGCGAATTAGCACACGCCCCGATTAATTGATTTGACAACGGTAATGAAACCAAAAAGGACAATAAATTTCGCCTGACAATTAGCAGAATGCTCACAGGATGTGGCTTAACAGCAGGACATACTATAAAGTAATTGGCATCGCTTTTCAGGGTCTCACCAAATAAAAAACGCCGCACCTATCAATTAACTAGTGATACCACAAATCAGATTAACACAAAGTAGCTTTTATTAGTGGGTGCAGCCGGTTTAATTGCGTACATAGAACTTGAGCATTTCAAAATTAACCGCCAAACAAAGGGTGGCAAGGCTACGGCCAAGGAGTTGAAAGCAACCCACAGGTGGCAAGGCTACTGTCAAGGAGTTGGAAGCAACCCACAGGTGGCAGTATTGTTATGCTTTAAATAATGATACAATGAAACGTAATAATAAATTTTAGCAGTTTTTTATTTTTGTGTGCAATTGCTGAGAAAATTTCAGCACGAATTAGGACTAGTTTCACTATATAACCTACATTTTAAATACCCGCCAAACTGAACAGTTCACTGTTGGCAGCCACTTTTTCATGCAGTCGATTACTCGACTTATCGATATCTGTTTTTGTTGCCGCTACAGTGAACAGCTGTTGATACAGTTGGCTGCGCTCATTGTATCGAATCAATCGAGTTATCGATTTCTGTTACTGTTTGCCCATAGCACATGTTTTGATTTGAATGCGAATTTGTGTGCATTAAATAATAATAGAAAATGGGTGGACATCATAAGAAAAACTTGCGAGCTGAAAAGGCAAAGGTGAAATTAAAAGGCGCCAAGTTGCCCAAAGGTCTCAATGTGACCAAAACGGACTTTAAGGTTCGCAAAATCGAAATACGTGAACAGCTCAAGGAATCGGCAATCCTCGCCAGCAATGGACAACGGCAATTGAATCTAAAGGAAACGCTATCGCGTCTAAAGCATCACAATTTAAAGTTCCGCACAGATGCAATGCGTCATGTACGAGATGCGGTAAAACTGGGACAAGCCGAGCACCTTGTGGGTCATCTCAATGAGCTGTTCCAGGGTGTGGCCGGTGGTGTACTGGACATGGAGCGCGACGTGCGTCGTGAATCTTGCAAGACACTTGATGTGCTCTTGGAGGCACTACCTGGTCAGGCGGTGGTGCCATTTTTTCACATCATTGCTGCCTATTTGCGCTGTGCGATGACACACGTGCAGCCAGCGATACAGGAGGATTCACTGCTTCTGCTCGATGTGCTGCTGCTGCGTGTGCCCGCCCGCCTACTAGCCGAACGCAGTGCATCGACTATCATTGGACACTTTATTGATATGATCTCACGCACACGGCACGACACACAGCACACAAATCGACTGCTCACCGTACGCTTGGGTCAGGGCCAGGGACAACAGACGACCATCAAGTGGCGCACGAAGGTGCTACTGCGTCTACAGCAGATATTGGCCACACTGCTGCAGCAGCAGAGCCGCAGTGATGCCACCAATGCCACGCGAGAACCAATCATAAAGCACTATGACGTGGCGAGCCCACAATTCTACAATGTCTTGAGCTGCATGCAGGTGGATAGCCGTGGCTTTCAACATATATTGGGTGAACGCTTGAGGAAGGCGGAGCATGTCCAGCTGCGTGCCTATGTGGAGCAACTGATGCCGCTGCTGCAAGACAACTGGCTGGAAGTGCGCCCACAAGGATCGCAACAGGGCAAGGAAGAGCAACAGCAACTGCTGCTTAGTCTAGATGCCGCCGAGAGTCTTCACGTGCTGTTGGACATCATGACGCAGCTGTGGCAACTGGTGCAGCAATACGAAGCCACACAGCAGGAGCATACACATGAGCTAAGCACATGGATGCAAGAAACCTTTGCTGTCAGTTTCCTGCGCAATTTCCTAAAGGACTGCACGTATCCGTATCAAAGGGTACCCGTGCTACTGGCACAGACACAGCAAGGCAACGGCAAGAAGAACAGGAAGAATAAGCTTACCGCATCCGGTGAACTGTGTACCGCACAGAATCTTAGTTTGGTGCAACTCGTCTGCCACTTTTGGCCACAGCCGACGGAAGAGCAGCGCGAGGACTATGCCAGCCTCATCATCTACATCAATCAATGCCTGCGCCAGCTGCGTCAACTGTCACCAGATGAGCAACTGCGTCTGGTTGGCGCTTTACGTGCTCTGCTCCTGGACAATGGTCTGGCTCTGCTCCAGCTGATGGCGCATCAAATGGGCGGTCTGATGCACAATTGCATCGAGGCATATGTGGAACAGCAGTACACCACCCGCGAAGGCGTGGCCACACGTATCCTCAATCTCCTGTGCCAAGTTGTCCAGCGACAGCAGCTCTATGTGGGCTTTGGTGGCGAGGATCAGTTCTCAAGATTCCTTAGCTATCTGCCACAGCTTCTACTCAAACCTAGTGTGGCAGATGCAACACTCACCGCCATGTCGGCGTTGTGCCGCCAAAGAAACGGTGTCTTTTTGCAGTCTCTGGCGGAGCAGGCGGTGCCAGTGCTGGACAATCTGGAGCAGCTACAGGTTACGGGTGAAGCCAACACTGATGAAAGTCGTCGCTTTGAGAACCAGAAACGCATTCTAAATTTATTTTATTATGCCCGAGAGAAGTGCGAGTCCAAGAGACTCGAGTTGGCTCTGAAGCAGCTGGAGGAGAAGGCGTCCGAGCGCGTTTCAAGCTACTTCAGGAGCTTACTCAGCTACGACTAGAAGCTCGCGGGGATTGGGCACGACAAGAGACGAATAACTCGCTTTCTGAGTTAAATTTAAGTTGTGCGATAAGTAGATCGAAATCTATCGATGATTGGCTACTTGGAGGGTACTAAAACGTATCTATAAACTAGCCACTACAATCCTTGTAATGGGTACCAATGTGTGTACCTAGAGCTGCAAAGGATTGGGTATAAAAACGAACTACCAACTGTTGTACAGTAAATATAATGTTAAGATTATAATTTAATAAAAAACAAGAAAAAAAATACTTTATTGGGTCTGCCACGCCTCCTTCTCCATGTTACATACTTTAGCACAAATCCCATATACTCTTGCAGAGGGTTTTTAAAACTTACCAATTGCCGAAGAGGATTGAGTTCTAGCGAGCATTAAAACATGAAGGGGTTAGAGCCTTAAGTATTTGTAGTTTTTCTGGCTAAGATTTACATCATAATTTAATTAAAAGCTGCGGAGGATTGGCCACTGAAGTGAATCACAGTGAAGCAGATTTCTCAGGAGATTTTTATCTGTCACGTAGGACGTATAGTTAAAATACATTAGAAAGAAAAATAGAAATTAAGGAAATACATATTTTGTCTGTTCAAATATATTTTTCTAACATAATTTAAAAGAAACCTATCCATTAAAAAAACTACTTTTCTATATAGTAATTCGATCTGCTAGCTCCTTTTCTTTTGATGTAAAGGTAGTAAAACTTTAAAAACCTTTGACATTCAAATAAATTGCCAGAAACAATATGATAGCAATTTTTATACATTTTGTAAAGTATGGCTAAAGGTGTATAAGCTTAAAATACTTTTGAAGTAGAGCACGAAGTAAAACAGTTTTAGTATATGGGTCTTCCAATCCATCCTCACTATGCTTGTATATAAACTTTATAAATATAAAGAGTATGAAACGATTAATGGCAATTAGTTTCGACCTAATCTTAGGTAAATTTAAGCTTATTCTTTGATTAATTAATTTATTGAAGCCAAATTAAAGGCTAATGACGGGTTATGATAAAATGGAGAATTTAACTCCAATTATGGAAGTATGGTATGTATGTCCTTATATCTTTATATACATTCTATATATTTATGCACATACAATTTATAGACAAAAGTTCCTTTTAGTATGCTTTCGTCACTAGTTAGCTAGTCACTTGATACGAATATGCTCCCTCCAACTATCCAAAATCAACCTATACATCTATCTATATAAATACCTTTAAGGTACCCTTCAGTCCCTACTTTTCACGCCCAATTTCAAACAAATTTTTCGTTAATATTCCACGCTGTTTTCTTATTTAAACTTTGTGAACTTAAACAAATTAAATGTACAACTAAATTTATGTACTCGCTATGTAATCGCTGATCGGCGTGCAGGCCAAACAACATCTCAACTTTAAATAAAATTGTTTTAAAAAAAAAAATAGGGAAAGACAACTATTTCTTGGGTTTCTTCACGGGTTTAGGCTTGAAGCGATCCAAAACGGAGGTGGGTGCTTTGGGTTTCTTGACCTTGGCATTAGCTGAATCTTCCTGCTGGCGCTGCTTGTGGCCAGCGATGACGCTGCTCTTAGCCTGGCGCACCTCCTTGATGAACTCCTGTAGAGGAATAGAAAAATTGAATTAACCGCAGCAGAGGAATGGGAAGTGGAACTTACCTTCCGCTGCAGATCCTTGACGATCTGTTTGTTGCGTGCCATTTTGGCTGTTCCTCCACGGCCCTTCATCTTGTGTCGTGGCTTCATGTCGATCTTGGGCGGTTTCAATTGGAACAACTGACGCTTGGCATCGACCTTCTCCTGGAGCGTGGGTGCATCGACGCCAGTGATTTCGTGTGGATCCAATGTGATCAATTCTGGTGGAATCTTCTCTAGCAACGCATGCACTTCATGCTCACGACGCTGTTTACTTGTCTCATATGGATTATCCTCGAGTGCATCATAGTTGGGCTCTCCAGAGCCAGGCATGAGCAGAGATTGGAAGCCATTCGCTGTGGATATGCCCAGAATATCCTCGAAGGGACAGAATCTCATGCCATGGACAAATGCATCGCAACGTTGTCGCAGATACGGAAGATTATTTCTGTTGCCGGTGCCACCGCCACCAATCACATTCGTATACGCCTCCAGATAGGTACCCTGAGACAGCGCCAACATGCCACGCTGTGAAACCTCCAGTTCATTGGCGGGCAGACGCAGCTGGAAGACAGCGAGCGGATCCTCCTGAAGATTACGTATGTCCCAGACTTTGACATTGCGATCCAAGCCAGCGGTGACCAAATGCAAGCCCTTGGGATCCACAGTCAAAGCCGTCATGGCTGTGGAATGGGCCAAAAGTTTGACCAGTGGCTCGCGCACCTTGGGTGACCACATTGAGACGACACCTTTGCCGCCGCCAATGCAGAGCACACCGTTACCAGGATTATGTCGCATTTGCCTAATGTCACCCAAGCCTGTATTGAAGTTTCCTACCAGTTCGCCTATGGACACGTCCAGCCATGATGCATAGCCGGCACTGTTTCCGGTGGCAAGCAGAAAATGATAGGGTAAAAAATCCAAGCAATTGACTCGTGACAATCGTTTGACGCAGTGCAACTCGGTGCCCGCCTTGTCGTAGAAATACACCCATTCCTTCTGGGCTACCGCGTACATGGTGGGCACATGCAGCCACTGGACATCCGCAATGCTCTCCATCACATTGAATTCACAGTGCAGCTTCTTGGTCACCCAATCGAAGGCAGCAATATGTCCCTGCCGTCCTCCTAGCAACAAGTGCCTGCCGTTCTTTGTATAACGCATCTTGTATGGCCCAAAGCCCAGTTTCAAATCAAATTGCTTCGCTGACGACTGCAGATCCACATTGGCAGCAATCTCCGACTGACGGTACATGGCTGTGGTTTCCTCCTCGTCGGCCTCCAGATGACCGGCAGTCTCCTGCAACAGCAGCTCCGTGCGTGCCGCCTGTTCGGTGGCATACTCCAAGTACACTTCCTTGCGCTGCTGCTGGTCCTTAAAGTGTCGCGTCTTGACGCCTCGTGCATTGACTGCTTCGCCACGTGAGTACTTGTCCAGTAATTGCTGTGGTATTTTTTGCTTCGGCTCATCTTCAGTCTTAATTTTCTTCGCCTTGTGCTCGTTTTGTGGTTTCTTTAATTTATAATGCGCCTGCATTTTCACAAAATCTCCGGTGAAATTTTGTTGTTTTTTACTTTTAAGCTTTATGCGTTTTGTGGCATCCTCGGTATTGTCGCTGGCATTGGCATTGAAGTAACGCGTTGGCGGCTTCTTGCGCTCCTTTGGCGCTGGCTTGCTCATTGTATTTTAAATGTTTCAACTGAATTATAAACAAAACTTGAATAAAAACAACAAAACTCTTTTAAAGTGCGCACAACGTGCTCGCCGTTCGCTGAATTCTTGTGTTATCGTTATCGCTCTGGACTTATCGCGGTGGGCAGTTTCGCGGTGCTGCCAACCTGTTGAATTACTTACGTGAAGAGCCCACCAAACTATTCGATAATTAAAAGCCGTTAGGTTTAAAATTTAAATTTAATTATAATTGCACTGTTACAATAAAATCAGTATACATATATATTATGCAATTAATATAGGAAACGAAAGCGTATCGAAAATGCATTTTCAAACGACAGAGCGTAAAATGCTTTCAAGACGCTTTCAAACAACTAAATATAGAATTGCAGTTACAAACATATTTTGGTATCTTGATTGAGCATTCGTTGTACGAATTTGAAACCACACATCAGTCTATAGAATCGAATTGCTACCGAAAAAAATAATAAAATTAAGTTAAACAATGCCCAAAAGTGGTAACCTATAACTTATTAGCTAAAATACAGTAGATTCAGTAGACACGTCCATAGGGCAAATTGGTTGGATAATACGGCAAGGGCATTAGAAACTTGCCACCAAAACGTGGTCCAGACTGTGCCGACTCGCTGCTGGATGAGAACATCGATGTGCATATTTCGGCACGATGCAAGCGACTACTGCTATTCGAGGTGCTCGTTGCGGTGCCAGCACCAGCAAAGCCGCCCAAGACACCACTTCGTCCATGCTGTCGTCGTCGTGTGCGTATCAGCGAAAAGATAGCCACAATCACAGCTATCAAAAATATCGAGCCAAGAATGCAGAATGATATGGCTAGCTTGGAAATGGACAGACACAGCGTGCCATCGCCAGCTAGTGGACGCACATGGGGCACGTAGTCCTCTACTGGAATTTGGATAAAATAATGTTTAAAAAAAAATTGTATTTGCCTCATCTAATGTAGAACTAACCGCTCATGTTGTAGCGCCGATCGTAGCGCAGACGATCCACTT
Organism: Drosophila dunni; assembly: GCA_018152125.1. NCBI lineage: Eukaryota > Metazoa > Arthropoda > Insecta > Diptera > Drosophilidae > Drosophila > Drosophila dunni. The sequence goes on along the minus strand of JAECXC010004147.1, from coordinate 12,349,700 downwards.
CGATTTGTGGTGCTGTCACGGCCAATGAATTAAACACTTCGATGCGCGCCAGGTGCTGATCGGCGTTCAGCTGCAGTTGCTGTTCGTTGAGGCGACAGTTGAGCTGCATGCGACCAAAAGAAAACACAAAGGTAAAGGAAAAAATTACTTAGATTTTATTACGTTGACACAACAAACATGTGTGAGTGCGTATGTGTGTGTGTGTGTGTTTGTTATACACCTTCTACTTGAGCAATTGCAAGTGCATTGCTGCAGTTCAGTGCATTTTGGTGCAATAACCACATTAATTAGCGGCGCTAACCACACACATGTATATACCCACATTCTATACGCTTCGTTGCGCACACTCTCAAACAACACATACACATACACACGCAGGCACGCAAACAACACTTTCGTTTTCTTTGCAATTAATTAATATGCATTTCCAGCCTTGTTTGCACACTTACACCAGCACACCCACACATAAACACGCACGTACACTCTGCCATTTGCATACTTGTATTTGTGTGCATGCTGTTTACTTACATTCGGACACTTCACTTTGCAAAGCTGCACGCCACAGCTTACGTGCAAGCGCTCGCGATCGGGAAACTTGAAGGCGGGAAATGTGGCCATAAACGTTCGCTCGACCAAATCTTCCTCATGCTGCTTGGACCATCCTTCCTCAGCGGGCTTGTATTTTGTATGCAGTGCCGGCATCACCTGCAAATTTACATACAATTTGTACATATTTGTTTACTAAGTGTTCCAATTGTGTTTCAAATATGCATGGCAGTAAAAAATGTTGGAGCGATTTGATATTATAGGTCTTTGGGGCTGAACGGATTCGAATAAAATTGAGTTAAGTGAGTACAATGAGATTATGAGACTAGGTTGTGTCTCGTAACAAACAGAATTAAATGAAATTAGTGCAAATACATAAATACGAAAGGCGTAAAAGTAAATGAAGATGTCCCAAAACCGCAGGCATTCGAAGGACTCAAGTTGCACCATACACTTCTTGAGTATTTATTTTCATGGTATCACCGAAACATAATAATACAAAAAAAGGAACACTAAAAGTTTGTATGTACAACATATGTACAACATGTATAAAATATGTACGCAGAAATTATATATAAATTATATTAAGCTTTTGTTTTATTTTCTTAATAGGAAATTGTAATATGTATTAATTTAAGTGTCACAGTCACATATAAGTCACACTTTTGTGATTTCAAGTTTTTTTATAAAATGAAACGCAAATAAATTTTGTTTCTCTCATCAAAAGAAAAAAAATAAAAGAAAAAGTTAAATGCTCAAATAATTAAATATATATAATATAATAAGAATAAATACAATGTCTCATTCCTATCGAGCGCTAAAAAATGCTCAAAAAAATGTAATTTTTGTCAAGTGTACACAGACATAATAAACTTAAATGCACATTAATGGAAAGGTGACATTCAGAGCTACATACATATAAGAAATAATTTAAAAATTGTTTGATTATGTCTAGATTTGTAATATTATCGATTCTTAATGTTTAATAAAAAAAAAACGAATATTAATGTGATACACTGTATGTATGAGAGTAAGTGTATGTATTTTGGTTAGTTAACTATTTTCTTTATGCTCATATTAATAGTTATTAATCTGTGTAAATGGGCTTTTAGACTTAATATATTTTAATATTAGAAGGGCAGTTTGTCCGATTAAGTCGAACGCTAGCGCACCGACACACCCAAAAATACAGTGTGCCCCAGAAATATTGGCACACCAAAAAACTTGTATTGCATTCAAATTCACTCAACTCATTTTGAGCATTTACCAATCGAATGTGCTTTTGCTGCTATTCATGCAAATCTTTATTGTATTATTTATTGCATAGTTATTGGTAGCATATTAGTCTTAAAAACTAATGCACCAATGTATAGCTTGGAGTTGCTTAACTGCACGAATTTATATTTCATATTGTTGGCACTTGTGCTGTACCTGTTGAATGTGTCAACAACGTTTATGGCCGGTTATACAATTTTCGTTTATGGCCGCTGACGACACCACAAGACGCAACTTGTCAATGGCAATGGCAATGGCAATGACAATGACAGTTGTACGCAACCTTTCCCTTTCCCTTCCCCACTTTACACTCACACACACACAAACACATATGTGTATGCTCACATAGCCCGCACTCTTCATACACTTGCATTATTTGGGCACTTCCGTTACGAACAGAGCACAGAGCAAAGCAAAGGGCAACAATAACAAGCAGAGCAACGGTAACAAAAGTCATGTGCCAAGTTCACGGACACAAACAATGCTGCAGTCATATGAGAGTTTATGGTCTGTTTGTGTGTGTATCATGTGTGTGTGTGAGTGTGCCTATTTGTGCTTGTGTCTGTATGTATGCCATATGAAAATGTATGAAATTACAGACTCATGTGATTTACGTATTGCTATTGTTGTTGCAAGCAACTCATACTTGCTACTTTTTACTTGGTACTTGGTACTTGCTACTAAACAGGCACACGTTGATTAGCTGCCGCTACCTGGTTTCAATTTACACACAGCCAAAGCACGTGTATTGCTGCGTGAGAAACTTGAAACAATAACATAACAATAATAGTACAACAACAAAAAAATATGTAATACGAGTTTGCCACGGAAGTTCAAATGAGTTTAAAAATGCGGATAACTGCAGGACTTGTAAAACACTTGAAATACCTGCACAAGTCATTAACTTCGTTAATTATAAAAAGTACAAAAATTTTCATTTTTTCAAAGAAAGGATTGCGTTTGTTTTATGCATTAAGTTGGATGCACCAAAATAACATACAGTTGGTCAATTAGTTGTTGTAACAAACGTATGATCGTGTATAGAGTGGGCACAAGAAGTATTGGCACTCCAAAAATATTAAAGTTTAAACCATTGCAGCTATTGTTTTATTATGACTAGGAAACAAATTTTAATTACAGTTTGTTTTTCAACGTTTTAAAAAAAAATTTAACTTTTAAATAATTTAACCCTTTAACTTTAATTTAGTAGCTAAACTCCATTTACTAAAAGGCACAGCTTTAAGGCAAAAAAGGTTTGCCACACTTCAAGGGAATTAAAAATAAAGTAAAAAAAAAAAAATTGCAGAGGAAATTAATATTTTCTTGAACCACCTTTGGACAAAATAACGACTTGAATAAACTTCACTTCCAACTTATACACCCTACTAATTTCCCCGTCTCTGCAATGGTTTAAACATACAAATTTTTGGTGTGCCAATATTTATTGGGCCCACTCTACATGTATGTTTATTTATTATTATATTATTAATGAATTCATAGAAACTAGTGCATATACATAATGCACTACGAAAATTAATACATTAAAAAAAAAACTGAAGAAAAAAAATAATCTATTTAGTTTTTGTAGCACATTTTTGTCTTAGCCGACCCACTGTACTTGTTGACAATGCAATCCACTTGTTAAGTTGGCTGCGATTGCACATACATCTGCAACTCTGTGTGAATCCTTCTTGCTAATAAAAACATTTGCCTGTTTACATATAAATGTGTTTATTCTTTATCCACAATAGAGTTGTCTCAAAATGTAAATAAATACACTCAAGCGTACAAACGTTCTATGCTATAACAATGTAGGTAATATTTAGCCCCATTTTCGTGAGTATTTCTTTGTTTTTAATGAAAGTCTTCCAGTGCCATTCCATGCAATACACAAACACATGCACTGGAAAGCATGCAAGACACATGTGTGTGTATGTGTGTATTAATACATTTGTCTAGCCACAGCAGGTGTATGGTATGTGTGTGTGTGTGTGTCGTTTGTGTATTTGTAGGCCACCATTCTGATCGGTATCTGTGCCGCGGCCACAGAATGTTTTTACTTTTTAGCAAAAGCTCTCTGACCTACAAGCATTTTTCTAAGCCAAACAAATAATCCAAGTTAGCATAAATTATTTGCATGCTGTGGCGTTGCCCAAACAAAAAAACTAAACGCAAAAGAAAATGAAAATCTGCCGCAAAACGGAAGGTAGCACAAAAAAGGGGGGGGGGGGGCAGGAGATGTGATGAGTTGACGGACGGGGTGATGAACAATAAAACAAACATAAAATGCAAATGTGTTTTTGTTGTCTTTGCTTGTGTCCGTTAAAATAGAAATAAAAATTAAGCCGTGAGATTTTTCTAGCTAGCGCCGCACAATGGACAGCAGTAGCAGCGCCAGCACCAGCAGCACTGCGTCAGAGGCAGAAGATTTGTTTGACCCATTTTGTGGCATGACATGTGCACAAAGCTGCGACGACGACGATGGCGACTAAATGCAAATGCTTCTCTTTTTGTTGTTGTTTTTTAACTTTAATTTAAACTTCATTCCGTTTGTGGCTCTTGGCGTTGGCGTTGGCTACGAGATCATGTCAAAATGTTAAACGCTTAAATATTTCTATGTATTTCACTGTTGGCTAATTGTTGTGACCTCCTTATTTACTCAAGAAGAACTGAGCTGAAGAACTGTTTGGTTATAATGGCTGCTCGCTCAGCTGCTTAGCTGCTTGGCTGGGCAGACAGACAGGCAGGCAGACGGACAGACAGACGGACCCACTGAGATTGCTACTAACGCCAAATGCTTAACGCAAACTGTTCTAACGTTGAGCGCGTAATTATAGTCTAACAGTTTCAAGTTTTGACTCGCTGACGTCAATGCTTGTTTGGTGTTGTAATAACCGTTATAATTAATGATGCGCTTTAACCGTCGACGCCATTTGCCTCTACCATTGCACAATATTACAGTTGCACTCTCGAGAGCTGCCAACTCGGTCAGAAGCTAGTGATGAGCTGCGTTTATTGCGATTTTACTTTCGCAGGCGATAATAAAAATGAAAGTTTGCCAATCAATAGATAATCACTAGATGCCCCACACACACACACACGCATGTGTTTATGTGTATGTGCGCATCGCTATTATAATTAATGGTTTTGTCTGCTGTCCTAACGGTTAACGCTCGTCTCGCAGAATCAATGGCTCAATCGATCGCCGCAGGCAGAATTGACGAGTTATGCAAAAACAAAAAAACAGTAGAACTCTAGAGTAGAGTGTGCTCGACGGCGAAGTATGTATGTTAAAAATTTTTAAACTGATTATCGTGTAGACTAAGCAAAACGGCTACAAGTCTATTGAGTTTAGCAACTTGTTAAGTTTCTAAAAAATTGTTATGACGAATTGAAATTGTGTGCTATTTTGTAGCTACAATTTAAATAGGTTTACAATTTTTGACCGTACAACTAAGAGACCTACCTGGCCTATGTACGGGCGTTTGGCTGAACTTAACCTAAAAAAGATTTTTTAATACTTATTATAAAAATTAACTTTATGTTTAGCTACAATTTCAATAAGATTTTATAATGCTCTATAAAAATTAATGTTATAAAATTAATTTAATAATAAAGCTTCTAAACAACAAAAACTAAATAATTTTGTGCTTTATAACGTTTTTAAAAATGCAGTTTAAATTTTAAAATATTTTAAATTGATAGGAAATTCGAGAGGAAATACAAGTGCCCACAAAGCTATACTACCCACCTAACGGGTGGTACAGGTAGTTGACTCACCTGTTCGTCAATGGGACAACCGCGTGCATCGAGCAGTTGCTGTGTCGATTCGCCCAAACCGTCGAGGGCCGCGCAGTCAACCACACGGACGCCAATGGTGCCCGGTACAATGGCGCGTACGGTTAATGTGGTTGCCACGCCCACTTCCACAGAGCCGGAACCATTTGGACCGCCCAACTCGAGCCAGATGCGAACACGCGGCGTGTCCACATGATGATGGGCTGGTGAAGACGATGATGATGATGAAGATGAGGCTGCCACAACCGCCAAGGCCCGCATACGTGCATTGCTGCAATTTGGAAAACTTGCTGTTAACTTGGCTTAGAAGCAGCAGAGCACACTCTTGGCTCACACTAAGTTCTTGTGATTTCCAAACAAGCAAAAAAAGTTAAAAATCACAAAAAAAAAACAAGAAAAACTCGAAAATTCACTTAGAAAAATCATTTAAAGTTCACAAAATTGTGTAATTAGTTTTTCAAATAGTTTCTGAACCGGCTAAATCGGCTTTGCTGAGCATATCGGAAATATGACTGAAATCTCAAGTTGTCACAGAAAAATTTCAATAAACCGTAAACTTTGTCATTTAATGTTTAGCTTCAGAATTCATGACTGATATTAACCACAAATTTGAAGCATCAAAAAAGTTTGGGTATTTGAAATTTAAACCGATTTCATAGGTTAAGATTAGTTGGATTCGCAGAGCTTACAAAACTATCATTATGTTCCTATTTATTTGTAAGCTGGAAACCTTTTTTTCTACCCATTTTTTATTAGTCACTAAGTTACTAGTTGTTTAAATTGGGTCTAAGGAGGCGTTACCGACCCTTGTACAGGCACTCCTGATCAGCATCAACAGTCAAGTCATACAGTGTCGTCCTTTTTTGAAGAATGCGTAGAAGCAGAAAATTTTTTTTAAGAAAAGTTTTTTTTAAAACGCCGTTAATCCATAACTACTACAGCTATCTCAAACAAATTCACTAATTATGTGAATGCTACCACTTAGAGTAAGCTGGCCGATTTTGATGTAAATCGCACAACATACTATATAGTTCCCATGGGCCTAATTGGATATGCTTATGTAATAATATTAAATTTATTGACCTAATTCAATTAAACTTTGTCATTATGTGAAGAGGGCTTTGTGATGTACGCTTGAACTACAATAGGTCTAACGGACAAGAATCGAATCACTATGTTAAAAAGCTGTCCTAGATTAAATGTAGTATAAAATCGGCTACAAATAAGAACAAATTTTCTTTAAAATATATATAGTATACTCGCAGTTATCATTTTCCAAAAAATTAGGAATAATTGGCTTAAAAAATGATTTGAACCTTCTAGTAGTACAATAGATGTTATAGTCAATAACTGTTTTTCCTTCAAGTTTTGAACATTCACCGAAGCACTTCTACGCGTGTTCTAATGGAGTTGCGAAACTTTAAACGCTTTTTTCTTAAAACATGGGTTTCCAAGTCGGTGTACACGATATATTAAAAATGGTTTGTACAATCTAGAATAGGTCTTGAAGTTTTATATAGTCTTTTAAAATATTTTTTATAGAATATAATCGTTTCTTTTGTTAATCTGATACTTATTTTCCTATATCTTTAACAATTTAGTGACAAATTTTTATTTCAAATTTAAAAATTTTGTTTTGCTAAGCTGTTGTTTTGTGAAAATTTAATATTTTAGTACGCCGAACGACTAATTTCTAGATAATATAAAATATTTACGAATTGGGTTTGGATTTTTAGTTTCCGACAATCCAATCTTAAGTTATGATTTACAACGTAAAGCGTCTATTTGCAGAGGATGTTCGGGAAATCGACTGCAGCGCCCTCTACAGTCAATATTTTTATGAGCAAATAAATGTGTGCAATTTTTTAAAAGCCAACAAAAATGTTCCAATAAATAATCTCAAGAGTCTCTTTAGGATAAATCTTTGTAAACGGGTTATTCTTCGCCTCATAACTGCCTACAACTCTTTACTTCAAAGGTATTTCTTGCTGTGTAATAAATCCATTGAGTTCTTAATCTTATTTTTAGGCAATCTTAGGATTACTTCGTATCATTCGCCTATTTAACTTAGTACTCACCGATCCCGTCCCGTCAGGGTCAGAGGTAGCGGTAGCGGCATGCCCATCGCCTTGGCCGGCAGCTGGCAGCGGACGGTGCGAAGTATATCGGTGGACTGGCGCAGCTTCTGCTCCATTTGGAGCATGATGCGAACGGTGTACTCCATGCCGCCGTTGGGCAAGGGCTCGGCACGCACACCGCAGCCGGAGGTGGGCACACGCAGGGAGATACGAGTGGCGTCCTGGCCACGGGAGCGGCATTCCAAGGGGAAATCCTTGGCGTAGAGTATGCCACGAAAGCTGCGACTCAAGTTCAGTTGCATGTCCATCAAATCGCGTGTGCAATTCACGTGCAACATTTGGATTTGCATTGTGGTGGCGCCACCTGTTGACGGTGCAGGTGTCGCCGCAGGGGCCGCTGTGGGGGCGGTAGCGGAGGCGTGGCCGGGGTCAGGTGCACTCTGTGCCGCGGAGCGTGTGGATGCCACGGCGAGCAAGAGAAGCGTTCTGGTTGCCCAAGCACCGTGGCACACAAATGGACGTTGCAACAAATGCGGCAAGAACATGTTTCCGTTTCGTTTTCCCATCTACCTTTCCCACCCTCTCCCTCTCTCCTTCTCCCGCTTCCTCTGTCTCTCTCCTTCCTCTAGAGTTTCCCGTTTTGCGCCCGTCGCGGGGCAAAGCCACAAAGCCGCAAATTGATGCCACTTGGCCACGAAAAAAGTCCAACAAAAAAGTAGAGAAAAACCAACACCTGTTGCGGCTGTCTCTGCGGTGGGCGTGGCGGGGGCGGTGACGGGCTAATTTTTGCGCGTCTCGGAGAAAATCTTTCAAGTCTGAAATACACAGAAAAAATTTGTTTAATTATTATTTAAATCAAACATTATTTTTAACTTATAGTTATGGAATAAAAGTAAAATTCTAAACCTTAAAAATTAAAAGCAATTATAAATTTAAGGCACAGAATTAAAAAATAAACAATAAGTAAAAAAAATAAAATGTTAAATTTCTATTTTCAATTTAACATTAACAAATTTAAGTCAAATATTAAATTTAGTACACAAAAATTTAGTATTAAAAAATGACAAGTTTAAATGAGTATAATAATTTTTAATATTAATGATAGTAATAATAATAGTAATAATAATAATAATAATAATAATAATAATAATAATAATAATAATAATAATAATAATAATAATAATAATAATAATAATAATAATAATAATAATAATAATAATAATAATGATAATAATAATAATAATAATAATAATAATAATAATAATAGTAATAGTAATAAAAATAATAATAATAACAATAATAATAATAATAATGATGATAATAATAATAATAATAATAGTAATAAAAATAATAATAATAATAATAATAATAATAATAATAATAATAATAATGATAATAATAATAATAATAATAATAGTAATAAAAATAATAATAACAATAATAATAATAATAATAATAATAATAATAATAATAATAATAATAATAATAATAATAATAATAATAATAATGATAATAATAATAATACGTTTTTTGTATTAAAAACTAAATGCATAAACTATGTATAAAACTATGAAAATAAAAAAATTTAATTTATTTAAAGCTTAATAAAAAAAATATTTTTAATTTGCTGTCTAAAAACCTTAATTTCAAATTCTAACTATTAAAAACAATGGTTAAATAACTCATGGAGATTATAAAAAAAATTAATTCGGATATAAGTTTTAATTCTTCCAGTGTCTTAAAACTTTAAACTCCTGCAAAAATCACTTAGACATGGAGAAGGATATAGGTTACAATCTCTAAACTAATCTCGATATAGCTATTAAGAATGTTATTATTTATTATAGCATTAGAATCTTAAAAAAAATACAATTTTTGCAATATTCAATTAAAATTAAAAACAGTCACTAGAATTTTGTATAAGACTTGAGACTACAATAAAAAATTAATATTTATTTACCCACTTTTTATAAACAACTACAAGAAAATAGATAAGAATTAAATTTCAAATTGTGACTAATATTGTTAACTCTAAAAACACTAAATAAAAAAGAAAACAAGTCAGGAAATAATTTGTTTTAACATCAATTAAATGCAACGTGCTAAAAACTAAAACATTGTTAAGTATACTTGTTAAGTTAAAATAAAAAGTGGGAAAAAAGCAGAAAAATACAAGAAGAGTAACAAGAGCTAAATGGCACACACACACACACACAGACACACACACTCATTTCAGTTGACCAACAAAAGCGGGTCAAGTTTGCATTTGTCCGTCCGTACGTCCGTACGTCCCATCCGTCCATCTGCCCATTTGTCCGTCTGTCAAATCAAATAAGCCAAGTTAGCTATTGCAGCAAAAATAAATACGATAAAAGCAAATAAAAGCTCAGACGACTTTCGGCTTAAATCAACATCAACATCAACATCAACCTCAACATAATGCGTTTGCAACTTTGCGTAATCCTATTTAACTTGCTTAGTTGTTGTTTGGTTAATAATGCCCTTTGCCTGGGGTACTACCACTTGGCCCGCACGTATGGCATGCACGTAAGAAAGGGTTAAGATCAGTAGCGAGTCGATTTAATTAGGTAATTAAACCTTTAGTGGATCATACAAAATATTGTAAAAGTGCTTCTTAGCTCCATTTTTGGTTTATTTTAATTTTTAAAAAAATAATTAAATTAAGCACTACGTTAATATAATAATTTTAAAAACGTGTAATATTTAAACTTTTAATATTTAAAGTCAGTTAAAAAATGTTACCTTATGGCCTAAATTATTAACTATGAGGAAACCTTAACAAGATCAAAGAAGTGTTGATCAAAAATGAAAATCATTTTTTTTTACATTTTAATAAAAAAATATAAAAACTTTGTTCTACAGCTTTCATGGAAACAAAAGCTAAAAAGTCAAGCCTTAAAAAAAATAATTAAATTAAGCACTACGTTAGTATAATAATTTTAAAAACGTTTTCTAATTAAACTTTTAATATTTAAACTCAGTTAAAAAATTTTACAGTATGGCCTTAACTGTTATCTATGAGAAAAACCTTAACAAGATCAAACAAGTATCGATCAAAAACGAAAATAATTTTTTTTTATATATTTTAACAAGTTTTAAAATTAAATTCATATATAAAAACTCAAGCTAACTATTAAATTTACTAATAATATTAATTACTGCAATAATATAATAATTTGTAACACCTTTAAAAAATCAACTACTAAAGGAAAATAATTTTATTGGCTTTAAAACCTCTTAAATTTCGTCGACTTTTTTGGAAAGGGCATAAAATAGTCGCTATAGTGTAGCAAAAGCTTCCCTTTCTTGTTTATTTATTTTTATTTGCTGGGCGACGGGCGCTGATATTAGCCATATTATATTGCCACTGCAGCTGTTGTTGTTGTTGTTGTTGCTGTCGATATTGTAATCATCACAATTAGCCATAAAACCAACTTTGAAAGTTGAATCTTTTTTCTTCTTTTTTTTTTGTGGTAAAAGGGCTTACACAAAGTCAAAGCCAAAAGGCGGGTTATTACCTTGGCCAACAAAACAAATCAAAACAAACAAACGAAATGGGAAAGGTACAAAAAATATGTCAACGTGCATCCTCTGAGCTACGATTTTTAGGATCTACACAAATTTATTTATTAATTTTTTTTTTGATTTATTTAACTATTTAAATAAAATATTTAAAGCATTGTCTAGTCTGCTCTAGTCTAGTCTGAATCTAAGCTTAATTAAAATTAGAATATTCATAGAATCAATTCAAATTTCAATACTTTTTTGAATTTAGATAAAAGTTGTTTTTTTTAATTAAATAGAATAAAAAATATTCTAATTTATTTTTCTTTATTATATTTAATTTCCTTATTATTTTTTGCCATGGAGTATTTATTTTTTAAGTATTTGGAATATTTTCTGAATAGAATTTTTTTATATAATGCATTTTATAATTTAAATTTATGTGTCAACTAAAGTGCTTCAATTTAATATTTACAAAGCGTAATATTTTTTATGCTTGTCCTAAAATCGCTTTATTTAATTTTGTTCCTTGAGTTATTTTCTTGTACAATATTCAAAATATTCACACAACTTTAAGAACACCAATAATTCACACGCAAGCCACATAGTAAAAAAATTAAAAGTAATTAAAAAAAAAAAAAAATGCTTACACTGTTCCGCGTCGGTTAAAAAATGTTCTATCAACGAAATATAACCGCAAATTTAAAATATTTAACTAACGGTAGCCACACATGCGCGCGCTTCACACGAAAATGCAGAAAGAAACAGTTAACAATAATAACAACAACGGCGGCGAGTAGCAAAAAAAAAAAGTAACGTATCCGAAGGCGGCAGCGAAAAATCCAAAACACAAACGCACGCCACAAAGTGTGCAAATCAAATAAGCCGCAAGAGCCAACGAAATGCACCGTGTGGCCAAGAAGTTGGTTAACCGCAACCAAGCCAAACCAAACAACGAAGATGTTAAACCAGCGAAAGAAAACGTACAAAACGGAGAAGAAGAAGTGGAAGACCGTTGGTTAACCGTTGTACCGTGCTGCGCTTGCGCTGTGTAATTTGGCGCCCGATTTGAAGCGAAGCTGCCAACTTGCTTCAGTTTTATCAAAACAATTCAAATTTCGAAAATAACAAGTGCGCAAAATCAATTTTAAAACCAATGAGCTGTTATTTTTTATGCGGCAGTCTCCCAAAATCTCAAAATACTGATGCCTCAAAAAAAAAAAAATAGATTGTGATAATAGTGGGAAATTCATCGTTTAAACAATAGCTTCGTTTTCGATAGTTTGTGGCCGGGCCCACTTGTTAGATCCGATAACAATTAATCGTACGGCCGCCACAAGCAATCGATAGATGTCGCATCGAGTTTTAGTTTTCATCACTAATCACTAATGCCACACGATAAATTAGAAGCGCACGAAGCGGCTAGAATAAGTTAAACATATAAATTGTAAGCAGCAATTGCTAGCAAACACAGTTCGATGAGCATTAACATTGACATGTCCGACATTATTGAACTGGTGGTGCCAGTGAAAAGTGAATACGCGGAACAAACAAACGATGGTGGTGTCGGTGGTGTTATTGGTATCGGGGTTGGTGGTGGCGGGGATGACGATGAATCGGACAGCAACAATCATCATCAGCAATATGTTGTCTTGGATGCTGTCGACGTTGGACGCGACTATAAAGCGGAGGAATTCCTTTTGGTTCACGACGATGAAGGCGCCGATACCGAACTGCTCATCAACAGTGAACACTTCCAGCAACAGCTGATCGGATGCCCCGAATTATTGGAGCACGCTGCGCTGCGGTTACCCAAAGAAGATGATGGCGAAGTTGGGCATTACGTAGTAGGTGAAACACACGCGGTGGATCTTGATGATCTGGTAGAGGAAGAAGACGATCAAATAATCGAAGAGGATCAACAAGAGGAAGTGGAACATTATGAGCAATACGACAGTACAGACCTGGGACAGAACCAACAGAACGAGCACGAACAGCAACTATATGATTGGAATTATGTGCAGTCGCCATCACCGGAATCCGGATCCATATCCGAATCCGTGGCTATAGAACTGAATACATCCAAGAAATACAATAAATTTAAGGCAAACACACAGAGCCAGAAGCATAACTTCACACTAATGGACAATGAGGATGACGATGAAGAAGTCTATGATGAGACAACAACCGAGGAGACATCAACCATTGAGCTGCCGCCCATTGAGGAGCCGGCACAGCTGGCAAAACCAAGTGAAAAAATGTTGGACATGTTCAAGGGACCACGTCGTTATATGCTCTTTGATGAACTTATTGCCACTATTGTGGACTTCGATGAAGATGGTACACCAATTGTGGAATTCTCAATGATTGGCTGTCTGCAGGATGAGAAGCTACCGGTGGAATGTGGCATCTGTCCGGATGTAATGCACAAATCGAAATTATCAAAGCATCAAAAGACACATCTGGTGCATGGAACGAATCGTTATGCGTGTATTTACTGTACCGAAACGTATAGGGATTGCAAATACCTGGCTGGTCATGCACGTCGTCACATGGGCATCCGGCCGTATGTCTGTGAGCCGTGTAAACTGTACTTTTCCACCAAACAGGATCTGCGTGTCCACAACCAGCGAAGGCATTTGGAAAAGGAGCACATCTGTGAGATGTGCGGCAAAACGTTTGCCCAGAACACCCAACTGAAGCGGCACCGGGAGGCGACGCACGAGAAGAAGCGACGATTCCAATGTGAATACTGCCAGAAGGCATACTACAAGAATTTCTCACTCCAGGAGCACATACGGAACGTGCACATGGGCAAGCGGCGTATGCTCAAGTGTCCATTCTGTGGTATGCAGTGTCGGGATGCCCACAAGATGGCCAGGCATCGCAAGGAAATGCATTTGAATCAGGACACGTATATGTGCCATCTGTGCCAGGAGGAGTTCACCGATATTAACTATTTTGATGCCCATAAACGTTCCATCCAGTGTCGCAGCAATACACGTCGTCTGGTCAACGAGGATGAGGTGCGTACAATGGCCGAAGATGGTTCATTTATCAACGAGGGCGATGATTTGGCTGACATGCTCGAGGAGGACTTCGATGAGGATGCTGGCCTTTTGTTGGAATCGAATTATGCGAATGGCATGGACGAAGAGCATACGGAGCAGCAGCAGGAACAGGAACAGCAACAGGGTTACGAGGAGCAGCAGCAGGAACAGCAACAGCAGAAGACACATGGAGCTGGTAACAGCTATGAGACGACAACAATGAATGGCAATTATATGCAAGAGGAAGCCGACCTAGAGGATGATGAGCGTCAATATCTGCAGGAGCAACACCTACAACAACAGTATGATGATTCTTTGCTGGTGGAGCAAATTAACGAGGACGATGAGGAGGAGCTTCTACAAGATAATGTTGATGATGATGATGAACAGTACCTGGAAGCACAGATGGAACAGCAGAGCAGGCAGCAGGAGTATAATGATGATGAGCTGATGTATGAAATCACATTGGAGACTGAGGATAACTGAGCATAACACCCAAAATCCTGACGCCCTACGCCCCTCAACCCAAAACTTCCCTAGAGTAAACAGGAATTGTAAATAAAAAAAAAAAAAAAATAACAAGTAAAATAATTGTAATATATATCTATGTACTTTGAAATATTCCACGCACACACAAATGATTATGCTGCAAGTGCGTTTAATAAAATCAAAAATCCCCCAAACAAAACTTTTAAAACAGATTTGCAATGAAACAAAATAAAATTATTGCGTGAAGGCAAAAATGCAACCCAGGACCACAGAGCTGTATTCCAGCTGCTTCATCAGTTTCGAATGCAACTCGGCGTGTCTCGGTGGAATTAGTTGGGAATTATTACGATCAATCATAGTTTTAGACACATTTATTGTTTTACAAGAAGAAAATAAATATATATGCATAAAGATGACATCAACATGTTTTTCATACAATGTGAGTTTTTTTCAGTTTGCTTGGGGCGTGTTTGTGCAAGCGGGACAGCAGTAGAGCATGCCTGTACATTGAGCCATGGTCGTATAAGTCACAAGGTGACACACACATTGCTTTGTTTCTATTTTGTGAAGGCGAGCACATACGGCAGAGCGAAGAGCACAGAACTATCACTATTTCACTCATAGTGATGCAAAAGTGGCGTAACCTTGTTTACAGTTCCACCCTGGCAGCGATCACTAAGGGTATCGAATTACTGGTCACCCTAAACGATAACTCGATAACGCAATTCTTTTCGTAATAACTCAAACGCACTTTCCGCAAAAATGTTAAGTAAAATAAACAAATTACACATGCACATGTCGTGGGAATTCAAACGCATTGAAATGGGAAATATAAACAGATCAATGCGCCTGTTTGGCGGCGTAACCTGACAACGATTATTGAACAAACATAGCACTCGGCGCCGTTTTGTTTATGCCTTAAAACTTTAATTTGAATACGAGACTGTGAGTAAAACATAAAAACAAACAAACGAAACGATAAAAAAATTAATGTGAAACGTGAAACAAGTATATATATTATAAATATATTTCATTGCTAATACAGTACAATGGATAACGATAAAAGGGATGAGGAGGATGTCGAAGGGGAGAATGTTAACACGGACCTGGATTCAGATGCGGATGCCGAGGATGAGAACGAAACGGAGCTGGATGAGAACGAGCTGGCCGAAGTGGATAGCTGGGAATCGTTTCAGGCCCACATAGATGCACTGGTCGTTAATGAGAAATGCGATAAATCCATTGCATCCCTCGACGAACGGCGTCAGACGATTGTGCAACGAGTACGTCAAGTGCAGCGGGAGATGCCCAAAGGATTTGCTGAGCGTTCTATGGCCCAAATGAGTCAGATCGATCAGCAGCTGGAAATCTCAAGCAGTCGTCTTGGCCAGCTTGTGCGTTTTGGCAATGAGCTCGTCACCAATATACGTGTGGCCAACGAGAGGCGTGAACTGAATCGTCGCCTCTTCGAGGTGTCGCAGCAAAAGGATATGAAGCGGAATCTGGAGAACGAGAATGCCGAGGCAATGGCCAAATTCGATGACATCAAAGATCGCTGGACCGAACTAAATGAGATCAATGAACCCATGCTCCTCTGGGATCAAATCGAGGATCAAAAGAAACGCATTGCCGAGATCATGGCACGCAAGGATGAAATGATAGCTGCTTGTCAGCAGGAAATCGATCGCATGAATGCCAAATACGAGTTTGATCGCCAGCGTCAGGCAGCCGATCTCTGTTGCCTCGTGGAGCGTGTGGACAATCAGGTGGAGACGCTCAAAGAGGCCTACAAACAGCACCTGGAAATCCTGCGCAACACCGTGGAGGATGAGCGACAGACCTTCTCGCTGACTGCCGCCGAAAAGTGGCGCAGTTTCTTCAATGCGCTCAACACGAACTTTGAGGAGAAATCGAAATTGGTGCGTGTACGTGAGCAATTCTATTCGCTGCAGACACAACTGCTCCAGGACTCACAGGATGAGTTGACCAAACAGACACGTGTGCGTCTCGAAAAGGAGTGCGAACGTCTGGAGTTGGAACTGCGACGCACACGCGACAATGTGCTGATGAACTCGGAGAAACTGGACTACAACTATCAAGTGCTGCAGCGTCGAAATGATGAGAACACCATCATTACCAATCAGCAGAAGCGTCGCGTGGCCAGGCTGTATGAGACGGTGGCCCGAACCCGACGCAATTTCAAGCACGTCTTTCATAGTGGTCGTCGCACCATCATCAAGCTGACCAATGAGATACAACAGCTTCATGGCAGTATCAGTGAGATGGAGGCCAAGGCTTTGCACACACGCAACATTAATCGGGAGAAATTCAATCGGGTTTGGAATATCAATTACGATGAAATAACCGATCTTCTGAGCCGCATCTTTGAGATCGATCGTGTGCTGCACGAACAGCAGCTGGTGATGCCCTGGCAGAAGCCAAACATTTACATAGAAAACATCAATAAGCCGGCAGCAAAGCGTCCTGTAAATCCCATGGATCACATTGAACGACGTTTCGGTAAATTGCCCAAGAAGTATGGTGGCTCCGGTTATAGTGCCACCGCCGATACGGACAAGCCGCGTGGCCCCATGCAGGAACTGCCACCGGAATCGGCACGACTTATGCGTAACATTTTGCGTAAGCTTGCGGATCGTGGTGGGTTTTTGATTGAGGAGCGTTTGCTTAAGATTTTGCGTCCGTATTCGGAAAAGGAGCAGACAATGGTGCGTATTGATAATATATTTGCGGCACTGCGTATACGTAATCTGGATCATGTCATGGAACTGACACGTGTCTTTGAGCCCTACACATACTGTCCCACATGCCAGCCAGCCGGACTGAGTCCCATGAAATGTGCCGAGGTCTTCCTTAAGGATCAAAAGACGACTCGTTCACTGAAACTTGGCGATGTGAGTAATTTGGATCAGGCGCTGCTCAAGGGACGCAACACGGACGCGACCACGTTTTTG
The DNA here is from genome assembly GCA_018152125.1 of Drosophila dunni. Lineage (NCBI taxonomy): Eukaryota > Metazoa > Arthropoda > Insecta > Diptera > Drosophilidae > Drosophila > Drosophila dunni. The sequence continues at coordinate 12,331,967 of JAECXC010004147.1, read as the reverse complement.
GTCAAGGGCAAGGACACATGCCCGAATCATTATTTGGTCATGGAACCGGCTCTAGTGCTTCACGCCATGAATCTCTATACGAATCAAAAGCATAAGCAGAAATATGGTAGCTCATCGGATACGAGTCTGGAAACGGAACTCATTCACTTCAATGACAAGGAAATTCAGACCTTTTGGCGTCAGTTTACAAACATTTTCCCGGCCTCCAAGACGCATCTGTGGAAAACGTTGGAGCACGGCTTGAATCACTACGTGGAGGTGCTTAAGATGCGTGTGCAGTACGATGCCGAGGTCGTTTTCCTGCGACGCCAGAACGAGGAACTGCGTCATTTGCTCCAGAAGTTTAAAGTATGAAAAAAACATAAGTAAATTGAATTTTAATCATTTCTTTTGTGTTGCCCAAATAACGAAACATAAAATTCAATTGTATGCAATTACACAAATTAATTGCGCTGTTGCTCATCAGTTTAGCAAATAAATATGGGAATTAATGCAGAACATAATCCATTTGTTTTATTAATTTTTTTCTAACGCCATCTGCTGCTCCTGCAGATGCCTACGTGCATTTGTTTTCTGTGTGTGTGTGTTTGATTTTGTGTTTTTAATCTACGACTCAATATGGCTGCTTCTATTCTGTGTGACAGCATATCGCCATCTCGCTTTAACCCGCGTTGAGCTCAGTCTACACAACGCACCGATATTTAACCACTGTAACGGTTTATTTCTTTTTTCAAACATTTTCTTACACTGCCCAACAAATTAGCAAGTGCACCAGGAAATATAAATATTTTAATTTTTTCAACATTTTTATGGCCTTGATTAATTTTGAAAATTTAATTTATTGACAATGAAAATTACTTGTACACGTACTTTTAAAATTACCTCTAAATAATAAAATTCTTGAAGAATCCACATAATATTTTTAATTAAATGCAAGAAAGAAGTTTATTTTAAAACTATATGGCTCAATCATATACAAATTTAAAATAAACCCTTTGAAGAAACTGACTAATCTGTACAAATTCAATGACTTATTCTCTTTTTATCATTTCTAGTTCATGATTTATGTAAATGTTATGTAAATCTTATGTAATGTTTAGGTTTAGGTAAGGTCTCACTTGAATTGATATTAGTAAGCATAGACTTTTAGCGATTTTTTTAAATTCAATATTAGAATATCCACATAATATTTTTCGTCCTAATTGTCTGCATTTATAGAGAATTGCGTACGAAGTAAATTGTGTTTGCCGCTTTATAGACGTTATCTTTGAACGAATTACAAATAAGATAAATAGTGAGTCGCTTGCTGATTCACAAATATATGCGTATTCTTTTCCAAAGGTTATTTTTTACTATTCACAGCATGTCCTAAAGAAAATATCAAATTATAGGGTAAATATTTAAAAACTGGACATACATATATTTATAAATTTATTAATTTGTTAATGTAAAACAGACCCGACTTCTACACGCATACTTAAATGAATCTGCAATTAAATCGGTCTAGAAACCGATTGGACATACTAAATTTTTTTTTAAAGGGATTAAACCTTTTTTTTTAATAAAATAAACTATTCCATACTAGTTCGTGTGCTTACGTGACTAACCGAATATATTAAATAATTTTAATACTTTTCGTCAAAAATTTGATAACAGAATTGTTGATAGTTGAACTATACTAGTTTGGTACCTTCATTGAGTATTATAATCTACAAGAACATATGTAAATATGCTACCGACGTTTGTGTTGTACAGTGTTATCTGTCGTTCTGATTGGAAAAGGCCACATGTCGATAAAGTATCGTTTAAAAGTTACGGTAAACCGAAGGTTGACCATACACCAACACACACACAAACATATCTGCATATGCAATGCAAGTATGCGTTTGTGTGTATGGGTACAGTACATGTGCAACCATCTGATGATCGCTTGTTAGCCCAAGTTCAAGTGGTTCAAAGTGCGCGCGCGTCTCATACAAATGTTGAAAATGCAATAAAGAAATAAAAACAATTACAACAGCAGCAAACGGCAGCTCACAAGTGTGTACATGTGTATGTACATATTTATACACTTTAAATTGAATGTATCGATCGAGTTTATTGTACGGCAATACGATAAAACTAATAAAAATACAAAAGAAGCGACAGCAGCGTCGCCAAAGCTTAAAGCACTAACAAAAATACGACGACGCCAATGTCCATCGGGTTTTCTGAATGATTTTTTTTTGCTTTTTTTTTGTTTTAAAACTCGTAATCTTATCGACGAAAAGCGCATAACGTAATAATTGGTAGAGTACACGGTTTGAACACACAGCGCTGGGAACAGCGATCGATCGAACGAACGGACGACTGATCCGAGACAACATTTGGTTAACATGCGACAAACACAGCAAACATCGGACGACGAATCCCCATTTGCCTCCCTAAACGATGGGGATTCCTATGCTGTTTGCCTCACGGAGGATATAGAGCTGTTTGGACAACTGAATGCGCTGCAAGTGGACACAGACTTTGAGCTTGCTGAGCTGGTGAATGTTGTAAGTAAAGCTGCGTCTTTTTATTTCTGATCAGCGCAAAACAGCTGATTTACTATAATTATATCCAACTGGATGTAACATTTCCAACTGGAAAGCTAGTGCTCTGAGAGAATGTTAGTAATATCAAATTAATTTGTTTACCACTCTCAAATTGAAAAAAAATTAATAGACACAGTTAGTTTCCGTCTGAATTTGTTTATGCTGAAAGAATTTAAATAAAAATCCAAAAGGTGTGTTTATTAACGCTTAATTAAATTTATAAGCATATTTACTTAAAAAAAAGTAATACTATCTTTATCATACCCAGTTACATTAAGCTTAATTTATGACATTTAAAAAACAACAAATAATGACACACCCATAGTCATATTTATTGCAAACAAAGATTAAATTCGAAAACCATTTTAAACTTTTATACTGTATTTAAGTACAGGGTCTATAAACAGTCGTTACAACACATAGTAGCATATTTTACTAGCTTTAAATTAAAAATCTAAACCATTTTTCAAAATAAAAAACAAAAATGCCTTCACACACTAGTGTTAGTGTGTGCACGCACTTTAAACTATCAATTTATCGAAAGTGTCCGCTATCGGTGTCCTCGATGCACAACTGTTGCGCTTTATGAACGCAGCGTATTCCTTGTATTGCCCACTAACATTCCAACACACTCAACAGGTACAATCACAGTCACAGTCAAACTCCCAGTCACTGGAACTAACCGAGCTGCAGGTGGCGCCAAAAAAAGTGAAAGTAAAACGCGATGCAGCAATAAAAAGTCAAAGGAGCAATGCATGCGATGCATGTGGCAGGTGTTTTAGTGATGCATACACCCTGCGCATACACAAGATGACACACACCAATAAGCGTCCGCATGTTTGTGATGTCTGCGGCAAGGGATTCGCACAGCTAAACAAACTGCGAATGCATTCGGTTATCCATACGGATGAGCGGCCCTTCGAGTGTGAGATTTGTGGTAAAGGCTTTAGATTTGCCAACTATTTGGCAGTTCATCGGCGTTTGCACACAGGCGAGAAACCCTACAGCTGTAATGTGACAGATTGTAACATGTCATTTCATTCCATACACGCACGACGCATGCATGTCAAGCTGCAGCATGCCAGCGAGAAGTTGGCCCATGAAGGGGGGAAAGAGAAGGCGACAATAACAGCGTCACTCAGTTACACTTGTCCGATTTGTGGGCGCATTTTGACTGATCAATGTTATCTGAATACGCATCTAAAGCGACACTACAATCAACGGGACTTTCTCTGCCCGCAGCCGCAGTGCGGCAAGCGTTTTTTTAGCTCCTCGGAACTGAATCATCATCAAATAGCTCACACACGACTTCGTCCGTTTCGTTGTTCCTTGTGCTCGTCCTGTTTTCTGCGCAAATCGAATTACAAACAACACCTAAAGCAGCTACACAAATAGTAAATCGATCAATTTGGTTTTCTTTTTTAAAATATAAGGTTTATTTAAATATACGATTTATACATAGAATTATTTTTTTTTTTTAATTTTTGTTTTGTTTGATCTTTTGTTTAAACTTGTATCATTATCTTTAGACGCATGTATGTATGTAAATTAGATATATTTGTATGTATGCATGTGTGTATATGTATATATATAATTTTATGTTTGTATTTATGAATTGTTAATTGATTTTTGTTTCTGTTTTTTGCGCATATTCATGCATATGTATATCTGTTTAAAGTTATATATTTATTTTCATCTTATTTATTGGTTTCTCAGTTTTTTCAGTTACATCTTCAGTTTCTCAGTTACAGTTGTTTTCCTTTTTGTTTTTACTTTGCATTTACAAACGTTTTGGTTCTGTTTACATATATGTATTCTCTCTTGAACATTTGTTTTCATGTGTTGATCTCTGTCTGTCTCTATTTCTCTTAATTATTACATTACATTTGTTACATTTTAGCAAAAATATGCATACACATACTTATATATTTTTCTGTATATGTGTCTGACTGGAAGAATGTTTTTGTGTGTGTGTGTGTGAGTCTGTGTAACTGATCTTTCTTTTAAGCTCAACTGCCATCTGCTGTCTGGCATCACTAACCGAGAGCCTTGCTTTACGCAGTGGCAACGCTGAATACAATTGAACTGCGATGGCAACAGCATAACGTAGTTTATCGCTGTGCAACACTAAGCTGCAGCCTGCCGTTGCTGCACTGTGCAACACAACTGCTTATTTTTGCCTCGAATTTAATTTTGGTAGCGGTAACAAAAGAAAAACTGTATTTGTAGAAAATTGTTAACAAAAGTGCAAAATTAAATTTAAAGCTTATATAACATAGTGAAAAACATACACACGCTAGCGAATCTTAAGACCTAAAATCCAAGACAAGTTAAAAAAAAAAAAAAAAGCAATCTGCGCCACACAAATAACTGCACACTGTACAAACTAATCGATCGTGTACTTATGTCAGGCACTGTTTTAGGTAGGAGTTGGGGAAATTACATTATCAAATATTAAATACATATGTATATGTAAATCTCATTATCTTGCTTTACAGTGTACACACACACATAAGCTTCCAATTGCTGCACTATATTCTGTGTCATTTATAATTTTAGCTTTGACTTGAACTGAATATATATGGATTGTGAGGTTAGGTTAGGTTGCCAACAGTGCGCAGTTATTTGTATTTAGACAAGCGTTAATTATTTTTCCTTTCGGTTTTCTTAAAACGATCTATGCGTGACTAATTTCTGTTAATTTATTATTTTAACACACACATACTAAGCAAAGCATCTAAACGTTAGAACAACATTCAGATGATATATTTCTTTCTCTCTCTTTCTTTTTTGTCTCATTTTAAAATATTTATATCTATATACCATTTTTGTTTTTGTAAGTTAGCTCATATGTATTTACGTGAGTGTGTGTCTCTGTGTCTGTGTGTGTGTGTGTAAGCTTCAAGCTTGATAAATCCCAGTTTCTGTTGTTTTCTTTTTGTTTTTGTTCCGTGCTATGCTCAATCTTAGAAAAAACGTTTCCCAAATCACCTGATGTTTTGTTTTGTTTCTTTCACAAAGAATTTTGAATCTCTAATCGCGTGTTGTGCAACACTGTTACACAACAACCCCCTCATTGCATACATGTACCAGTTACGCGGGTACGCTCTAAACGTGTTCTACTGTTCTTCTTGCCTAAAAAATGTCTTTAGATTTAAAAAAAAATTTTGTATCTGCTTCGTTTCATTTCTATCAAAAGATTTGGCTTTTCTTCTGAATTATTTACTGTCCTCGCCCTCGAATGACGTGTCCTGCCTAGATTCTAAATCCTAACGCTAATAACGTTCCAAAATACAGCAATCTTTTATAGATATATCAATATATAGAAGGTTTAGTTTTGTAAAACTGAGCAAATTCTGCCTTGGTTGCTGTCTCTGTCTAACACATGCTGTTTGCTGATTTCGGCTTGCACTGGGCAAAAAAAATATGTATATATATGTGAGTTTATATATATATATATATAGGGGTATATAGTGGTGGTGCATGTACATATATGTAAGTATTATAGATCGTAGAGCTGCTTGTTGTTGTTTCTTTGTGGATGGCTTACGACATGGAGCTGCAGGGCAAGCGAGGCGAACCCATCTGGGTAAGGACCCGATCCAGCCACTGGAGCGGTCCATTCAGATGTAGTTCAATCCAACAGGGTGTTGAGGTGACCGTCTGACGACGGTATTCGGCACCCCAACCCTTCACAAAGGACATCCGGATGGTGCACATGCGTGTCAGCTGATACACTGCCTCGAATCCCTGCGACACCGATTGCGACAATAAAGCCGCAAATTCTTGGTTATTGAAGATCTTTAAATTGCAACCCGGTGGAATTTTACAAACGGTTGCCGGATGCCAGCCGTAGCGTTGATTACAATTGGGACTCTGGACAAAGATCGATGAATCGCTGAGGCATTCGGCAAAGACCTCACCGCCAATATAGTAGAGTCGGACGCCTTTGCCGATATGACGACGGGTCTGTTCGACGACCTCGTTGCGGTTAACATTGGAGAGTAGACCCAAACAGAAGCGTTCCGAATTCGAGGGATCGGTGAAGCCATCCACAGTTATCGATGGCTGGGAGGCATGAAAAGTTTCGCCGACTCGTGTGTTTAGCTCATAGTAGGATATGGAACACCAGAATGCTGGCTCATGGTACATCACTGGTGCCGCATCAGCGGGTGGTGTTAGTCTTGACATGTTCATATTATCATTAGGATCAATTGGATCGCCGTCTTCGCTCATATACCCTGGTGGCGGTGTGCCCGTATTGGGTATGCTGCTTCCCACGCTCAAGACACTCGATTGGGAGTCCATGTTGCTGCAGCTGCCCGGTGGCAGATTCTGTCCCACAAATGATAATGGCGAGTGTTGCTGTTGTTGTTGCTGCTGCTGTTGCAAGTGTTGTTGTTGCTGCTGCTGCTGTTGTTGTTGATGTTGATAGCCACCAGTGGCAGCAGTTCCTGCTCCAGCTGTTGCAGTTGTTGCACTGTGATTGCTGCTGCTGCTACTACTGCCACCCAATTCCATATACTGTGGCGGACTCAGCGATGCACTGCGTATTATTGCAGCATTATATTCAGTATTATTTGGTATTTGATGCGTATGATTGTCCAAGGGATAATCGACTATCGAATCGGGTGGCGTTGGCAGCGATTTGGGCACCAATATCGATAACTCGATCTTTTTGTAATGATACGGATTGATGCAGATATCGTCTTTGCGCAAATGAAATGCGTATTCACAGTGCTCCAACGGTTTCAATTCATTCTGTGACTGCAAATCGGGCCAACGCCATAAACGGCAGTAGATGACGTGTGGTAAACCCTTACGCAGACTCTCACCGGTTGCAGCCGGTTTGCTGCGCGGTACTGTTACACACCTGGTATTACAATTCTGTGTGGATATCGCACGTTCTAATTCCTCAATTTGTGAACTCTTTTTGATTTTCTTAACCAAATTGCGTACGGCCTTTTCGGACCACTTGCCCTCGACGCTGTTGTCCTCGTTGCCCTTTTTGAGTGCTAACAAACGTTTAACCACTTGCGGAGTGAATGGCAACATCTCACGAATGGTGGACACTAAATGGCGTCCCACCACACCACACACACACAAGCACACGTACACGCACACGCACAAACACAGACGAAAAGCCGAGCTTTATGTTGCACACACACGGGCACTCCAAGTTAATCCTTTTCCAGTTAGTTATACTTTATATTCCAGTCTTTAATTTCCAGCCGTTTGCTGCTGCTCCTTGGAATGAAGTTGCAAGCTCAGCAAAGTGCGCGTATTTACCAACACTGTTGTTGTTCTTTCCTCGTTTGACACTCTTCCTCTTGCTCTCTCTCTCTCTCTCTCTTGTTATTGTTGATTAACGTTTTGTGGATTCTCTTTTCGATGTGATGATATCGTTTGTTGTTGTCTGCGTTTTCTAAAAATGTTTATAACAGTTAGTAATCGTTCTCTTTCTAACACATTGTGCTAAATCAAAACTTGATAATTTGCATGCATGTGTGTGTGTGTATATATTTGTATACATGTGTGCTTAGTGCTTATATGCATGTGTGTATCTGTGATGATTTCCATCAAGTACGTGCGACTGACTAACTGACTGACTGATAAAAAAAAAGCATGAAACCATGTTTGTGATAATTACGAGAGTCTGTCTGTCCCTATGTTTGAGTGTGTGTGTGTTAGTGTGTGAGCTTTGCACTAGGGAAGTCTGTATGGATCGTGTATAATCAATCTAAACGACTTTATTTGTTTTTGTTTTTCTGTTGATTTGTTTTAACTATATTAAATGCAGCTGCTGTGCAAGACGTCAAGGTGTGTTAAACTGTTTATCTGTTCACTCGCATGCCTCTGTGTGCGTGTGTCTGTGTGTATGTGCGTGAGAACTTTTGACGGGGGCGTTTTGTGCCAAGGTCAACTGTCTGCAAAGGCAGACGATGTGCGTAACGAACGCTAGAAGGGAGCCTTGACTGGAAGTAAACAAGGACAAACTATCCCAACACTTTCCAGCGGCAACAGATAGTTACAGCGTCACACGCACAAACACACAGATACTCTCAAATTAGAGGTTTGGAATGTGTACTGATTCTCACAGATTGATAAGAATCGTATAATAAATACAAAAAATCAATTACAGCGAATATTCAATAGTTGTATAATGCTGATATAAAAGATTATCCATCCCTTGTCGTTCGCACTTTGAAAAACTTTAAATCTGGAGCACAGTTAAAGCCAGCGCATTAGATACAAACATGACAAAACATGAAATGAAGTTGCAGAAAAAGTAACTACAACTTATACACACACACATGCAACTCCCATGCCAGCGTTCATATGCATTTCTGTATACATAGACGTATATTACCTGTACAAAAAATTTCCTTTACATGTAAACAGCAGCAATGAAACCGGCACCTGCTTTAAATGCCTGCAAATTGGCTGTATTTGTTGATCGATCTTTGGCAGCAGCAAAAACAAAATATAATAAAAATGCAACAATATTGTGCAGACGGCGACTACAACAACAACAACAGCGATAACAACAGTTACTCTGCGGGAATGAACACTTCCACTTTTTGTATGCAATTATTGCAACTGAAATGTTATGTTGTATGTGTGTTGCTTTGATGATGGATTCCAGGGGACAGCTACGACGACTAAGCAGCGGCGTTGACGGCGACAGCGGCAGCGACGTCGATGGCACCGGAACCGGGCGCGTACGTCAAGTTTTATGTCTTTGGTTGGCTTTTGGTTTGCATGTGTGGGGGAGGGAGGAGGGGTGGTCCGCTGATTTCAATTTGTGTATGTCTTGTGCGCGCGCAAGAAAGTGACAGCTAGACACATATGCACATACACAACACACACAATCACAAAAACACAGGCACACACACACACACGCACGTAGACGAACACACAGTTTTATATACACAGCGAAATGTTCCTGCTGCTACTGCTGCTGACCTTTCGCACTTTATGATTAGTTTTCAAATAACCTTTTCTAATTCCACAACTGGCTTGATCACAATTTATGCCAGCCTATTTTTGTATTGCCGTTATTTGATTAGATTGTGCGTTTAATTGTATCGTTTAACTGCGTCTAAAGCCCGAGATCTATGCCGAAAAAGCACACCGTTCACCGTTCGCTGTGTCTGCTGTTTTGTATTTCCACATACATATACGCAGTTCTTATTCGCATTCTCTTCTACTGCTGCTTAGTCTTCTTCTTTCGTCTGTGTCTGTGCCTATTGCCATTAAGTTGTGTGTGTGGATGTTCTTTTGTCTGAAATTATGTATTCAGCAAGAGCGATGTATTTTTCTGTATCGATAGTTGTAAGCTATCGATTACACATTGACTAGCTTATTATCCACTGATAATCGGTAGGCGATTACGCGTTTAAGGATAAGTGTACCAAAAATGCATTATTATTTTCAATACTTTAGTATTTTAATACTCTTTGTTGTAGTTTAATTGATTTGCAACAGATGGCGTTGTAAGCTTTGCATTTAATGGAATTGCCTTAGATCAGAGATCATTCCATACGTACACTAAATAAACCCACAAGAAAACAATCGACTTCCTGCTACTACACCTTATTATTAAATAATTTTTAATGTCAACTTGTACATTTATGCAATGACTATGTGCGCGATATACGCCAGGACTTTTGTAATGCCTCTTTGACCTTTTCATCGGGCGATGGAGTATCGAAACGAAAGCGTTTTATATTGGAGCCGTAATCCTCCCGTTTGCACATTTTTAAATGCTGCAATTCTAGAGGTGTAACGGCGTACTTTAGCTGCGGTTCTCGTGGCTTTGGATATCCCACAGTTCGATCCATAAACTCGCCCACGACACTCGATTTCTCAACGACTTTAATGGCTGGTGATTCGGCTAGATCTGTTTGTCGTTTTTTTGCCTGTTGGCCAACAGACAGACGATTTCGTAGATTATCGCAGCTTATGAAGGGAATATCAAAATGTTCCGTTACAGCGGCCATTTTGTTGCGCACTTTGCTCGCCGCCTCACGGGGCAATGCATCCTTAGGGGCAGCAATGACTGTGGTTGTCAAATCAATGAGCGGCGATGTAGCTACTGGCTGCTCTTGCCGCAAACCTTTCCGTTGATCACTCTCGTCCGTCGCAAGCTTTAGTTTGTTGACACCTCGCTCCAACTGCGACACTTCCAGGGCCTGGGACATTTCCAGTGAATTGTTTTGGCTGCGCAGTTTGTTTAGTAATGGAATATTAAGCTGCGGCACATCCAGTGGCTGTCCCGAAGCTGTGCGTAGTTTTGGAACGGTAATACTGCCCAACATCATGCCATTAGTGGGCTGTGGTATTACCCGACTGTCAGACTGTTCTCGTCGGCGTTTGATTTCATTGAGCAGCATCTCGTTGTGCGCATCTGCTGCACGGTGTTGCTCCTCTTGGGCAGCGATCGCCTCCGCTGTTGTGGGCACGTCGATCACTCTCTGTGGCACCTTCAGTTGTGGTATTATGAGTTGTGGCAGAAATGAACAAATGGATTTTGTTGTTCCACTGGCATTTGGGACATCAAATTTACGACGAATATCATCTTGCATGAATTGTGTATTCTCCTTGTCCATATGTGGATCGTTGTTTGCCATCATGTCCAATGTAATTGTTTTACGAAAAGAAGATAAAATAATCCAACTAACAAAAAAAAAGCAACAAAAGTGACAAGTTTCGATTCGATATTTCTTTTGTTTACGTTTTAATATCGCGATGACACACATTCGATTGGCAGCCCAGTGAAATGTAGTGTTGCAAAACAGTTTTGGTTTATTGTTGTATTTATTTTTAAAGCGCGCCAAAGCATAATTTTTAATTGTATCAAATTTTCAAAATGGGGCAAACTAAACGTGATCCAAACGACAGATGGGTCCCTCCTCAACCATTTTGAGATCGACCTTGGGACCAACCAGATCACGTATGTTATTTATGCCATACTTGATCATTGTTGGCCGTTCCAATGACAATCCCCAGGCAATGACATTCACATCCTCTGGCAGTCCCATGGGCAGCAACATTTCTGGACGGAATACACCAGAGTTACCCACTTCGATCCACTTGCCCAAACCGGGATGATAGCAGAAGATCTCCATGCTTGGCTCCGTATAAGGATTATAAGCTGGCTTGAATTCCAACTGGGTTATACCCAGTTTCCGGAAGAATTCATAGAGTGTGCCAATTAGATCACCAAGTGTTAATCCCACATCGGCAATAACACCCTCCACCTGATGGAACTCCGCCAAATGTGTGGCATCCAGTGTCTCATTACGGAACACCTTGTCAATGCTGAAGTATTTGGCCGGCTTGAAGCCTCCTTCCTGGTTAGCCAGTTTGAAGAGCATGCGAGCACTGACTGCCGTGGTATGGGTGCGCAGCAGATTCTTCTGAGCCTCCGACAGCTTCCAGTCGTAGCCATAACCCATGGAGCCATAACCGCCATGAGAGTGAACGTCCTTAACACGCTGCAAGTATTCGTTGGGGAACTTGAAGCTCTGTGCCGGATGATTTATGAAGAATGTGTCGTGGGCATCACGTGCCGGATGCTGTTGCGGCTGGAAGAGTGCATCGAAGTTCCAGAATGATGATTCCACATAGTTGTTGGTGGGCATTTCCGAGAAGCCCATCTCGAGAAAGATTTGACGGAACTCGGTGCGCACCTTGAGCAATGGATGCAAATGTCCACGTGTCGGTGGTGCACCCAAGGCATCAAAGTTGTATGCCTTGAATTTGAGCTGCTCCCACAAGCCACTGGACAGCATGTCCATGGTCAGATCGGTTTCCAGTTTGGTCAGCGTTGTGGCGAACTCTGGACCTTTGGTCAGCACAAAGCTTTTGGTGGTTGTCTCCTGCAGCAGCTTACGCTTCTTATAGTCGGCCACATCCTTGGCAGGCAACTGCAATTTGCCACTGGCAACCAGCACCAGTTGCTCCTTCACATTGTCGACAATCTGATCCACTTTGCGTCTGACCAGTGGCGGATTTACGCTCTTATCGAGCAAGATCCAGCCTTGGGACATGGCCTTGCTGAAGCCAACCTTGGCATTGGCCCCTCCGGCTGCCATTAGAGCAGCTTGTGGAATTCCCTCGGCCGGCACCAAAGCGTAAACAGTTGCCTCGTGGCTGCCATGCTCCACAACCGATTGTCCCTCGTCGGTCAATCCCAGAGTTTTATGCGTGGCCGTCTCCGCATGAACCAATTCACCGTTTGCCTGAATACTTTTCAGAGCGCCAACAACTTTCTGATGATCCACATTGAATTGCGTGGCAAGGTCTAGAGTGTCAACCCATTCCACCGTCTCCAAGTGCTGGAGTATGCGCTCGGTGAGATCGGGATGCATGCTGGGCGATGTTTCAGCTGCTGTCTGTTGTCAACAATTAAATGCAAAATGCAGTTGTCTGCTTTTATTTATTGCAAACTTTGTAATCAAATTAATTACAAATCGCGTGTTGCTCTTGTCGATGGAACTTATATGTATCGAAACACCGGTAGTTTCGCTGTCGGTATATCGATACATCGATATACATATCGCGCAAAGAGAAGACAGTTTCGTGAGTGTTGCAAATATCGCACGTAGTTAGTTGGTTTATTTAGTGTTGGTAACTTCGAAAGTATTTTTTGTTTATTTTGATTGCTTATTTTTGTATACAAAATGCTTAAAGTTGTAGAACCCAACACAAAATGCGCAGAAATTTACTGCACCGCGTTAATAGAACCCAATTTCTCTATAGTTTGTTTTTGTGGCAAGTCTATGCTGGATTATCTTGAGTTTTCACAGCACTTTCACAGTGAGCACTTGCAGGCTGCAAAAGACAAGTTGATAGAGAAAGCAGCTGGAAAGACTTCACTGGATGAGTGCCTGAAAGAGGAACCTTTACTTGTGTCCCCTTCTTCACCAGAAAGTGAATGTGATACACTAAGAGAAGTCACCAAAAGCTGCGAAAAAGAGAAAGGCAAACGTCGTGCATATAAGCCACGCAATAAGCCAAATATGTGCACATATTGTGGACGCACATTTCGACGTCGTTATCTACTTGACACACACCTCAATATACACACAGGTCGGAAGCCACATCAGTGTGATAAGTGTGGCAAACAGTTTCGTGCCGTGTCCACGTTAACGCGACATCTGCGAACCCATGAACAGCGCACGGAGCAACAGTGTAAACATTGTGATAAACAGTTCACACATCGCAGCGCCCTGCTTAGCCATGAGTTGCGGCATACGCAAGTACGTCGCTTTGCCTGCGACAAGTGCGATAAATGCTTCTATACCAACAATCAAATGGAAACCCATCAGCGTAAATTGCACATGAACAAATCTAATTTGGCTGCCAAGAACAGCACTGAGTCCATACCCACGCTTCTGCCCTTTGCTTGTGAACTGTGCAGCAATAGCTATCGCACTGCATCCATGCTGAGCACACACAAGCTGAAAAAGCATTATCGTTTAGCCAAATTCTGTTGCATGCAATGTGATAAGAAGTTTGTAAATAACGAACAATTACAGCAGCATCAACTAATCCATGTTAAGCCTGAAGCTTTAATAAAGTAGCCGTACTTCAATTATTTGTATACACAGTTTAATTGCAAGTTGGCTACTTTCCCGTCAATGGCCTGGAAAGCTTTTGAAATATGGCGCCAAGCAATTTGTATTGTGATTGGCAGTGCTGCCAAGCGTCAAAAAGCTTGTAAACAGCTGTTGATGTGCTTATCGGAATCGAATTGGAAATTATCAAATTTGTTTGCATTGCGTTTGCAAGCTTTGGTTGTTTTTGTTGGTCAACAGAACAAGATTTTCAAAACAAACAAATGTGTATCAGTTAGCGTTAGCTGTAAAGTGTAAACATTAGTTGTGCTATAATGCTTAAAGCACTTAAGCCAAACACATTCGCTGGCATTCCAAATGCCAAATGCGGCGAGGTGTATTTCCAGAGCCTCAACAGTTATCGCATCGATTGCGCCTTCTGTGACATGAAGAGCTTTGTGTTTGCCGACTTTCTGCTGCACATACAGAACGAACACTTTGAGAACGAGCTACTAAAGACGGAGGCAGTGCAGCCAAAGCAGGAGCAACCAGACGGTTCACCGCAAGTTCACAATCCATTTTCATGGTACGAAGTGACCAACAAAGTTGCGAACAATGAAGATGATGATGATGGTAATGGTGATAACGATGTGGACAGTGAAAATGAATTCATTGCTGAACCCAAACATACTAAGAACAGTATCAATGAAGCTGAAAGTGAGGAGCAGACTGAAGATCCGGTCGATGTGTCCAGCAGTGCCATAACTATAATGAAATGGAGCCACAGCGGCCGGGACCAAGTGCGTCATACACGTGCCCTAAAGGTCGATTACAATGAGGATACGGATTCGGAAACAGGCAGAGATAAACTGGCCAAGCCAAAAAAAGAGCAGCTGGTCTGCGTACACTGTGCGAAAACCTATCAAAGCAGCAAAATGCTAGAGCGGCACATGGAGCGACAGCACAAGTATACAGACTCCGATGTAGAACTGGATCTGGTAATGGCCAATAAGCGCTCCAATGAGTACAAATGTGAGCACTGCGACAAAGTCTATCAGGGCAAGTATACACTGCGGCAACACGTGAAACGGGATCACGATATCAATCTGAGTGAAACGTTCATTTGTCTTGAGTGTAATGAACGATTGCCGCGACTGCGTCTGCTCGACGAGCATGTGGTTCAGGCCCACGGCGGTGCACCATGTGTGATCTGTGGCCGTCGCTACAAGACGCGCCACGAACTGAAGCGTCACCAGCTAAAGCACACCAGCGAACGCAATGTGATCTGTAGTCATGACGGCTGTGAGAAGCGGTTCTTTACCACACGCCATATGCGTAATCACAGCAAGGTCCACTCGGAGCAAAAGAATTTTGTCTGCGAGAGTTGCGGCTACAGTTGTCGGAACAAGGAGACACTACGCGTCCATTTGAGGAGTCACACAGGCGAGCGTCCATTTGGTTGCAAGGTGTGCGATAAGCGTTTCCCCTCCCACTCCGGTGTGCGGGAGCACATGGCCATGCATTCGACGGAACGTCCACATGTCTGCAATGTCTGCGGTGCCACATTCTCACGCCAGAAGGGACTCTATCACCACAAGTTTCTGCATGCGGCCACCAAGCAATTTGTGTGCAAATTGTGTGGAAATGCCTATGCACAGGCTGCGGGTTTGGCTGGACACATGCGCAAGCATCGCAACGATGAGCTAAATGTTTAATTTGGCTGCTTTCATTTATAATCCATATCTTCCAATTTAGAGTTTCGACATTTCGTAGCAGTAATTTATATTTAATGTTTTGTTATGTTTAAGCACTCAGGCATAGGTTAATAGGGCACTTACACACAAGTGTGTAAATTAGTGTATTAATATCTGTGTAATCTAAGCCATTAAAAGTCTAATCTGGTCTTTTTGCAATCCGTTTGTTTTACTTTGCAATTATCGAAAAACAGTTCAAATGCAGTGCAATCGTTGCAACTGCAAGTCTATCGTTTAGTTTGGATCAATCGATAGCAATCGTTGCAGCTATGTGATTATCGTAATTAGTATTAGTAGTGTTGTGTGACCCATGTAATTGGTCTTGCACTTATCGATATGCACTTTGCTGCAGCGACGGCTATCGAAATTTGTATTTTTAACGGTTTCAAACGGGGGACTAGTGGCAGCGGGGTCCTCGTTTAATTTTAGCCGTTTCTTTTGACAACGATTAATCGATCGCACCAAATGCCAAATCGCACGTTTAATTGTAATGCCAATGATTAAATTTAGCATACGCTACGCGACAATGGCTGACGCAGCATTAGTAAGCAAATAGCATAAAGTATAAATTGTATAAGTAAATATTTTGCTTTAATTTTCATATTCAATTTACAGTCTGAATCGAGCTCTGGCAAAAAGCGTAGCTTAATAGATGTAAATGCACATGATGTGACGGCAGATGTACTGCGTCATATGTGCGAATATTGTGGCTATAGGACGCGAATTGCTGGAAATTTGAGAGTTCACAAGCGTCGTCATACCGGCGAGAAGCCCTTTTCATGCAGTCTATGTAGTGCCTCATTTGTGGCTCGCTATCAACTAACAACACATGCGGAGCGTCACATCGATGATCAGCAGCGACGCAGTCGTCATATTTGCCTGGATTGCAATTTTGGATTTTTAAGTGCACGCGCTTTGTATCATCATAAGCCACTGCATGCCGTTGTTAAGCAATACAAGTGTGCAATGTGTGACAAAACCTATGCACAGGCGGCTGGTTACGCGCAGCACAAACGTTGGCATCGCCAGCAGAACGAGCGTGCAACGGCCGCAATCAAGCCGGAAAAAGAGAAAACAATTTAAATTAACGCGCACTCACACGAGCGTTTGACAACACTGTCGCGTGCACTGTTGTTATTGTTATCGAAATATAACTATCGATACCTTGTTGACATTGGCCTTGCAGTTAAATTGTTTATGTTTGTTATTAATGGCAATCAATTGAATTGTAATAAAACGCAGCATGTTAAAGCAGTGTCTTATCAATGTCGACTTTACGCGGCTGCATGCCAAACAGCAATTGCATCCAAAATGTGGCGAAATCTTCTACGAAAGCGACAATGAATATTGCAGCTTCCAGTTGGTTTGTTGTTTATGCGAAATGAAACATTTTGCATTCGACGATTTCTCCATGCACATACGAAATGTGCACTTTGATAAGCACGGCAAACCGCGTACGCATGCGATAACCAAAACCACCACAACGACAACCAACAACAAGACCGATAATGAACATACTTTGAACCCGCTGCTCGAGGGGATTCCCAAAGATGACAAAGAATTTCTAACAGATGATGCCACAGATGAGGATGTGGACAATGGTGAGACGTTGGGCAGCAAATCCTTGCGGGTTTGTGCGTTTAGTGCTATCAACCCGCAAGCAAACTCACTGGAGAATACACATTTTGAGGGCAGTTCCCAGAGCGAAAATGAAATGGACGCAGACTCAGCGTCTGAGAACGAGTTCAGCGATGCTAATAATGATCCTGTGAGCGATCAGGAAACGCAAACTGTATTCAAAGTAAACATAGCGCCGTTATGCCCACCTATTGTCAATAAGTTACTAATCTTTTCTTGTTTTTTATCCAGAAACAACGACTGCCGAAGGAATACAAATGTGAATATTGTTCAGGGAGATATACAACTATTAAATATTTGAATATACATCTTAAAATGTGTCACCCGCATCCCAATGGCTTCAAGTGCAATGACTGTGATGCCACCTTCGATGCGGATCGGACTCTAAAGACACATCGTCGCAAGATGCACTCGGAGTTTGTGTGTACACTGTGTGGCAAGATCTATAAGAGCACCAGGACATTGTTGCGTCATATACAGGGGCATTCGGGATTGCGACAGTTTAAATGCGAGCACGATAATTGCGGAAAATCTTTTGTTAGCCAACACAATCTCAATTCCCATCGACGTGTCCACAGCACCGAACGGAATTATGTCTGTGAATTGTGTGGCTATCGTTCCCGCTATCGTGATGCACTAATTGTCCATCGTCGCACGCATACGGGTGAAAAACCGTTCAAGTGTTCGACCTGCTCCCGCTGCTTTGCCTCCAAATCTTTACTCAATGAACATCAGGCCATGCACTCAACGGATCGTCCATATAAATGCGACAAATGTGACGCTGCCTTCTCACGTCCTAAGGCGCTGTACCATCACAAACATCTTCATTTGGGCATCAAGAAGTTCAAGTGTAAGATCTGCAGCAATGCGTATGCCCAGGCAGCTGGTCTATCCGCCCATATGCGTGCCCACAAGGCCCAGGTGGCCAATGGCATCGTCGATGGAGCAAGTTCATTAGCCACAAATCCCTATTAGACTTTTCCACGGACTATTCCCATCAAGCTACCCAGTCTACCTGTCATTTGATACCCTTTGCAACGGGTAATTTCACTGTGTAAAAACAACTTTCTAAGCCGTGGCAGGACCTATTTAGCTGCGTCTTCACTTGATTAGCTTATAAATAGTGCACACCTTAAGATCAGGCGATATGGTTACATAAAGTGGTTTTTTAAAAATATATTATGCTTAAAAAGGAACAAAAAGTTAAATTTTTAAATTATTATTTTAAATAAACTAAGTTATATAACTCAGATTTTAAAACGCGTTTACTTTTGTACATAGACCTAGACGTCCTATGAAGCTGGCAACACGCTTTGGCATGCTCTCATGCGGAATTTTGCCCCATTCCACCTGGACATGACATCGAAGCTCATCCATTTCAGCCTGTGGTGTTTGGGACTTGGACAATTTTGGTCTTTACCATAAGCCCATCAATTTTCAATTGTGTTCAGGTCAAGACTTTGTTCAGGATACGAGACCACAAAATCTGTTAAGTGGCTCTCCAAAATATGCAGATAGTCTTCCTTCTTCATAGACCGATGTTCCACCATGTGACGCAGCTCCAAACCATAACGCCACTACCATAGCTTTACACGCATCTTTTTGATTTGCTGCTTTTGCCGCTTGTTACGCCTTCGATGCCAGTAGTACTCCTTTCCATCTGCTGGCGGTTTATTTCAGGATCATCAGAAAGTTCAGATTCCTTTTGTTTTGTGGACGCTGTTAGGCCAATCCTGCCAAGTGCTCGCCGTGCTGTCCATTCACTTACGGGCTTATTTATTGCCAGTGCCGCCTCCTTGGGAGTAGTCTTTGGTTGTGCTTCATAGCTCGAGCATCCCTCTCGGTTAACAATTTGGGACGAGCTTTTGGCGTTGCTGGAGTACTAATATTTCGACGCTTTCTCACTTGAAGCACTGTTCGGTGGCAGATGCCCAATGTTTTTCCAATTTCCCGTGCAGATTCATTGTTTTTGGTCATTTCTATAATCCGATTCTTCAATACTTTGGATATTTTCTTCATTTTTGTATGAGAGTTGTTCAACTTTATTGAATCGAATTTGTATTTTTTGTAAAGAATTCGAGTAATTTCATAGCTTGGGAGCTCGGCCTTTTCAATCACAAGCCAGTGTTGCAAAACAATAACTTACAAGCCAGCTAGGTATCGAGTAAATCATTCCTCCATCCAGTATTTATATCCTCGTTTCAATATTTTGACCCCGTACTCTAAAAAAGAGTAGAGGTGTCTATTAGGTTTGTCAGAAGCGAAATGTGCGTAACAGGCAGATGGAGGCGTGGCCGACCCCATAAAGTATATATATTCTTGATCAGTATCAACAGCCGAGTCGATATAGCCATGTCCGCCTGTCCGTCTGATTTTATGAGAACTAGTCTCTTAGTTTTAAAGCTCTCTGTATTCTCTCTGCATGCAGTTCATATGTTAAGATCGGACCACTATATCATATAGCTCCCATAGGAACCATCGGTTGAAAACGCTTAGTATGAACATTTTCGGTGTCTTTTGACCGATTTCAACCAAATTCACGCCAAATGCATTTCTAATCGTGTCCCATCTGTTGACCAAATTTCATGCAAATCGGACTACTATATCATATAGCTACCATAGAAATATTTAATCTTCGACAAGTCGAACTAACCGTTTTTTCTAGTTTTAATTGAAAAATTGAAAAACTGTGATCCTTTTGAATTTGCTGTAACATTTATTTCAAACAGTAACTTATAACTAGCTGCGTAATAAGTTTACATAGAGCCCATTATACCCAGTGTGCCGGGTATAACAAGTTTGTTAAACACTATATATATTTTTCAACTTTGGCTGCGTGCATTGTTTACCCTTTGTAATACTTAAAGTATATTCAGTTTCTTGAAACGGTAATAGGTCCAAGTCATTACACAACAACAAATCAATAACAAACAATAAATAAATAAACAAATTAGTCATTTCGTGGAAAAGGAAAGTAGCAAAAAACATTTAGGTGGAAATGTTTGACATAGATCCTTGAACAGTTTCAATTTACATATGCTTTGTGTTGATGGGATTGATAAGATTCTTTGGTTGTTTTAGGCCCACACCCGTATGGTGTAGTCCCAGCTGCCGGTGGACAATGCGGTGCCATCGGGCGAGACCTGCACGCAGGAGACCTTATTCTCATGTCCATACAGCAGGCACACACGCTCCGACTTCAAAGTATCCCAAAGATTAACTGTGTAATCATTGTAGCCGGCAAAAAGTAAACGTCCACTGACTGAAAAGTCCACCGAGTTGACGCCAAAGATGATGCTCTCCTTTGCAAAGACGGCAACCTCCCGATCCGCACGCATATCGTATAAACGGCAACTGCTATCATCAGATCCGGTGGCAATTGCATCGCCACATGGATGGAACTTTACGCTATTCACATCCGATTGATGTCCCTCAAAGGACTGCACCACATGACCCGAACGCATGTCCCAAATGAAGGCCATGCGATCACAGCTGCCGGAAACGAAAGTATTTCCAGTCTCATTGGGTGCCAAATCAATGGCCATCACATCCCCAGAATGACCGTGGAAACTTTGCAACAATTGTCCGGACTCCACGTCCCACAGTGCACAGGTGGAGTCACCACTGCCGGTAAGGATTTGTTGATCGGAATTCGGATAGATGCAGCAAGACATATAACTGGTGTGCGTGCCCACTGTGCGCTTCTTAGCAGCCATTTCCTCATCGGATGTTATTGGATAAACGGTCACCTTGTTGTCCAAGCCACCGCATGCCACAAAGTTACCCGATGGTGCATAGGCACAAGCCATTATCCATGTCGTTGGCATGGTGACAGCATGCTCTTTATTTGTGGTAAACGCATCCCAAATTATCAATCGGCCATCCTGTGAGGATGAGATTATGTGCCGCTTGTCGGGACTCCAGTCGGTGCACAGGACCTTGGCTTGATGGCCTTTCAATACCTTGCGCGGCTTAATGTTCACATAGGCAATCTGCTCCAATCGCTCGGCTACACTTGATAGCGTTACGTCGTTTAGTTTTTGGCGCTCCTCTTCTAGTTTGCTTTTCAAATTTTCCGCCTCTTTTAGAAGGCTAGTTATTTTCTCATTAGGATTCGCACTGCTAGATGCAGCGGCGGCGCTCTCCGCCATTTTGTACACTTGATTTTGCTGCAAAAACAATTGTTATTTGTCCTGTCCTATGCCGTAATGTTTCAGTGCCAAAAGCGGGGGCGAAAAATCAATGAAGTTAGAAAAAAGTGTATACACCGAATACACAACGGGCGGCAGCTGCCAGTGTTGGCAATGCCTAGTAATTTGAGTGCCGCGCTGCACAGCACTTTTTAGCCAGCGGTTATTTATCGATAAGTTAATTATCGTCACAAGATTTAAATGTAACGCTTAATTAGTCTGATTGTACTCAATGTAAATAAATTAATATGCTTAGCAGTTGCGACGAATTTTTGAGCATTAATTTAAAAAATTTATAAATAAGTTTACAGTTCAGCTGGGCTGATTACCTGACGAAAAACTAAAATAACCGATTAGAATTAACAGAAATGTTATCGCTTAACAGCTGAGCTGTTTGGTGCGAAATATGAATAATATGTTAATAATAAATGACCTTGATATATCATACAGAACAAAACTGACTTAGTTGCGGATTTCAAATAAAAGTAAATATACTTTGCCGCCAATATTTATTACTAATTTTTGAACGATAAAAATGAACAGAACTGTTATCGCTGAACAGCTGTGCCGTGTTTAGTACTGCGGCGGCTTCGATTCTTGAAGCAAACGGGAGCGACGCCAAAACTAGATGGAAATATTTTGGAAAACTGAAAACTCCAAGTGTGCCACAGAATGATTAAAGTCTTTCGCTGCGGTGATGTGCTCTGCGTTAGCCCCACCAGCTACGATGTCTGCTGTGCGCTCTGCGAGCAGCGTGTGCCATACGAAGGATTTCCCAAACACTTTCGCAAGGAGCATCTAACGGATTTGCAAGTGGAGACACAAACCGAAACGGTGACAGAGAGGGAGACTGAAGACTGTAAGCTATTTGGTGCAGTAGACGCACCAGTGGTTGAGGTAGAGGTTGAGCCATTGGCCATTAAGTCGGAGGATGATCCCATTGCAAACGATGTGACTAATGAGACAACAGATTTAGCACAAATAGCGCTAATTGATCAGGAGCACGAGTCTGACGAAGGTACAATTGCAACGCGACGAAAGCGTCGGGCCATATTACTGCACCAAAAGGATGGGAAGCCCCCTGACGAAAACCTAGATTGGTTGACCACGGAGGGAAATGAGTTAAATGATCAGGAGAATTCTGGCACTGATGAGAACTACCAGGAGGAGGATGATGCTAGGGACATGCTCTTTCAGTGTGATCAATGTGAACGTGCGTACAACACCAAGCGAAGTCTTCAAAATCACAAGCGCTGCAAACACAACGAACGCAAGACGAGAAGCAAAGAGAATCCAACATCAGAGACTGAAGCAACTGCAACCACATGTAGTGTTATCGAGAGTCACAAAAAGCAGCGCCAAAAGGGTCCAGCCAAGATATACAAATGCAGTGAACAGGAATGCAATCAAACGTTTCGCACGGAGCGAGATTTGCGTGGTCATCGCTGGAAACACACGGGTATCTTTTGCGATATATGCGGGAAGCCCTTTACGCAATCGGGGAATATGATGCGACATCGGCAGCGGCACAGCGGAATTAAGCCGTACAAATGCCAAGAGATCGATTGTGAAGCTACATTCTATACCCAAAAGGAGCTAACATCGCATAGCATTTGCCACACTGGACGCATGCCCTGTATCTGTGAGATATGTGGACGTCCTTGTCGGGACCGTGGAGTTCTCACTGCCCACATGCGACGACACACGGGCGAACGGCCGGCCAAGTGTGAGGTATGCGAAAAATCCTTCTACAGCTTCCACGACCTGAATGTGCACGCCGTCTCCCATACGAATCTGCGACCATTTGTCTGCGATGTCTGTGGCTCAACGTTTCAGCGCAAGAAGGCGCTGCGTGTCCACAAATTGTTGCACTCGGAGCAACGTAAATATTCCTGCAAGCTGTGCAACAAGGCATTTGCCCAGTCCGGTGGGCTTAATGCCCACATGCGCACCCATGAATCTACTAGATCCAAGGGTAAAACCAAATCCACTTCATTTGATAGCACAACCACGGATTTGAACTTGGAACTTGAGACACCAATGCAAATCGAGCATGTTGCCAACGAGCAGGAGCTCCAAGAGACGGTCACCATTGAGCTAATCCAGGAGGAGCATCCATCCCATGTGGAGGTGGTCGCTGTGGCCACTGCAGGCAGCTGGCATGTCACATAATCCAAGTTATCCTAGTGCTAAGCTTTAGATTAAGTATAAACTCTGAAAGACTGCCCTCTGAGTGTGCTAAGGGGCCTAGAGTGAGTGACATTATAAAGCTCCCTCAAAGTTCTTTCAGCTTAAGAAATTGCAATCTTAGTTTTCTTACAGTGAGTGCCAACTGTATGCACTGTAATCTAAGGCTCACCTTGAAGATATGACATACTTTCAAAGCTCTTCCATGATTGTAATCCTAATAAAGTCTAAGCAAATACTATGTGAATTTGTAGACAGTGAGTGCAAGCAGTCTACGCTGTATTAAAAAGCTTCTTAACTTGTTCAAGTCGCGTTTGGCAGTTGAAATTAAAATAAAATTGTTGATTGAAACTTAAGAAATTGCAATGCAAATGCCGTCACAGTGAGTGACAACTGTGCTTGCTGGAATAAATACTTTGAAACCTTTTCCACACAATGTGATTAAGTGTAAAGCTTCTATTTGTGCATAAATTTTACAGAAATAGTTTTACAAAGACTTTATATTCTATTGAAGTCAGCCAAATGTATTTCAAGTTACTTTCCGATTACATGTGCTTTAAAAGCTGTTTCCAGCAATGCCAGAAAAATTGTATTAACTTATGAAAGTCGACCAAAAATGTCAAAAGTCCTCTTGAAGCTTTTTTCGTACCATTTTAGCAATAAAATGTAATGCACACTTTAGATTCCATCATCAGATAATTTTCAAAAACTTGAAGCTTTAATGTGCTTTGCAAAGCTCCCCAGAAAAAACAAAAGCTTCAATCTTTAATGTGCTTTTGAAAGCTCCTCAGAAAGCCTTTCTTTTTTTTGTAGTTAAACAACTTGTAAATAAAAATTGTCGGTACAAAAGTGTCCTTTATTTGATTTTTGTGCGGCGCTGACTAATTAATAACTACACAATTATTTATGTATATACGTATATAAGATGTACTTGCTATAACTATTTCTATATGATACTGTGAATAATGCTTCCTGGATGTCACGATTTACAACTAAGTATACTACAAACAAACAAGAAAAAAAATACCTTAACTAGACTAAAATACAAAATAACTAAAATATAATGTATGATTTCTTTTGACTTGGAATTATTGAGAGTAGCGAAAGTAAAATTTAAAATTTTAGAAATTCGAAGGAATGAAAAGTAAAGCAAAGAAATTTAAGCTTCAGACTGAGCGACTAGATAAGTTATAGATAGATATATGTATGTAAGTACGTAGTGAGTGCTGAAAGTATTTGGACCAGCAAATTGATGAGTATTATTGCTTTTGGGCGTGTGTATTACAAGTGACTGTAAATATTTCAAAAAATTGCCTGATTCAAGTTGTTAGCGTTGTATTAGCTATTGCTAGCTATATAGTATCTATATCTGTATATATGCGTCTAAACTACGCTATAAAAATTGCTTGGCTGTGATGTTGCGTCTAATTGTTGTGACTAAACATAGTTGTGCTATATAAAATATACATATGCGCCTATTAGTTAATATTGTTATGTTATATATTAGACAATATTGATCTCAATCTTGATCAGCAGTCGATCATCGGCACAGAATCCCAATTGCATTATGTTCGATATGTTGGCGTACTCGATAAAACCAAATCCCCGAGTGCTAATCGCTTCACGTGGCTGATGAAAGGCTAAAATCTCTGGTTTCGTCATTATCGTATCATGCTGGGAGAGATTCGCATCTCCGGGATGAACCATACATAGCTTAATCCTTCCCTTAAACGGCCAATCCAAGTGATAATCATTATCCGATTGCATTAAGTGGACATGCAGGCTAAGTACATGCGGTTTCCGTGGTTGAATATTGAGCCGGGCACAGAACTTATAGCCATACGGGGATGTGTAACACTCATGGGAATACTCCTGATTATTGGCATTGGCACGCAGACGATCCACCAAGGAGCTAAGCTGTTCAATTTGCCAGATAATGGTGCCATTGCTATAACGTGGATCGATTGTTTGTTCTCTCTGTTGTCGTCTTAGCTGCTTATTGAGATTCTCGATGCGTGTCTCCTGTTCGCGTGTACGTTGCTCCAGCACCACAATCCGTTGGTACATAGTCTGCACAATCTGCTCATCCACACCATTGGCATATTGTGGAGGCGGTGGCAATTGAGCGTGTCCATGACCATTCTCATGGGAGTTATGAGATTTATGTGGCTGCCAGCTGGCAATGGCTGTCTGTTGGAATGCCTGCAACATTAGTTGCATATGATGGGGCATATCTGTTTTCAGATGTTCCTCCAACTGGTTGGTCTCTGGCCTACCAACAAAATCACATTTGATGCTCACAAATGGACACTTCTCTTCTAGCGGTTTTTGCTGCTGCTGGCGACGATATGGGCAGCTGGGCAAATGTCGATGTAATTCAATGGGTGAGGCTATGACGGCACAACCATGTGGAGAATTTGGGCACTTGTGCTTCAATTGTTCAATCTCACGACGTGTATAGTTGTCGGGAAAAATGTCCTGATCGGTTGATAAATGCTTGTTGTCCAGCGGACAGCACTGATTATGATTCTGCAGCCAGTCGGTGAGACAACTCTTGCAAAACCGATGGCCACATGATGTTAATACTGGTTCCTTTAACCAATCGATGCATATGGCGCACTCATAGCGTGAATCCGGATAATCAGCGTCACCATCTTGCTCCCCAGATGTATCCGAGGCGGCATAATTTTGGTTTATTGCCAAGGTGCGTGGAGGTGTTGCTCCAGAAGCTGCATTCGTTGTCTGTGTGGGCGTGGCATTGCTACTGCTCGCAATTCGTGTGTCATTGCTATTGTGTACTTGTTGTTGTTGCTGCTGCTGCTGTTGGTGGTGGTGATGATGATGGTGATGATGTTGATGCTGCTGTTCTGCGTGCTGCTGCAGCTTCAATTGCTTTTGTTCCTGTTGAGTTCGTTGCATTGCTGCAACGTGCAGTGCCTTGTTTTAAACCAAATCTAAGAAACTTATTTAATAAGTTGATTCTATAAAAATATTGATGCTACTGCTTGTGCTTTAGTGTGCAGTGTTGCAAATTGCCAAAACACAAACATTTACAATAGATTAACAGCTGAGTAATGGACCACTTCCAGCCGCAACTTCCAGCATGACTAACAGCTGAGCGCGCAGCAGCATTGGTAACGCTGCGCAGCACTTGCTTAGTACAATGTTGTTGTTGGTCATGCTATGTAAAACTTCCTGATTTGTTGCAAAAATTCTTATGTTTGCTATAAATAAATTCATATGGTATTAAAACTAATTTAACAGAAATGTTAAAATTATATTTAACAGGCAATTTAAGTTATGCTGTTAACAGCTGTGCGCATGTTGTTACGCCGCTAACGCTGCATAACACTGCACTTGTGCGAAACACCTGTTTCCCACTGCCCAGCACTGTTCGCCGAGAGAGATAAGCAAACTTCACCTGCCGACAGACGAAACGCACTCACACATGTTTAATAAGAATCGTAATCGGCAGTTGGCCAGCAACGTGTGAACATATAAAACGCCAGCGGCTCGTCGTCGCAACGACACTTGAGTGGCAATCGTGCCAAACGCGAAACCTTAAAAATCAAAAACGAATTTTCTACACCGTGAAGTTGAATGAAAAAAATTGCAAAGCAATAGCAAACAAGAAAAAAAATACAATACATAAAAAGACAAGACAAGTTACATTAATGGCAATGTTTAAGAAACTTAATTGCAATCACATTTATGTGCTGTGCCTGGTTATTTGCGCCTGGCAATTGTGTGTGGCTAAGCAGTTGCCGTTGCCCGCCAATGTCGCTGCCGCCGCCGCTGCTGCGGCTACAACAACAAATGTTGGCAAAAGCAGCAACAGCAGTGGCGTCCAACAACTGCGTCACGAATCGCATGTTGCTGACATTGATGACGACAGAACTGTCACTGCAATTTCTGCACGGAAACGTCGTCAGGCCACTGATTGGTTTATTGCACCAAACACACGTTGGTGCGGCAAAGGGAATTTGGCAAATGGCACCTATAATCAATTGGGTGGTGCATCGATGGCCGATAAATGCTGTCGAAAGCACGATCACTGCAAAATGTATATACCCGGCTTATCGAATCGTTACGATCTGTTCAATTATCGCCCATATACATTATCGCACTGCAGCTGCGATCGACGTTTTCGCACCTGCCTGAAAATGGCCAGTGATGAGGATGCCAATACAATTGGCAAATTGTTCTTCAATATTGTGCAAACACAATGTTTTACCCTCAAGACGGAAGTGCATTGCTTGCAGCGTGGACCGGACGATAAGTGCATCAGGCAAGAAGAGCGCATCAAGGCTTATCTCAACGATAATCTCAAATTTTAGACACAAATAGGTAAATTTGTTTATTTCAAATATATCGAGTATATGTAAACTCTTAAGCAATACGAGAGGGAAACAAAGTTTACAATTTAGCAGGAAAGAAATCTTGTTTATAACTTCAAATTAGCATTTGCTTTCAATCATTTCTAATCTTTTACTTATACTAATTTCTCAAGTTAAAGCTTTGTTTACTTAAACTCTGTCTATATTTGTCAAACCTAGCGATTCGACTACCTTATCAAATCTCAGAGTTAATTGGTAGTACTAACAACTTTAAGGGTCTTTAGTATTTTACATTCTAAAGTCTAAAACTCTATTCAAAATATATAAAGGCACAAATTCTATAGGTAAAAAATTATATATTCTAAGAAAAATTAAGAAATCTTTTTGAATCTTTTTAATAGATCCAATTTTAATGTAAATTAATTTTTTAAATTTATTTTTTGTTACAGTCTGATGGAGTCTGGAATCCGCGCTTCATTACGAATTACCTGCCAAAAAAGAAAGGAAAACTCTTTCCAATACACTTGTTAAATCAAATGGATTAATGGATTTCTTCAGGTGTTATTAAGTTTGAAACTTAACAACCAAAATCATTGCGTACTTACATTTTCTAAGTATAACTATTTAAACACAGACACACTCGAATATGTATTAAATCGTGGTGTACTTATCTCTAAAATATGTTCATATATATTCCTAGCAACATATATTCTTAGTTATAGTAGTTTGTAGCTGTAGTCGTAGTCTTAGTTTTAACTTAAAACATACTGTATACTGCCTATAAAACAAAGTTTTAAATAGTTGATAACACGTACTATATATAAATATATAAACATATAGACGGTTTAGCCGTTGTGCTTCGAATATAAAGAAAATGTAACCAAAATTAAATCCTAATTAGGATAATAAACTGATTTAATTTATAGACTATCCTGGATTTCGTACCGGAAACCTCGGTATTCAGTTGCCTTACATATCTAAGCAATATATGTAACTAGAACAGATTGAAAAGCAAATCTTTTCGCTTAAAATAAACTATATAAATTATTCAAAATAAAAAATTTGTTTGTTTGAATTTGTGTTTTCCCAGAACTTAATTAAAAACATGTGTTAATTACTTTCTTTATTAAAATAATTCTTTGGGTAATTCTGTATTTTCGCTGTTGGACAAAGTCTAAGATTTGTTAGCAAGGTCATTAATTGCTTGTCAACTCGGTTTGAGTTGACCAAGTTCGTGTGTCAACCAGTTTATACTCTGCGTAACGGAATTTGAATGCAGTTATGTACCTTGATCAAATTAAGCTTAATATCGTAGTTGTATTCCTAGTAATTGTATTTTCAAAAGAATTTATTAATTGAAAGTGATTAAACATATTTATAATGCTTCAGTCTCATTAACAAAAAAAAGTATAACTTTGGCGTTTTGTACTTTGGCCCCAGCAACGACTTATCAGGAATCCGTTAATCGTTGATATATTGTATATGTATGTACACCCATACACGTGTGCATGCGAATGTATGTGTGCATTTGTGGATGCTGTGCCCGTGTGTTTTGTTTTGTTTTGTTTGTATGTACATATGCATGTGTGTGTGTGTGCTTGTACTTTTCGGAGAACATTTAATTAATTGACGTGTCTTGTCTCAGTTTTCCGTCACATTGACGCAGCTACTCATAACTGATGACCCTTTGGCATCGCACAACTCAAGACGCATTTTTGTAGCCCACTCGTAAATAGTTTATGTTTTTACATAAGTGCAAGGAAATACAAGCGTCGTAACGTCTGGAAGCTTCCAGGCTTGCAAGTTGCCATAATATTTACATGCAACAACACGTGCCAGTCTTTTCGATATTTAATCGATGCTCGTGCACTTGACAGATCCTGCCAGATCGCTGCACACAGTCACGGGCTCTGCAGATTTAAGCAACACTGCCACCTAGTCCTGCCAGACTGTTGCATAATTTCAGATTGCCAGAAGAGAGGCGTGTCTGTTGACAAAAACTGCATGTAAATATTATTGTTTTGCTGATAACCAGCACTTGATGTAATCAGGCAACTTGGTGACGTTAGTTTTTTGTTATTGATACGTTACGTTTCTAATTATAGAACAGCTGCGCCGTCTAAAGAGCAATTATAAATCATGGGAAATTATAAAACGTTTAATTCCAAGTAGCATTTGCTCGAACAATCAGGCTGACCCTATTATTCTGAGCATCAATTAAAATTAAGTGTATATTAACAAATTTAGTAAAATTTGCAATAAATTATGGCAGTAAGCGCAGAACAACGAATATTTGTGATAAAAAGGAGCACTTCAAGCTTGTTATTCGACTTCGAAAATGCAGCTGCAACCGACACTCAAACCGATCTTAAGTAGTGCTACATTGAAGGCCTTACAAATTGGAACTCAATTTTTACTCTAGCATTTCCCGTAGCAATTTAACACTGCGTGCAGATGACAGACGGAATGTCTTAAGTGTCGAGACTTTTCAGCACATTAAGGACTTGTGCCGAGTATTACAAGCCCAAAGCTGTACCTGTGATGTAAAGCTCTTGATCTTCGCATCGGCTGCTAATAGTGCAGGTTATAGGGGAACTTTGGTGCCAATACCCCCGCTTTTTATTGGCAACACATTCCATGATATTGACCAACTGCGTCGCTTGATTGCCACTTGGCCGAGTTGCCACGAAATGTTGCAAGAATTGCGTACACTGGGGCCGAGTGAAATTAACGTTAGTTACCTCAATCTGCTGCATTGGGTGCTCATCGTACAAACGGATCCCATTTTAAGGCGTTTCAAAAAAAGTAAACTTTCGGGTTTATGCAAAGACTTACACCTGAATCAACCATCTTGGAAGCCGTATGAAGTACTGAGCGTTCACTACAAGGACGAATTACGTTGGTCTAAATCGAAGCATCGCTTTGTCTTTCTTGGCTGTCCACTGCAGTTTCTATATCGTCTCTTGATACTCGGGAGAATGGATAATAACTGGACAGGTCCTTTGCATTTGTACAATCAAGTTGAGCCGGCTTTGGCTCAATGTACCGTTAGCAAATTGCCTTTACCCTTGAATTGTTGGTCGCATTCACGATTTGGACGTGCTCCACGTTGTGTTCTCATCTGTGAGCTATTGCAAGATGATCAGCACATGCCGAAGCAACCCAACGAGTTCGTTATGGAGGATTCATCCGGTTTGCGTATACGTTATCTGCTCATTTTTACAGAAGGCTACAAATCCTCGGAGTACCTGCCGTGCACCAGAGCAAGTCAAGTGACCTCAAGTACAATAAATACTTCAATATTTAAAAATCGCTTCACTGAAAGCAATGAAAGACAACGGTTTAGAGGCAATTGTGCCAGTCGTTGGATTTTTCAAGCAGTTGGCTCGCTAATGGGTCGAGTTGTGCATTTTGTACGACGTCAGCGCACTACATTTTAACAGACAACAATCAAATTAATTCATTTAATTCTAAAAAAAATTGTTGCTGCATTTTGAATTTTTGAAGTATCTAAATAGTAAATATGCTTTCTCCCATAGCTTTCGTTTCTACCGTACACAGACCTTTAAAACAGTATGTGTATTTCTGCCGATTAATTTTACTGAAATTACCGATGAATTTACCGATGAGTATTAGCAAATTAATTAATTTATAAGCCTTAAAATAAACTGGATTATTTTGTATAAATGTCTTAATGCGTGCGAGTAGACATGTTAAACGTATATTTTTTTTATTCATAGATATTGAGAAAGTTAATATAAATATAATGTTCTAAAATAATATGGCGTAAATTTTTAGATTGTGTTAACCTTTTTACTTGCGTTCATAACCGTATTTTTGCCAGTTTGTTTGAATATTTCAGACATCTGGCCACACAACCGTTACAGTGACCATTTTGAATTTATGCTTTAGTGTTGTAAGCAACTCAAAACAATCGGCTCACTCCTATCGATACAACCACAAGCTGCAAAATAAAAAGTCTGGCAACGCGCTCACAACCGTTTGAATTACAATTTTAATTTGAAACACAAGTAGGAGTGAATTACGAAAATATAATTATTTTAAGTAATTATTGTTGGTAAAGTGTTGCGCTCTCTCTCTCTAGCTAAACGGACCTGCCCGTTCGCTGAACATTTTCTGGTGAATAGTCCAAGACGCTGCGATAACGTCGACGATAATACTGACACTGGCGGAGATAAACCCAAATGAGTCCCTTGATTGCCTCAAAGGTGACAGCCCCAAGGACAATGCCCACAATTTTGCTACTCAAATTGCCATAGACAGTTTGCCCGATAAGCACTGCAAATGTGGGCAAACTGAGGGCGGTGCAAAAACGGCATGTGGCACGCTCAATATTCTCGGCATTCAATGTGCCACCCTGTAACATATCCTCGCCATCCAAGGGCTCGAGGCGATCAAAATATTCATCACTTAGCGGTGCACCCGGCAGCGGTTCGCCATATTCATCCAAATGCTCGGGCGGCACGGGCTGCCGTTGGCGACGCCGCAGCCAGCGGACCAGCCAATTATCCCAGTCAAGACGACGCAACAGCAGCAATGCCGCCGGCACCGATGGCAGCACAATCATCAGCAATTTCGGATCATCCTTCATCAATTGCAGGCTGCGCTCAAAGCCAGCAATTTGATGCATTGTCAAGGCACCATACGACAATGTGGCAATATAGACAACGGTGGCCAGCATACCCATTAAAATGCTGGGACAGATCATGCCATAGATTTTCTCCACACGCTCCAGGAAAGCATCGAAGCGACAAATCGGTGGCATTACAATAATGTATTCCGTATGGCATTGAGGGCAACTGACGGCGACATCGGGATTGAGCATTTGCTTCTCATCGATCCAACGGCTGAGGCATGCCTCGTGGACCCAGCGATTGGTGCCACGGCAGCGGCACGGTTGCAGCCAATCACTACGTAGTGTCTCCTCGTCCGTATTCAGGCAAATCCAACACATTCTCTCTTCATTTCCATTCTCCTGGCTATAGCCCAAGAGCCGACGTGATCGCAGCATCGCTTATACACCACACTGGGAGAGGACAAGAGAAAGAGCTAGAGAACAGCGTGTTGGAGGGAGGGACGAGATGTGAGCTAGGAGCTGGAAAGCCCTTTAAACCAGCCTTACCAACAATTTTGAGAAAAACCCAGCTTAAACCAAATTTTAGGTACTGTTTGTCTGAAAGTGCTCGAAGCGTTCGAGGCGAAAACTCGGAATTTTCCCAAAAAAAATGCGAACAAAAAAAAAATTGCTTACAAATTTGTTGTTTTTAGGTTTTTTTAATTTTATAATGGTATTGGTATGTCAAAGCCTGCTAAGAAAAAAAAAATGTTGGAAAATGTTGAACTAATTTAGTAGGGCATACACTGCATACCTAAACGCATGAAGAGCTACGCTTGCATACATGGCCGGATTTACATAGGGGCCAGTGGGGCCAGGGCCCCATGTATCCGTTCAAGCAAACAACAAATGAATTATAATAATTTCGATGGAGACAAAGTAACTTATCGATATCGGGCAAAGTAACTTATCGATTATTTAGCTTCTTGGCTTTCGCTCGTTATAAAATCATCGTTAAAAATCGCTCAACTGAACTAAAAAGAACTTGTAACGGTAGAAAAATAAACAAATTAGACTTTTCTTCGTTTCAACAAAGTGCGGTTAAAGACGACATGGGTGACCAAAAATGTGATCGACACAAAATTCCAAGGGTTCCAAAATGTGACTACGAAAAAATAAAAGTTGATGCAGTAAAGAGGGAGGGCTTATACAGTGTTATCAAAGACACGAAAATTGCACACTTTCCTAATCGTTCCTCAAAACATTACTAAATAACCTTCGGTTTCCGAATCCACTTGTGAAACAAACAAAATTTTCTATAGATAATATTGTTAATAATAATGAAAATGATATCCTCCGTGATCTGTCTTTTAAATCATTTTTGACGAGCTTTACGCAGAAATGGGTACCCATAATTCTCAATAAAATAAAGTACGAGATAAGATTATTATACAATTTAATTTTGTCACTGGGATATCAAGCTCTATTTTGGAGGCCCCAACCACACCAGGCCCAATGACATTAATGTGGTAAGTCCGGCCCTGCTTGCATACCCACATTTATGATGGTTATACTAATTTAGTATATTTTATGCTAAAGTTTTGTTCTGCAATTTAAATTAATAGAATTCTGTTGCATCCAAACCCGATCAACTGGGAAAAAATTAACACGATTCGCATTCAGAAAAAAAGGAAAGATTTTCGGATAGGGTACAAATCTGTCCGGAAAAACGCCAAATCGGCGTTACGGATCTGCATTACGCTGGCATACTCTGTATGTGAAATTTATTGTTAATATACCCTGTATTTTTGCAAAGATGCTTACTTGTTGAATGTCTCGTTTGTCTCTAAATATCGACAGTATACAATGTACTCTTAGATAGAGTGGCTTCCAGCAGCACACAAAATCCCCACAAAAAGCCACCACACTTAATATATCTTTTTCATTAAAAACAGTATCAAGTATTTTCGCAAGTTTAAAAATCATAACTGATGTATCTTTTACTGTAGATACACTGTAGTTTGGGGACGAGTAGTATGCCGGCAGCCCAAAAACAGCTGAACTTAACCAAGTATCTGCAGGTTAAACAGATGCAAATGTATCTTTAAATCTACAGTTTTATTATTGCTAATTTACTTTTACTATTTTTTTAGGCCTGGACGACTGAACGTGTTATTTGCGCTCATTTCGACAAAAGAGTTTGGATACGTGGATGTGTGTGAGTTTGTTCTGATTTGATTGGTTTACTTTCTGCGCAGCAAAATGTGGCACAAGGCAACAGGTTTCTTGGCCCACAACTGGCAAAATAGGCGAAGGCCAATTTCCAAATGCAGCGCAACTGACAGCAAAGTCAAGCAAAACCAAATTCAAGAGCAAATTCAAATGGGATAAACTTTAAGCTGAACTTAAATCTAGAGGAATGGAGTTAAATAGACTTACCAAAAGAATTACCGCCAGGAACTTAACACACACAAACACACACACACACAACACTTGTAGGAAATTTGTTAACAAAAATAAAAAACTTAACAAAATTTCGACGATTTGAAGTCAAGTCAAGTGTATTGACTAACGCAACGAGTGGCCAGGAAACCAAGCAACCGACAGACCGAGCAACCGAGAAACCGGCAACTGAACTTGTCAGCTCGAGAGCAGAAGAACATTTGGCCAAAAGAACAAGGCAACTGAGATGCCGCCACTTGTTGCTGCAGTCGACTGCGCAGTTGACTGCAAAAACAGGCGGACAGTTGGCCAGCGTTTAGTTTTGGGCCAGGCTAGACCAGGCCAGGCCAGGCCAACGACAGACCTGGCCAGACACCAAGATGCCAGATGCCTTTCCATTCCACTTTTTCCACTTTGCCAAAGTTGGCTTAAAAGCCAAACGGTAAAAAAAACGCTGAATGCTCACAATCAATTGGGGCAACTGGCTAATGCATTAATATAGACTTGCATCTGACTCGTCTTGTTGCAGTGGCAAGTCGAAGATGCTGCTTTGGGCCAACGAGCAGCAGTGGAGCGACGCTTGCGCACACCAACTGTTCCAGGTACTAAGAGAAAGGGAATGGCCAATGCCAGTGCCAGTGAAAACTATATCGAATTCTTGATTAAGATCAGAAAGAAGTATGCAAAGAATGAAATGTGTCAAGTTTATAATTAATAATTTATGTATACCATAAAGGTAAATATTATATGTGAAGCACGAATAGCAAAACACACCAAGAACTTAGGCAATAAGTATTCTTAGTAAACTTAGTTTATCATATTTAGTAATAAGACTTTCAAAATATACTTTAAGTGTAAGGAGCAACTAAGTAACTAATAGAATAATAATGATAATTGACAATAACACCCCAAATGGGGCTCAGCCTGATGCACAATTTGCCTCCACGCTTCTCTGTCCTGTGAGCGACCTCGCCAGTTGTTAACACCAAGTGTTGTTAGGAGGGCATCCATCTGGACCTTCCAACGTCCTCGTGGCCTTCCTCTCCTCCGTTGTCCGCGAACTACCGCATCGAAAACAAAGCGAGCTGGCTCCATACGGGCAATGTGGCCTAGCTAGCGATGGCGCTGAATAGTAACTTAAATTTGGTAGCCGATGGGGCACGATTAGATATTGATTCCCCGTGAATTTCGTTGAATTCGGACAATAGACACCGAAAATTTTTATACTAAGCATTTCAGCCGATTGTTCCTACGGGAGCTATATGTAGTAGTCCGATTTAAAAGAAATTTGGTAAACAGTCGAAGATCGATTGTAAATACATATTGCGTGAATTTGGTTGAAATCGGTCAATACACACCGAAAATGTTCATACATTTCATATAAATTCATGCATTTCGACCGATTGTTCCTATGGGAGCTATATGATATAGTGGTCCGATCTGGCCGATTTTTACATATGAATTGCGTGCAGAGAGAATACAGGCCTGTACCAAATTTCATTAAGATAGCTTTAAAACTGAGAGACTAGTTCGCATAGAAACAGACGGACAGACGGACATGGCTATATCGACTCGGCTGTTGATGCTGATCAAGAATATATATACTTTATGTGGTCGGAAACGCCTCCTTCAATGCGTTACAAACTTCGTGACAAAAACAATATACCCTCTGCAAGTTGAAACCGAATTAACGCAATATTCACAACTGCAAGGGTATTTAATCTTCGGCGTGCCGAAGATAACGTTTTTTCTTGTTTTAAGAAGTTTTGTATAAACCTGAGGCAAACCTAAGGAACCCCTTTTTGTCTAGTGCGCTTTTGGAACCGCCTTCTAAAAATTGGTATGAAACAAAATGATTTTATTAAATAAGCTGAAAGAGATTGTAAAAATAAAACACACTTGATATGTACAAAAATAGTTTGTTGTAGTTTTATTTTGTTTGCAATAAGTTTTAGTTTTTGCGTTTTGGTCTCTGAATGATTCAAATGAATTTGTTATTAATTAATTATATAATAATTAAACGCTAATTTGTACATAAAACTGAGTCGCAAGCGGCATTTATTATTGCATATACATATATATGATTTTTGATATATATTTTTGTTATTTTTTTGAAGGCGCACGCACCCTATCAAACCTATCTACCCTACCACCGATATTATACAGATCTGTGGCAAAACTCAACCGCATTAATACATGGGGGGGACACACATGCAACAAAAGGCAATTAGACTATGAAAATTCTTTAGTTTCATCGGATTTAATTCAATTATTGGATAGTATTTCTTTTTAACCGGGAGTACTTTTGTTTTTTTTTTTAAGTTTTTTTGAGCATGAACAACAAATTGATCTAAATGATAGTAATTATTGTAGTACTTTGTTATAAGTTGTAGCTTAAAAAGTTAATTGCAGTTTGGCAAACAATTTAATTCAACGAATGGGAGAACAAGCATTTTAAACATACATACAGTATCTTTGGTTTGGCAGCGCCATCTAGCGACCAGGTTATGCTATAGCAAATACCCTGCTTTTCATATTTCCCTTTATAAGTAGAGCTAATGAAATTTCTAATGCTTAACGATTTTTGATGTGATCCTTTAAATCAAAATTAAATTGATGGGATTTTTAAAGGAGTTTCTTACTTAGTTTACAGGGTATTGGTGAGGCAAACATAAGTAGATACCGTAGAAAAACTGAATAAATATGTAAATATTTAGACCTTGTTCTTGTTTTATCACATTGCAAAAAGTCGAGAGTGTTTGGCGTTTGGGGTCGCTAGATGTCGCTTTAGCCGTTAACCAAATCAATTTTCAAGTGTATATAAGCTATGTATATATATATAGTTTAGTATGTTACATATTCGGAATATACAGTTCATTATAGATATATGTATAGGTGTGTATATATGCACAAATATCGGATGTTTCTGTAGTAGTCAAAAATTTGATATATGATTAATATTTTGCTTTCGATTTGTTTTCTTTTTTAAATATATATCTATGTAGATGTTAGGGTTACATATATATATGTATGTTAAATCCATTGAATTATATTTTATAAACTAAATCTAAGGGTTTTTAGCAAACGCATCTATGTCTTTATAATTATATATGTATACTATATATATAGCTATATTTTCATATAAACGTTTCTTTATTTCAGACTTAAAAATGGAGTTATTGGTGTGTGTTTCTTCTGCTTCTTCATTCTTTACTTGTTGTGGCTGTTCTATTTTGTGGGCGTGGCTTAAGGCGTAACACAATTTGGAGACAGTCGGCTATAAGGCGAATATATATATCAATTTCAAGGGAGTTATATATGTTATACCGTTATAATCTTTATCTTCTCACGCTAGTATTTTTAAGGCAAATCGCACAAGTTCGAGTTGGTTTTCAACTGTAGCATATATACTTATATTTATATTATTTGCGTGTGAACAACTTGAAGAGTAAATATACAGATCGTAGAATTCACTTTATAAATATTTAGGGGTGTAGAGAGCTATATATACACAAGTTTCGAATTCACACCATTTTGAATATGTACACACTTGATTGGC
Organism: Drosophila dunni; assembly: GCA_018152125.1. NCBI lineage: Eukaryota > Metazoa > Arthropoda > Insecta > Diptera > Drosophilidae > Drosophila > Drosophila dunni. Next base: position 12,293,144 of record JAECXC010004147.1, on the reverse strand, counting down.
GCAGTTTCATGTACAACTTGGAAGTGTTTAGTGTTGTATAATTCCTATATAGATATTTTGATAGCTATATCATAAGTTGGGTTAGGTCTACCAAGTCATTTTGCTTTTGTTTTCAGGAGTACATTTGGAAACACTGTGTAAAGTCAAGAGTTTAGGTTATGTTCAAGTTGAGGTTAGCTTTGGGATATTGTAGAGCACAAGTTGAAAGGTGTAGCCGTTTGCTTGGCATGAATTATGAGTGTTTTCCTACTTCTCCGCTGTCTATCTATCTCGCTCTAATGCGTGAGGTATAGAATTGTTTAAGAGCTGACTGCTTTTTCACACGCACTCGCTATCTCTGTTTGTCACACGCTGTTCCTTCTCTTTTACACACTTCGTGTTCTTTCTCTCTCACTTTCCGACTTTTCCTTCAGCTTCAAACTTCTTTTGTTTCTTTCAGCTTTCACTGCTTTCTCATCCCATCTTTTATACTCTCTCTCTCTCTCTGATTCGCTATATATCCCTTACTTTCGTTTTAGCCATATTAAGCTATATATAGCCAAAACTGGGCAAGCGTAGCTTTAAATCGATCTCTGTCATTCCCTCTAACCTGTTAGGCTTTTCCGCTCTCTCCCTCTCTCTTTCTTTCTACCTGTTAGCCTGAGTTGCTTGCCGTCCTGCTCTAATTTGTGGCCTTTGCTCTTTATTGTTACTTTCTTATTTGTATAATTGTCTTTCTGTTTTCTCTCTCTTTCTCTTGCCATTTCCATGTCGTTGTTTCACTGTGTCCTTTCATATTTTTCTCCTATCCTAGTGCTGGCAATTTTTTTTCTTTTTGCTGCTAGTTTTTTAGCTTTAAAATAGCCAACTATTTCGTGAATAAGAACTTAGCTTGGTCTGGCTTTAAAGACTTGTTCAGCCTTTTCTAGTGAATTTCAAGCTAGCACCTTTTTGGTTAAAGAGTTGGCTTCCTTCCCTGCTGATCTGCGTTCATTTCTCGACCTCTCCTATGTCTTTCTTAATGCTTCTTGTACGTCTTCTGTTGTCCTCTCCTGCTCCTTCTGTTTCTTCGCCACTTTCTGTGCTGCCTCCTCGCGCCCTCGAACAGTTTTCAGAGCCGATACTCGTAGTGTGCGGACCGCGAACGCCTCGCACCGGAGTACCAACGGTAGGGCACACGCTGCTGATGCAAGGCCAGACCCAAGGCCAGACTGGAGGCACCGCCAACGGCACCAATGTCCGCACCCGGACTACGCGCCAACTGCAAAGTTAGCGCCAGACGCGCCTGCTAGGAGGACGTGGAGGCTGATGGGGATGGTGTGCTGGCGCTGGAGGTATGACGATGTCGTCGCTGTTGTTGCTGTGCTGCTGCAGTGCCTCCAGTTGTTGTGGTGAGTCCGCCAGCGGCTGGTGAAGTCATGCGACGACTCAAAACACCAACGGGCAAGCTGGTGGCATCCAAATAGGCCTCGGGACTGAAACGCACGCGACTGTGCTGTGAGCCAATGGAGCCCTCCTTGGCACTTAGATAGGAGCTGTCATCGCTGGTCAGCGAGTCGGGCGGTGTGGGATTTGTGGGCGTGCCCTGTTGCGATGACAGGCTGCTGCCGCCATTTAAATTGCTGCTATTGTATTTCTTCATGGAGCTGCGTAGTTTGCTCTGTGGCAACAGTTGTTGCTGCAGCTGCAATTGCTGTTGTAGCTGCAACTGTTGCTGCTGCAATACCTGCTGCTGTTGCTGCTGCTGCTGCTGGGACATCTGGTAGCCCATTTGATGCTGCTCAAAGGGCAGACTCACAGGTCGTGCCACAGGTGCGTATTTGCTCTTGGCCAATGGACTGTGCAGCATGCGATTTATGAGCTTCGGTGAGCCCGCATAAAGCTCCTGTTTGCTGAGCGTTGTGGGCGTTGCTGGCACGGAAGCAATACCAGCAGTTGCTGCCGCTGTGGCAGCCGTTGGGGCTGCCACATTTGGCTCACACTCGTAGTCCACATTGAGATTGACATTCAAGTTCAAATTGTTGTAATCGTAGATCAATTCCTCGTGCTCCAATAGCACATTCGAGTTATTCGATACTGTTGATGGTGTCCTCCGATGTCCGCCCGCCGTCACGCCCATTTGTGGCACTCGCGGCGGCGGTGTGCGTGTTGCCACAGCCACCGCCACCGGCATCGGCACTGCCACCGCCGGCTCATACTGATAGTCGTAGTAATCGGGCAGTCGGTGATTGTAGTCATACGAGTAATCCGGATACGACTTGCAGTCCCGCTCATAAGCGAAATTCAACTCCGGACGATAAGGAAAATAGTTCGAGCCTAAAATGTACAAAATATAATTAATTTATGAGTGACAAAATGTATTCAATAATATTAATTGAATTAATACCATAACAATTTATTCAAAAATAAGTTTACCTAAATTATAAATTATCAACACACTTGATCTGCGTGCATGGAAAAGATAGGATAGCTGTTAAGGATAACGTCTTCTAAAGACACGATTGTAAAGATTGTTTAAAACTACACTGTCACCGCACTACACATAAAACTTATACCACTAACCATAGAACACATAGATGCGTCGAACTCAAGACTTTTTGAAAGCAAACGCTAGCCTACTCATGGACCCCACAGAACTTCGGCAAAAAGCCGAACGCATAGCGCCCCAGAGAGCCGACCGCCTCTCAGCAAATTCAACGCAGACGAAAATAAATTTAGTCTGATTCAGTCAGCGAAACGATGAGCACGGCTATGTCGCTTGTGCTCTCGTTTCGTTTTTATATGTTTGTCTCTTTCTAGCATGCCAGATACACACATTTTGCGAAGTCTCGCAACAGCTCTTTTCAGCAACCGGCTCGCTGCAAAAACCTACGCTCACCGGCCAAGCATTTAGTCGCCACCGCCACGAAAACATTTGCTCGCGACCGGCCCAAAACCATACATATCGTTAAAAAAGATTTATGACTCCCAAGCTTGATCGCTATTTTGTCGGAAACATACAAAAAACCTTGTACAAATCATCAATTTTGGCCCATTTCTGCTATGGGAGCTATGGGCTATAGTTGTCCGATCAAACTTGATGAGGATAGTTATAATGGTACCACGCAAATAAAGTGTAAATTTATCTCTAAAGCCGCAAAGTACCGAACACTGATGAAACCCTCGAGCACCTCCTATGCCACTGCCCCGCCTTAATCCGTACTTGGCTACAGTGTCTAGGAGCGCCACTACTGCACTCACTCAAGGATGCCTGCAAAAGAGAGCCCGGAGAGCTGCTGGCCTTTGCCAAGCATGCTCGCATCCTATTAGACTACAAGTAACAGATCCTCCACGCACGGACTACTACGGGCCATCAAATGGCCTATGCACTGCTCTCTTGAAGGGCGTCCGGCTTAACCTAACCTTACCTATCCCTTAAGCTAGTAAGAAAGTAGGACTCAAATTACATGTGAAAAGAGAACTGTACTTACCAAAGTATCCATTGCGATAACCACCGCCATCGTTGGAGTAACTGGGCCCATTGCGCAGATAGTCCGAGGGTGCATAGAGTGGCGGTGGACCGATTCCACCGCCGACTCGAAACTCTTCGAATCCATCGTTGGTAGCTGCATTGTTGCAACTGCTGGTGCTCAGCTTGCGGCGTGGCGAAGGCGTCGGTGGCTGTGAGCCAGCATAGAGAGCAACAACTGTTTGCGGTGGCACTGCAGCGGGTACTCCTGCCGTAACTCCAGGGTTTGCCAACGGCTGTTGCTGCTGCTGCTGGTGGATCTGATGTTGCGGTGTGCGTTGTACGGGCGTGTAGTAAGTTTGACTGCCGCCTACGCGACGTTGCGCTAAATTCTGCGGCTTGGAACTCATCTGCACTGCATCCAAGGAGGAGTACCTGCGGGTGAGAGTGGCAGAGATAAGCTTTTATGTGCCTACAATGTATGACAGACTTGGTCGAGCAGCTCTGTAGTAGTTCACTAGTAAGTCAGTGAAGCTACCACTTAAGTCCTCACTTCACTCCTTATTTAAGTCACCAGTATGCTTTCAATTGTTTTCTCCCTTCCCTAGTCTGTTGTCAGCTTTAGTCACTAGGTTAGGTTAGGTTAGGTTCAGTGAAGCCATCACTTAAGTCCTCACTACAGTCTTCACTTCAGTCACCAGTATGTTTTCAATTGTTTTCCCCCTTCCTTAGTCTGTTGTTAGCTTTAGTCACTAGGTTAGGTTAGGTTCAGCCGGACGCCCTCTCACGGCCAGTTCATAGGCCAATGATGACCCTTAGAAATTCGGTCCCGGAGGATGCTATGGTTTGAAGTCAGTTAGAATGCGGTGGCGCTTTGCAAAGGCTAGCAGTTCCCCTAGTCCCCTTTTTGAGGCATCTTCCATCGAGGAGAGTGCTCCTAGGCAACTTAATCTTGTGCGCAAGCTAGTCACTAACTTGAACCTCTTTAGAACCTCTCCTTCCTCAATTCCTCATTGTATTTATTTACTCAACAGTAAGTCCTTTAATCACTAGCTCATTCGTAAGTTGAAGCCCCTGTTCAGTCCTTAGTTTCGTCACTAGTTATGTAAGCAGCTTCCAACACTACTTTTGTAACAAGTTCAGTCACATTTCGGCACTTACCTCGCTGGATTGGCTTGCAGATTGATTTGTCGCGTCGTCGTCTCCATCGTTTGCCCACTCAGCTCCTCCCTGGACAGCGTCGTCTGCTGGTCTGCCTCATGCACCTCCTGCACTTCCAGTGGAGCCTTCGGCGCGGCTTTCAGAGCCGGCAATTCGCTAAGTAACGTTGGGTGCACCGGTGACACGTTCGACATGCGAACATCATAACCGGCCGCAACACCCGCCAGCAGTGACGCCATGTTGTAGAGCAGAAGTTCGATGACCGAGAGCTTTGGCTTCCGTGCCGAGTCACCAGCGTAGAGCGTGGGCAGCGGTACGTTGTGGGTGAAGCGACTGAGGAGATATGGAGATGGTGACATGATGGGCATGTTGGAGGCTCCGGTGCGCCAATCGTCTTTGTTGTTACCCTGATAGCCTATACATCATCCAATATCCAGTGTGTGTAAGCGTGAACAGTTTGACGAAACAGTGTTGAGTAACGTTTTCATAACATTTGTTGAGGTTATGGCATAGCTAAGAGTGGAGGGGGACAGGGACAGAGGACAGAGGGAGGGCAGGAAAAATTTGGGTAGAACCGCAGGCAAATTCCCACCAACACCGCGTTTAGCTCTCAATCAAGATTGATCAATCACAATTTGTTTTAGTTTATGTTTTTTTTTTAATTTTTAATTTTTTATTATAAATTTCGGTTTTTTTCTTGTGTAATATTTATGTGTTGCTCTTTTAATTATTATTATTCTATTGCTTTCTCTATCATTCTGTTTGGTGTTTCTAATGGAAATACATTTACACAGTACAATGAATAAAAAAATAATCCTCTAAAATTATAGTCGAAGCAAAAAAGATGGGAAAGAAGAGAAAGAGGAAGAATCAAGCTCAACTCTATAGTAATACAGTTTTTTATTTTCTTCCATTTTTTTTATTTAACATCACAGTTTTTTTTTTCATTCTCTCAAATAAAATACTATAAATAATGAATATATAAAAAGTTGTAAAAATTGCCAATCAATGTAAATAAAACTGTGCACAAAATACCAAAAAAAAAATATATATATTATATATATACTTGTATAAAAAAAGAATTGCCATGAAGAGAATGAGGAGCATGAACTGAAGCTTCTTCCTCAGAAGATTTGTATAAAAAATAGATGCGTCTAAAACTATCTTCAACTAATGTTTTTTTTTACTTTTTAAATATGTTGTTTTAATATTAGTGATGTAATAGTTAGCGCAAAAAAATTATGTATAAAATAATAAAAATAAACAAATCGTTTTACTTAAAGTGAAATTAGTAAACAAATATCTGTTGCAACAGCGAATCCTATGGTAATGCCGGAAGCGGCCACTTGTGAAGATACACAACTAAACTGTCCATTTAGAGGCTTTAGGATCTAATCTATAACAATCACAGGACTTGTCGTAACAATATCGTGAACCAAACATGTCCAATCCTTAACTGAATTGTTGAAAATAACTCAGATCAAGCAAGATACCCCGTTGTGTCATGACCCTCAATACTTGACCCTTTTATACATCATCTCCAAATCAAACCCATTTATTGATTATCCTCTCACATGGTTTTCCTCCTTCCAAAGAAAGTGGACTTTAGTCTCTCAATACTATCCCCTCTCTCTTAAGGAACTCCACACTGATATCCCTTATACAGACTTGAAAACCATGATCTCTGACTCGATTACTGGGACTGATCCTATCCTCATAAAGCAGTACCATTATCTCTCAGATTTATTCATTCATGGGGTCCATTTGACAGCAAGACCTGACTAATATCAACATGCTCATCATCTCCTGGCTGGCCATCTCTGGCGGAAAGCAGGACCGAGCTGTGGGGTTTATTATGCTGACATCTTGTTGGAAAGATATGGTATTGACGGATACAAATCGATAGCATGGTGGCAATCACTTGTCATCGGAACTGTGCTGAGTAAGAAGAATGAGCCTGTTGTTAATCCCAAAAGAATTTCTAAAACAGCTGGTAAAAGAGTTTAACACCAGCCAAGGAGACCTTCACCAAACCGAGCATTCACATTTCTGGAAGAAAGATATCCTATCATCTTCACACAGAATGTAAAGAATGTGTTCAGCCTGTCCCTGAGGATTACCTTGATATTGATCCTTGTCCTGACACCATAAAAGCTCTTCAAGACATGCGTAACCCAGCCAACCCTTACCTTTTAGTAGATAAATCCATTCTATCTGGGAAAATGATGATAAAGCCTAAGTTCGTAAGTCTTCAAATAGATGAAATGGAAAGTCCACATCTTGAAGATATGTTTTTGATGAGCCTCTGCCTCAAGTATTTAGAAGAATTTGAAACACATTCAGTGGAAGGAGACAACAAATCTGGACTAGAAAAGGGCTGAGTTCGGTTTTATCCTACAATGGATGGCTCTAGGGGATTCCATCTAAGTTCTAAGCAATGGAACATTCACTACAGTATGAAAAAAGCAAAGCTAAGTCTTCTGATAACCTGTGCGAGAATCAAAGGACTCTTATGTGATATAGGAATCCTGAGGCAGCGATTCCCCGGGATACGACATTCGTTTCCAACAAATTACATTAAAGAATCCTATACTTATCTTTGTCTTTGATAGACCTCAAACCTGGTGGAGAGATTTCAGTGATAAGATTAGCTGCACACTGAATCTTAAACCCATTCCGTCTAGAAAGATTATACATAAAGATGGCTCCTATGTCTGGACCAGAATCGACTGAAAATTGAGAATTCCTAAAGAACAGTTTCCTTCCTCTATACTAAGAGGTTAACACGGCTATGACACATCTACCTTCCATTTTAATCAATATAGGGGAACAAAGTAGTGAAAGAATGAGGCTGGAGAAAACTTTGACGAAGTATCAGGAGTCCTCTCATACCTCCTATCCCTCATGACAGCATTTTGGACAAACAGAGCGGTTTAATTCTCAGCAACTTTATGAGAATGACACATTGGTGCTTTGATCATATGCTCAATTAGATTTAAATGTCGAAAAAACTCTATTAATAAATCATTATATTGCATATGGTTTTATTTATGTTTTTTATATGTTATAAACATTTTCTGATTGTTGCTTTCCCCTGTGTAATCAATGAAACTCACACTTTGTTTTGGGTATAGGCTAGGTCTATCAATATCTAAATCTGGAGAACCTGAGCATGTCGAGCATATATCTTTTCGTATTCCCCCGTTTCTTAAAGTTCTTTTTTATCGTTCACTGGTTGTTCTACCTGAGTCTTTACGTCTCCGTCCCTTTCAATCTCCATTTTAATGTATTTTAACCAGTCGTTTCCATACTCTGCGGACTAGTCTTTAAGAACACCCGCTTTAAACCCTAGGGTTACCATATCCCATTCCCTCTTCTCATCGTGTATACTTAATTTTTTTCGTTCTAAACGTTTTTCAGCTTCTGACTTCCAGCTCGGGTCTACCGTTTTATTTTTCTTGTCCAAATTTGTCCACCGTTTTTTAGGGTTACCCTACTATGCCTATACATGGCTGTTTTTTCTATGACTTTTTAGTTTTCCACAAGATTCTCTCGTTTACTAATTTTTTGGCGATCACTAATGTTATGATTGAAACTTCTTACGATTTACAACACTTTTATGCAGTGTTTGAAATATCCTGCTTTTTATGGTTATGTTGAGGCACAAATGTTGACTATAAAGCTGATTCTGGGCTTTATCTTTCGATTTAAACAAACTGCTTACACAAGGGGCGCACCAATATAGTAAGATCCTTTAACTATAAGTTGTTGTTGTTATTGATAAGTATGCAAGTAGTTGGGAGTCTTTGTATGTGTGTGTGTGTGTGATGTGTCTTACACTATGGTTTTAATATAAAACAATTGGCGTTTGTTGCTGGCTTTAATTGTTGTTGTTGTTGGAAGGGGAAAGTAGCAGCGCAGCAGCAGCAGCAGTGTTTAAAATTATTTTCTAAGAGGGATATTATTATTATTTTAATGGTTTATTTATGCGATGAATAATCACAACAACCACAACTAGAACACAGTGTTTTGTGTGTGGAAGCCAAGTGTTGCCAACACACTTGAGCATTGAGGTTGCCAGCTCACTCGTTGAAAAATTCACTTTCCATTTAATTCTTAAAAAGTTCTCTGGTTGCCAACTGCCTGCAATTGTATATGTGTGACCCAGTGCTGCCAACAGAAACTTTTCAATTACTTTCGTCTGCCGGTGTGTGTGTGTGTTGACAACTTATACGATCATTGGTATTGCCAACACAATCGTGTACCATTTGCTCTCACGCATTATTTCCGCAGTTCGTTTGTCAACCGACATGTTGCTTATTACTTGCTCTTTGGCACTTTTCCCAACTTTTGTTTTCTAATTGCTCTCTCTCTCTCTCTTTCATTTCGCATTACATTTGCCAACTGCCGTGTTGCCAATACACTCGTATATGACTTGCTCTCTCACATTCACCTCGAACTGGGTTTGCCAACTGCCGTGTTGCCAACACACTCGTTTATTACGCTCTCACACTCTCTCCAATTGCTCACAGGACTGAGTTTGTGGTTTTTTGCTCTTACGCTTTGAGCTGCGACCGCTTGCCGTTGTTCCAGCCGCCGTTGTTGTTGTTGTTGTTGATAAATTGCTTATTGCCGTTTCGAATGGATCAATGGCGGCGAATTCAGCAATGCTGCCACTACGACTGACGTGGCCGGCGTTGCCCAACTGACTGTTTTCCGAAAGCTTTGTGTAATTCTTCTTTGAGCCGCGTGTGAAAAGATTCATTAATGAGCGAAATTTAATGCGACTGGATGAATGCTGTTGCGGTTGTTGATTGTGGTGATTTTGGTGCTGTTGCTGTAACTGTTGCAACTGCTGCTGCTGCTGTTGTTGTTGCTGCTGCTGTTGTTGTTGCACCATCTCGCTGGTGGCTGCCTCAACGGACTTGGACTTTGCCATGTACTTGAGACGCGGCTTCTTTTTTCTATGTTGCCGTTGCTGCTCCTCAAACATTTTTTGGTTCATTTTGATGACATCGGGATGTGGCTGAACGTCGAGCATGCGACGAGTGTACATAATGCTATTCTCATGTATTAGTGCGCCATTTTGTGTGTCATCCACATGCACATAATCCGAGTCGTTTTCGTTATCGCTCGGTTGGCAGTCATCGGCATCGTTGTCGTCGTTATCGTTTTCGCTGGAACTATTATGAGTGGTGGCAAAGCTTATGGAGGCAATGGATGTTTGAAAACGTTGACGCTGACTCAGACTTGGACTCTCCGTTACAGCTGCAGCAGCTCCTCCTCCACCTGCTCCTCCACTTTCTGTGGCATTGCTCATTTGAAATGTTACTGAACTTTTCCGCGATGTTGCACGCATTTGTTGAGCCAAAGATGTGGCTGAGTTATCGATAACCGACGATAAGTGTTCTGCGGATAAATTCTCCGTCTCCGCATCGCTATTCACCGCCTGTTGCTCCTTTTCCTTCTCGTGTTGCACGAAAAAACAATGACGCGGAAACTGTGAGCCGGATGCGTTGCGTTGAAAGTGACTCTCGTGCGCTTCCTCCGCATCCTCATAGTCGTTATAGTCCAGCAGGCGTGGCTCAGTTAGACGTGTGGCAGAATTATACATAGTAAGATCCCCGCTAGATTTGGAATTAACGCGTTCACTGCTCGCCAGTATTTTCTTGACCACATCCCGATAAAATCCACGATCATAGGTATTATTATCGCCACGTTCCGTTAATTGTGGGGATATGAACAGTGTTGTCGTCGCCGATGTTGGGGTCACCAGTGGTGTCACTGGGGTCTGCACAAATTGGCTATCCAGCGATAGTTTTTTGCGTCCCACCGCCGGACTATTGCCCAAACTACCACCGAGTCGTCCCGAATTCACGGGACTCATGGCCGCTGCCGATGCACCCGATTTGAGAAAATGAAAGCATCCGGTGGTGGGCGTTAAGGTGTCCGTTTCGGAACTATCGTCGTAGAGCAAATGTGTCACATTATACGAATTTGATGGCATATGATCGAGACCATAGTCTTGGCTACGTGCGCGTCCATAAATGCTATTGGCAGGTTGTCGGTTGTTACCATTCAGTCGAGGTGAGGCTTTCTTGGCTATCGTATGGTTGTGGTTGTGGTTGTGATTGTGATTATTGATATTAGTTTTATGGTGATTGTTGTTGCTACTGTGATGGTTGTTGTTGCTGCTGTTACTACTGTTGTTGTTGTTGTGGTGGTGGTGATTGTTGCTGCTACTGTTGTTGTTGCTACTGCTGTTGATGTTGTTGGTATGCAATATTAAATATGGTATACCTGTTGCAACACCCGCACCCACTGCACCCATTGCCGCCACACTATCGCCCAAATACATGGGCGTGGTTGGCGCTGATCCTCCGCTACCGCCTCCCATTCCAACACCAATGCTGCCCACATTTGGGCTGCCCAATAGATGTGCTGCCGTTGCTCCACCCAGTGTTCCATTTACCATTCCCATACCCACTCCCGATCCCGTTGCCGTTGCCGTGCCCGTTCCATTTTCACCCAGTCCAGCGGCAGTCGTCAATTGTTTCTTATCCAAATTCGGTGCACTTTTGCTAAACGATGAATGCGTCGAGCTCTGTGCTGGCCACTCGGGTTGTCCGCCCAATTGTGGTGGCAACAGTGATCGCTCGCGTTGATGCATTGTCGATGGACCCCAGGTCTTGTTCTTGTGCCCATCGGTCACTTGATTACCACAAATATGCATTAAACACAAAAAGGCAACAAATAAAAGAAATTTAAGGAAAAAAGAAATGAAAAAATAAACAAATTTTATAAGAAAAATAATGGAATTAAAATAAAAAACAATAAATATTATAAAATAATATGTATCAAATTATAGAAAATTGGCATGCAATAAATACAAACACAGTGAAACTTTATAAATTTCTTATAAGGAATACATGGAATTGAAACGCTATTGCAATTGTCAACACTTAGACCCTTTCATTTGCCATTCGTTCCTACTTATTATGTGCTTTTGCGGAACGTTTGAAATGGAATCTCAACAGAGGAAACATTTTAATTAAATTGCCTGGAGTTTAATTTTTAATTGCTATTTGCTTCTTGGCAATAAAATGCTTTCATATAAAATTATTAAATTTAATTTTAATATTATTGAATTTAAATATGTTCCGCGTAGTGTTTCAATATTGAAACAAACATTTTTAAAGAAACAGAGCTAAATTTAGTATTATATCAGTTCCTCAATAAATATCGAATGGAACATTGACATTAACTTGGTTGGACCTACATTCGAAAATGTTGATTATAAAATTCTTGTTTTACTCTTAGTAACAATGTGAACGATTTGGGACCGCTTGGAATGAAACACTAGTACAAGTACTGTCTTCAACAGACCTCGCTTAATCAGTTTTACACAATTGTTGGACAGGAAAATTGCTCCGTTTCGAGCTAATTATAATTCAGAAAAGCTACTCACGTGCTACAATGCGAAGTCCGGATAGGGAGGGCGAGCCCGGAGGCTCAACTTTATCGCAGACGGCGGTGATTGTGTGCCGGAAGCCCGTGGGCAGTGAAATTTGTAGTGCTTTCTGTAAAAATTTGAAATATTAGTATTCATAGATTTATTTTTAGGGAATTTCTGAGCAACCTTTTTGCCCTTTTTTGGCTTGCGCTTGATTGGCACCGGTTGCACTTTTCCCTGCTGCATAATCAGCTCCCGTCCGAGAATGTTGATCTCCCGCTGTCTCAATTGCTCCTCAAGTAGATGCAATTTATTGGCCTTTTCCATCTGCTTCTTTTGTATCAAAACCAGTTGCTCCTCTTTGTTGCGCAGTTCCTAAATTTTGACGAAAAAAAGAAAAATTTCAGAAATTGCTTAAAGTTGCTTAAAAATGTTCTTAGTGCAATGCAAGTAACTGGAAAATGTGAAGAAAATTACATGCAAATTACACGCTTATTTCACTTTGTTTGAAGGAGTGACGGTAGGGAAAGTAGGAAGTCGGGAAAAGCAGGAAAAATTGGTTAACATAAAAGTAGTAAACAAAGATAAAACTGTGAAAATGTTAACCAATTTTGGCCACATAAAATAAACAATAACGAAACGAGCAAAACAAGTAATAAATGCTAACTTTGGCGCACCAAAGTTAAAATACCCTTGCAGACAACAAAATTAAAAACGTTCCAAGATTAATCCTAGATAAAAGTGCTCATAGTGCTCAAAAAGCGAATCCGATACGAAAAAAGCGTTTTAAAACTATAAAGGACAGACAGAGAGTTAGCTGTCAATATGTTGTAAGTACCCTCTCTGCATGGGTATGCCAGAAAAGCAAAACGAGCAGAAAACGAAACGAAAAACGATAAACATTCCTGGGAAAACATGACAGGCGCTTACCTCTTCGATGGTTTGGAAACGCTTTTAATAACATGGTTAACAAATGGATGATTTTTTTTTTGGTAGAAAGAAAAACAAAGTGTTAAAACAAATATTTGCACAGAAAGAGAGATAGAGAGAGACAGTATGTGTGTGTGTGTGAGAGAGACAGAGCTTAAACATAGACATGAAACTGAGAAAAATCGTTGTTGAGATGAGGAATATACAGTAAATTATACGCTAACAATTGGACATACACTTTCTGCAGTATACGTATGTGATTTCTGATTTGTTTTCATGTGTACGAAGTGTGTTTGATAATTTAATTTAATTTATACCTTTTCTTTTTCGCGCAAATCGTGTAGAACTTCAGCAATTTCCTTTTTCCATAGCTCCTGTTGTTGATGAAACGATTCCTGCGGCGTCAATGTAAACACGGAGCAGGCACTGCTCTCCAACTGTTCGATAATCTTCTTAAAATCAGGTCGTCTATGCGGATCAATCTCCCAACAGCCTGACAATTGAACATGTTCAATTATTTAGTTGGTAAAATAAACAAATTATATAAAAAAAAAAACATACTTTTCATGAGTGCACCCCACGTTTCGGGGCAGGTTTTTGGTATTGGCAATGTCAGCGTATTGACAGCAACGCCATAGGCGACCGACAAGGGATCGAAACCTTTGTAGGGTGTTTCGCCGGTGATCAATTCCCACAGCAATACGCCATAGCTCCACACATCGGAGGATCTGCAAAGAAAATGTTTTTGGTTTAAATACAGTTCATTTGTTTATCTAGCTTAACTATTTATCTATCTTAAATATTCATCTTAAACATTTACCGGATCTTGCTTAAAAACCTTAGTTTGTTGGTATAATTTTCCTCTGGTTTTTAAAAAAAAATTCTGCAACAAAATAAGCCTTGAATACGTAAACATCTGAGACCATCCAGATTATTTTGAGTGGAATTTATACAGATAAAAGTTCAACTTATCTTATTTTAAAGCATTGCCCAAGTATTTCTAAATAACTGATTTAAGCTATCCAACAAAATCTTGAATTAATTCTTGCTGAAATCCAACATATAGACTTAGTTTGATTACCTAAACACTGCTATTTACTTTACTATATAATATTTGTTAAATACCATTTTAATAAAACTTATACATAAATGTTGTCTATAGAATATGACTAGTTTAAGCTCTTTCAAAGCTAAATCTATGCTTTACAGCTTTATTTACAGACCTATTAATACTGTAGTATAAGACTACGATGCCTAGGCGCACCGCAACTACACTCAATAGAAGAGATAACCAAACAGTATCACCGGAAGACCTATTATCTTTCGCGAAACGCTTCCAAATTTTATAAGACTACAAGCCATAAAAAACACCAGCTTCTGGACCACTAGGGGCCATATCAGGCCTTTTACTCTACGAGTAACGGGTATAAAAACTACTTCATTTTAGTTCAATTTCCATGGTTTTCTAAGCTGACTTTGATTAATCAGTTATTTACAATACTTTTTAGCTATTTTAATACCAATGTCTAGCTATTTTACAACATGGAATTCTCGAAATGTGGAATTTTGTTAATTAATTTGACTATTCTGATTGTGAAGTGGATTTATAGAGCAAACAAAATGAATGAAATGTCTTCTTCTCTGTTTGACTGAAATGGAAACTACTTTATTAACTTGGAAGCCCTCTCACAGCACTACTTAATCACATACATAACTGTCTCACTTCTGCAAGAACCCTATGGACACGACACTTAAGGGCTTTAACTGATTTTGCCTTTTACTCACTTGGAATACATGCTCCGACTGATGACTTCGGGCGGCATCCAGGCATAAGTTCCTGCCGCACTCATGAATTGTGTGTTGTACATTTCCCGGGCGAGTCCAAAGTCGGTGATTTTGAGCGTTTTATGATACAATTGATTTCCCTCGATGGCCTCATAGATGAGCACATTGGATGACTTAAGGTCCCGATGTATGATCGACATTGGTGCTTCGCTATGCAAATAGTTCATGCCCCTGGCGATTTGTATGGCCCAATCCACCAAGACATCTGGTGGTATATTGCCGGCGGCAAGAATGCGATTTAAGCTGCCACCACGCGCGTATTCCATGACCAGGCAGAGTTTTGTGCGCAAACAGACGCCACGCAGTGCAGCGATATTTGGATGCTTGAGGGGCCAAAAGAGTTTCGCTTCTTGCAAGACATTGTCACGCATTCGCTGCATGTCATCATCGCCCGTTTGATGGGCAATCTTAATTGCCACCTCCTCGTTATCATAATAGCCGCGATGTACTTTACAGAATCCACCAGAGCCAATAACTTCCTTAATGTCCAGCTCTTTGTAGTCAATTTCATGCGGCAATTCCATTGGATCCGTGTCAGTTACAAAGTTGCGCGGAAAAACACCAACCTAAAAGAGTTTTGTTATTAGAATTAAATAAAATGTTAATTAATTATGAGTATTCACCTTGTCGCCAATCTTGCCCGTCCACCAGCCCACATCACC
Organism: Drosophila dunni; assembly: GCA_018152125.1. Taxonomy (NCBI): domain Eukaryota; kingdom Metazoa; phylum Arthropoda; class Insecta; order Diptera; family Drosophilidae; genus Drosophila; species Drosophila dunni. Next base: position 12,277,666 of record JAECXC010004147.1, on the reverse strand, counting down.
GGAGACTTCACTGTCTGTGGATAGCACTACAACAATTTGTCCACGCCGCAGTGTCAACTCATCCTCGCCTTGGGCATCGTAGTCATATAAGGCGGTCCAGAGGCTGGCATCAGTTGCCAATGCTGCGTCCTCATCGGCAAGACCGTTATTCGCGGCAGCAGCATCGTCAACAACAAGTTGCTGCTGTTGCAGTTGTTGTTGCTGCTTCTGCTGTTGCTGCTGCTGCTGTTTTTTGCCATTGTCAATGTGCTGCTCCTCGCTAATGGGGAGCATGGCCAAAAGCTACTGCTGCTGTTGCTTCTGCTCCTTGTTTGTCTGCTGCTAAACGTATTGGCGTCGCCAAATCTCGGCCAGCATCAAAAGCGTAACCATGGACGCGTGATTCTAGTGACGAAACACGATCTTTGTTTAGCTGCAAAAAAAAAAAAACAATAATAATTATAAGAGGAGGCCGTGCAAGGAGGCGAGATTACCACACCCACCACTATTATGTGCAACATGCGCGGGTTTTTTGTTTTTTGCTGCTGTTGTTGCCACTGACTTACCCAAGTTTGTGTGTTGTTATCGCCGATTTTGTTGCACAGATTTCACTCCTTTTAGTTGCTGCTACTTTGCCCCGCCCGCCCCCGCAGCCACCACCTTCACGCAAAACGCACGCACGCACTGCGCACACAATAGAAAACAATCAGAGACAACACACACAAACACAAACACGCTCACACACAGTCACAGTCACACATGCAACACACGTACTGTAAAAACTGTAATAGGCAACGGCGCAGCTTGATATAAATTCTAATTGTTGCTATTTGGAATCAGCTCTGTGCCGACTTTAAAATTCTTGTAGAACTTGATAGCAGTTCCCTACGCATCGCTTTTCAAGTTTTTTTCTCTCTGCTTTTCTTATTAGTTTTCCTTTTTTTAACTTCGTATTTTATTATTTTATTTTTTTTTTCGTTTCTTCGTTTGTGTGCGTAAGTGTATGTGAGGTTTTTTGTCTGTTGTTCGCTGCTCGTTTGGCCGTTTCGTTTACATTTATTTCTATTTGCAAGGCGACGTTGCAAGGGCGCTTGACTCAATTTCGTTTGCTAAGCTTTTAGTGTTAGCAGTGTATTGATTTCTGTTTACGTATATGTTTTTAAAACATAAAAAAACAACTTATGTTGAGAAAAACTTGCAGAAAGAAATATCGACGGGCGATAGACGGCCGACAGATGTCCGATAACTGTGGCGGTCGCTCGACTCAAACTATCACTATAAAATATTGCGCTATGCTCCATATTGCGTTCTGTTAACTCGCTTTTGCGTTAACATTGGCCACACAGTGCTACCATATTCTTAGGCATTTATTTTATGACATATGGTAGCTCTCCATGGCGCCACATTTTTGTATTCGTTAATATAAACTCAATAAAGTCTATGTAAAACTTTTAAATCGCCAGTCAGAAAACAAAATGTTCTTAGTCTAACTTATGTTGAAATTACTTAAGTTGGTAATTACATAGTATTATTTTTAGTATTATAATAGTTAGTTATTCATAAAAGAAAATTATTATTTTAAATTCCATTTAATTACTACTCACGCATCTGGTAACCCTTTACGTACAGATTGTCTGGCAACAATGCTGGAAACGGTTCAATTCCTCAATTTTTGCGTTTGATAAAAATGCGGCAAATACGCAACGTATTTTGAAAATAATAGCAGCCAACACATAATGCGAATTAAATTGTTACGTCGCGGTTCATAGTAATGGTAACTTGGCCAGGCGTAGACGAGAACAGCCGTTGCCAGTTGTTGTGTACCCTGTCAATGCCGCACGCGCGTTCTCACTCGCGCTCGCTCTCTTTCTTTCTCTCTTACACACACTGTTTCTCTTATAGGCTGTCGTTGTTGTAGAGTTGCCAGTGGGTTCGGCTGGTCCAGCAGAACCGTTGCTGCGTTGCGTCGGCACAAGCTTTAGCATCCTCGGCTGCTGCTCTGCCGCATTAGGCAGCATTGGAGCCAAGTAACGGCAGAAATAGAATCCGAAACAGAAACAGATACGGAGCCAGCGCCAATGCACGCACGGGGCAACGGCAACGGCTGCTGTTTATAAAATCGCACAATTTTTTCGGAAAGCTCAGTTCAGTTACGCGCAAGATTTCAACGCAAATTGTAGCACACTTTTACGGCTACGGACGGCGGTTAAAGCGGGCGTGCGCAGCGCAAAAAGCAAAAATATAAAAATAAAAAAATTGCACGGCAAGAATCCCAATCAGAATCTGAAACGGAAACGGAAACTACTTGTCTGAGAGTTGGCTCTGCTATTTAAATAATTGTCACCCGCTACAAATTTTTACTGCCGACTTTATACTCGCCTTTTTTATTGTTCCGTTCAGTTAAGTTCATTTTATTTATTTTTTTTTTAAACACATCAGCGGCTATATTTTAAATTGCGCCTGGTTTGCTGCCAACAAATTCAAACCAAACATTAAAAAAGAGAAATTTGCAACACTTATTTGTTGTAATTTTTGTTGTTTTTTTTTTTTGGTTTTTTTTTTGCGGTGTGAGTTAAACGCGTTCCCATTGCTGTCGCCGTCGCCGTCGCTGCTGCTGCCGCCACTCGATTTTTTTTCTCGCTGCGTGCGCGCGTTTTAGTGTGTGAGTGTGCATGTGTGTGTGTGCGTATATACATATATATATAAATATATATATGCGAGAGTGTGTTACATTTTTTTTGTTCACGGTACTCGCCTTAATCCTCGTATGCCAAACAAAAGCTAAAGCCTGCGAAAATGTTAAGCTAAACAAAAAGAAACAAAAATGAAATAAATAATAGTATAAATAAATAAGAAAACATAGTAATATTAAGTAAAGCGCACAAATCAAGCTCAAAACTGCAGCCCCTCTAGATCTAAGAAATACTAGAGTTAAAAGTTCGAGAAGAAGGAGCCAAAACACCAATAAAATTATAAACTAACGAAACGCACAAATCTAACGACAACGCAACAACAACACCAACAAAGCGTAATACAAGTAATATTCATTAAAACATTGTAAAATCCTATTTAATTTGCATTTTATAACACAACCAAGCGCTCACGTCGCAGCTGGCGTCGCTGTCAGCGCTGATCGCGCTTGCAGCCTTTCAAAAGCTCAATGCTATTTCCTTGAACACTATTATTTTTTTTGTTCTACTATTTTTTTTTTGCTTAAATTTGCAACTGAAAGAAATGAAATAGCAGCCAGCAGTTGTATGCATGTATGTGTGTGAGTGTGGGTGTTTGTGTGTACGTGTGTTTGCGCATAAATCCACACACAAAGCTGTTGCCTGGCCTATAAAATGACTGCTCTAACAGCAGCGACGTCGACGCTGGCAGCGTGGTAAGCAGCGCGCAAGAAGTTGAGGTTATGTCTGCGCCACAAAATGTGCTTTGGCTGGCCGCTGCCCTTGGCATAAAATTGTCGCTGCCTACTGTGACGTCGGCTGCGGCGGCGACTGCTGTTGCTGCTGCCAGTATGGCTGCTGTGGCTGCTGCTGGTGCTGGTGGTGCTGCTGCTTAGCCCCTTCTGCTTCAATTGGGCGTGCCAGTGCCAGCAGTGCTAGCTAAATGTACCGTTGCAGCATCCTTTGCTTTGCTGTCTGTCCTTCTCACTGTCGCTCTCTGTTTGTGTGTTTGTGTGTGTGTGTGTGTGGGATTGTGTATGTATGTGTGCTGCTTGCTAGTTTGTCGTGTCCTTGCTGTCAGCAGCGCAGTTCGGTGTGCTTTTGGGCTCCATAAATGACCTAGCCCTATTTTTGGGCATTAGACTTTGCCCGTTGAGAGTCAAACTGCTTGCGCCTCAGTTCGGTTGCTGCGCAGCAAGCAGCAAACAGCGCGCTGCGACGCCGACTGCGAGATTTTCTTTTGATGTGAGAGCTCCAAGAGTTGCGGTCGCTGCCATTTTTTTTTCTTATTCTGTTCTGTTTTTTTTTTGCTGTTGTCTTTTTGCTTGCTCGCTTGTTATAGTTTTTTATTGCTTCCTTTGCGCTTTTCTCGCATTTCGCTCTGTGCTGTGTGCTGTGTGCTCTGTGCATGCTGCCAAAATAACAATAATACTAATAATAATAAAATGTGTGCATACCCTGCAGCCTGACAGCTTGACAGGCACTCAGAGACCCGAGTAGCAGCAGACAGCACAGTACAGGATAGAGCAGAACAGAACAGGACAAGACCTGCAAAGACAATCACGGGACAATTATGTTGCACACTTTTCCCAGCTGATTGACAGCTGCTGATTTTCTTTTAGTTGCAGTTGCTGTTGCAGTCACTGCTTTCCCCCAATTACAGTTGACAACTTCGCTATGGGCCAATTGTGTTTGCCAATTGGCTTTTTGGGCAGCTAAACATTTTTCAAAAGTGTTGTAGAGTGATAGTATGATAGATTTATATTTAAATGTATTTGTACTTGAGAGTAGAACTTTTGAGTAAAATTTGTCTGTAAATGATCTTAAAAATTACTTTCAATAAAGAAAATAAATAATACTTTGTTCAAGTACGTAGAAGAACCTTTTCTAAAACAAATACAATATCCGTTGTAATTCCTGGATAACGATTTTAATAATATAATCATATATGCGACTGTATAGTGCTGTGGACAAAAGTGGACAACATTTTTATTTTTCGCTGTAAAGAGTAAAAGAGTAGGGTAGGGCAGACGCCATAAAGTATATATGTTCTTGATCAGCATCAGTAGCCGAGTCGTTATAGCCATGTCCTTCCGTCTGTGTTTGTGAACAAAAGGATCTCGGATTATTTTAGTTGTCATTTCTGACTCATTTAGCTTGATTTGACCAGTTTTAGCTGAAATTAATTTTTGATGACCAAGTTATAGTTCAAATAAACACTAATTAATATTTTAATAAACAGTTTTCGAATGATATTTTTACGAACAAATTAAATTGGCTTTAAAGTAACTTGACAAATTTCTTACACTTTCAGCAAAACGCACAAATCCCAGAAGTCCCAAAAAAATAGTTTAATCAATTGAAGAAGAAGAGGATATAAATATAGAACTAATACTATTTAAAAACTAAAATTTATAAAAAAATATATAAAAAATTAAGTAACAAAATAAAATATATAATGAAATGAACGTAAAATGCAAATGTAAAGTGAAACAATGTTAACAACAATTGAACGATTAACTGCAGCGGTAACGAGTTGATTGCACCTGTCACCTGAAAAACGGTCACAGGTGGTCACTCACCGGTTGGACAACCGATTCGCCGCTTGTGCGAAATGCAAGCGAACAGCAGCCGATCAACGTTAAGCGCACAATCCTCGGGCACACCGTCGGCCTCAACGGTATCCTCCTCACAGGGCAAGGTAAGTCGAGCTGAGCTGAGCCGATAACTGATTATTGATTGTGAGATAACAGTGGCCATAAGCTGATAAGCCGTTGAGCTCACTGATTATTCGTTAAATGGGTACCACAGATTTTACAATGCAGTTAGTTGAATAGACTTATCGACCTCAAAACTTTAATTTTGGATTTTAGATTGAAGCAAATTTAAGTTACTTTATAAAAAAATATTCAAATTTTTATTATAAGAGTAAATAAACTTCATACACGGATTAAGAATTGGCTTTAATCCGGAAACTCAAAAATACTACAAGGGGCTATTAGGTTTGTCGGAAGCGAAGGCAGTCAGAAGGAAGCATTTCTAACCCCATTAAGTATATATATTTCTGATCAGCACCAACAGCCGTGCAGATATAGAAATGTCAGTCTGTGAGCCCGTGTGTCTGCCTGTATAAAGAACTGCATCTGCTAAGCTACAATAACCAACTGAATCTATAGTGCACACAGATCCAGTTTATTTCCAATTTTTATATATTTTCCTTTAGTCTTTAATTATTTTAAACACTCTTATCTAGCTGTTAGCCTTACCTATCCAAACCTATGTGATAAAAAATCACTAAATTGTTAAAAATCATGTCAAAAAATATTTACACCCGACTATAAGTTGGAAACTAATTGAGTTACCGGATTCAACTAACATTATTCTCAGCAAGTTTAGTCAGGGTCAGGCAACTATAACCTATAGCTACATATATGTAAAATATAAAATTTGTGTGATGACTTGAAGTATAAATTGAGAGGTTGCAAACAACTTTTCATTTTATATAGAGGTTATACAGGATTATGACTTGCTTGACAGGATCAGACAACTTATCCTATAGCTTCCATATGACATATTGTTCGAAAATTGCTTATTTTGGATGGTTTGAAACATGGGAACATATAAGTTTGGGTAAGCAAGACTTAAGGGGAGTGACTATCACAGATCAATGGGGAAATATGCTACGTTTTATGTCAAGATTCGACTCGGAAGATCTTGAGGATGGTGACGTTTGAGTCTTCTGCTGGTTCTCCTGACGGGACTGGCTGCTCTGTTAGCTGATGCGCTTAGACGTCTAGTTAGGCTGTTTTGGATGAGAATCTAGCCTCTCGTGGTACTTTTTTACTACCTTCTGAATTAGTATTTTTTTTACATTTACTTTCATTAAAAAACTAAAAAATTAATTAATTAAAATTAAGTTAAAGTTTAAAGTTATTATAGATATGCTTGAAAATTACTTTGCAAGATTAGTTAATTTAAATATATATTTTTTTCAATGTTTTATAACTTATATGATGTGCCTGGGGGATATTAGTTCTGTTACTTGCACGAGTGAATGCAATGATTGACTGACAGATTGACGACAAAAGCTTGGGATGGCCAGACGAATGGGCTGTTAGACTTCAATGATGATGCCCCTTTTGGTCACTGTCCGTCATAAGAGGCAGCACAAAAAAAAAAACTTAGAGGAGAGCAGGGCGTAGCAGGGCGTGTAGTACAGTTGGTTGTCTCATTATGTGCGCCCATTGGCAGCCCGGCAACAAAGCAGTGTGTACTTCAATTCAATGCCCATACACTCCCCAAGGAGCAGCCCCAAAAGAACGAGAGCCGCATTGGTTTTTTTTATATATTTTTTTTTTTATTTTGTGCTCCTGGGCCCTAAGTGCCTTGGGTCCAGTGCCCACACCGGTGCCCTTGCCCTGCAGCCCTTTCAGCTTTCGATTGTCAATCAGTGTGCGTGTGTGTGTGTGCGCATCCTTTTTCAAGTGTCCTTTGTGTATGCCAGCTATGTTGCGCCTCTCAATTATGCAAGCGTTAGCGATAGTCCCAAAAGCACTTTTGGCTCTCCACGTAGCACAACAGCAGTCCCCATTTCCCACTGCCCATTTTCCCCACTTTCCCCCCACTTCGTTCAACAAATAGCCAATCCATAAACCCAATGAAATCTCTTTCGTCGCCAATTAGCCAAGTCAACTCTATTGCCAATTTTTCAATTCAATTGAAGTCATTTTTAATGCACTTTCCAGCGAGTGGGCAGCACCTACCTAACAAGTTGGCAGTAAGCACACTCATTTCAGCGCGGAACCAATTGACTCGTGATTTAAGCCACATTCAAACCGTTTTAACATTTTAAACTGTTTACAATAATTGCCCATTGAAATTTTAATTCGATTTATGAAAGTGTTAAAAGTTGAGGTGCAAAAAATAGTAGTAGGAAAGCAACAGGCGAGGGAGTCGACTGTTAAAGACCGTGTATTTAATTTTTTTTTACAGTTTGTTAATTTTCGAGTGATTTGGCATATGGTAGCTTAGTGATTTATGAAAGAGTTAAATGTTAAGGTAGAAAATGGTAGCAGGACAGCAACAGGCTAGGGAGTCGACTGCTAAAGTCCCTGTATCTACCTTTTTCGAGCGATTTGGTCTATGGGAGCTGAGTGATTTATAAAAGTGTTCAAATTTGAGGTAAAAAATAGTAGTAGTAAAGCAAAAGTTGAGGTGTTCGACTGCTAAAGACCCTGTATCGACCTTTTTGGCTAATTTTCGAGCGATTTGGCTAATGGCAGCTTAGAGATTTATGAAAGTGTTAAAAGTTAAGGTAAAAATAGTAGTAGGAAAGCAACAGTCGAGGTAGTCGACTGCTAAGGACCCTGTATCGACCTTTTTCCGAGCGATTTGGCCTATTTGAGCTTAGTGATTTATGAAAGTGTTAAAAAATAGGGTAAAAATAGTCGTAGAAACGCATCAGACGAGGGAGTCGACTGTTTTAGACCCTGTATCGAAATTTTTGGCTAATTTTCGAGGGATTTGGCTTATGTGAGCTGAGTTATACACTTCTATGTTTCTACTTTGGTTTAAAAACACCTTATGCTTTGGCATACAGTAAAGGCTCTCCTCGCGGACAGCCCCCTTAGGCGGACAGAGCCCTTAGCCGGACAAATTTGATAGTTTTTCAGCATGATTTTCATACAGAGTCCATTCTCCTTTGGACGGACAAAAATACTACAACCATGGCTGTCCGACCAAGGGAGCTTTCACTGTATATAATTAAGATAACTTTAATAATTACTAAGTTATGGCTAAAGAAACTGTTTTTGTACTTAAACATATAGTTAATTAATAGATAGTCAGAATAAAAATTCTTAGCTTTATTCGCAAACATTTTACTACCCAATCAGTACAGTCAAATGTTACGTTCACTTCCATGGCAAATGCCGCATAAAATTGCTGGTTGAACTTTGTGCAAATAAGCAAAAAATATGCTCTGTACTCGTGCATTGTATTTAAGCATTAAAAGTCATACAATTAAAATGATATTTGATCTGTCGTAATAACAGGAAAAACATTTTCGTTTCTCGCTTTTCAGTTGGCAAACAAACAAAAATTTGTAAATTATTTGCAACATTTTCATGCTTCGTTAAAATCATAATTCCAAATAATAATTTTGATGATAATGAAGACGTTGTTGGCTATAATTAAATTGGTTGCCTCTAGCTGTGGATTCATTGACATTTGACACACCCACACACACACACACACACACACACGCACAAACATTTCAAAAACACACACAATTTGTTCAAACATTTTAATGAGTTAAATACGATTACGAATTTCTCTCCAACAACCAGTTAAATGAGTGGGGGGGAAAGTGCGAGGGAAAGTTGCTTTTCATGATTGCGCAACATTATTAAAATTTTGCCATATTTGACATTTATTTTCGGTTCAATTAATTAAGTAATTTACCAATTTTAAGCGCATAACTCGCTGTTGAATTTAACATAGTTACAATTGCGTGCTAATTTCCGGCATCGGCACCGGCACCGGACATCCGGGTCTTGTCTTCCACTTGACTCTATCAAATATGCCAAAAACCTTTCCCTTTAAATAGTTGCACGCTAAACGCACTTCCTTCAGCTTTTAAGAACTTCATACATTATTTAGTTTCTTAGTAGTTCAAGCTGAGCCTAAGAGGCAGCGGAAAAATTTTTCTGTGGAATCGGCTTTGGTAATTCGGTGGAAGAATCACTTTCTTTTGTATAGACATTAATTTAAGCTAAGTTTAATTTCAGTTGTTTTAAGTAAGAACAATTTTTTTTTTTTTTTTTTTTTTTTTTTTTTTTTGTAAAAACCTGATTGTACATGAGTTTAATGGAATATTTATTTTCCTTTCTATAGAAATTAATTTAAGTTAACAAGTAAAAAGCTTAATTTCAATTGTTTAAGCAACAAACAGTTTTTTTTTTTTTTTTTTTTTATTAAATATAGAACCTGTAAAATCATAACTTAGTACCTTTACAACACTTCAATGCCAAACATAATACAAACACCAAACCTCATAACGCAGTTTGAGGACTTTTAATTCGGATAGTCTGAATGATTTCTAATATTCTTGGCAAAGCCTTACCTTTAAACCGCCTTAGGGGTCGGGAAGGCAGTAGACCTCTTGTAAGGAAACTGCAGTGCCTCAACAACCTCTTTCCATATCAGCTGGAAAGTCTACTAATCAGCTCTCGATTGTAAACAGTTTAATATCTCTATGTAGAGTAGAACCTCGTACATGCCAGGGACAGTTGGTCATTTGTCTTCGTACTCGATTTTGGAGTACCTGATTTCGTTTATAATTTAATTTGGCTGCAATCACCCAAATCCGCACTCCGTACAGCCATAACAACATACAGTGTCCATATACTGCTCTCTCCCCGGTCAAGGTGCTCCTTTTATCGCAACGTCAGCACAATTAAATAAATTTATAGGATAACAATACAAATCATTAAAGTATGTAGCATACTTTTTGGAGTTTTTTTTTACATTGAAAATTGTCTTTTATTAAAACTTTATATATGTAAATAAACAGGTTTACTCCCACCTTATTGGTAGCTTAACAAGTTGTACCTTAAAAAACAACAATTAAACGTACAATAATAGTACAAATATAGCAACAACTATATTTACAAAGATAGTATTTACAAATTATATTGACTTAGAGAGACAATCACAATTTATTTACACACTTTTGAAGTCTCCTTTTTCTTGTTCTGAAACTCTACGAAAATATCTTATCTTCTACTTTCCGGATAACGTCATCTACTTTGGGAACCATCCAATCGTTTAGTTTCTTACGTGTGAAATTTAACAATAAAATTTATAGCATACTTATTGGGGCAGTAGCGATTTGGCAATCTTCGTGCACTTTAAAGCTTCTTCTTCGGAAAAACTGAAGGGTTAATTTATTTATTTTTTTAATATTTATAATTTACGCCATTAGAAATTTTTTAGGTAACTGTGAATTAGGTACTGTCAAAAAGTACTGGGAATTGTTTTGCTTTTCTTTAATCGCGCGTCACACATATGTATAAATTGTTTTGCCGGAATGCTGGTCCAACTGTCCTCTATCATGAGGTAGAATTTGAGAGTGACCTGCCAACAAGTTAATTTTTGGCATGTAAAAACCTCAGTTTATAAGCTAATATATAGCTAATTACTCATTTCTTCTACCGATTTAAAGTGGGCAATTAATTAATTACCTTTGTGATACTTAGATGATCTTCTGTCTTTACTCGCATTGTCCCATTTACTTATTTCTCTTTGTTCCCTTTTATAATTTTATTTTTCTGCCAGAATTTTTGTCCCCTCTTTAAGTGCCTCACTTCTTTTTGTTTTAGTTCAGTTTTCTGCCGTTTTTTGCCTGCTGCTATTTTGGACATTTCTTTGTTTCGCTTTGCTTTTGTAGTTTTTTCCATTTTCATTGAAACATTCGGGAAATCCCTTAGTGGCAAACGAATGCGTGTGTGTGTGTGTGTGTTGCAAATTCTTGAGAGTGAATGAATTCACTAATTGCAATTTCTACAACAACATTTAAGGTGCAATCAATCAAGTCGCAGGAATGCTGGCTAAATATAGATACGTCGAGGAAGAAGTTTCTAAATATTTACTAAAGGCAATCTGAGACGCTTTAACATGTGGATAAACCCAAATGGAATGAATCAATTTGATCGATTGTGGTCTGAATGTTTCCCAACTCCATGTATTTACTCATCTTTGGTGGCTTAGTCATGCGAAAAGCTTGGAAATCTTTACAAAAGGAAGGCCCGAGTGTGAAAAATAGTTAACATACCTAAGAAAATATATTTATATATATATATCATATTATTGCCTTTTTAACGGCGGTTAAGCTTTATTAATTGCTGTTATTTGTTGCAAAGGAATTAAGAAATTTTAAGTGGTTGCTACAAATTTAATAATCCAAATGGCTTATTGATTAAATTTGGCTCAAAAGCATCAAATTTGTGAACACTTTAAACAGCCTTCAAAATACTTTTGAAGTGTGTGTTTGGTGGGCAAAGGAGGGGAGGAAGGGGGACGGAGGGGGCGGGAATTGTTGTGCTTATCTTTTGTTACAGTTACTTTGCTCTTGTAATTCTTACATTTGCATCACAGCGACTTTAACGCGTTGCGTTTTGTTGCTATCTATTTTAATTAAACATTGCCGTTTTCGTGAGACGCACACACACACACCGACTCACACACACGCATACATACACTGACACACAGCTGTTTCTCTCTTCAAAGAATAGCAACAGCATCCCAGCAGTCAGCTGCCGTCTGCCTACAAAAGTCTGTGTGGAGAGCGGGAGAGCGGCAGCATGAGAGCGTAAATGTTGGAAACTGTGAGAGGGGTTAGGCACTGAAGGGCACTGCCAAGTGCGAGAGCGGTTAGCAATATGTCGAATGAAGGAAGTGAGGAAGAGAGGGAGAGCGAGAGAGCCACTGAGTGGGGAGTGGAGAGCGGAGAGTGCTGCGTAGTGGAAGGGGGATACTTTGGCAGCTGCTGCTGCTGCTTTTGGCCTTGCCCGTCACAATTTGAAGTAGAGTTGACGACGACAGCGCGTGTATCTCTCTGTCTGTGTGTGTGTGAGTGTGTACAAGTGTTGGCATGTTGGCTTCCATGTGTTGTGCATAAGTGTGCGTGAGCGAGCGTGTGAATAAGTCATAAAAAGTCAGTAAAAATCTCCGTTTGTCATTACATTCTGTCATCATCAGCAGAGCTAAACAACAGCTGCTCACACACACACACACACAGCAGTAAATAAAAAACAGCAAAGAAAAAAGAATAAATAAAAAAAGGTAAATGCTTTTTTCATAAATTTTGCCAGCTGCAAAGGCAAAGACTGAAGAAATTGCAGAATGCACAAGAAAAAGTAAATAGTAAGAAAAGCAAAGAAGAGCAGGGAAACGGAGAGAAGAGGCAACGCGCAGCAGTTACTTGCTTTGTAACAGTGAGCTTTTTGTCAGCCGTATGCAAATCAATTTATGCGCGCGTAGTTGTTGTTGTTGTTGTTGCTGCTGTTGTTGCTGCTGTTGCTGCAGCTGTCGCTGCTCGTTCTGCTTGCTACTTAAATGCAAATTGCATTCCGTTGGCCAAAATCAACGTTTTGCCTTTTTTTGCTTACGGCATTTTTGTTTTCACTCGCTCTCGCTGTCCCCCTACACCTCTTCCTCCCCACTCTCACTCTTTTGTGTCTCTCTTTTGTTGGCTTCGGTCCATGGGTATTTAATGAAGAGCCATCCAATGCTACGAATCCAAATCGAAAATTAATTGCATACTTGCTGCTCTATAACATAATGAAAAGGCGATTTGTGGTCGCTTTTGATGCGGACTTTGCAAACAGCGAGCATTTTGAGCGCTCTTAAAGCATGCCCAGTGGCAGCGAGTGTTATAGGCATTGGGGAGGTTTGGTAATGCAAATGGTTAGTAAGTTGAGAAGTAAAAAAAATTATAGATTCAGAAACTTTTTGTTTTAAACGCTTAAATTACAGGGTATTCAATAGTCTAATAATAAAATATTTGTTTCGTCTGTTTGCATAATGAGTTGACACTAGAGTTAAAAAAAAAAATGTAACGCAAAATAAATAGTTATACATATGCAATTAAATATTTTTAATTAATTACGCATAAAATGGAAATTAAACTGCTTTCAAAATAAAAATCTTATTTACACAAAAAATACAACAATTTAAATAATAAAATGAAAGAGTTAGAGAATTTCTATACAGTGGAAGCTAACTTGGCTGCACAGCCACGGTTTCAGTAATTTTATCTTCCCAAGGGAGATGTCCGCCTAAGAGAACGCATTTTGTATGAAAATTATGCTAAGAAACTATAAAATTTGTCCGGCTAAGGGAGCTGTCCGCGAGTAGAGCTTCCACTGTAATTGTTGAATGTAATGAACCATTTTTCTTTTATTTTAGATATGAGAATTTTGTGTATCTTTATGCACATAAAGCTCTTTTATTTTAAAATGCAAAAGTCGAAAATTAAGCGACTTTCTTATCCCAACAGAAATAGTCTTTTAAAACCTTTAATAAACTGAGCTTTTTTTGAAATTTGATAACAATATATTAAGTTCGATATACACGGAGGGTCTGCTGCATGTTAATGACAGCAAACTTTAATTAAGTAGTTATTTATAAGCACGTAAAGTTTGCAAATGCATTACAAGAGATTTTCTAGGGCGCTCAAAAGTATGCAACATAATAAACATTGCAGTCGCTGCGAGACGAACGCAAGGGCGCAAAGAGATGTCGATGATGAAGAAGATGGAGCGAAGACGCGTCGACACGTTTGCACTGACGTGTGTGTGTGAGTTGGTGTGTTAGTGTGTGCGTGTCAAAGTGTAAATTATGCTAGAGGCGTCTTAAGACACGCTGTTCCCTACCTCTACCACTACCTCTACTTCTACTCCTACCCCTACCCCTACCCCTACCAAACGCCTCTCCCACTCCCCTTTGTTAGCCGGCACGTCACACGTTCTCTGCGCTCTTTCTTACGCGAAGTTGTCAAAACTTTGCTACTATTGCCATGAAATACGAAAACTTTTTTGCTGCTGCTCCACAGCAACTCTCTGCTGTTGTTGTTGTTGTTGTAGTTTACGGCAAGTAACGGAACATTTGCTTCATTAGGTGCGTGTGCGTGCGTGCGTGCGTGCATGTGTGTGTGCCTGTGTGTGACTGTGTGCGTAAGTTTGTGTTTGTGTCTGCTTTTAATTCACAAAACACATTCCGCGTAACGCAAGCGACGATGACGTCGACGTCGACGCCAGCAGCGCACATGTGTCTCTGCCTGCACGTTTTTGTCTGGGTGTGTGCTGAAGTGTGCGTGTGTTTGTGTGTGTGTGCGGGCGCTGGCATTGCGCATGTCATCAAACAAAACTGGACCGCAATTCGCAGTGCAGCACTAACGGTACATATGCCACGCTGGCAGCGCAGCTGACTGACCCCACAAAACGAGCAAAAAAAGTTTACAAAAAATAAACGCAAAAATGTAAATTCGACAGCTGTTCAACATAAATAATTTTTCTACTATTTTTTTTGCAATAAAGTTCACTTTTTTTTTGAAGTTTATTTGTTTTACTTTCAGTAGCAGTTTTTTTGTATGGCAGAAAAGTCTACACTGCATTAGGCTGGCAACTGGCAACGGGCAGCAAAGTCTACACAACAGCCGCCAGCCGGCTTAGCATTTGCTCTCCGCGCGCGCTTTCGCTCTCGTTCTTACGCTCGCTCTCTGTCTCGCCCACTGTCGCACGCTCTCTGCCTACACAGCCTCGCTCTCACGTTACGTTTGTCTGATTAGCCAGCGTCGCTGTTGACGTCGCCGTCGCCATCACTGTTGTCTTCTTTCCCATTACTCTTCGCTTGCTTTTTTCTTCGTTGTAAGAACACGTGTGCGTATGTATGTGTGTGTGTTTGTGTGTGTGTGAATCATTTAAAACAATATCCAGAGATTTGTTTCGCCATTTATATGTCAAATATGACAAGTCAAGTGCTTTCTGTCATTGTTCATGTTGTTGTTGTTGTGCTGTTTGCCTGTGTGTGTGTGTGTGGGGGTGTGTGATTAGCTGCTAAGTCAAAGTAAAAGCAAATTTCAACGCCAACTCGCAGAACAGCTGCTCTGCCCGACAACACACCCAAAAGCACTATAAATAAATGTCTTTAATGGGCAGCAAATTATTAAGAAATTCTTTTAATTTTGTTGTCGTTTAATTAAATAAAATAATTTAATTTATGCATAATAATCTGCACTGCTAGACTTAATAAATTTAATGAACTTTATTGTAGTTTCTATGAGAATTTACCAAGCAAATCATTTAAAGTGGTCACAAGTAAAAGTTTTAAATGTATAAGACACAAGTTTCCTATAATTGAAGTTAACTCCTTTGTGATATTTAATATAATTAATAAACTTACTATAAACATTTAGCTACACCTTAAGTGGCTTCCCTAAACTCTGTGGCTTAAAGTGAAAAACAAATTCAGGTGAAAATTGTGTCAAGTGAAGGTTAAGACGTCTGTAAGCTGCTTTGATTCACTTCGAAACTTGAGCATCAATAACGTTTAGCAAAAAGCATAGCATACTTTTTGGGGCTTCCTAAACTAATTCATTTTATTGAGTTGAGAATTGTGTTGCATTGTTTATGTCATCGAGTCAATTGTTGTCTGTGCACATAAAGCAATTTGTGTAGACAAAATTACAAGCTAATTGAAGCCAACTTATTCAAAAGTATAAAAACTCTTGACACACTGTTTGAACTACGTATTTTCTTAGTTTAGAAACAATAAATGTTTTAAACTCTGAGTTGCTGTTAACAAAGTGTATTTATAATTCAAAGGTCGGCAAACACATGTCTAGTGTTATAACCAAATCCACAGCTTCGGGAGCAAGAGCAGTGTGCACTATGGGGAATTCGTCTGTTTTTTGAGCACTTAATTCATATTTTAAAAGTTATCAAAGCCGAAATAGATAAAAGATCGACGCTCATTTTTGCATACTTGTTTTTCCAACATAGTCCATCATTGGCGAGAAAACAGCAGGTAAAGTGACGCATGTTACACAAGAAAAATTTATATCTTTTGATGAACAAATTTGCAAAATTCCCCTTAGTGGAGTGTAGAAAACTCATAACTCTGCCCAATCAGTGACCCATCAAGGAGACCTTTTTCCGTTTGTAGACCTTTATTACTCTGCCAATGATTAGGAGCCAGTCGTCTGCACTGTAGTGCATGCCAGGTGGCAGCTGAGAGGAGTGTTCATGTCACATTAAATCCGTGCAGAGTATGAACAGATAATCGGGCAGCAAAGGCACCAAAGTATCATAACATAATCGTTGAAATGTGATTGAAAAATGAAAATTTAATTGGACTTGTTTAGCTAAGATTTATTTCTTATAAATCAAGTTTTCACTTAAAGCTCATTGAACTTAAGGCAAACAAGTAAGAAAGGCTACAGACGAGCGAGTCGACTGTAAAAGTCTCCGTACTCCTTGAAGTGCAAAACTTTCCATACATATGAGCAATTTTCAACCAATTTGTTCTACGAGAGCTATAGGCTATAGTCGTCCGATCCGCATCAAACTTGGTGAGCAGAGTTATAATGGTATTATACACATAATGTTTGAGTTTGATCGCGATAGCTCAAATAACACTACATGTCTTCATACAATTTTTTTATTTTTCTCCCATATCTCTTAATAGACTACTCTACTCTTTTTTCGAGTACGCGGTCTAAAAAGAAAGGTTTCTTGTGCTCTAAACTAATGCGTATTTTTATTCGGCTTCTGAAAGGGTTCCCCTAGCTCAAATTTAACTTTTGAGGTTATGTTCCACTTGAAGTTGGCTGCGCTTCCCATGCTCAGATTTTTTTGTTAACTCTTTCTAGTTAAAGTACGGGTATCTATTTATTAAATTGAAGTTATTCTGTGTTCATTTTGAACGCAGTTTAATTGCACTGACTGCCCTTTTGGAAACATTGCTTGATTTATGTGAAATAAATCTCTAGAAGAGTTTTATTTTTTATTTTTATTTTCCTTTGTAGAATTTCTTTCCACTGTGTTTTATTTTTCTCTTTTTTTTGTGCTTCGCTTTGCTCTCTTTCTTTTCCCACTTTTTTCCTTGTCCATTTTTTTGAGTTACTTTTGTTTCCCAAGTTCTGCTCGCTTTTTGTCTCTCCACGGTGCATTCTTCAGCTCTTGTTTTAGCCTTTTTTTGTCTCCTCTCTTGTCTCTTCTTTCTCTCTTCGCCTCTTCTCTCTCCTCGCACTTTCTTCTGCCCTTTTCGCAGTAATCAACAAAGCTCGCAGACATTAATTTTTGAGGTTAGAGCGTTTTATAAAGTTGTCGCCCATCTTTCAGTGTTGTGCATCTGTCTCTCCCACACTCTCTCTCCCTTTTCCTCTCACTTCTGCTCTCTCTTTCTCCGTCCAAGTGTCAATGTGTGAAATGAGCTTCAAGTACAACAACAGCAACAACAACAACTGACAAGGACGCTCCATATGAAAACAAACGCATAATTTAAGCGTAATTGCTGTCATTTTTCATTCGAGCAGCGGCAGGCGAGGGGGCCGTGAGTAGGTGTAGGTGTGGGCGTGGCAGGGGCAGCGGGCTGGATGCGACTGTGCTCCAGTTTAGTGTCCATGTCGTCGCTTTGTGTGTCCTCCAGAGCATAAAACGCAAACACACTCACTCACACACACACAAACACACTCACACATGTATGCAGTGCATAAGTGTGTGCATGAGTGTGTGTGTGTGTGTGTGTGTGTGTGTGTGTGTGTGCTGAGTGCCCGCATCCGGCGTTGAAACGCCAATAATTATGTCGCTGCGTTACTTTTTTCTCAGCTCAACAATTTCAATACTCTCACTAGAAAGTCTAGCTAAAAAGGTTTGCCAGCACTCCAAATACCCTGCACTTTTTTACAGCCAAATTAGAAGTCGATTTAAATGTATTTCCCTAAAAATAAATAACTTCCAATGAGGTACACAACTCCCAATTGGGTTTACAAATTCCCCTAGGGTATCTGCTAGTCGAGCATTTGCGCTTACACTGAATTTTTCCATTTATTCTTGCTTCTTTTCATTCGTTTTGTTTTTTTCATTTTTTTCTGTGGCTTTTGCCATCGTTGACATCAGCGCCCCCTGGCGGCCAGGGTCTGCATCAATTGACTTGAGATTTGTGCCTTGTTTTTGTCGCTTTGTCGCATTGTCGCTTTGTCGTTTAGTCGCTTTGTTGCCTAATCACATGTACAAATGAAACAGCATGACTGCAGTCGAAAGCACACGACCTGCAGAGACCCTGTATGAGTTTTCTACTGAGTTAAAATTTTTAAACTTAAGTTTAAACCATTTTTGTCGATTTTTAATGTGATCCTTTTATCCTTTTTTTCTTTTTAACTGCTCAAATGCTGTTCTAAACATTAGTTTAGGTTGGGTTAAGCCGGATGCCCTCCAAACGGGGACAAAGCATAGGTCATTTGTGGTCCTTAGTCGACCGGTCATAGAGGATTGTTATGGCCTAACGTCCTGTAACCTAACCTACCAAACCTACCTAACCTATGTACCTAACCTAACCTATAGTCCTGTAGAATCTGAAGGTGCTTTTGGAACACTAGCAGGTCCTTTGCCGGTTTATTCGAGACGTCTTTTTTTGAAGAGAGTGTTGTGACGAAACATCTTAGCCTTGTGCGCTCTAGGGCTGTGTAGTGGCATAGAAGGTGTTCTAGTCAATAAATGTATGAGTAAATTAAATTTAAACTTTAACTATTTAAAAATAAACAACGTTTTTAGAATCATATACTTCTTTTAAATTAAATATTTACTGAGAAAATTGTTCTGTATAAGAAAAATTGGTTGAATTAGTAAAGGCTTCAGTTCATTCCAAGATCTTTTCGACTTGTAAGAAACTGATTTGATTCGACATCGTTACACAATGCTCCCCTAACAGTGGTACAGTGACAGTGTTCGGGCACTTCTTTGTCTCACTGTCAGAAGTACTTTGTGTACTGTAACTGCAGATTCAAATTTTACCACTAGCTGATCATTTGCTGATCTGGTAGAAGGATTATGATTATAATAAATTAAACGTAGCGCTCTTAAAGTTGAGGTCACTCGCTCCGAGTTTTGGTAGTAAAAATGAAGAATTTCGATCCCAGTTGGATCGAATATCCTTCCATGATGAAAAGGCAAACCTTGCTGAGAAAAAAGAATGGCGCCGTTTCTGCCCCTAGCGACCCTACTTTTATAGCGTCCCCATTGAAAACCGCTTTAAATCATGTAGCTCCCATTTTAGTTTAGGTTAGGTTAAGCCGGACGCCCTCAGTGGGCAATGCATAGGTCACTTGGTGGCCCGTAGTGATCCGGTCGTGGACGAACTCTTTATTTATAGTACTGCAGGATTGAGATAGAGAGCCACTAGGCTCTCTTCTGGAGGCATCCTTGAGTGAGCGTAGTTTAGTGCTCCTAGGCACTTAAGCCTCGCTCGAGATAGTGCGTGACAGTGACTTAAAAGATGTTCTAGCGATTCGTCTACACCTGGATCGTTGCATTCGTTCCTTCAACCCGCGTCGTCGGTTATTCCCATTTTTACTGCATACACAGGGTCTTTAACTGCCGTCCCGCTGGACTGTAATTTTGTTACTCGAATTTGTTGGTAAATCATGTACAATTAGAAACTTTCATGCGACGCAACTACAGAGTCCAAAAAAAGGAAAAAATAAAAAACTCAAAAATTTTCAAGCGAAACTTTTTTATTATTTTTTTGTTGTGCTGCGAATTTGAAATGTCAAGTTGTCATTCAAATTATTGTTGTTGTTGCACCTGTGCCATTGTCCCATTGCCCTTAACGCGCCCCCAGGCACCTACCGCCCCCTACTGCCCACCACCGCCTCCTACCGCGAGGAGAACTCGAGTCGAGTTCAGTTCGCTTGAGTTTTGCTTTGTCGAGTGTTTTGTTTGTTTGTTCGGATTTTTGTTGGTTTTGTTTTGTTGTTTTGTTGTTTTGTTGTTGTTGTTGTCGCATTCCGTGTTGTTTCGCGTGCCTTGGCTTGCAACAATTGCACTTTTGCCACGCCCAATCGCCGCCCAATTCTTTTGTGTAAATACACACACACAAGCACACACACTCACCGCATTTGCTTTGTGTGCCTTCTGTGACCCTCAACTGGCAGCCACTTCGCCCACTACTCCGCCACGCCCCTTTGACCCCATAAGCAGCCTTCGCTCTTTTGCATCCTTTGCTTGATCATTTGCGGTTTGCTCGCTAATTTTCGCTCTCACTCTCTCCCTCTCTCACTCTCTCTCTCTCCCTCCTCCTTTGTTGCGCTGTTTAACCTTTCGCCTTTCGCTTAGCGCATTTTGTGTTGCCGCCTTTTAGGCTGCAACATAAAATGCAACCACATTTATTTTGGTTTTTGGTTTGGTTTCTGGTTTTTTCAGCGCTTTTCCTCTGTTGTAACTCATTTAAATATTTATGTGTTTAACTTTTGTGGTCTGACTATAGCATACCCATTAGCCAATTAAATACACAAATCCCTTGCAATTTACAGTTTAAAATGTTTAGTTTTTTAGACCAAGTACTCTAAAAAAGAGCAGAGGGGTCTATTAAGTTTGTCAGTAGCGAAATGAGGCAGAAGGAGGTGTGGCCGACCCTATAAAGTATATATATTCTTGATCAGCATCAACAGTCGAGTTGATATAGCGACGTCCGTCTGTCTGTCTGTCTGTCCGTCCGAACACCTGGATCTTTTAAACTAAAAGAGCTTGAGCTACCAAATTTTGAATGAAAGTCCTTCTATATGTCAGGCAGGTTAAGTTTATTTAAAATTTGTACTATGCCTCATACCGCCTCCGCAAATTACAAAAAAACTGTTTTCATTATACTACAACTTTGAAACTTTCAGAGCTATCATGACCAAATGTACACACTATGTGTATGGTACCATTATATTACTATCCCCACCAACTTTGATCGGGATTGGACAACTATAGCCTATAGCTCCCATAGGACAAATCGATCAAAAAAGGACATTTGTTTGATGACATGTAGTATTAGTTGAGCGATTGCAACCAATTTTACTTATTTTGTGTATTTCCTGGATATAACTATCCTTACCAAGTTTAATACGAATCGTACAACTATAGTCTTTAGCTCTCATAGGCAAACTGGTTGAAAATTGCTGAACTGTATGGAAATTTTTACACCATAAGCAGTACGGGGTCTTTTACAGTCGTCTCGCTCAACTCTAGCCTTTTATACTTGTTTTAAATTTTATTTAATAAGCAAACAAATCGAGTGTTGTGTGGACCGACTATTATATACCCTTCATTTATATTCAACGGTTTTTAAACTCACTCTTGTATGGCACGCTTAGAAACATTACATATATTTGTACTACTGTAGAGTAAGCCAACTGAATTAGCCCTGTATTAATACTATCCAAATACTTCTCACTTTGAGGAACATTTTTATCAAGAGTTAAGACAATCTGGAAATAATCAAAAAATCAATAAGTGATTGACAGGAATTAACTTGTTTTCAAGAGCGAAACGACTGTAAAAGACCCTGTACTTATATAAGTACATAGTCTTAAAGTTATAATAATACAATCAGTAGTGTATTGGATTGATATATGTATATAGCCATAGCCAATCAGCTGCTGAAGGTAAGCTAAAGTCAACTACAGGGTCTAAAAAAGGCAGACGAAGTGCAAGGCTGTTGAAATTGTAAATTGCAAGTGTCATTAAAGCTACCAAAAAAAGTCAAAAAAGCTCATTAACGCTATCAGCATTTAAGCTAGACAATGTGGGAGGTAGTAGGTAGGAGGCGTGGCAGGGGCGGGTTGTGGGCTGCACCAGGTGGGACGAGTAGTGTTGAGTTGTGGTTGCAAGGTGTGTGGGACATGAGGCGGTTTTAGAACTAGAAGGGGGTAGGGGTGGGGACTACCTCAAGGAGGCGTGGCGGGGGAGGGGAGGAGGGGTCTGCTCATAGGGGTAGCGAATGTTTGGTCTCACGCATTGCCACACGAGCATAATTTGTTGTAATTAACATAACGAGTCAGCCCAAGCAATAATGGGGCAAAAACTTCCCAAAACACACACACGCACACACGCACACACACACAGGCACACGCACACCCACACACACCGAAATTGAACGCCTACAGATGAAAGCAGCAGCAGAAATTGCGACTCCTGCTGTGAGTCGAGGAAAAGTCAGGGGGAAAGTAGGAGGTGGGTGTGGAAAAGCAGCAGGAAAAGGGCGGCAAGTTAGTCAAAGTTGCCCGCATTTGTGTATAATTAATTTGTTTTTGGACAGCCTCCCACCCACTTCGAAAGACCGCCCCTCCCCGTAACCCTACCCCTCCCCCTACCGCAGCCCTTTCAGCAAATGCCACACAATTTCAAGCATTTAACATTTTGTAGCATTTATGCAAATGACTTTATGAGCAAAGGACTGAAAAGTTTGATGAAAATGGGATTCCACAAGGGCAATTTTACAGACAAGCATAATAAAATCATATATGCTTCATCTTCTTCTCCTGCTTCTTGCTCTTGTTCTGCCTCTACCCCGCTTTCCCTCCTCTTCCCTTTGTCTCCTCATTTCTCTTTCATTAAGCACAATGACAGAAAGCAGCTTACTGTCTAGCTGGGAATTATTTTAATTATACTACTAACTTGTTATGAAATTATTATATTATTTACATTTTATACTTTTAAAAGTTGCACTGCTAACTAAAAGTTAAAATAACAAAAAATTACAGTTTACAGCTTATAAACTTTAGTTTCATTTACCTTTACCATTTTGAAAGCAGAAAACTCTGTTCGAATAAATAAATTATAAATTTTCAACTGTTTTTTAGCAGTGTGTAAATCATACAAATGTTAGGATCATGATGTAATTATATAAGGTGATCCCGTTGTCGGCAGCGCTGCTCACGTCGAGCTCTAATTTCATTTGCTTTTCGGCTTTAAAAGTGTGAGGTTGTCAACTGACAAATTTTTGAGATTTGTACAATTTACAAAAAAAAAAATGTTGAGGAAAACCACTTTAAGATTTATAAAAAAAAATGTTATTTTAGGGTTTTTTTTACAAAAAAAATAACGTTTAGTTGGCAATTCCAAACTTATAAAAAATTATACTTTAGAAAATAAAATTTATTTCTGTAATGTGATATTTTAAGCCCCAAATGTCTAATAAGGATTAAACTATTGCCGTCTCTGTTGTCTCTGTCATACTTAGTGATGAAAAAAAATAGGACCGTATGATTTGACGACGGGACAACCTTATATTATATTATAACATCATTGGTTCAATAGGAAATTTAAATTTTATTGGAAATCCATTTTTTTTTTTTTTGGTTGTCAGATCATATTATTAACAAAATAGTTTTTCATCGGATTCTAAGAGGCCTAAACAACTTGTTTTGGAATTTCTTGAAATTATTTTAGACCCTGTACAGTGGTCTATTAGGGTTGTCAGAAGTGAATAATGCTTGAAAGGCAGTAAGAGGCGTTTTCTGAGAAACTCTCTGAGAAACTTTGAGACTATGGTCTCCTATATATAGGATCCCCCTCACTGAAATTGGAAAGAAAGTACAGGCGTACGTCTATATGTCAGGCAGATCAGATCAGGCCCCCTACCGCCTTCACAGTATGTAAAAGAAACACTGCCATAAAGTTAAAACATGGAATCCACATCGTGAGTACATATTGTGTGTCCAGATGGGACAACTATATCTTATAGCTCCCATAGGACAAATAGGACGTCAAAAATAGAAAAATTGTGTTTAAAAATATTTGTCTAATTCACAAGCTATTTTATCAACAACTTAATAGTTAAAAACGTTTAAAAAATGTGAAAAAAATTCTATACAAATTCTGGAATCCAGAATTTTTCACTTATGTTAAAAATAAGAACTGTTGTCTATATTCAAAAACTTTGCTCGAAAACTCACTTCTGAGAATAAAGTGCTGATCTTAGAACATACTTTGCTTGAGTTTTAAAGTCTGAATTGCTTTCCTTTTGTTTTATTTGCAGCAACAAGTTGTCGAACTATCTGGATATGTTATCATTCTCGTGGAGAATGCGGAGGGTAAAATTAAATTATATGGCTCACCGTCCGATCGCGATAATCTGGAAGTGGGCGATGAGATACTCGAGGTCAATGGACTGACACTCGATAATATATCGCGCACGGAGGCCATACGGCATATACACGATGTGAGTAGTAACAATCGATAAATATCGAATTACGATTTATTAATTAATTGGTTTCTTTATCCTTTTTAACGCTGCTTCCAATTGGATTTTTAGTGCATCAAATCCTGCACAATTTGTTTGCGTGTGCGCAAGAAAAATGACTCCAGATTGGGTAAGTTTGTGCTTAAAAAGCAGTAATGTTATTAACACTAAGTACTGATGTAAGTAGGCAAAACTTGCGATTTTTAATGAAAATTGAAGTGACAGATTTTTATAATTCTACTTGGGAAATTACTTTAAAGAAATTGCAAAAAATCGCTAAAAATAATATTGGAAATGGTCTTGAGGTTGATCTTAACCAAGATCTTCGAAGAGCAATGCCTTTAACAAACGTCTTAAGTTTGTTTTACTCAACATCAATATATTAATGCAATTGCTGTCAAACTAAGCTTACAGTTTGTAAAGCTTAGCTTAGCAGTGCGCTCGCTATGCTAGTAACATTTCATTAACATGCTGTTATGGGCTGCGGCTCTTCAAATATGTGCACCAGCTGTCAGCTGTTTTTCACTGCCTGTGACTCTAAAACTGTGTTCTTCTAGTCGTTTAAATAGCTTGCTCTTACGTTGCCACTCACTCTCTTTCTACAACTCGCCCTCTCGCGTTTTTCTTAGTGTCTGTGAGCTCTCCGGCTTTGAGCATCGTGCGCAGCTTTTGTTTTTACAATTGTTTTGTGGTCAGCTCCAAAACCGTTTTGCGCTCTGCTCCACCGTTCTCCGCCGCTCTTACGCTCAACCTCGCGCTCTCTTTTTTTCTCTCATACTGCGACGCGGCTTTGGCGCTGCTCAACGTCAACTAATCGCATCAGTTGTGCGGCAACTGTCGACGTTTCTTAGCGCGTTCGTAGCGTTGCGGTTGTTTGTAGTTCAATTTATTTATTTATTTTTTTTCCCCGTTACGTTGCGTTAAATTTTTGTCGTGCCGTGTCGTGTTTTACCTTATCGCGTATGCAGTACTTACGTACCTATAGCGTATACTACGGTCAGCGATTTCGTTATTGTATATTTGCTCTCAGAGTGTGCGCGCGCGCGTGAGCATCTAACGTTGACGTTAACGTTAACGCTAACGGCGGCTGCGACTGCGACAGCGACTGCGGATGCGCCAGCGTATTGTTCTAACGCGTATTTTTGTTGTTTTATTTCGCTGTGTATTTCGTGCTTGTGATTTTTTCCATTATTTTTTTTCGAGTTCTTTTCTCACTTGTTGTTGATCTAACAAATTCAATTTGTTTAAACATACGTCAACGCTAACGGCATACAAACGGCAACGGCGACAGCGACGTCAACAGCGGCGCAACTAAAGTAAGTGCATTGCAAAGCTAGTAAAAATATCGGTGTAACTGTGTGCGTGTGCGTGTATGTGTATGTGTGTGTGCCTGTGTGTGTGTTACAGCTGGCAGCTGAGCTTCGCATGGGCCATGAATCAGCAATGACAGCGACGCGATGGCGACGTCAACGTTGCGTTTTTGTGACTGCTATTTTGTTGGTGTTGTTGTTGTGAGGGCGAAGGGCAGCAGCGGCAGTTTTTATGCAATAATCACAGCATTCAGATACATTTGTTAAACAGCAGCAACAACAACAATAACACAGTTACAACTACAACCGGCAGCTTGAAATATTTTAGCTGAAAAGTGCAGAATCTTTAAACTGTATACATGTGTGTGTGCGTGTGTAGAGAGCTTTTGCCCATTTGTAGATCTCTTTATGCATAAATGTATGTACATACATATATAAATATATTTCTACATTCATTTGTAATGGGCGGCATGAGAGTGCAAAACAAAATAAGAAAGAAACAACAACAACAACAAGTAAAGCAGCAAAAAAATGACAGCAAACAGTTAAAAGTCGCTTAAGCGAAGAGAAAACCAAAGCAATTCACATAGAGAACCACAACAACAAACTGGGCAGCAAACATTTCAATGGAGTTTGGGTTGGAATGGACTGGAAGTGGAATGAGAGGTGTGAAGTGGCAAGTGGGAAGAGGTGTAGAGTGGAAAGAGGATTGTGGAAGTGGGAGTTAGGTTGAGTGCCAAACCGAGTCAACCAACTGGAAATGGTTGTTGCTGCTGCTGCTGCAAAAAAAAAATAGGAGTACAAATAAAAATGATGGCAAATAATGTAGAAAGATAGAAAAAAAATGCTACCCACATACTAGATGTAATAAGTAGAAATCCTCACTTAGCATTTTGTTTTGGGGTCTGAGCAGTGCTGCTCAAACTTCAGCCAAGTAACGGCACTCTTAGAAAACTAACCTCAAAACGAAACGAGTTTTCAACTCAACAAAATGTGAAAAATTCACAAATAAACACATATACACACAGACAGACAGTTTGGCATGCCAAAGTTTGAAAATTAGTGTTTGAAGGGCGTTTGTTTTGATTGACACTAAAACGGGGGGCGTCACCTAAACGATAAAAAACCTAAAAAAAATAAAGTTATCAGCTCACACTTTATTTTAATCACTTAATATAATGTAACTAAAGTGGAACATTTTTTTTGAGTAAAAATAAATTAAAATTAAGAGGCCTTAAAGTTGAATAAATAAAATATGTTTATATGTAATTTTATTATAAAAAATTAGTTTGTTAATGTCTTGGAGTAGTTAAAGATAGAAAGAAGTAAAATTAATTAAATAAAGTGACTGATAGCCTTTTAAATTATTTATTTTATTTATTTACTGCGAACATATGTCTAATTAATTAGAAAATTATGTTTCAAATTAAAAGTAAATGATTTAATAATAAATTACATTTTACATTGGAGTAGTTAACGATAAAAAAAACAACAATTGGGTGACTGATAGCATTTGAAATTATTTATTTGCATATTTATTTATGTCTAACTATTTTATAAATTATGTTCAAATTTCAAAGAAAATGATTAAATAAAAACGTAATTGTTTAACGTTTAAAAAATGACCCTGTTTATTATATATTTCTATCATTATATCTATATAATGACTTTATTTTAAAACTATAGCTCAAAAAAACTTCAAAGTATTTTTAAAATAATAATTTTGTATTTTTTAAATATTTACACGGATAGATACCATTCAAGATTCAGCTGTAGAATTTATAATTAAATACCAATATTTTTTCTTTGAGATATTAGCAATATAGAAATCAAAATAAACGTCTGTACTTTAATAAAATATATTTTAAAAAATTAACATTGACTTCTGGACTTATTTGTTTCTTACTGTAATAATTTTTTTTTTTTTATTCGTACTTAAATATAACTACTACCATCAATTTTTTATTAGTATTCGTACATAAAACAACAAAATTACTAAAATCCATAACTTTGTAGTTTTAGTTAGTTGGGCTTGAATAGGACTTTTTGGACACCGTACTCTAAAAAAGAGTAAGGGGTCTATAATTTTTGTGTATAAATGAAATTTTCTTTAGCAACTTTTATGATGATTCTAAAACGCACAGCAGCTCAAATTTGTTTTTTTTTTCTTTTTTAATTTTTTGATTGCAAAATGTGTTAATTTCCTTATTTCCTATGTAGCTTTCAGTAAACACATATATTTTTTTTGGGAGTTTTTCGATAATTTTTGTTGTTGGTTATTTTTGGGTCACTGAGTCCGGTTAAATGGGCCCAAGAATTTCCAGTTTTCTTCGCTCAAGACGAAAAAAAAGAAAAATAAAAGAAGTTACTTATTACTTTACTTGTTTGCTAACACACACACACACACACACAGGCACAAGCACACCCAGAGCACACACACACACACACACACACTCGTGTACACATGCATACATGCTAACATTCCAAAGCCATGAATTTGTTGTATAAAACGAAATCAATAGAGAGCCAACAAAACTTTGAGAGCGCAACACAAGAGAGCGAGGCAGAGAGAGGAAGAGGCAGAGGGAGCAAGAAAGATAAAGACAAACTAAGAGAAACAGGGCATGGGAGAAGAGTGGCTGCTAGCGAGAGGGTGTGAGAGAGAACGGCAAACATAGCTTGTCTATTGCCCACGGTCCATTCAGGTGTGAGAAACGCGGGTTTGCTGGCATGCAGGGTGTAGGGGGGACGGGGGTCTTAGCTGGGTCAGCATCCAAAATCCGGTAAGGCAAGTTTCTTGGCGTCGTCGTCGTCGTCGTGGTCGTGGTCGTCGTCGCTGCTGTTGCGAGTCAATTGTGTGAGTTTGTCTTACGATTTTACACGCGCTCGATGATGGCGGCTACAATTGAGCACACACACACACACACACACGCACGCACACCAACTAACAAACACACACTCATGGTGTGTATGGATGCGCTGGGTGCTGCGACTGTGGCTGAGAGGCATGTGGCATGTGGTTGGCCAGCCATGTGCTGCGATGTGTAAAAGTCATTGCCTCAATAAGGAAAGAAGAAAAAAATAACTAAGGAGACCCCAAGTGCTATTTTTTGTAACTTAAAGTTACCCTGTAATAAAAGTGGACAGCAGAGGACAACAGATTTGAAGCTGTCAGTTGCCCTGTACCATAAGTGGGTGGCATAGGTTGGTGCACATTTAAAACAGAGCCCACGAACTTTAGTGTACAGCTCACGTAGAGAAAGTCATACAGGGTAGCTAGCTACTATTTTTTAAATTTAGTAATTAACTGTTAATGGTAAAATTAACTTCACATAATTGATGTTAGTACAAATTAATTGTCACAATAAATTAATTTAAAATATTTAAATATTTATTTATTTAATTTTTTCGACTTAAGCTTTTCTGTCATAATGTACCAAAGTCAGTTCAATTTAAAAATATTTAATTTCAAAATTATAAAAATAATAATAAATAATAATAATAAAAAAATAATAATGACTGTTATTATTATTATTGTTGTGCTTTTTTTTACATTAAAAAAAATTAGTTAATTTAAAAAAATTAAATAATGAAATGACTGATTTTGATTTATGCTTTAAAACTTGAAAACTCAAGAAATATGAATTTGTTTTTTAAAAAATAGTACAAATAAAAATTATTCACAAAATTTTATTTTCAAGTAAAAAACTCTAGTTATAATTTTGGGTCTGTTTAAAAAAATTTTATTTTAGTGATGTTCAATCTTTAAAGTGGTTAAAGGAAAATATAAAGTAACTATTCCAACGAAATATTTAATTTTTGTTTTTATTTTATTCACGAAAATCAGATTTAAGATTTAGCTTTACATTACAAAAAAAAAGGTGTAAAAACTCAAATTCTTTAATTAATAATTTATAAGCGTAAAATTTAATTCTTGACACATAAATTCATATTTTTTATTTTATTTTATTTATTTATTTATTGTCAGACTATGAGCAGTCGATACAAAGAGAAAAATAAATTAACTTAAATATTTTATATTAATATTTAATTTACTATTTAAAATTTAAAAAAGTTTTTAACTTATTAAATAAAATTGATTAATGTAAATGTCAATTTAATATAATTATTTATAATATTTAAAACATTTTTAAATTTAATTTTAGTCCCATTTTATAAATATCTGATGATTTTAATTAAAATTAATTTATTTAAATTAATATTAAAAAAGTTTAAAAATAAATTAAAGATGAAAAGTTTGTCTTTAATTTAAAACTGCGGGGTATCAGGACAGTCGAGCACACTCGCCTCATGCATGCCTTTGCGATGCTCGTTTTATTCTCAACTTGGCCATGGAATGAGTGTGGCAAGAAAAAGATTCGGTTTGGGCCAGGCGAAGACAAGGCTGATATTTTTGGTAACAAAGGGCTCCATGGGGTGGCTAAGTGGTGTGTTGGGTGTGTGTGGGATGGTGGGCTGGTGGGCGGAGGAGGGTGTGGCTGTGACCAATAGCTTGACCTCAAAGTCCGCAATGAATGCCACAAACTGCAGCAGTTTTTAAGTTAAATTGAAAACGAATATTCGTATTCGTTATCGTACTCAGAAAGGGAGTGTGCGAGTGCTCGTGTGTGTGTGTGTGTGTGTGTGTGTGTATCTGTGTTCGTAGTAATTTACACTGCCAAATCGCGTTTGACTCGTTTTGTAATTCGATTTAATCAGACTCAATTGCAAACATTAATTAATCAATGAATCAAATGAATCGTAACGAAACGATGCTGTGAATCATTAACAGTTGTTCGTATGTATACCCTGTAAAATTAAGTATCCGAAAAGCTGTAGACAATCTTTTTAAAGCTTAAAGTAAAATAAAATCTGAATTATTAGAGTGGCAAGTCGAGTTATTACATTAATCATTTGATTGCTGCACGGCCATATACCCTGTATTTTAATTAGGTTAATGGCAAGGTTTCTAAAATTATTTGATGGCAAATTTTTGTGAACACAACAACCAAAAAATTTAAAAAATTGTCGCTTAAAATAACTTAAGTCGTGCATACCCAATGTAGTATAAAATTATTTAGTTTTGAGGAACCTGCTGTGTCTTTCTTTATTCTGCATATGTATACCCTGTAGTAAATAACAAAAAAATTTGAAATGTATCCAATAATGCTTAAAGTCGTGCACATAGGGTATTTGTGTCTTTCTTTATTGTGCATTTGTATACCCTGCAGTAATTGTGAAAAAAACATTAAAATTTATAAAAAAATTCTTTAAGTCGTGCATACCCTATTGTAAGCTAAAGTTGCTTACAGCTGTCGTTGGCCTGCCCACAGGGTGTCTTTTAGTCGTGCTTAGGTAAAATTTATTCAACTCAATTTAGTTATTGTTTCATGTGCAGAGTATCCTGCGGTCGAGCATGTGCCACTTGTGCTTTGTGCTAAGTTAACATTTCTATGCCTTGACTCAATGATTTCAAATGTATTCGAATGAGTTGCATTTGTTGTTTTCAATTTATTCAAATATTCCAACTCCCAACACTCCCCCCACTCCCCTTGCTACCTAAGTCACCCCCCCGCTACAGTCCCACCCCTTCCCTACACTCCAGCAACCTATCGGATATGGTTATCGGCCCCTCTTTGGGGAAAAGCTGTTTCTTCTGCCACAGCAGTTATTGGTGGCTCTGTTGCTGTTGTTGTTGCAGTTGCTGTTGTTGTTGCTGCTGTTGTTGTTATCGTTGTTATTGCCGCTTTGTTTTGTTCTTTGCTTTGTTTTGTTTGCTTTATTTGCTTAGCGTTTCTGTTGTTGTTGTCGTTTGGTTTGGTTTTTTTTTATCATGTTCTGGTCTTCCTCTTCTGCTGCTCGCTGTTCTACCTGCATGCGCTGTTGTTGTTTTTGTTGGTGTTGTTGTTGTTGTTTGTTGCCTTTCACCAACATCGCCGACAACAGTTGCCGTTGCATACAACTCTATGGTCTCCAATGCACTATCTTTATCGATATACATATCTCTCTTTCACTCCCTGTCCCTGTCTCTCTCTGTCTCTGGCTTTCTCTGTCTCTCTCTCTCTCTCTACCTCCCTGTTTCTTTCTCTATCACTCTCCAATTGATATTCTTTCTTGATACCCTATAAAAATAGTGAGAACTTGGAAAACATAAAAAGTAGATTACATTAAAGTGTTGATTAGTTTGCTGATTAATCTATGTTTATTTGATTATCCAGGTGTGAGTCGATGGCCTTTGTAGCTAGCACTCCTTACTGGTTAATTATTATATTATTTTTTTTTTGTATTATAATTAATAATAAATAAATAAATAATTTAAAAACAGACGGACAGTCGGACATGGCTATATCGACTCTGCTTGTGATCCTGATCAAGAATATATATACTTTATGGGGTCTGTCACGCCTCCTTCTGCCTGTTACATACTTTTGCACAAACCCAATATACTCTTGCAGAGCGTATAAAAAATTAATTATACAGGAAAAAGTCGAAATTAAAAAATAAAAAAGTTTTAGTAAAAGATAAATTTTAAACACACTTAAATGCCCTTTTAAAAATATTAAATATATTTTGTAAATATAAATAATTTATTAAATTAATTAATTTATTATTTTTTTTTTGTACATTGCAATTTTAATTAAAATATATATTAAAATTATTCTTAGTTTTGTTTAAAAGAAACCGCAGTTAAATTTGCTCTTAATAGTAAGCTTACTTTACAGGGTATCTAGCTGGTGCAGCAAATAAACTTTAATGCCTTCTTGATACTTGTTGCTGTTGTTTGACATTTAATGCTCAATTCTCCACTGTCCCATTGTGGTTTGTTTCATTCTCCCAGCTCAATTCTCAACTCTCCATTCTCCATTCTCCACGCTTTCAACTTTATGGCCATTATTATTTAGATGCTGTTTTTTTTGTTGTTGTTGACTTTACCGCTATAAATCCACAGCGCTTATAATTGGATATGGCCAGATAAGTTTAATAGCCAATTTATTGGCCATATTGCTGCTGTGGCTGCAACAACAAGTGGGCTTAGCAACAGCAGCCAAATTCCCTTTTTTGGGTACACTGAAAACATGTCTCTAAAAACACGGGTTAAAAATTGTTAATGTTTGTTCTCTGCTTAAAATTAAAATTAGTTTAAGAAATTGAATTAAAAGTTTTTATGTAATTAAATTTTTTACTTGGGATGGAAATATTTTAATTTGGGTTTAAATTTCAGACAATTTTCAGTTGAAGTTAAGGGCGAATATTAGGCAAATCTTTTCAAGTAAATTTTTGCTCAACTGGTTGGAATTGGTGCAGAAATATATTGCCCATAAATAGAGCTATGAAGGTGAATTTATGGAATAGCTTTAGTTATCCAAAATGAATTTTATAAAAATATTTAAAGTGAAAAACTGAAAATTAAGTTTAGTATTTGCTGTTGAAGGATTAAATATTTAGAAGAATCATTAAAAACGATAGGAATATATAAAGAAATAGCGAAAACTGATATTAATTTTAATTTTTAAACATGATAGACACATGTGTAAGTTTGTAATCCACACTCTACTTCCTCGAGCTCTTTAAAAAAAAAAATTTTCTTTTGCATTGGTAATGGCTTAAAAAATGATGTTCTTGAATAATTTTTGAATCGTCCAGATTCAGGGTCAAACGTTGATCCTGCCCGAAACTTTGACCTCAAATAAAAAGCTTAAGAACACTCTTTTTTCCCAAACTGTAGGGAAACTCCATTTTGTTTATAATGTAGGGTGTTTTAGATATGTTAATATCGATAATGCATGTAATGTTGAGTGACCGCCGGTAGATCGTTAAGCAAGTAGTGTTAAATATCGATTAAGTAGTGTTGTCTAGCATAAGTATCTATTATCGAGTGTTAAGAAACTGCTGACAGGATGACATTAGGATAAGACTGATCTTGATTCTCTCTCTGCTTCCGGTAACCGTGATGAGATACAGACGTGTTCTGATCCTGCTCTCATCGTGTTAAATCTAAACTGCCCATAACCTAACAATCAAATACCAATATCATACAGTTTTTCTTTTGCTTACAACAAAATTCTTTTATTTATATATAAAATTTATTTTATTTAATAAAAAAGAAAATATAATTTAAAGTCTTGAGAAGTTAGAGAAGAAAGGGCACATCTAAAATGGGGCTTCCGAAGAGCCAAAAAAAAAAGATACGAAGCAACTTTTAAACTTAAATTAAAATATTAAAAAATAATTTTAGTTTCAATTTAAACTTTCAAGCTCGGGTATTTCCTTATTTAGTTCAAGAAAATACCCGAGTTATTCTCCAGTTTATTTAGTTAAGTTAAGTTCTAGAGCACCAAAGTTGAAATTGAAACTGAAATTAAAATTGAAATTGAAACTGAAATGTCCGGAATAAGAAGACAATGAAACTGATCGATTGGAAGTACAAGATAGGCAAAGGAAGGAAGATGATGGGAGGGCGAGAGTAGAGCTGCTGAAAGGAGAGTGGAAAAGGGGTGGAGGGAAGAATGCAGTGAAGTCTTAAGGCGCGATTGCAATTGGAATACGTAACGGCACTAAGTGGAAAACAAAAAACGAAAAAAACAAAAAGAAATGGAATCGAAACGAATCGAAGAAACAGTAGAAAAGAAAAAGAAAACCATGTGTGAGGCAATCAAGCGAGCAAATAAATAAACAAACGTGAGACAATGCACACCTGAGTAATAACAGCAGCTACAACAATGACAACCGAGTTAAAAGAGCAGAACAGAAGCAGAGGCAGAAGCAGAAGCAGAGGCAGAGGCAGCAGCAGAGAAGCAAATAGCCAAAGAAGGGGAAGAAGAAAGAGCAGCTACTAAAAGGGGAGAAGTATTAAGCGAACAGAGAAGAATTAAACTGAAATGCCAACAATGCTGTGACAATCATCAGGGTTGTCATCATCAACTCGCAATGAATTCAATTTAAAGTTGAAAGTGCTTAAATGGTAAACATACACAGCTCCACCACCACCTGCCCCTCCCTTCGCTCCACCACTCACTTCTATCAGCTTTGTCATAATGGCATTTAAAACTGCGACCGTCCATCAGCCTCCAGTTTCGCATAAAGTTTGCCCCACTTCCACTCCCACACCCACACCCACTCCCACCGTACACCGCCATTGGCAATACTAACAATTAAAAAAAAGTGTATAAAAAATGAAAATTTCTTGTTTACCTTGTGCTGCTGTCCGATAAGCGAGTGATAAGCGAGCACTCGCATGCGGTCCAACTGGCGTATGAGTAATTTGTACGTATTAAACAAGAAAGAATGCCTAGCGACTTTAGGATACCCGTTACTCAGTTTCAATATGTTTTTAACAATGGTGATAGATAACAGAACAGATGGAAAACAGAACATTTTCATACAAATTCATGTTTAGAGCATATTTTCGACCGATCGTTCCTATGCGAGCTATACGATATAGTAGTCCGATTTGGATCAAACTTGGTCGGTATATATATATTGTTGGCAGATGTATTCTGTGTGAATTTGATTAATATAGCTTAGTTAACGCAAAAGTTTTTCATACTATTTCATATTTGGAGCGTATTTTTTACAGATCGGCCCTATGGGAGCTATACGATATAGTTGTCCGATTTGTATCAAACTTGGTCAATATATATACTAACACATGCTAGTTTTACCTAAACATTTACCTTTATATGAAGATGGAACGCCCTAAAGTGGGCGTGTCAAAAATCAATCCTATTGCTTGGGTATTGTACCTTTGATTTGCGACCCTTTTCATCTTTCTAGCTCTTATAGTCTCTGAGATACTTTTGTTCATACAGACAGACAGACGGACATGGCTACATCGACTCGGCTAATGATGCTGATCAAGAATATATATACTTTATGGGGTCTGCCACGCCTCCTTCTGCCTGTTACATGCATTCCAACGATTGCAAAATACCCTTTCACTCTACGAGTAACGGGTATAAAAAAGGGTGCGCAAGTAGCACAGCCAACAAAAGAGTAAGAGAGAGAGAGAGAGTGGGAGAGAGTGTGAGGGAGAGTGTAAAAGAGATTTACACTGGCCAGGCAATCAAATCTGTTTTTTTAAAAATAATATATAAATTAAAAATATTTAAAATAATACTTTGTATTTTAAAAAAAAAAAAATATATCATAACATATTTATTGTGACGTCTAAACATATATATTTTTAATTTATTTATTATTTTTAAAAATTTATTCATATTGATTGATATATTTTATAAAAAAAAATATTTATTACATTTTTAGTATTTATTGAAATATTAATTTGTAAACATGATAGACACATAATGTGTAAGTTTGATGGCGATTTGTGATAAATGCATTATTGAATTATTAAATAATATGATTAATTATCGCCATTAATCGATTAAAAATTAAAAAAAATCGATTAATCAAATTTATTTATTTATTTATTGTCAGACTAGAAGCAGTCGACACGAAAAGAAAAATAAATGAAATTTAAAATTAATTAAAATTACAAAATATTTTAAAAATAAGATTAAAATTAAATTTAAAAAAAGTTTTTAAATTGATATTAAAATTTAAATTTAATTTTAATTAATTAACTAACTGGGGAAGTATTGCAAAAATTATGAATATAAAAAAACGATGGAAAACCATGGAAAAACACTAGCCAGTCCAAGAAAATTAGAACTGAATTTTAGTAACGCAAATAAACAAAACATGTACAAAATATAAAAAAGAGCAAATTAGTATTAAATATTAATATATTTGACATTAAATTGAGGTGTTTAGTGCTCAAACTGTTCAATTTGTCAGTGAAGTTAGCATTAGCTTTTGAAAGAAGATGCTCAGCTGGTACTGAAGTACTTATAAGATAGCAATACCGGGAAGCTCTGATATATATTTATGGACAACTCAAAACGTATCTCCAGTAGATGAGCCGTCACTTAAGCTCTCCTGTCTTTTAATTCTGTTCGAAAGCTTAATTATTTTAATTAAATTATTGTTGGAGTTATGAATGAATTAAGAACTTTAACTCTCTTTATAATAGATCGATTCAATGAATATCTGCACTGAGATCTCCACTGAAACCGCGCAGTCAAAAGACTTTCACTTGTCTTCTCGATCACAAATTTGATTTATTGAAAACTGTCGAATAACGAAACGGTCACGTGACGAATCCCAGACAAGTGTGAACTGTAAGCGCGGTCAAAACAATTATACTTGGCCATGTTTGTGGCCATAATGTTAATGTGCTAATAAAACCAAAGTGGAGAAAGAGCCAAACACTTTAAAGACTTTATGTACTCGGCAAATGCAGCTTCGTTTTCCCCTTTTTTCATATTCATATTCAATTTCAATTTTTGTGTGTCACATTTTTATGAATACAGGGTATAAAAATGGCAAATGATGAGCAGACATGGAGTGGCAGCAAGACAGACAGATGGAGAGACGGAGAGACAGAGCGACGGAGAGAAAGATAGAAAGATAGATTTATATGTTTGCTATTTCTTATCTGCGCACACGAAGCAAAACAAGCAAAACCACCAAATAAATCTGTCAAAGAAAAAGCCAAAAAAAGCAAAAAAAAAAAAAAGCAGCAAAAAAATCAGAGAAGCAAAAAAAAGCTGAAAAGCGAACATTTTATGTGGATTACGTGAGACATAAAACGAAACAAACTTTTTGACTTTCTTGTGGGTTCAAAACGAAAGTCAAATGCAAAACATATACTTGTGTTTAGTACTTTCCATTTTTTGTCGCCGGCATAAAATTAAAAAAAAAAAGATGTTGGAAAAAAATAAATAAAAAACGCCAAACTTATCAATATTTAGCGAATGGTAGGAGGAAGTAGTTGTCATAGGTTATGCCTAGTGAAAAGATACAAAATTGTAACAGTTTTGAAAATCTCTCGGCTCCTGCTGCTCTGCTTAGGGATTTGTGGCAACACTGCAAAAGTTCATGGCCCAATTGGTGGCCCGTTGGTGGTCAGGGGCAGCGACCAGCCTCCCATTCAGTGAACAGACAACAGCCAACAGACAACAGCCAAAAGGCAACCTCGGAAATGCGATACATCATTTTGCGGTTACATAACCCGCGCACATGCTACGTAGATAAAAAAAAGAGACAACAAAATAAATAAAAAGAGGAGAAAGAAGAGCAGAGAAGCGAAAAATACTATAGTATATACTAAAACACATATACATATATATATATGTGTTGAAGAATTGAAAGAACCGGAGATAAAAGCCAAGTATGAGTATTAAAAACGAAATCTTGTGCAGCAAAACGAGTTTTGCAAGCAGCAACAAAAGCGTTGCTAAAAAGTGGCTAAAAAACAATTGGGAAAGAGCGGAGACAAGAGAACCTAAGCAAAGCTAAGAGAAGGAGAGACAGAGAGCGAGAGAGGGAGAGAGAGAGCTGCTTAAGAGCAACAGCTAAAGCTGAGAACGGAATGTTTAAACAATAATACATAACTTAGCACATATACTAACTAACATAAGCTTCAAACAAACTTTACTACAACTCGCAGATAACAATAAGTACTACCAATTTGTACAACCGCTGTGCATAACGAATATTCGTAGTTGTTAGTCGCTTAGATAAGCTCCAAGCAAGGCTGAAAAGTTCATTTACTCAATTGTTGAGTATTATTAACTCTAAGTTATTTGTTGTCTCTAGTTGAGGCAGTTGACAGCGTTGCCAGATCGCAGTTGGAGTCGGAAGTGTTAAACTAACTAAAGCGTTGTCAGATGGTTCAACTAAATGTGTTAAAGAAGAAGCAGTTGGAGTGGGAAGTGTTCAACTAACTATAGCGTTGCCAGATTGTTCAGCTAAATATGTTAAAGAAGAAGCAGTAGGAGTTGGAAGTGTTTAACTAGCTAAAGCGTTGCCAGATTGTTTAGCAAAATGCGTAAAAGAAGAAGCAGTTGGAGTCGGAAGTGTTAAACTAAGTAAAGCGTTGCCAGATTGTTCAGCTAAATATGTTAAAGAAGAAGCAGTTGAAGTGGGAAGTGTTCAACTAACTATAGCGTTGCCAGATTGTTCAGCTAAATATGTTAAAGAAGAAGCAGTAGGAGTTGGAAGTGTTTAACTAGCTAAAGCGTTGCCAGATTGTTTAGCAAAATGCGTAAAAGAAGAAGCAGTTGAAGTGGGAAGTGTTCAACTAACTATAGCGTTGCCAGATTGTTCAGCTAAATATGTTAAAGAAGAAGCAGTAGGAGTTGGAAGTGTTTAACTAGCTAAAGCGTTGCCAGATTGTTTAGCAAAATGCGTAAAAGAAGAAGCAGTTGGAGTCGGAAGTGTTAAAGTAACTAAAGCGTTGCCAGATCGTTCAGCTAAAATGTTAAAAAAGAAGCATTTGAAGTGGGAAATGTTTACCTAATAAAGCGTTGCCAGATAGTACAGCTAAATATGTTAAAGGAGAAGCAGAGACGGGAGTGTTTAACTAACTAAAGCGTTGCCAGATAGTACAGCTAAATATGTTAAAGGAGAAGCAGAGACGGAAGTGTTCAACTAACTATAGCGTTGCCAGATCGAGCAGCTAAAATGTTAAAGAAGAAGCAGTTGAAGTGGGAAATGTTTAACTAAATAAAGCGTTGCCAGATCGAAATGGAGTCGGAAGTGTTCAACTAACTAATGTTTTGTTGAAGTACGAAAAGACTGCCTCTAAAAGTTATGACTCCAAACTTTATGTAGTTAAAAACAAGAAATTAAATTACGAGTATACTCGACTTGGCACTTAATGCTGCCCGTTATTCTCTGTCATAAATAATACTACATAAAAATGATATAAACGTAAGCGGTTTCGAACGCTTGAGTTTTAGTTTTAAGAAGGAACAATCGAAAGAGCTTTTTATTAGCTTATTTATATAATTAATTTTCACCGATCTTTACCTAAAGCAGCAATACGATACAGTCTTACAATATAAATTAAACTTGGCCAGCGTATTTATATATATTATTTGCCAGATTATTTGTATTGAGAATAAGGGAGGAGTTGGTACCATACGCGTAGTTGAAAAAGTAAATAAAAGTCAGCCGTTCATGTACAAAATTTATTAGAGTCTTAAAGATACGCGTGCTTTCTTGCATTTTGGGAGTACAAACTTTTAAAAATGTAATTAAACGCAATAAAAATAGTAAAAAATTAAAGCTAATGTCGAAAACTTAAGCCAGAAAACGTTAAACAATAAACGAAAATCCTATTGAAGTTAAATATTAAAATGAAGTTGATAAATAAAAGAACAAAGGAAGTAAAAAATTAATATAAAATGAAATCGAAATGAAAATCGAATGTGTTCTGAGGCAAACGAAATCCATTCCCGTCAATGACGATGAAAATCGCTATAAAATTGTAAAATGAAAATATTTAAAAAACAGAAAACAGTTGTGTACACAATGTAACGTATTTTATGCTTAATTAGTGAGCCAATAAACCAATAAAATTATGCACTTCAAGCGTACCGCCCAGTTAAAAAAAATACAAACAGAATATTACGTATGCGACACGTACGCCCAAGAGCAAAGAATGGAGAAGACAAAACGAGTGGAAACGGGGCAAAAATGTAATGAAAATAGCCGCAAAAAAGCAAATAAATATACGCAATTAAAGACAGTAAACGTGAACAGTACGCACACACACACGCACACACACACGCACACACACACACTCACACACACGTAGATATTCTCAACACGCGACATGTTATTATTTAATTACAATTAAATTTTTAATTGCGAATGATAAAAAACATAGTCGAAGCTGCTGAAAGGCCATAGTTTAGTTAGCAGATACCCTGTAAAATATATTTAGAATACCTTATAATTTATACAGGTTTAAAATTCATGTCTTTTATAGACAATTTCACTTACTCAATTCCTTCTCCCTGATTTTCATACTAAACAACACTTCTACTGCCGATTGCACGCTCTACAGGGTATAATAAACAGCTGTTATACAATGCTACTAACAATAAGCCAGTATTATCTTCTCATAATCGGGTAAACAAACAATCAAACAGACAGCGGTATAAATAAATAATGCCTTGAGCATGTGTTTCTCCTACTACCTTTGAAAGTTGTCACCGTAACTGAGTCACTGCAGTGACAACGATACCCTGTAATCAATTGTATTGCAGGCATTTACAGCGACATTAATTCATAGAATAATTAATATATTATTCATATCTTTTATGTGTAGATAAGCTGCTTAATTATCAACATTCTTATCTCGAAACAACACTCGACGATGCATTTTCAGGTTGTCTAAAGAATTGTGAGATAAACTCAAGATACGAAAAGATTTATAAGAAGCTGAAATGTCTTTGCTAAACATCACGTAGATAAGATCTCCACTTTTTGTTAATCATCTGTGGATTTCGCGCTGGCGCGGTGTTTGTATCAACGACTTACTTATACTCTACATAGAATTAATAGTAGAAAAGCAGTAGGGTTAGTTTTATACCCTATATCGAATTAATTGTAGAGAAGCAGTATTATTAGTCTATATAAGTTTGAGTTTTAAGTAATACGGTGGAGTCCGGTTATAACGACACTCAAGGGAGCGAGAATTTTACGTCGTTATACCCGGTAGACGCTTTAACCGAAACGAGCAAAGAAAGAAAAGCTTGTATGGGGACCAAACAAGTCATCGAATTTTCGTCGCAATGACCGGACGGACGCTTTAAGCGGAGTCGTTATAACCGGATTCCACTGTATATAGTGACTGATGGAGTTTATTTAAAAGGGTTTTGAAAAGGTTTAAAGAGTTGTTTACTCTTCGAAGAAATAATCCACAAAACACTTACGACTCATACGTTCCCTAAGATAAAAAGGCATTTTCTATTTCCACTTATAAATTACCTACTACTTATTAATAAGTAACCTCTTTCCAAAAACACTGTTTAGTGTTGTTGGTATTGATAAAACGAATTGCCAAACTTAGAAACTTTAATTAAAATAACTTGAAGTTTTTATTGCATTCAGTTTGTTTGTTTAAATACTTCCATTTTCGAATAATTATAATTCCATAATAGTTTGACCAGTGGGATATTAACATTATGTTTTAATAGCTGGGTAAACGAGGAAAATGTCTTATTCAATTTAGTTGGTCGTTATGTCAGAAATTTTATATTTTTGTAAGATTACAGTGAAGGCTCTACTCGCGGACAGCGCCCTTAGCCGAACGAATTTAAAGTTCTTTAGCATGATTTTTATACAAAATTAGTACTCTTATATAGACACCTCACTTGGGCGTAAAAAAATACAGGAACCTCTATGTTGAATTTAATTTTTGTATTATTTTTCTCTTTAACAAAAGTATTAATTATATTAGCAGTTTTAATTTAATTGTATTTTTTGATTTAATATTATTGTCATCAAATAAATTTAATTGAATATGTTTTATCAAAAAATATTTTTTTAACGAATTATAAACATATGTACATACTTATATTAGTCTGACCTATCTCAAATATTACTGATTTTCTTTTAAAATCAATGGTCTTACAAAGGCAAGAATTTTAAAAACTCTATTATAAGAACATAATGTGGTTTTAGGTATTCTTGAAATATTTATCTTAATTTTAGGTCTTGAAAACAAATTGTTGATTTGAGAGTATTTTCTTAACTACTGTAAAATGCATAAAACATGTACAATAACCTTAGAGTAACTAGCACAGAAGTTAAGCAGCTCGCTAAGCTCAGCGGTGACTGTTAAACTTAACAGTAGCCGTGACAGTTTGACAAGCGTTGCGCTTTAACAAGTTATCAAAAGTTTTAAAGCTATTACAAGGTGTTGCTGTCGCTGTTTGGTTTGTTGTAGTTGTCGATGGATTTATTATTTATGTTGTAATTGCTTTTGTTCACACTTCTCACATTTTGTCTGCTACTGGAACGCACTTTATTGTTATTGTGTATCAATTTGTAGTGGCAATTAAAGCATTTGCTTCGATTTCAGTTTGAGCCCATTATAATGGTTATACAATGCATTAATTGAAAGACTAACAC
The DNA here is from genome assembly GCA_018152125.1 of Drosophila dunni. Taxonomy (NCBI): domain Eukaryota; kingdom Metazoa; phylum Arthropoda; class Insecta; order Diptera; family Drosophilidae; genus Drosophila; species Drosophila dunni. The sequence continues at coordinate 12,234,933 of JAECXC010004147.1, read as the reverse complement.
ACACAGAGAAGCACACACACACACCTATTCAGCTGGACACTTGAATCTCCATGGACTTTGATGAATTAGAGCCGATGTTGTTTGCTGATAATGATGACAACGTCGATAAACTTCTCGAAATACACAAAGGCCACGCCTCCAGTCGCTGTACGCTGCTCCGTGTGCAGTGGGCTCATGTGGCGTTCTGCCTATAGCGTCGCAGCGCCATTAGTTCCTAATTGAGGTTAATAAAATAGCACCATGGCAGTGGGAAAGGGAGAGCGAGAGTGCGAAAAAGAGGAAGAGAAACAAGTAGCTCAACTTACAATTTAAACTGGGAAGTTAAATATTTGCATGTGCAACAACGACTACTTACCCCCGTGCTTAGCTATTACAGTGTTACACTGGAAAAAATTCATTAAAAAATTAAAACCTTTAAAATAAATTTGATAACAAGATATAGCTCAGAGTACTAAGCGGCCGAACCGTCACAATGAGAACTTATCATTTTATCAAATAAAATGCATTTAACCTATTTAACCTATTGGTTACTAAGACTTCTTTTCGTGCTTCACATACTAGTAAAATCAATTTTAAACTTAAAATATTTTTTATCAGTGCATAGGATCACATATACACACACACACACACACACATGCAGGCAAATGAGATTAAAAGTCAAGGCATGAGGTTCAACGACATATGACATCGGCGTCGACGTCGTCGTCGTCGTTGTCTAATTGGATTTGTAACTGCGAGTGGCTATGGCGCGTGGGACGCGTCGGCGTTGCACAAAACGCATCGCAGACTCACACCCTCATACATGCAAACACACACACACACACACACACACACATACACTCGAACTTGCTGGTGCCCCACTTACAGTGTGCAAAATTCCATTTAGGCTTGAGTTTTGAGCTACTGCCTTGTCATTGCCAGGCCTGCCACCGATTTGCCACCTACTTGCCACATGCTCCTTGCAACATGTCACCTACTGTTCCTCCTTCTACCGCTGCTGCTCATTCTCTAGCTTCTCCTACGCTGACGGCCACTTTTCGGCGCAATCAACAGACCCAAAAAACTAACAAGCAAAAGCTAAAAAATGAAGAGAAAAAATTAAATGAAAATGGCAAATGAATGCTGGAAAATGAATTAAAAAATACCCTGCAAAGCATTAAAATTATTATGATATAACATAATAAAAAAAAGGGACAGAAAGTAATTTATAAATATAAAAATAATGTGCTAGATTGTTGCCGGAATATATATATTATAGGTAACAAAAACTGAAATAAGTTTAAGATTATAAAACAAGGCGAGAAAGTAATAATGAAATGTAAGCTAATTTATCAGGGATTATTATCGAAATAATAGTTGAAATAGAAGAAGAAAAAGAATAGAGTATTACATAGTAAAGTAAATTTAAAGTAAGCAAATATAGTGTATATTATTTAGATAACTTTATTTAGTATTACACACGAACATTCAAGCCAAAAGCTGAAGTATGGTCAAAAGGGAAATCAAGCTAAAGGGGCAATAAAATAATTAATTTTATTTTTTTTTTTCTTATTTAGGTTTCGATAATGACCCGTAGAAAAATGCACAAGTTTAACTCTATAATAAATGCATAAAAAAAAATTAATTAAAATCAAACGGAAAAAATTCAAATTTATCATAAGCATTAAAATGTTAAAAAAAAATATATATAAAAAAAATAAAATATTTTTTTAGTCTGAGATACAGCCATTGTCACATAATTGGCACCAAAAAAAAATTGGAAATTTCAAGAATAAATTTTTTATTGAAAAATAACATTTTTAAATAATAGTCGTATACCATTTTGAAGCCTATTTTATTAGTTAATAAAAAATAAAAGAGACTTTAAATCAGGTTAGGTTTAAAACAAAAATAATAACAATTTAACAAATGGCTGTATGTAGAGATTAAAAGTGTGATTACAGAGAAAGGCCTTTGGACTAAATATTAAAAAAAAATTCCTTAATCTATAAGTTTTGTTATACGAGTGGATACTTGCTCATTTTTAAGTTTTTTATCGATAATTTGATGAGATAATGATTTTTTGTTTTTCGTTTTATATATTATTAGTGGATTTTTGTAAAAAATTTGGAATCGATTAAAGCATTCTTGTGGGTTTTACAGCCACTCAAAGTCACAGTATCAAAACATGTGCTCGCCACTGTATATATCATAGATACAAAAAAATAGAGAACATAGAAGTTAGAGACTTATCATTTGCTCCAATCTATAGTTAAGCTTTAATTAAACACCTGTAAGTACTTAAGTGGGTTACTCCCCTTTAAGTTGAGCATACCCTCTGCAAGTGCCATGCCAATTACAGGGTAAAGCAAATGCAAGGGCGTCAAAATGAAATTAAAGCCGATGCTGTACCGAGGATGCGCTAAAGTCTGATGCTAACCCGGTTAGCTACAGGAGGTCACAAAAAAGAAGAAGAAGTGGAGCTGTGGGGGATTGTGGGCTGTGGGGCTGTGGGGGTGTGGCATGTGGAGGCGTGCCAAACTGCAGCTGGAAAAGCAATAAAAGTGACAGCTAAACTTGTGTGCGGGCAAAAGGCGAAGGCGAAGAGCATGAGGAGCAAGACAGAATAGTGGTGGTGAAAGCAAACCAAAGTTGGGAAAATGAGAGAAGTGTGGAGGGGAGTGTGGAGGGAAGTGGGGAGGGAAGTGCTGTGAGGTAGGCTGGGATGCTGCGATGTCAGCGTTGACAACATGAAGCAAATTTTGAGTAAAAACTTTTCCTTTTTCCCACACGAAAGTTGACGATTCCTTTGGCAATGCCAGCAAAGCTCTAGATAAAAAGCTAAAAGCAGACACAACGCACACACGCACACCCATACACACACACACACATGAGTGCACTTGGTGTGTGTGTTGGTGTGTGTGTGTGTGTGTGCTTGAGTGTGTCTACAAATTTAAATAAATATGTATTTATAATAGAAAATAGACTGGGGAATTTGTCTGCGCCTTTGTGCCACTTGTGGCAGCTGCTGAACTGAATTCTTCATTCGGTTGCATTTCTCATACTAAACTATGATTCCTTCCTGTCCTCATACTAAACTATGATTCCTTCTTATCCTTAACATTATTATTTTTCCCCTAATGCTCTAGCTGACTTCAACTTGTGCGTTTTACTTTTCATATTTCAGTTTAATGCTGACAAATTGAAATCAATTTAATACAGTTTCTCTGTTCAGTCACTAAACATTTAAGGGATAATTTAATAAAATTGTTTGTTGTTAAATTTTAGTAAATGTTTTGTACGTAAACTGTGGGGTTAACTTGGATTGTTTCTGGGAAAACTGTTCAAGTTCTTCTCAATGAATTTAAAACACCAAAAGTTCTACCTTAAGTGGCGTAAACTTTCTAATGTAAATGGAATAATGCCTCAACTAAAAGTTGAATAGGGAAAATTTGGTAATAAATATTGAACTATTTTAAAGCTAAATGCATAATGACTTTTTAAAGTTTAAGTCACAAATTTATCTGAAAAGTCAATAATTCCGTACTACCAATTGTTAAACAAATTAGGACAGTACAAACTTTTATAAACAATCGGGAAATCAAAGTTCAATGAAAGCTTAGGTTTAAAAACTTCCCTTAAAAACAAAAACCAAAAAAATTTAATTAAATAGAAAAACTTAAACAATTTACAAAAATTCTATTGAAGTTGATATTAAAGTCAAGAAATGTAGCAAAATTATGAAAAACAATTGGAGATTGCAAGCCAATTAAATTTGAGGCAAATTAAATTAATTCGAATCAATGAACAAGTAAATTCTTTAGTTAAATAGCTTAAAAGCAATAACAACTAAATATAAACAAATTGAATATTTTTTTATTTCTTTATTAATTAAAGTATTTATTTGTTTTTATACCCTTGCAGAGGGTTTATTGTTTTTGTCACGAAGTTTGTAACGCATTGAAGCAGGCGTTTCCGATACCATAAAGTATATATATTCTTGATCAGCATCAGCAGTCGAGTCGATGTAGTCATGTCTGTCTGTCCGTCTGTTGCTATGCGAACTAGTCTCTCAATTTTAAAGCTATCTTAATGAAACTTGGTAGAGATGTGTATTCTCTTTGCACTGAGTTCATATGTTAAAATTGTCCAGATCGGCTGACTTATCATACATGTAGGTCCCATAGGAATAATCAGTTGAAAAAAAAATGTTTTGAACTATCTCCACCAATTTTAGCCTATAATTCAGCCATTTAGAACCAAATCCCATGTGCAAATCATATTTCATCGAGCTCGGACCACTATATCATATATGTAGCTGCCATAATAAAAATCGGTTGCAATACTGAGTAAGAAAATTTGTTGTGTCAATTGAGCGATTTCAACCAAATTCGGAAAATACACATTTTCTATCATTCTCAATATGCTGACAAAATTTCAAACTAATCGGACTACTATATCTACCATAGGAACAGTTGGTGATTGAAACCAAATTAATGCAGTAAGCTTGACTGCAAGGGTATTTAATCTTCGCCGATCCCAAAATAACAATTTTTTCATGTTCCCTGGTTAAATTGGTTTTGTTTTCCAATTGATTTACTTTGAATTTCCAGTAAACTATAAAGAACGTTTTTATTTATTTTTCACCTACGCAAATTTAAATAATACATATGAAACTCGACATTAATACGTGATGTAATATTCAATTTTCCAGATGATTTAAATGAAATTAAGAGTTAAAGCATTTCAAAGTGCCAACTGGCGAGAAAATTCTTGACTGCTCATATATATATCGGTTTACACAGAATCCAAGCGATGGTGTAACTGAATTATAATATGACTATACAATTTTATTCACAACTCTTGCCAGAATTTTTATTGCAAACGTTTGCTCCCTTTTTGGCAGTACTACTTTCGATTTTTCCCTGTCTCCGTCTCTGTCTCTCCGACTCCTTCTCAAACTCTTGCTTCTCCTCAGACTCTTCCTCGGTTTCTTCCTCAGTCTCCTCTTCAAACTCCTCCTCAGTCTCCTCCTCGGTCTCCTCCTCAGTCTCCTCCTCAGTCTCCTCCTCAGTCTCCTCCTCAGTCTCCTCCTCAGTCTCCTCCTCTTCTTTCCTTCTTCTTTTTGTGTCTCGCTTGAGATTACAATACAATTTGCCATATGAATAATATTGACTGAGTGTGTGCTGCTCTGCGTGTGTATGCGATATATGTATTTATTCGATATACCATATACATATATATTCGATATATGTACATACATCTGTGACTAGGTACAATAAGCTAGCAATTTGTATTGTTCGATTTGTACAATTCTCGTGGCGTCTCGACTGCCTATGGCGGACGTCAAACGGAAATGCTTTATTAATGAATATGTTTGGCCACACACTCACTGGGCTTTCACACACGCACACACACACACACAGGCACACTCACACACACACCGCGTCACTCACATACTACGTCACGGGCACACTCATTTTAGCTAGCTTACAGTGGAAACGATTTGCTGTTGACTCAGGCAGATTAAATGTCAGAAGATTAGCCAAGAAGTTCTAGAAAATATGTATAGTTATAATCGATAAATCGATAGTTCGATTACTCAAATATTTAACGATTATTTTACGCTCTAATGGAAATAAATTCAGTAACTTTTATTAGTTACTGGTAGAAGAGAGTGAAACAAGTTCAGTCTTATACCAAAGTTATCCTGTTGGAAAGTTCTTAACACTAGGTAATCGATATTGGTCAGTAGATTATCAGCGCAGTTCTAGAAAATTTAGTAATAATCGATAAATCGATAGTTTGACTACTTAGATTTTTAACGATTAATTAACGCTCTGTTATCAGTTTAGTCTAATTAACATAAATTCAATACTTGTGATAGATTCTGGTAGAAGATAGTGATTCCTGATCAGTCATATCCTAAGTTATGCTGTTAGAAAGTTCTTAGCACTAGGTAGCAAATAGAATTAATCGATAAATCGATAGTTCAACTAATTATATATTGAACGAATTTTTAACGCTCTGATATCAGTTTATTCTAATGGAAATAAATTCAATAAATGTTACTGGTAAAAAAAGTAAATCAGTGTTATCATAAGCTATCCTGTTGCAAAGATTTTAACACTAGGTGAACGATACTTCTCTAAGATAACGATTTATCGATAATTACTCAACAAACAGAGATAATCGATCATCTCTTATTTAAAACACCTTACAGACCTATAGCTGAATTTATTTATTTTGCATAAAGGTTAATAAAAATAAAATTGTTGAACTATAAAAAAAATTCTGAAAAATTCGGTTTTGTTTCGGTTTTGATAGAAAACATTCCACAATAAAATAAAGTAAACGTGACTTTATTAATATTCCATATTAGCAGTTACTACTGTACATATTTGTATTTATTCTTTTTTGTTCTTTTGGCCACGCAGAATGTGCGCATTGTTGTCATCAACAACAATATGTTGCTGCTGCTGCTGATGGTATTGCTGCTGTTGTTGTTGCTGCTCTTGTGGTTGGCGGTTCGTGGTCGGTGGTTTTGCCTGTAGCCTGAGAGCAACAACAGCATCAGCTCCAAACGCATTTTGTACCATAAATCATGTGGCAGCTCTGCTTATGGCAAATTTATTAATTTCTTTTTACCATCTCACTCACTCACACCCTCTTTTTCCATCTCTTTCTTTCTCTTTGTAGCTTGGGATATTGGCAACTCGGTGCAGGACGCGTTTGTCATCGCGGTCGAGGAGCACGCTCGGGAGCGTTTGCAGCGTTTGGCGGCCCTGAATCGCGTAACGCCCGTGGATATAACACAGCTGTCAAAGAAGGTAAGTTTCGAGCAACGTGCAGCCAACTTAATAACGTGGCGTGTTGCCAGATCGTTAGCATAAAGCTATATGAACACTATAAATCTACAGTTTAACTAATAAGACTATTTATTATGTGGTAATGTAGTCACTGCGGCGTTGCCACCCGTCATAAGTTAGTCACTACCTGGGCAACGAGTTTCTGGGTTACAATTTGCTTGATGTTTAAAAAAATTAACAGCGTTGCCAGCTGGTTCTGCAGCGCCATCACTCCTAAAATATTAGCTGAAAATATTCAGTTTCAGACTAGACTGAACTCTTCGCAATAATATATATGAATACTTTAGGGTCCTACTACTTTTAGGAAAATTATTTTTAAAAATTTGGTTAGTTAAAATACATTGAAAGCAGAGACTTTCCGGCTTAAAGTAATTTATATTTTAACAAATGTTTGTTTTGCCTTAACTGAAAGCAAAGTGTTGCCACCTGGTTACAGTTTATTTGCTATCTAAAAGTATTCAGTTTTTAAGTGACTCAAAAACTGAAAACACAACGGATCAAACAAGAATCAAAGTACAATCGGGCTCTCCCGACCGTAAGATACCCTGTGAGGAGTCCGGTCCCGACTTGAGATTATAGAATGCTTTACTTTGCGAGTTTAATCAATTGTATCGCAAATCCAATTGATTTTAGTAAACGCAAGTCAATCGATACAGTTGAACGGCTGATCAAAGTCACTAATCGATTATTAAGTATAGTACCTTGAGCTCATTGTAAATTTATCGATAATAAAAGTCTCAAAAGAACTGGTAACTATAGATGAATCATGAATGAATTGAGTCGGTCTTCAAAAAACAATTGATAATAGAATTTATAATGTTATTTTATTTTGAGGAGGTTGAAGCTGGAATCGAAACTGATATACAGATTCATTTTATGAGCACACAGATCAAGTTTAATTTTAAGTTTCGATTCCAACGATGCGTTCGATTCGTTTTTTCATAAAACTGATCTATTTTCAGGCAATTTAGCCTATGGAAGCTATAGGTTATAGTTGTCCGTTCACAAACAAATTTGGTATGAATAGTTATTATAGTACTTTAAACATAATATGTGAACTTGGTTTCGATAGCTTACTTAGTTTTTAAGTTATGGCGATTTGCAAATGTTTTTTACAGTTTGCGGGGGCGGAAGAGGGCGTGCCAAAAATTTAAACTAAGTTCCATCTACGTGCACATTAAAGTAGTCTATGTACCAAATTTGGTGTTTCTAGCTTTTACCATGTCTAAAATCAAAGTGTACATACGAACGGGCATACAGTACCCTCACTGGGTATAATTAGTTTAAATGTAGAGCGTTGCCACCTATGACTAAATTATTATAAAACCTGCATGTTTTAACTAGACTAAAAGCATGTAGACAGTACCAACAACTAAATTACCGCTAAATCCCATGCGTTTTAACTAGTGTAGCCCCCCTTTAATTAAGTCAGCTAAAAGCCTGTCCATTTTTATCTGGACTGAAAGCAGAGCGCTGCCAGACATAACTGAATTATGGCTGAAGTCTGGCCTGCTAAACTCGACTAAAGGCAGGAGTACTGTCATGTGTAACTGAATTATGTTTATAAACTGCAAGCAGGGCGTTGCCACCTTTTGCTGAACTATTTTGAAATTGAGTACAGCTTAATTTATTTGAGATTGTTAAATACAAACTTAAAGTCAGAGGTCACTTAACAATCGGTGGTGCGCAATTTGCATAGCTGTCTGGCAACCTTGTTTGCCATACGTTAGTAAATTCGCGAAACAAGCCGGAAACGAGCGCAGTTTGCATTTGACTTTATTGACGTTTAAAATATGCGAAAACTTTACGGAACTTGTGTGAATGGAAACGAATGAAATGAATCTTCTTGCAAACGAATATGAATAATTGAGTGCGACAACGGAATGGATGTTAAAGGATGAGTGGGGGCGGTAGGGGGGTGGAGCCAGAGACGGAGGTGGAAGTCTATAAAAGTCAGCAACTTTTTGGGTAAACGAAACATTTTTGCAGACACAAAATTGAAATTGAAATGAAATTTGTGTTGCATTCTCACACACACACACACACACACGCACACACATGCAGCGACTGTTCAATATTTAAGCCATAAAGTGTATGAGTATGTATATATATGTACATATGTAGGTTTGTCGGAGAAACCAGTTGAGCCACCAAAGAGCGCAACACACAAAAATGAGGAAATAGTCGCAAATTCAATTAAAAATTCAACAAACAAAAAATGAACAGTGCAAAAAACAATAACAAAGCACCGACCGAAAGCAAAATAGAAACTAAAAGTGATACAAAATGAGCAGCAAAACTTGTCTAAAGTTGACAAAAAAACAAAACGTGCAAAAAATTCGACAATAAAATGCGAAAAAACAAGAAAATTATTTTAAATGTTGTTCAATGACCGACAAACAATTCATTATATACTAAAAGCCATTTAAATACTTTATCCCATTAAAGTGTATAACATTTGTTTCTACTAAGTGTACAGCACACCCCACTTGCCAGCTCAGTACAGGGTGCAGTCCAAGCCAAATTCATTTAAAATTCAAGTTTTGTGGGCTATTGAAAGCGAGTGGGCACTGCAAATACCCCGAGTACCCGCACGAGTGTCTAAATGAGTGTAAGTGAGTGCGAGTGAGTGTGAGTGAGTGTATTCAAATGCGCTTGACAACGCCAAATGTTTATTAGCGTATCGCAAACCGTTAACATTTTTGTAGCCCATTCGATTTATGTTTGTTCGCATAAATTTACGTGTAATGATTGCACTCCAATTTATGTTATTCAGTTGATAGTTAGTGAGTTGTATGTACTGTTTAAATTTGTTGTCTATAGTAGGTGTATTCCTGATACGAGTCAGACATGGAGAACAAATAACTATGAGTTATAAGTGATACGGACGATAGGTGATGGGGTTCAAGGTCTACATCCAGATTCGAACTTATCACATCATGATAAATTCTCATTGTGACAGGTCGGCAGTTTAGTACTTCAGGCCATGTGTTGGGGTTAGATTCATATTATTTTTGACAGTATTTTTAACTGTAGCCAGACAACTCTTTTGGGAAAAGATATATACGTATATGAAATCATATGGTGTTCGTTGAGCTATCGTAACCAATCTCAAGCATAATGTGAAGTATATCATGATAATAATGATCCTCACCAGTGCACTATGGGTCAAACGCCCGATTTTTAGGAATTAATTAATATCTCAAGAACCAAACAAGATATTTTAATTTGGAGTATTGGAGAAGAGTTGCTCAAATCACATTTTTTGCAAAAAAACCAAATTTTTTTAGATTTTAGGCAAAATTTAAGTCAAAACAATACAAATTTGTCGTTTTCTTATACAATGTTGCTATTAAACTTAATATTTGGCCATTGCAAGCTTTGGAAATATTGGAAACGGCGTCTTGCTTGCTTTGCTAGCTCCCTTGTTAACGCCAAACTTCATAGAAAATTGCATTGCATACAACGAGGTTAGTTGCTAAAAACTTAAATTGTGCAAAAAGTGCGCAAAAGTGCACATTGAGCTTTTAGGTCTGAATTCATAATTGATAACTCTACAAAATGTATATAGTTGCATTGCTACAAAATGCTACAAACATAAGTTATCTTCTCTCAAAGATGAATTTATAACACAAAATCTTTGTTTGAGGTTAGTTTTTAGTTTACTTAAAACTCCACATAGCACGCAGATTTTAGATGGAACAAAAACATTAACTCAAAGATAAAACCTCATCCTTTGCTATCCATTAAAAATTTTAACAAAATTTCCATTAAATTTGGGTCAAAACTTGCTTTAAATGTACGTATCGATTGCTTACAAACGTTAACATGCGCGCGTTATGTATAACAGCTCTGTTAAGGAGGTGTTATCTTAACAGAATGCGCGCCTGTTAAAATTCTGGGTATGTAACATTTACATATGTGGTATTGCTAATGGATTGTGATCAAAATTATGTAAATTTAATCAACTTGAAAATTAGACTTAATTCCTAAAAATCGGGCGTTTGACCCATAGTGCAGTGTTGCCGAAATTTGTTTAACAAAAGTACCTAAGCCGGGGGCTAAAAGAAGCTAAAAGTAGATGACTTGCTTCTAAAATAGCTCAAAAAGTAGCTAAAATGAAGACAGTGTCTTTTAAATGAAAACTCAACATGATGAATTTAATGTTTTAATAATTAGTAAAATTAACGCAATTAATTTTGCCAAAATGGTTTTGAAAAATTTTACTATGCAACCGATTCCGCAATTAGTTCACTTTTATTTTATTATGATTTTTAAAAAATAACTAGATTAGCTACAAATCTTCATATTTGTTTAAAAATTTGTGTAGCAATCGGCCTTAAAAAGGGGCCAGATCTAGCTACAAAATAGCTGATTCGGCAGCACTGATCATCAACAGTTTGGCTCGGATCCAGCGACTATTTTTTATATGATTGTATTGTACAAGTTAATAACTCGTGACTTAACAACTCTTCAATGAGCCCCAAAACGGCCATAGTGTATAGCCGTGTTATCATAACTGAAATGTATGATCTACTGTTAAAATTATCGACATTATTAAATCCCATTTTTGAGTCAAAATGAGGCATGATTTTATTTCAACATTTTAGGTGTACACTTTTTAGGTATACACAATTTTCACATAAATGGTGTGTACACACTTTTCATTCTGTATGAAGCTGTGGACTTAAACATTAGTTCAGTAAGCATCGCATCAAGTTAGAAGCCCATTCTGTTAACTTAACATTCTGTTAACTTCTGATATCGAGAGATGAGTAGATGAATTAGAACTTTTGACATTCTTTGTTCTTGAGTTTTAATAGATCATCAAGTAAATTGCCTGACACATTAAACTTGTGCCAACCAGGAGCGTTTTATTAGAGTGCTACAATTGTCTTGGGAATACCTGTAATTAATTTTAATTTATTTAAATAGTAACTTTTATTTGGTGTGGTAAATGATTCAATGCTGTTAAATTAACAGTTTTGTAATGAATTATTCAGTGCACCATTTAGACCATTTTATTTCTTAGCACTTCATTTCATCTGCCGCTATTTCTCCCTCTCTCACACTCCCACTCCCTCTCTCCCACTCCTTCTCTCTCTCTCTCTCTGTCTCTTGTTTTAACTTCTTTATATTCATATTCTTAGTTTATTATCAAGTGAAAATGCTTTAAGAATTGTTTGTGGTAGTGAATGTTGCCTCAAGTGTCATTTGGGTGGTGAAATTCTGATTCAATGGTTTTGCCGTCAACTTCTTTTACCAACTAAAGCTATCAAAAGCAAAACTCAGTCAATCGTAGATTGCCAACGGCGACAATTGAACCAAACCAAAACGAACCGAACCAAACTGAACCGAACGGAACTTGAACCGAACCGAAATCGTTCCAAAATAAACTCAAGTGAACCGAAGTGAAGCGACGCGAACGAATTCAAAAACGATCCGACCGAAAGCGAGCGAACGAACGAACGAAACACGAAGCAAAGCCGAGTCAATGATTACAAGTGTGATAAGTGCTTGAGTGCAATTGCTTCAAGCGAATCAAGTCCGGACTCCGGAGTTTTCAGGACGTGGCAAATGATGATTCTGCCATCTTCACACTTTGAGAGTTAAAGCATACGGAAGCCGCGAATTGCCTTCACTGCCAATAATCCGATAAAATGCCATTGAAAAAGCTGGAAAAAAATAAGTAACCTAGGAGTTTGCCAGACGTGAAAATACCCTGTAAAAGAAGGAGAATAAATTAGGAAATTTAACAGATTTAAAATTTAATTTAAATAAATAAAAAAAATAAATAAATTGGTTAAAGCTTAAATTTAAATAAATCTAAAAATTAAATTGATTAAATTTAAATAAATAAAAAATTTAAACATTTTTAAATTTTAATTTAAATAAGTAAAAAGTTAAAATGATTAAAGACGTCTGTTCATCATTTAGTACAGTGGAATCCGGTTATAACGACACTCAAGGGACCGACGATTTTACGTCGTTATACCCGGTGGACGGTTTAACCGATACGAGCAAAGAAAAAAAAGCTTGTATGGGGACCAAACAAGTCATCGAATTTTCGTCGCAATGACCGGACGGACGCTTTAAGCGGAGTCGTTATAACCAGATTCCACTGTATTTTAAACTTTGGATTTTTGAATTGATTTAATTTTAACCCGGTGTTCCTTAGTGATTTTCTGTGCCTAAATGTCATATAAAGTGTGCTATAGACTATGAGTATACTGATCAGAAAAGTTAGGTTTAAAAATTATAATAAGGCTTAGTTTGAAAATGGGGACGCGAATATCTTCAATCGACAGATACAAAGGCTTACAGAAGCATTAGGAACTCTAAAATACTACTAAAGATACACAAGATAAGCTTAAATATCTCTAAACTCTATATGCTATCTACAGGGTATTTTTACGTGGCAGAAAATGATGACGAACCAGAGCACAGCCACAAATGGATAAGATGGAGGAGGGAACGGCTGGGGTGTCGGCGGGTGTTGGTATGTCTGAGGGGGTTTTTTTGGGTGTTAGGGAGCTGATGAACTGAGCTTTGGATTTGGCTTCGGGTTTGGGCTTGGGTTTAAGTTTTGGGTTTGGGAATTGAGGATTGGTTGGAAGAGTGAGCAGCAATTGAACGCACAAGTGGAATGTGCACGAAGCGTGAAGCATTTTGTTGACAGCTGCGTGGAAAATATATATATAAATATATATGTGAGTGCTTAGATATCTGGGCTACATATATACATATGTATGTCTATGTGTCAGTCACAGTGTAATTGCATCCGCGTGAACGGCCAGACAACACACTCTGTCACTCTGACTGTCAGCTGTTTGGGTGCCACCTGTTGTGGCACGTGTAGGCGAGGCATGCCCACTTTGTCTGCGTGTCTGCAAAAGAACAGAAAACAACAGTCAGTAGATGCTTAATTTAAAAACATTAATTAAAAAATGTATTAAATAATATTTTAGTAATTAAAGCTAAAATTTTGAAGCCTTCTATCTATTGAAAATTTATCAGATACAGGGTCTTTTTGCTTTACCTACTCTATCTAAAACATCAACTGTGGAGTTTAGCTGTGCTTGCCTACAGTTTGACAAGCATTGCGTATGGAAATGAGCAGCTCACACACATGTTTGCAAAGCATTGGGGGGGGGGTGTGGCAAATGCCTTTTGTTTGGCAACAACACAGCAGCCCACGCAGCCAGACAGAGTTGACACACCTACGCACATGGGCACATGGACAGCGCACAAAAGCAGTCTCAATGGTACAGTAAACACTCGCAGGGGTGTGAGAGTGCAGGGCGGTGCTTAATTAACAGACTGTTTGCGGTAGTTCTGTGCTTTTCACTTACACATTTTTAATGGCATTTCCAAATGATTTAAGAGACCCATATAGTATATATATTCCTGAACAGCATGAACAGACGAGACGATATAGCAATGTCCGTTCGTCTGTTGGAATTCAGAGAAGAAAATTGAGTGAAATAATTTCGTTTTTCGCTTGCCATTAGCAGTTTTGCACTATTCATTTCATGATGACAAGATTGATTATGATTTATGATATGGAATAATTATTGTAACACTGCTGTAATTATTGTGCATACTTATGCTGTCGTCATACCGGGGTCCCACTGTTGTTTGCATATTAATAATGCATATTCCATTAGGCGAAACGCGTTGAGTGCACAATACCAAAAATTCTCGGTACTCGCCCGGTCCGCCCCGCCCCATTACGCCTCACTACGCCCCACATCCTCCCGCATCAGTTTATTTCTCTGTCTGGCATTATTATGGCGTTGCTACATTTTTTTTATTTTTTATTAAATTTGATTGATTTGCATAAATGCGAATGAAGTCTGTCAGCATCGCTAAATGATGACGATGGTTTTCACCCTGACTTTTTGATAAGACGCATTGTTCAGCTGTCGACTGTTTGGGATAATGACGTATATATCTTATTAATAGCTCATATTAAAAAAAGAACATATTAAAAACATGTAAGAAGGGCTACAGTTGAGCGAGAAGACTGTAAAAGACCACGTATTGAGTACGGGGCATTTTTCTATACAAACACCAATTTTTGACTGATTTGTCCTACGGGAAGTACAGTTATAAAGATTACTATACCCGTAATATGTGAGTTTGATCCTTATAGTTTCCAGGTTATGGTGTTATGCTGAACGGCCCCTCCTTGTGCCTACTACGCTTATTTAACTTGTATTATTACTACTACTATTTTTAGTACTTTTTTGCTACTATTTTGGGTACGGCGTCTAAAAAATAACATGTATGGCTTGTTAGAAGGGCTGCAGTCGAATGGGAAGCTTAAAATTGACATTTAAATATCCAGGTTTCGACCTATTTGGACCTATTGAACCTATTTTTGTAATAAATATATCGATTATGTCGTTTAAGTAAACCATTCAGAGTATATATCGTTAGTCTAGTATTTAAGTATCGATTGTTAGGTTACGAGCTATCGAACAGTATTTATAATCCTTCTGGTCTCTTCCTCTTTTTCGGTGACGCTTACAAGATCAGATGTGATCTCTGTGATCATTTTAGAAAACCGATAAAAAGTAAATGTCATATTGTATTATTTATCTAATTAATTCGTCTTTTACACTATATTAGTTTGATACGGATTTGGTATGAATATATCAGATCTCAATATAAAAATTTTTTAAACCGTATTCCAATTTTTCCAAAATTTTCATTTATCGATAGTAAAGTCATATTTTTCGGTATTATCGATATCAATGAATCGATTTGTAATATAACATTTAAATGTCACTTTCGATAGTCATTTGATTAAATTTATAATATTGAAAATTATTTCGATTAATCGATTATAAACAACATTTCACATTTCATTTCAAACATTTCTAGTCAAGGCAATAAAATAATCGATAACGTGTATAACACCGTATATAGTTTAGTGGATAGATAGATTATAGATTCGATATTAATGAAAAGTCCTTTAAAAATAAAAGTTATTGGTATCGATAACTCCTTGGTTGTGCATATCGATAAGTTCAACGAAATTCATTTGAGCTCCTACTCGCTCTCTCGCTCTCTCTCTCTCTTTCTCTCTCTGTTGTTGTCATTTGAAATCTACATATGCTATCTCACTCACACTTTCATGGTCTCTCTCTCTCTTTTCCACTCTTACTCTCTCCCCTTTATCTCTTCTCCTTCCCCGTTCCTCGTGTAGTTGCAACAAACGAAGAGTGGCACTACAACCAGTCAGAAGCAGGACCTGAGTTTCCTCAACGATTCGACGCCCATTTATGTGACTTCGTTCAGCAGCAATCAGATCACATGTAGCAGCGCAACAATGACAACAGCAACAGCTGGCGGTCCAATCAGTGCACCCAGCTTGGCGCCCACAACAGCGACAGCAACAACAGCAACACCATCGGCCCAACCATCGGCGGCTCTGGTGAGTGCTGCGGTGGCAGCGGCAACAGCAGCAGCGGCAGCAAGTGGTGATCGCAATGCGAATAGCTCGACAACGGCAGCAATTGTTAGTGCGACGGCAGCAGCAGCAGCGGCGGCATTGAAGCAACCACCGGCAGCAGGATCAGCAGCAGCAGCAACAGTTGCTGCCAGTGGCAATGGCAGTGGCAGCACGAGTGCCAACAGCAGCAACACCAACAGTGCCACCGGACACATTTATCAAACGAGTCAGGCACAACAGCAACAACTGCAGCAATTGCAACAACAATTGGCCGCTGCTGCTGCCGCTGGCAAACCGTTGCAGGCAAAATCATTGCTCGCCAGCAGCTTGCAACATTTGGCCGAGGAGGTCGATGATGAGGATATGGATGATGATGATGATGTTGATGGTGCCAACTATTGTGGCATCACCTACATAAGCTACAACAATAAGCATGCACAGTTGCCGACAACAACGCTGCCGGCAACGACAACATTGCCCGTAGCAGCAGCAACATTGGCAACCACAGCAGCAATCCATCAGCAGCGACATCAAACGACACGTTCTATGCCCCTGCAATTAGGCAGCGATGTGGCAGGCACACATTTTGTGGATGCCCAAACCTCGACATCACCAATTGTTGGCGGTGCAACGACAGCAGCAGCAGCAGCAGGTACTGGCGGTGGCATAAGCATTGTGACATCAGCTGATATTTCATTGCCATCGCATGGCCACGCCCATGTGCATGGCACCACGACGCCCAAAACCGAATATTCAACGGCCATATCGAGCGGTCAGCTGCAGCAGGCATTTGCCGAGCTGCAATTGCACGGCAACAGCAGCAGCAGCATGAACAACAACAACAACGGACAACAGCAGCAGCATTTACTTTTAAGCAACAACAATAATAGCAATAATTGCATCGCATCAGGCAACATCAGCAACATTGGCACGTCCGCTATGATAAATTGTGATTTTTTAATATCGAATAATTTGTATCCACCGAGACGAGAGGTGAGCTGCACTTGCAGGCAACAACATGTTGTCCCTTTGCCGTGTTGTTGGTTCTCTTTGTTCATAATGTTTCAGTTTAAAAAGGTTTATTTAATTTGTTTGAATTATGTGTGACTTTTATTGAAAAGAGTTGCGATTGTTGTCAGTTTTAATCGTTTTGGTTATTTTATTTTCGGTTCTTCGACAAGTGTTGCATGTGTTTTGACCTTAAATTTCTTTAAGTTAATACATTTTAACTCTTTTACTACCTTTTCTAACGCATTTTCTAACTCCTTCTTTGCACAGTTACTAACTTCGCATAACGATGACGTCATCATTCATCAGTCCATCGATGGCCTTGGCCATGCATACAACACAACTGCAGCAGCAACTGGAACAGGAGCAGCAATAACTGCAACCAGCAGCAGCAGCAATAATCAGCAACAGTTGCTGAGTGCCGCCGCCATCTTTGAGTTGCAACAGCAGCACCTACAGCAGCAGCAACAGTTGCAGCTGCAACAACAACACAGTCCCACAAGTAGCATATCAAAAGGAAGAACTGAACTTTTACTGGGCGACCAATTGTTGCGAGGGGAAGCGAGGTAAGTTCACAAAGTTATTGATAAGGATGGTATGGTATTATTATTTTGTGGGGTATCTTGTATGCCGAAGTGCATGGACTTTTATGTCCTGCAGTGTATAGAGGTAGTTATATCTGTATTAAAGTTTTCTGGAAATTCAGCAAACCCCCGAAAGTAGGCAACAGATTGTTCATTGTTGTTCAGAAACAATTTAAGATTAGTTTCAAGGTTTAGCAATCAGCTGTTTGAAGCTCCGTCAGCTCTAATTGATTGTTCTTTATAACAGTGCGACCGTACTCTTACAAAAACATGGTCACACAGTCTGTTTTTAGTTACAAAATAATATAATTAGTTAGTTATAATTTTGCACTGTTAATGTAAATTTTAATTTTAATGTTAAAGTAAATGTTAATGTCAACGTTAATGCTAATGCTAAATCTAATGCTGATGCTAATGCTGATGCTAATGCTAATGCTAATGCTAATGTTAATGCTAATGCTAATGCTGATGCTGATGCTGATGCTAATGCTAGTGTTAATGCTAATGTTAATGTTAATGATAATGTTAATGTTAATGTTAATGTTAATGTTAATGTTAATGTTAATGTTAATGATAATGTTAATGTTAATGTTAATATTAATACTTTAATCTTGTTTCTAAATATTTTACGATTCTTATTTATATTAAAGTAAATGTATTTTCTTTTTGTGTCGACTGTTTATAAATTAACAATCAAAACTGCAGTGTGACCGTACTCTTCAAATACTTGGTCACACTACAATGTATATGTTTTACATACAAAATAATATACATAGTTACTAACATTTCATGCAAACAAATAATATAAAAATTGCATTTCATTATTGTCGCCGTTATTGAAAATATAACATTTTTAAAATTGAGGCTGTTGGAACAATTTTCACATTCCCAAAATTATCACATGATAAATTTAAACTGGTGGTTAAAACAATAATTAAACAAACATTATTTGTCGAGAAAAGAAACTTGAACGTTTAAAGAAACGGCTGGAAAATGCAGTCAATTAAGATCAGCAAATATTAAAGGTCCAGATCACAAATATTTTCTGCTGCTTCTAGCCGAAAAGAACTCTAAATCTTTCAAAAATATGAAAATGTTCTAAAAAGGCTAAATAGTTTTTTAAATTTAGCTAATTATTTGTATTCAATACTCAAAGCTTATATCTTCAAGTGTGAGCAGTTGAGCAAAGAAAACTTGTGTTGCTACAAAGCGATTTCTTTTCAAAGTAATGAAAAGGGCAACACTTATACATACACCCACAGGCGTGCATATGTTTATTACAGTTTGACAGCCATTGTGACGCACTAAAATGCCAATAAAAGCAGACAATAGTGTTGCCTAAGCGACAGGCGGCAGGCGACAGTGACTGCCAAACGGTAAGCGTCACAGTGACTGCACAACCAGCAGCTGCTTTATTTCATACAAATGGACAATTGTATGGTGTGGGAGTGCGTGTGTGTGTGTGTGAGTGAGTGAATGAGTGTGGCAGTGCTTAAATGTGTGTGTATTTCTGTATTTGTTTGTTTGTTTGTGTCTTTATTTGCCAGGCGTTTATTACCGTTTCGTTCAACTCTGGAATCTTCTGCATTTCGCATTCACATTCGCATTCACATCCTCATTCCCATTCTCTCTCTCTCCTTCTCACATGCTCTTTCTGTTCCTCTCGCCACTTTGCTCTTCTGCATCTTCGCTCATCCTTGCTGAATGGGAATCATGTGCGCTATGGAAATACCCGAGTTATTCCACATGTGTGTGTGTCTCTGCTGTAGTGCACGTGTGTGTGTCAGTGTGTGTGTGTGGGTCTGTGTGTGTGTGGCAGTGTGTTTGTGTGCACGTTGTTTTTATGACTGCTTATTTATTTACTTGGTTGGCTCGCTGGGTTTTCCAGCTGGCTGCTCTGTCCTCGTCCTCGTCCTAGTCTACGTACCAAGCTCTACTCGCTCTCCCTCACGCTCTTCCCATCTCTTTCTTGCTTCGTCTGCCATTTTTAGACCCTGCACACAAAAGGGTCTTTAGAGTCTCTTTAAAATATATTTCATTTTATATAACTTATGTAGTAGAAACATTTAAATTAAAATGAAAATTAAAATAAATTAATTAGTCTAAAGTTTGTTAAAATATTAATGAGAATTTTAATATTAAAAATGTAAATAAGCGGATAAGATGAGCAGAGCCGAGAAAATATTTCAGTCGATCTAAAGCTGATTAGCTTAGAATATATATATACATACATATACATATGTATTTAGAAAATTATATAAAATTATTATTATTATTATTATTATTATTATTATTATTATTATTATTATTATTATTATTATTATTATTATTATTATTATTATTATTATTATTATTATTATATACAATTATTTAAACAAACTCAATGCTATTAATTTAATTATTTATAAAAAAAAATCTTTTACTTCAATCGAGCATTATAAAATAAGTTTGGGGATCTTTCATCATTGGTTTGCTTTTTTTGTAGGCACAATCTCCTCTTTTAATAAAATTTCCTACTTAAAAATTTCTATTAGATTTCAAATATATACAGAGTGCTTTACAGTCGTGTTAGCTCGTCTACTAGTTTCACTCTCTCTCTCTCTCTTTTTATTGTCGTTCCTTATGCTGTATTCACATTTCGCCTTTGGCTAGCGCTGATATTTTTCACACATTTTTCGCACTGTGTGTCGTATCCCTCTGCAGGTGTTGTTGCCTCTTAAACTAACTGAACTAAGTGTGCTTATCTGTGTGTTCACGTCTGTGTGTGTGTGTGTGTGTGTGTGTCCTTGTCCAGGCCTAGTCGGTTTTTCTGCCTCTGTTGTGATTTGGGCCAAACACGCCTCATCATCGGCCATCGCCCATCGCCCGTCGTCTTTCATTTTACACACATTCCCCAGACACAGCTCCCAGACCTCCAACCTTCCACCACCCACCTCCCACTTTGCACTTCCTTTTAGCTACCAATTTTTCATCTACCATTTTGCCTGGAGAAGAAAAGCGTCAAAGCGCCACGCCACGCGCGCTCTCATTTTTATGTTCATTATTAATTAACGAGTTATTTTCCACACTCTGCGCTGAATATTTATAAATTTTCCGCATCGATTTTCGTGGAAAAACGGCTCCTCAAATTGCTCACTTGTTGCTGGCCCTTTTTTTGCCACCCATTCGTATGATTTTTCCTGCCAAATTTAAAGTGCAGAATTTTTACTTGATTTAAATTTTTAAACTGGAAAACCTAAAACCTTTCTTCAAATTAGCTTAACTCAACTTGAACCTACTTAACCTTAAGCAAATATTTTCCTACTTTAAAGTTGTTGAATTTCTTGGGCTGAACTTAACTTAACTTATCTTGGGCTTAACCCTCCAACGCTTCAAATTCTTTATGTTTTACTTCTTTAACACAAACTTCCTTTGCGCCAAATGCCTAAAAGTCACGTTTACTTTAACTTGAACTTATTTCTTTTACTCGAACTTCTCACAATCAAACTTTCGGCAAGTTGCACAACTTTTCTTAGTTAGTCTTCTTTACGATCTGAAACTGATTTTTAATTGGTTGCTGCAATTTTTGAAGGTTCGACCCAAGTCTTAAGACTTAATACAAGTTCTTACCTTACTTTCTATATATGTAGCTACATATATCTCGCACGATATTCTATATAAAATTCAATTTTTAATCAATTAAATTTTATTCAATTGGCTATTCCAGCCTCTCTCCCCCTCTGGCTCACTCTACCTCTTTCCATCTCGTTTCCAACCTCCCTCTCTATCGCTCACTCCTTGTCTTCCGTGTCAGAAACAGAGCGGGAAACCTGCTGTGTAATCAGTTATTGCTTAGATAGCAAAGACAACGACAGTAATGTCAACCACAATTAGAAAAGTTGTGGGAGCCTAACTGCCTTAGACCCTGTACAGTAAAAGCTCTACGTGTGGACAGCTCCTTAGCCGGACGAATTTTATAGTTTTTCAGCATGATTTTCATACAAAATCCGTTCTCTTAGGCGGACATGTCCCTAGGGCGAACAAAAATACTGGAACCGTGGCTATAGGAGCTTTTACTATATAGTTATTATAATTAAAACTTTGTGTTCCACTTCTGATTAAATTTTTAGAAGAGTTTTAATACGCTTACCATAAATATTTATAGCAATTTTAATGTCCCTAACTCGTAGCTCCTTAATTGCTATATCTTTTTAAATTTATTATTTTTAAAGTCTGAAGAACCGTTTTAAGAATGTTAATTAAAATTATTTTATTTTTAAAGTAACTTAAAACTGATTAGGAATCGAATAACTTGATTTAAATAAACGCCTAAAAATTCTTTGTTGAGTTTAAAATTCCTTGTTTGAAATGTACAGTCAGTCAAAAAATTGTTCATACACTTATAAATAAAAATTTAATAGTCAAAAAAAGGAGTTTTTATTTAGTTTTAACTGATTTATAAAAGTAGTAATTTAAATTGAATGTTTCTGGCTAATGTGAGTAAAAATCAAACACCTTAATTTACAATATTTCAAAAGTTCCATTGAGTGCACAGCAAACCCTATGTACGGCTCAAGTACATGGTAAAACGAACACAAACGAGGCACTTGAAAATTGCATTATCTACGACTGTGGTAAAATTGTTGTTGTTGTGCGTTTTGTGCATTTTGCAGGCTGGCAAAAACTGTCAAAAATAGAAGGTACTGTCTGCACTACCGTCTGTCCGTCTGTCTGTATGTCTGTATGTCTGTCCGTCCCTCCGTCTGCCTGATGAACCGCAAAGCCGAAGAGCAGCAAACAAACCAAACTAAACCAAGCAACTGACAACAGGTTCGACTTGACTTGACATTGACATCCGATGACAACCTTTAATGCTGATGACATTTTTCTTGCCTCTTTTCTCCTCACACTTTTCTCCCTCTCTCTCTCCATCTCTCCTTATGCTAATGCTTATGGCTTTTGGATTTATTTTTAGGATTTGAAATACGTTTAAGGGTATGCACTTCATCGAGTCAAGCACATATCAATTACAATTTGAAAAGACAACGACAACTCTGGTCACTTACCTGAAATGACCAAAATGAGGCTTAAACGCTGTCTGGGATTACAGGAAAATCTAAGCAGACGAAGCAAAAAATTATAATTTACAATATTAGAAAGAAAAACGGACGGCAATTTAGGGATATTAATTATGTTCCCTCTTTACAGCGGTAGGAACGTAATGACTCATTTGGCTCATGAAGCGTTGTCCGTTATTTTTCAGACCTTTCAGCTGTTTTTTTGCAGCCGAGTCGATGTAACTGTGTCCGTTTGTCCGTCTGCGACCTACTCTCTTAGGTTGAAAGCTATTTTGATGAAACTTGGTACAAATTTGTATTAAAGTGTTAAAATTAGGTCGGAACACCAAATCATACAACTGCCAGGGAGATAGTCAATGGAAATTCTTGGTATGAAAAACCACAAAAAAACATAGTTTACGTAATTCTTAATCCTTATATAAAATTATTGTTATTTACTTGTAATTATTAATATACTATAAGTACATATATTAAGTAAGGTTACAGGCAGACTAACTTACTTTACAAAAACAAGAAAATCTCCAATATTTCTTTGTATTTAATTATAACGTTATTATTGATTTTGAATTATTATATTGAGGAATTTACATACAAAGTTTGGTCTATTAAAAAAAAGTTAATTTTATTTTTTAAGTACAGGATCCACTAAAGCTTTGTCTCAGCAATTCGCTAATTGTTTTTGCTTTGAATCAAATTTATAGCACAATTTTTAAAAGAATGTTTTAAACAAGTAAAAAAGGTTACAGTCGAAGGGGTTAACTGTAAACGACATCGACTTGATCTGCTAGCGAAGAAGACGGACTTTTAATCCTAATTTGGTGGTTCTAGAACTCTTGTAGTCTCTTCGATCCAGGTGACACAGACGAGCGGATAATGTTATATCGTCTCGGCTCTTGATGCTGATCATGAATATATACCTTATGGGGTCGTATAACCCTCCTTCCACCTGCTCTTCTCTGTTAAACCTAACAGACCTCTATATATTTATTGTGGACGGTGTGTTATCATGTAGTTAAAGATCGTTAATATCTTTATATATAAATTTGTTGATTAGTAATCTAATTTCAAGTGATTTCTCACCCATTAGTTCAACTCAAAAGCTCTCTTTGAGTAAAATAAATTGTAAACTAACTTTTCCCATGTTTTGTCTTAACAAAGTTGTTAACGTTTTCATTTCGATCAATTGAAAAAAGGCTGCGAATATGACCAATTAAGGTAGAGCAGGAAGCTTATAAAATTGTTAACAAATATAGCAATTACATGTATTTTTCGCACAGTGTATTGTTATTGCAACATAATGGAAACACACACGTGTGTGTGTCTGTCCAAATGTAATTTGGAATTTTGCGCATGTCTTAAGTGAGTTAGTGGCTTGGCTTGGCTTGGACTGGGCAGTTAATGGTGAGGGGGTGGAGGTACATGAATTCGGGGCTTTGGCATTCCAGCCATGTTTCTGTTGGCCAACATTCAACATGCGAGGCACGCGCAGGCGCAGCATTTTTGTGGCCAACGTTTGTACCAAGCATTGAGGTAGGACCACTGTGCAGTGTTGTTGTTGTCGCTGACGGTCACTTTCCCATGCAGCCATAAAAAATCAATTCGATTTTGCCTCAATAATCGGCGTCTAATCCGCTCAGGAAAAGGAAAAAAAGGAAAGAAATAGAAAAACAAATGACGTGTGTAATTAAAACATTAATTTCCCGTCGTTATGAGTCCAATTTTCATGATGCCTAGCAACAACAAATGCAGCGCAACAACAACTGAAACAATACCGACAAACGCCTACGTCGCAGCAGAGGCTTGCAGCAGTGACTGCAACAGCAGCGTGGCAGCGGCAGAGGAAGCAAACGCAGGCAACGGCGCGCCGTTAAAAGGTAATGGCAAACAGAGCGCAAAACAGAGCAGAGAGAGCGAGAGAGAGAGAGCGAGACAGACAGCCTGTGGAGGCAAAGAAGAACAAGAACAAGTGTTACCGACTTGCCAGCAGAGTAAACTTTTTTTTTGTGCTTGTATTTTTTCAAAAGTTTAAGTTGTGAAAGAACTAAACTAAATAAAAGTAAAGCGCAAAAAGTTTCAAGAACATAAAATGAAATCATATACAGATACATATATTTGTGAAGCTGCATGAGATTTCGCCTATGTGTGTGTGTGTTTGTAACTTGAGATAAATCCGTTATAATAACTCTGGGCAACTGGGCCGCAGTCGAAGAGAGGGAGCAGGAGGGCGACGAAGCGAAGGGGAGCGACAACTTGAAGGAGGCAAAGGCACAACAGTCACACACACACACACTCACTCACATTCTCACACACATAAGCACACCTCAAGTGTGTGCCTCTCTTTTGTTGTTGTTGTTTCTGCTGTTGATTGTATCTTTGGAGGATGCTTTGGCTGCTTGAAAGGTACGCGTAATACCCACTGCTACGGCAACAGCGACAGTGACTGTGACGGCGACTGCGACTGCGACTGCGACGGCAACGTCAGCAGTGACTGCGACATGTCTTTTGTTTTGTTTTCGTTGCGCTTTGTTTTGTTTGGTTTTGCCTTTTTGCTTGTGTTCTGTTTTCTGTTCTTTGTGCCCTTGCTCCCACGCCCCTTCCCTTCCCTTAACTTCTGCTTTTACCTACCTGCGTTTTGTTGTTGTTTTTCAAGTTTTTGAAAAGCTATAGTAAAAATATTTAAGTACCCAAAAGACAAAAGTGTGGAGAAATATGTTATGAAAAAGGAGCATACGTTTGGGTTGCGCAGCAGCATCGGCAACACTGCTGCTGTAAAGGTAGCTTAATTACATGGCGACAGTTCGGCAACACTGCAGTTGTTTTAAGTAGCAGATAGTGCAGTGTCTGTCTGTGTGTAAGTGCGTATGTGATTTCGTAGCATAGAAATGTTGCGTTAATTATATTTCTTACCTGTGCAGCATGTTTGCGCGCTCTTTCTGTCCTCTCTTCATATCTCTCTCTCCCTTTGTTTGCACTCTCTCCGCTTACGCTCTTGTTGCACGGGCTAATAATAGCAGCAGCAACAACATAAACTAATACAAGTGCACAGTTGCCTGCATGTATGTAGGTACAAAGTTGTGTGTATGTGTGTGTGTGAGTGTATCTGTTTTGGGCATCTTTGTTGTTGTTGCCTTTGGAGCTGCGCGCGCCAATCAGCCCCAGTTGTTGTTGCTGCTGCCTTTGGGCAACGGCCGCAGTCGCAGCATACATAGCTGACTGTTGAGTCACGCACACACAAACAAACACACTGAGACGTAGCACACACCTTTTGTTCTTTTGTATGCTGCCAGGCATTAACAACAGGCTTAGCAACATACATATGTTTGTATGTACACACACACACTCTTGCATTTGCGCATACTTACCTGCTTTTGCTGCCGGCGTCGACGCGACGTCAACTTTAGAACGCAAGCGTTTGCTCAATTGCTTATTACCTTACGGCTGTCGCTGCTGCCATCGCTGTCGCAGTCGCAGTCGCTGCGACAGCAGCTTTGTTGCTTTTGCTTATGTTATTTCTTTTGCTTTGCTTTTGTTGGAATTCCTATTCCTTATGCCTCTCTTGAAGCCAGCGCAATTTGCCAAGCCCATGCTAGGCTATGTAAATGTGTATATGTGTGTGTGTGTGTGCGTATATCCTTTAATACAAAAGCATATGAAAAGAAAGGGAGGAAGCAGGGAAAAGAAAATACACAAAAACTTGCTGGCTTTGAGTGCGCTGCACTTGCGCTGCTCTCTCAAGAGACAGGTACAACAACAAACCCTGCTGTCGGTCGCCCTCTTGCGCTCTTGCTCTCTCTCACATGCTCTCATCTTTAGCTTTGTGTGTGCTCTCTTACGGCTCTCCTCCTGCTGTTGTTTGCGCTTGAGCCAACGTTTCGGTCGCTGCTTAGCGCAGTTCGCAGTCGCAGTCGACGTTGTAGTTTTTTTTTTGTTTTCAGTCTATGGCTGACTTTGTTCGCAAAGAGAGGTAAACGTTTTGTTGTCGCGTCGCGCATTAAACAAGAAAGCAACAACTAATAACAGCAACAATAACAGCAGCAGCACATGTAACTGTTAAACATACCGGCAACAACAACTAACTAAGTTTAATAACAGTGTGTTACATTTTTTGTTTAAATACCAAATTGCCGTTGGTTGTCGATCGATAGCTATTACAGGTGTGCGTGTGTGTGACCGTGTTTTTGTATTTGTGGTATTTTGTGGTTTTCTAAAGACTCATTAAAGTGCAATTAAAAGCAAAAACAAAATGTTGCTACGTTTTCTGCTACTATAATAAACTATTCTCCACCTACTACTAAAAGTACTAATTTTTTGCTGTGGTAACGGAGCGCAGCGTTGCCAGACCAAGCAACTTTTTTGTTGTTGTTTAAATTGAAATGCAAGTGGTACAAAAAAGTGGCAAAACTATGTGAGTGTGCGTGTGTGTTTCAGTGTGTGTCTGGTCAACATGCAACGTCAATGGCTACTGCACTGCTCTTGTTGTTGTTGTAGCGAAAAATTTCTTTCGAAAGTGCCAAAGAAATGGTCAAGCAACTTTTTACAGGCTGCTGTTGTCGTAATTAATACTTTTGGTCAATAAACAACAACAACAACAAGGAGAAGAAAATACAGTGCATGCAAGAAAAATGCAATCGACTGTTGCCGTTGTTGTTGTTGTTGTTGCTGCTGTTGTTGTTGTTGCTCTCCGTTTCGAATTGCGCGCATGCGCAGCTTTCAGTTTTCAGTTGTACTTAATTTTCATTTATTTTTTTGTTTTTGTGTGAACAGAGCTAACAAATATTTAGCTGAAATGTGCCCGAGTGCCCAGAAAAGGCAACAAAAAATATTTTAGATTATTAAAAAAAAATTCTACAACAAAAAGAAGGAGAAGAAGAAGCAGTTAAAGAAGCGGAATTCAACAAATTGCTGCAAAATGCGCATCTTAAAACAATGGTGAGATACACACACTTGTTGCATGCAACCAAAATAAATATTCTACAAATTAACAAAAACATTTACACGATATGCAGGCAGCTAGACCCTGTACAAGGTTAGAAAGTATATTAAGTTGGTGTAATAGTGGAATAATCTGCTTAAATGCCGCCAGGGGGTGTATCAACTACACTAGAATAAATAATCAACTACGTATTTAAATTTTATTTTTAAAATTTGTTTAAACCCAACCTAATCTAACCTACTTGGTGTAGACCCTTCATATAAGGCTCATAACAGTCGGGTGTGCTCCACTGTTTAGGCTTGTCTAATAGTTTTTTTGTTTTTAGCTGCAATTGCATTACAGATACACGACACATGAGATACAAAGATACAGCTACAGATACAGATACCTAACTTTGTATGTTCGCCTCGTCGTTGTCTTGTCTCGTTCCGTTTCGTTCCATTCTTGATAATCAACACTTTTGTTGTCTGTGTGTGTTTGTGTGTGTGTCGAGACATGCATAATGTATATCATGTTTGTGTATCTTATAGATACACCTCGCATTTCGTATGCAAAACACGACGAACAAAATATCATTACGAATATTTCGTGGATTGTGGCATAAATGAAGTGCAGTCTTATATAAGCGACAACAAATTATTGTGCCATTCCACACATTCCAGCATGACAAGCAAAAAACAAAAATTACAACGAGAAGATAGAGCAAGGAATAGAGATATAGATATATGTGCATGTAGATAGATATTTCTAGTGCCGAGAGTGCATGCCAAAGCAATTTGAAAATGCCATGAAATTGTTGAGAAAATTTCTATCAATTTTCCAGCCAATTTTTGGTCAGACATTCTTCTCACCTTAACCAAAGAGAAGAAGAGCGCAGAGGAAGAGGGAACGAAAAGGAAGAAAGGGAAAGGCAGGCAGGAAGGAAGAACGAATGCATGGATTGATAGCTGAAGAGATGGATGAAAAAAGATGGTAGAAACTAGCATAGCGGAAAACGGCTAGAAACTACCTGCCGCATTTTCCGCCCGTAACTATAACCGTAACCAAAATCTCACCACAGCATCGTGATATGTTTGTACGTGATGTGCGAGCTGTGAGAATCGAGATGTGAAAAGATATGCGATGCGATGCGATGCGAAGTGATGCGTGATTCGTGCCTCCGGAGACGCGTGTTAACGTCAGTTGCCTGATTGATTCACCTCTGAGCAATGTAGACTGAATGGGCGACTAGATGGGAGCACAGGCTGGGAACAAGCGAAACAGTGAGAGGAGTAGAGAGAGGGGAGTGGAGTGGAGTGACTGTCGTTGCAGTTGACCGCAGTCAGGAAATTGGACGATGAGTCGAGTCGAATCATTTGAAAACTTACGATTGTAGCGAAACATGAAAATTGACTTTGCAATTGTGACGCATGTTTGCCCCGAGAGGAGACAGACATTCAGACAGAGACAGAGAGAGAGAGGGACGGTGGGAAATTCAGAACAGACATAATAGTTGTTTGATTGATATCGATTAAAGTTCCGACATACCAGAAATGTAGAAATGATTCAAAGTTATTACGATAAAAGTCAAATGTGGGCAGTGAAACAAAAGTGAATTTGAAACACACCAATTTAGTTTTAAACACTTTGTGGAAGCTTAATTTAACCCGAATATAGAGGGCGGGACAAAGTGGAATCGGAACAAATGTGGAAATGAAACATGAAAACATGCAAGGATTCAGTTATAAACACTTTGTGGAAGATTAATTTAAACCAAATACAGAGGGCGGAACAAAGTGGAATTGAAACAAACATTGAAATGAAACATGAAAACAGGATGAACTGAAACACATATAGACTCAAAAATCATTTTGGTGGAACGAAATGAGGTGGAATGAAACGGAATTAGAACACATTGCACAAACGAAAATAAAACATAGATATGTATATAGTAGTTGTAGTATTTGAATATGTAGCTATTTCAATGGAATGCTGTGGAATTGGAACATATGGAATTGAAACAAGGAATATTTTAAAAATAGAACATATCAAACCGTGCATGAAAATCAATTTTCAAGACAAATTACTTAAATCACTGCTATTTAAATGAAGTAGCAGTGCATTGAGATGAGGAACATAATGGATTTGGAACACTTTAAAGACTTACAATGCCCAGCTACTGTATTATTCAGTGACAAGTTCACAACTTGTCTCCATGAATATTAATTTAAGCCAACAACTTGAGAAACCAAAGCTGAAACAATGGAATGAAACAGAGCACAGAATGCCCGTTAAATTGTTTGGCTTAACTTTAATTGTTGGCTTCATTGGCTCTTATTGAATTGTTTTGGCCAAGGACGACCATAATGATGCCCAATTTGACCACAAGCCGACACTTGAGGCGCTCGCAAAACCCCAAAAGCCCCAAAGGAAGACAGAGCAAGATGGAGACATAGATAGAGTGAGATGGGGAGATGAAGAGAGAGAGAGAGGGAGAGAGTAGATGGCCTTTGGGGACTGCTTGGCAATCAATTAAACTGCATTTCAATTTCAATTTCCCTCAAATCGTGAACCTGAACTCAACTGTACTTAAATTGCATGGCATTTGGGGGGAAAACCACGCCCTGGTGCTAAAACCCTGCCACGCCCCTGATGCATATAACTCGCCCTACAAGGCGTTACACGTTTGTAAAACTTTCGGGACTAAGAAACCAAAAACCAAAAAACCCAAACGACCAAAAATGAGATTTCTGCAATTTTAAATGCAGTTAATGGCGGTAGGAGTGCGACGGGTGTCAGGTGTGCGTGTGTGTGAGTGAGTGTGTGTGTGTGTGAAAGAGTTGAAGGAAATATGAGTAGGTGTTAGTTGGTATCATTATTGCCGTACCCGTTCCTGGTGGTTGCTTCCTCCCACGACTTTGGCGTCTTTTGTTTGTATTTAGATTTTAATTAATTCTCAAGAAAATTGCGTGTGTTTTTGCTTCAGAGTTTTGTGGAAAACTTAAACGTTGCAAAATTGTACGAAACATAACGAAACACGTCCAGACAGGTCGAGACACGATGAAGTCGTCTCCATTGGGCGTCCAATTGAGCAGCATTGATATTGCTCCAGTTTCTCCATTTGGCAGTTTACCCCTTTGGTTGCCATTCACAACGGTTTATGGGTTTTCCATTAATTAAGCTCAGCTACAAAAGAACATACCTATATATAGGTAAATTTATATATATATTTATTTATTTTTTATCAGGGTAGATGAGCCTCACAAAATAAACTCGACTGTTTACCTGTGAGGCTTTTCAGGGAAATGCAATTTGAGTTTTAAATGAAAAGCTGAAAGAAATAAATGAGTCGAGGGGCGTTGAGGCGCTGCGATTTCACGTGTCAGTCGAACGGTCATTTGCCTGTGTAAAAGTAGCTTAGTTCGATATGGAAAATGTCCCAATGATTTACCAAGAAAGTCTTGTGTTCTTCAGAAAGCACCAACTAATCAGACTTCCTATAAATCGTGCTAAAAACTTTTTCTACTTGAAACTATTTTAAACAAGTAAAAAAGGCTACCGATCAAGCGAGTCGACTGTAAAAGACCCCGTACTCCTTCTAATGCGAAATTTTCCATACATATGAGCACTTTTCAACCAATTTGTGCTATGAGAGCTATAGGCTATAGTCGTCCGATCCGGTTTAAACTTGTCAAAGATAGTTATAATTGTACTATACACATAATGTATGAGTTTGGCTGCGATAGCTCAAATAACACTACATGTCTTCATACAAATTTTCTATTTCTGTCCGATATGTCCTATGGGAGCTATATGCTTTACTTGTCTGATCCAGATCAAACTTGTAGAGGATAGTTATAATAGTACCATAAACGTACAGTGTAAATTTAGTGACGATAGCTCTGATAGTTTGTAAGTTGTAGTGTAATGATAACAGCCTTTTACAATTTGCGAGGGCGGTAGGGGGAGTGGCAAAAATTTAAAATAAACTTAACCTGCCTGAAGTATAGACAGACTTTCATTCCAAATTTAGTGGCTCAAGCGCTTGTAGTTTAAGAGATCCCTCTACTCTTGTTTAGAGTAGGGGGTCTAAAAAGTGCTCTTAATTTACATTCATATGAAATGTATGGCGATGTAGTGCCAAAGGGAACTGAGAGTAGGTAAGACTCAGAGCTAGAAGCACAAAATTTATTGATTTAGTAATTGTAATTGATTTTCAAAAACTGTCAGCTTTTTCCAAAGTATTTCTGGTTTTCCCTTTAATTTTTACCTACTCAACTCAGCTGAATTTCCATGCCTTCACTCAAAAGCTGTCAATCATCTTCTCGAGTCTTTATTTTATTTGTCTTTGAAGCCTTTTTGCTTTAATTGAAATTTGTTTGATCGCCTCTTCTCCATTCTACACTTTGATAGATTGCCAGAGATTATTTTGGTTGAGAAGTAAGTGAACCTTTTCCCTGTTTGAAATTTGTTGCTATTAATCTTGTGCTAGTCAGGGGCTGCCATCAGGCTGGAAAAAGGTATTTTGATTTGGCTGTAAAGCACTTGCTGTATCTGAGTAATGCGCTTTTAATTAACTTGGCTTTCAACTGTACCAAATGTGGCTTAAAGTGCAACCTGCAATATCTGTAGCAGTGACAGTCAACACCTTTCCTACTGTCTCCGCCGAGCGGAAGGAATCAACTGTTATCTGGCTGGAAACAGGTTAAACTAGGCCAGCAAAAGCATTTAGTTTTTTTTTTTGTGTGGCTTTCGCCCGATTTGAAACTCCATAATTCGGTATTTGGGGCTTCATCAGTTATTTATGTGTTTGGTGGCACAATTCATAAGCGGCACTCAACTTGTTTTAGTTTTCCAAAAATTGTTGTGGGTGTCTGGCCAAAAGACCACAAGAACGTGGCTTGGAAAAGTATGACTATAAATTTAGCAAGTCTACACTGAAACAAAAGAAGGTACATTTTATAAAGTGTAAACGAATTTATATCTAATTTATAAATTTAGAACATTTACTTGCCTTTTTTCCTCCATAAGTCTCAGACTAAGTAATGAATAGCAAAAATATCAGATACTATTTAAAGTTATCACTTTAATTTGTATACCCTTGCAAAGGGTATATTGTTTTTGTCACTAAGTTTGTAACGCATTGAAGAAGGCGTTTTCGACCCTATATAGTATATATATTCTTGATCAGCATCAAGAGCCGAGTCAATATAGCCATGTCCGTCTGTTTCTATGCAAACTAGTCTCTCAGGTTCTAAGCTATCTTAATGAAACTTTCGTACAGATGTGTATTCTCTCTGCACGCAGATCATTTATAAAAATCGAACAGATCGGACCACTATATCATATAGCTCCCATAGGAAGAATCGGCCGAAATGCATGCAAATGTATGAACAAACCCGTTTTTTCTGGTTTTTGTTGGCTTCTTCTGGCTTAGAATTCCTTGATGTTATGGGGAATTAATGTTATACATAAATTTCCCTTTACCTAATTTTATCTGGTTAATCTTAACTTTTGTTTAAAGTAGTGCCAAACTGCACAAAACCCACAGAAATAAACTAAAAAATTTCCAAGTGCAAAAATACAAACAGAAAATTGAAACATTTTTGTAGTCAAAATATTTGCAAATAGTTGAACATTTTTTTGTTTACTGTGCAGGTGCTCTACCTGTCGCTCATAGCTGATAGCCCTGCTGCCCCTACTGCCCCTCCTGCCCGTCTCTGCCCCTACTTTCTCAGTTTGCGGCTTTGTCGCTCGAGGGGAAAACGGAAAAAGGGAAACGAAGCAGAGCAAACATTTTTGTGGTTTTTACATTTGCTACGTTCGCTCTCAATTGCTTAACCTAATGACTCACTGAGTAGAAGAAGCAGCAGAAGAAGTTGTGCTGACAGTGGAGGAAGAGGAGAAGCAGAACGAGAGGAGTGACAGAGGGGCAGCTAACTGTGGCAACAACAATTGCTAGTTAATAACAATAGCTGGCAACAACTTCCGCTGTCCGCAAATAAGCCTCTTCCGCTTTCAAGTGGACTGTAGAGCATAAATGTAGATAAATATACTAAATATGTGCATGTAGTGTATGTGTGTTAGTGTAACAACGGTTGAGCACTTGCCACTTGTTGCAAGGATAGCCACAGGTGCCGCAGTGGCCACAGTTTGCCACAGTTGCCGCAGCTGCTGCACTTGATAATTACAAAGCTCTCAAGCATGAAGTAGCAGCAGCAGCAACACGTGTGTCTGTCCCCGCTACCCCTCTCTCTCACTCTCCCTCTCTCTCTGTCTCTGTCTATTTACTTCTCTGGCTTATCAGCGCATAACTCGCTTGTTGCCCCGACTATTAACAATTAGCATGTGGCATGTTGTTGTCGTCGTGCAGAAGCAACATCGACAGCAGCAACTAAACAATGGCAACAACAATGCGTTTGTGTGTCTCGATTGTCCACTTTATGCTATGACAAACGCATGAACAGTTCTGACAGAGATACCCAGAGAGAGACAGCACGAGGGAGAACAAGAGAGAGAGAGGACGAACACAACAAGTGCGAGGAGAAATGCAGAAATTTATCTGAGCAATTTGTGCTATATGTTTGTGTCATGCTTTGATTGTCAGTTATTTCTCTCTTCCTCTCTGCGTGTCGCAGTCCCTCTGTCTCTCCCTAACCCCTTCCCTACACTCACTCCTTTAATTTCCACACTTAATTTGTGTATTCCTGTTTTGCTCAAATGCCTTTATCATTTTTAAGACCTATTTTCAATATGAGCGGTACTCCCTCTTCCTCCCTCTGTTCTCCCTCTGTCCTCCCTCTTCCACCCTCTCTCCCCTCCGCCCTTTCTATAGCTTTTCCTCTACGCTATCGATTTCTTTTCCACTCTTAGCAATTGTGTTGTGCTTTTCAGCTTTATTGATGACCATTCAGCCTTCAGTCCACTTTCCGTATGGTTTTCAAAGCGGCTGCGAGGTGTGCTCGGTAAATTTGTGTCTTGAGTGCGGCGAGATGAAAACCAAACTCGCCTAGTTTGTGCTTTTGCAAAGTTTTCAAACAACTCTTCAGAACAAACTTGAAGTTTAAACAGGCAAAGTTGAGTTTACTCCACAATTCGATTTCTTTTGCAAGTTTTAAGTCAACTCGGGACACGCTATTATCTCAAGTTTAGCTATTTCAGCTTGGAAACAAAAGATATAAATTGAATTGATTGATTCAACTTGGGGAAATCTCATGTCGTAAAATTCTTTTCAAACTATGTCTCTAAACTCCAGTTGCACTCGATGTCAAGTTAAATTATACAAGAAAGTGCGGTCATTTTTGGTGGCAGGGGGGATTTTAAATAATATTCTTATATATTAAATATGTTATATAATTATATAAAAAGTCCAGTTTCTTTCCGTGTACCACAAAGCTGTCAGCTATGAGCACTTCAAGCCGTTTGTTTTGTCTAATCATTGAGTTAACCTCGATGAATAGAGTTGGGTTTGAAGGGTTAAGCGCTCATTTGAGTAACGCCATCTGTTTAGAGCTGTTCGGTTATTATCCTCTGTATTCTGTTCTCTGTTCTCGGCTCTTGGTCCTTTTGGTACTTGAGTCCTTTGGTTCTCTGGTTCCCTGGTTCCCTAGTCCTCTGGGTTGCCTTTCAACCGTACCCTCTACTTTATGTCCAACTCTCCGTTCTCTCGTTTCACTTCACGTCAGCGCCAAAGGCATTTTAATTCATTTATGCTTTTGCCGCTCTACTCGATTCTCATCGTTTGTTGCTGAACCCCATTTGCGTTGTCCTCGCTCCCATTTTGTTATCACCATAACAACTCGCTTCATAACTAGATCTCCTCTTCTTGTTTGACTTGTTCACTTTTTTATTAAATTTGTTATTAATTAGAATTACTTTGTACTAGTACTTCGGCTGATACTACTACTACTATTGCTGCTGCTACTACTATTATTGATACCACTACTACTATTGCTGCTGCTACTACTATTACTGATACTACTACTACTACTATTGCTGCTGCTAATACTATTACTGATCCAACTACTATTACTGCTACTACTACTACTATTGCTGCTGCTACTACTAATACTGCTACTACTTCTATTACTGCTACTACTACT
This sequence comes from Drosophila dunni, assembly GCA_018152125.1. Lineage (NCBI taxonomy): Eukaryota > Metazoa > Arthropoda > Insecta > Diptera > Drosophilidae > Drosophila > Drosophila dunni. The sequence goes on along the minus strand of JAECXC010004147.1, from coordinate 12,198,962 downwards.
ACTATTGCTGCTGCTACTACTAATGCTGCTACTACTACTATTACTGCTACTACTACTATTACTGCTACTACTACTACTATTGCTGCTGCTACTACTATTACTGCGACTACTACTACTATTGCTGCTTTTACTACTAATACTGCTACTACTACTATTACTGCTACTACTACTACTACTATTGCTGCTTCTACTGCTATTACTGTCACTACCACTATTACTGCTACTACTACTATGACTGCTACTACTACAACTACTGCTACTACTACTACTACTACTATTACTACTACTAGTACTACTACTACTACTACTACTACTATTACTACTACTACTATTACTAATACTACTATTATTACAATTACTGCTACTACTACTACTGCTATTATTACTATAACTACTACTACTAGTACCTTTACTACTACTACGACTGCTACTTCTACTATTATTACTATTACTTTTACTATTACTAATGCTACTACTTATGGATATAGTATCCACAACTACCTAGCGGCCGCTTTCCCCACTCTTTATCCTACTACAGCTTTTACTTCAAGTACTCCTGCTACTGTTTCTACGTCTATTACTCTAACTACTACTATTACTGCGGGTACCTCAACTACTACTTCTCTTACTACTATTACAATAACAATTACTCTTTCTACTAAAACTGCTACAGCAATTACTTTTACCCTACAACTATTTCTACTCTTACCCTGCCTTCAAAGCTTCTATTATGCTTTTATGATTGTCCTCTATTTTACTCCTATTCCTACACTCCTTGTAGCTTTCCCTACTCCTTTGTTAGTCATGCGAAGTCTTTTGCCCTGAATTCTATCTATGAATATTACGCAAATTAAATTGTCTTGGCTTTTGGTGTATTTTGCCGCAAATCGGTTTACCTAGACCCTGTACTTAAATAAACAAGATGTGTCCATGAGACTTGTCAGAATTAGGTGCTGCTGAAGTTTCAGAAATACATTAAACTAGAAAACTACTGAAATACATCAAGGAAACTCACAATTACTGTTCCTACACTACACCCAAAGCCAACCCTAAAGCTATAGAAAAATTTAGTCTAAAATCAGTCTACAATCAAGGGATACTTTTGATTGTAATTGCATTAGAATAAGTGCGAGACTTTTTACAGTCGGTTCGCCCCGCTTTTAGTTTTCTCACTTCTTTTTTAATGCCACAATGCAACAGCCACAATGTCTGCTCATAAATAGCGGCAAAAGCATAAACCACACGTCATTGGCAGTGACATCAGGAGCATTGAACGTCCGAGTTGTGGTCACGTTAGCAGCAAACCAAAACCGCCCATGACTGTCCCATTGAAGAAACCATGCAAGCACCTGTCCATCAGATTCATCATCCTTCTACGCTGTCAGTTGCACGTGGCATGTTGCAAGTTGTAGTCGTTTGCCAGCGGATGCAATTTGCTGGGCATTCTATGGGAATTGCTTTTGGCATTGCATACTTTTAGGCTGCGACATAATATTCACAACGAGTTTTTGTTGCACAATCTCGCAATTAGGGTCCACGCCCCTTCTTCACGTGTGTGGCACTCATAAAGGGCCTAAGCCTTTAAGCCCAAAGTCGCACAAATTAAGGAACAAATTGTCCCCAGGCGTGAGGGAGAGAGAGAGAGAGAGCAGCAGAGAGCTAACACGAAAGTTACACGAAAGTTATGCACACTGAGGCCAAACTATGCAAAAATACTCGAAACAATCACAAAACTTTTGAGCTCGTTATGTACAGAATATTTTCCAATTTATGGGACAGTTTGGCAAATGTTTGTTAAATGACAAAATTTAAGTGTTTTTGGAGCTTGTGTGTGTGTGTGTGTGAGTTTTGGCCCAGTGTGCGAGTGGGCAACTTTTCGAAATAAGAAGTGCAATCAATGGCTTAACACTGACGAGAGATTCGCATCGGCATCCGCATTCCCGACCGTAGCATGCCACAAAGTTTTGTGGCAAGCACACACACGCGAACACACACACACACACACCAACACCCACACCCACACAGGATTCCGCGGTAAATGCACCTGAGCCGATTTGTTGACTGGACCATTGCACACTTGACAGCAGCTGTCAATGTGGCATGAAAATGTAATGAAATTTACGAGTACAAACCGTGCAACTTCCACAAAGAGTTCAGTGTAACACACAGCGGAGTGGGGCGGAGAGGGGGCGGAGCAGGGCAGTGAGGGTTTAAAAAGTATCTCAAGTATAGACACATGTATGTGAGGGAGTATCTCAAGGATATCGTCTGCACTTTGGGGAATTAAAGCATCTGAGCTGCCGGGCATTTGAAAATATATTGCACATACCACATGTTGTACGTGCAACACAGCGTTCGATAGCGTGTGGTGGGGGTGTGGGGTACAGGGAGGGGGCAACTAGCTGACAGTATAAATCGTCTTCTTACCATGAAAATCTTGGCTCTTGACTGCATCGATCCCAAAAGGACATTTGGCAGCATCAAGCATCATTCACTTGCCTGCTTGACTGGACTCACTGCACTCTGCACTCTGCAACTCTGCAGCTCAGCAACTTGCAACACATAACATCACGCAAAGTACAACAAACAATTTCCTACTTCTATTTGGTTTTTCAGTTTATTTTTTAGTCTCGCAAATTGATTGCAATCAATGCAGCTCAATTGAATCATGCATTCATCAGGGAAACTGTCGAAATTTTGATTCAAACCATTTTAATCTGCTCGCAAATAAATAAAGCAAAACGGGGCAAACTTTTAAAAATAAAAAAAAAACAAGTAAGAAAGGCTACAGTCGAGCGAGCCGACCGTAAAAGACCCCGTACTCTTTCGAATGCGAGGTTTTATATACGTATGAGCAATTTGTAACCTATTTGTCCTATGAGAGTTATAGGCCACAGTCGTCCGATCCAGATGAAATTTGGTGAGGATAGTTATCATAGCACCACTCACATACTGTGTCGATTTGGGTCTGATAGCTGTAGTCGTTTCCAGGTTATGTCGTTTTTCACAATTGACTCAAATGATTTAATCATGGGGCGGTCAGATTAATCTACGAATAACTTTTACACTACAAACCCTTTCCTTTATGCAGTACATAAACCTTAAAGCTCACATGTCTAACTATTTCTACCCCACTGTGCTTGTCTGTGCTTGTACGCTTATCGGAATTGAGCACAACTGTACCAATAACCGGCACTGTTATTAATCATAATTGTAATTGTTTTGTTTTGCAGGCCACGACGTCGCTCTGGCTCGAGTATTGTGGTCATTGACGGTGATGATTTGAAGCCATGTCTGCCGGATGATTACATCAGTGGTCAGCATCATCATTTACATCATCAGCAACAGCAGCAGCAGCAACACCAACAACAGCAACAAGCACAACAGCAACAATCGCAGCATTATCGCACGCATTCAAGTGATATTAGGGAGATTGATCAGGAAATGCTGACGATGTTGTCGGTGAATCAAGATAACGGTACGAGCACTTGCAACAATTTAACTCTGTCTCATTCACACACTTGATGTCTCTCGCTTGCTATTGATAACTTGGGTTTGATGCATTGCAGGTCCACATCGTGAGATGGCCGTCGATTGTCCAGATACGTTCATAGCACGCAACAAAACGCCACCCAGATATCCGCCACCCCGTCCACCACAGGTAAGAGCCCAACAACAACAGCAACAGGTCAATACTTAGCCTAACAACAACCACAGAAAATAGTTAACCTTTGAAACCAACAAAACCGCTTGTTTAACTGCCCTTTAATTACAATGCAACAACAAAGTAAGAATAACAACACTAACGTACATTAGTTGCTAACAACAACCACTTGCAATGCACGCTTAAATCACCTAACAAACACAACAACAACCACAACAACCACAGCAACCACCACAACCATACACTCACTCATTTCATTGCATTCTCTTTACACCAACCACCTTGCACCACTCATCCCAACTAAAACACACACAGAAACACAAGTCCAAGCACACCAGCTTCACCACGAACAACACCAATACCACCACCACCAACATCACCAACATCAACACCACCAACATCACCACCAACAACACCACCTTCACCACTAAAACTAACAATGATCATGCTAACAAACTGTTAATTGTTGCATATCATTCTTCACATCAACATGAACAACAACAACATCTACAACAACAACTACTACAACAACAACAACACTCATCAAAAACAACAACAACATCCATTGCACTCGATGTGGCCACACAAAACTTGTACAATCAAAAACAACAATTCAAATTGGAACAAATTGAAAACTATGAAAATCAAATTGAAACGGAACAACAACAACAACCACAGCAGCAGCAGCAACATACACTGACAGCAACAGGAGCACAAACCGCGCAACAACAAATGCCCAGCAATAAATTGCAGGTGACAAGCTTTGGCAACGGCAACAGCAGCAGCAGTGGCAGCAGCAGCAGCAACGGCAACAGCAACGGCAACAACAACAACCACGGCAACAACCACGATGAGTTGCTGTGTGTTGTTGATGGCATTTATCGCAAAGGCAACAACAGTTCACCATCCTCGAGTGGTTTCGATGATGCGTTGAGCAAACAAAATGTGGACACATTTGAAACGATTGCCTATCGTCACTTGCAACAGCAACACCAGCAGCAACAGCAATCGACGAGCAGCGGCAGCAGCAATAACAACAGCAGCAGCACAGCTGCCACGCCCAACAAGCTGACAGTGAGCAGCAATAGTAATGGCAACAGCAACATGAGCAGCAACAGCAGCAGCAGCAATAACAACAGCAGCAATAGCAACAGCAACTCGTTGAACAGCACACGCAGCAACAGCAGCAGCAACTGTTCAATGCACACCAGCAGCAATAACAACAGCAGCAGCAACATTGCCAGTGCTGCCTCCACCACAAGCAGCAACTCAACGGTACCCGATGATTTGAGTTTGGCGCCACCTGGCTACGAGCCCAGCAGCAACCAGCAACTATTGCTGCCAACAGCGGCAGCGACAACAGCAGCTGCTATAACATTGCCAGTGGCAGCAGCAGCAGCAGCAGCAGCACAACAGCAACAACGGCTGGGTAAACATCGCGAACTGCCGGTGGATGTGCCCGATAGTTTCATTGAGATGGTCAAGACACCCCCTCGATATCCGCCACCCGCGCATCTGTCGTCGCGTGCTTCGCTGCTCTCCAACGTCAGCTCCTCGACAGCTCACACGACGCTCTCCTCGCTGGCCCTGTCCACGCACTCGGAGGGCGTGGCTGCTGCCAGTGTTGCTGCTTCCACTGCTGCGGCTACGGCTACGGCTGCAACTGCTGCTGCGGGCGACGGCAAACGCATTGGTGATGAGGTATAACAACAACCACAATTTGTTATTTGACTTTCCGATTTCCACGTCGCCAAGACTTTCTCCTGCCTTCTCTCCAAGCCTTTCTCCTGCTCTCTCTCTCTCTCTCTCTCTCTCTCTCTCTCTTGTGCTCTCTTTCTCTTTATATTCTCCAGAATCTTTTTTCTCCTGCCGTCTCTCTCGCTTCCTTCCGGCTTTCTTCAAACATTTTTCAAACTCTTCCAGTGTCTGGCAATCGGTTTCCCTTGTTCCCTTGTTCTCTGCTCCTCACTCTCTCTCTCCCTCATTCTGTCTCTCACACTCTCTTCACGCTCTTAAACCCTTCTCTATTGTTCTGTTTGCTTCTTCCATTTCTTCTTTTTCCATTTTGTATACCGTTGCATATGGTATGATGTTTTTGTCACAAAGTTTGTAACGCATTGCAATAGGCGTTTCCGACCCCATGATGTAAAAATATATATATTCTTGGTCAGCATCAAAAGCCGAGTCTATATACCCATGTCTGTCTGTCTGTCCGTATGTCTATGCAAACTAGTCTCTCAGTTTTAAACCTATCTTCATGAAACTTGGTACAGTTGTGTATTCTATCTGCACGCAGTTCATATGTTAAAATCGGCCAGATCGGATGACTATATCATATAACTGCCATAGTAACAATCGGTTGAATACAACATTTTTTTTTGAGCTCTTTTAACCAAGTTTGCTTCATTTTGCATTTGGTATTAAATTCCACGTGCAAACCAAATTTCATCCAGATCGGACCACTATATCATATAGCTGCCATAGGAACCATCGGTTTAAATGCTTCGTATAACCATTTTCGGTGTCTATTGACCGATTTCAACGAAATTCACGGATAATCTATTTCTAATCGTGTCCCATTTGTTGACCAAATTTCATCCAAATCGGACTTCTATATCATATAGCTACCATATATCATATAGCTAACAATTGGTGATTGTAACAAAACTAAAGCAATATGCATGACTGCAAGGGTATTTAATCTTCGGCGAATCGAAGATTGTTTTTTACCAGTTTTACCATTCTCCACTGCTTTAAAGTCTTCCCACCTATTGGATTTCATCTCCTTTATTTTTGTATCTTTCTTAAGCTTCTCTCGTAATTACATGTGCTTTCACCCGCTCTCTTCTTTCCTTTCTTTTCCTTTGCTTCTTGAGAATTCCGTATTCCCTTTAAAGTCTCTTCAGCTGTTACTACCAATGGATTTTTATTCCCCTGCTTCTCCACATTATCCTTCCTTTATTCCCCCTCTCTCTCTGTCTATGTTTTTTTGCTTTTCTCCGAATTCTCCTTCTTTTTCTATGCAGTTTTTCCTTTCTTTATTTACTTACTTTCTTTCTTCCCCTTAAAAAATCTTCCTCTTACCGTTCTCAACTCACTTTCCTTTTCAGCTAAAGGAGAAAAACTTTCTACTTTGCGCTCCTCCTTTCTCCTTTTCTCCATCCATCTCTATCCTTTAATTGCATTTGATTTTCGCATTGTCTTACTTTCTTTTCCTCTGCTTCTATATCTACTTCTGTCTCTTTCTTCATCTCTCTCCATCTTACCCTTTATTTCTCTCTCTCTCTCTCACACATTCTCCGTCCTAGTTAAAGTTCTTTATTTTTTGACCACGTCATTTGTCAATCCCCGCAAAAAAATCGCGGTTGCGACCTACATTTCAGTGACGGCAATAGTCGATTAGTCGAACCTCCTCTATTCCCCTCTCTACTTAACTCTCTATTGCCGCTCTCTTTCCCCCTCGTGCTCTTCTTTTCTCTTTGTGCTACTTGACTTCCTTTTGTCGCGTCATTTGCTGCCATTTATGACATAAATCAGCTGCAATTTGCATTTCCACGGCATTTCCGCTCTCGCTCTCTCTCTGTCTCTCTCCACCTCTCCCTCTCTATCTCTCCCTTCTCCTCATATTTTCTCACGCTGGGAGCGTTTCGCACACGCCAGCAATATTTTCTTTGACTGCAACAACAGCAACAACTGTAACAGCAACAAGAATTATCGCGGCAATTTCCGCACTTTTCTTCTTCTTCTTTTTTTTTGCCATTCAAGTTTCTAGTTTTTCTTTTCGATTTTTTTATTATTCATAAACTTTTGAATGGATTTACTGCTCTATGAATTTATGCTCAAGTTAGTTCTCCTTTTTTTTAATATTATTTATAAGCAATAGCTTTTCCCTTGGCGGATTAATTTGAAATTTATTTAAAAATATAATTATTAGTCAGCTTATGTTGATTGGGACAGACATGTTTTTATTTATTAACAAATCTCAGTCCAACATATTATTAGTTAAAATTTTTTAAGTAAATTGTCAAGCTTCACATTATGTTTCTTTAGGTAGGTCAAGAGACCCCCTCGATATACGCTATTCCCTATCTGTGAGTCTCTAAATTACTAACTTTTTACTGTTCTAATTTCCTTAACTTCGAATACAACAATTTCCTTAAACAGTTACAGTTATATTTTATTTTAAACTCCAATTTTTTTATTTTTCTTTAGTTTTCTTTAATATTTAATTCAATTCCGCGTAAACTCAAGTTTTCAAGTCCAACAGGAGTCAACTTAGAGTCATCAAAATTATATTGCCTTACATTAATATCAATTTTAAGTTTTATTGGATTAGCCTAGTTTTCCACAGCATTTCCTGTTATCGATTATTTAATTCGATTCCAAGTAAAATCAAACTCTCAAGCGCAACAAGTGGTTCCCAGAAGCAATCAAATTACACTGGCAAACAAAAGCATATACACACATAAATATATATTTATATATAGGTATATATATATGTATATATATTTGTTTATATACATATATACAATATATTTATATTTATTTGTGTATATTTATTTAGTATTTTTTAAGTCTTTCCTAGTACTGCTTTATTGCTCTTGTTATCAGCTATTTTCAATAGCTAATTATAGATGTCCCTCAGTAGCTTCCTCTTACTATACCTCCCTCTCTCTCTCGCTCTCTCTTTACTTTCTCTCTTTCTGCTTCTTAGCCATTTGCCAGTTTCCTTGCTCTCATGACTTTTTGATTTGATTTCTTGCCTTGTTTTGTGTCGTGGCAGCAAAAGAGGTAGGAAGGCGCTTAAGGTGGGGGACTGGAGGAGTGGGAGGAGGGGGAGGAGGGGAGGAGGGGAGGAGGGGAGGAGGGGGGGAGGGGGAGGAGGGGAGGAGGGAAAGGGGAATGAGAAGGGGAGGGCTTTGCTCAGTTGTTGCCATGTCTCAACTGTCGCTGGCCTAATTCTCTATCCCCTTTCGCAGCCTTCCTTCCTGCCTTCTCCCCACTCTCTCCCCATTTCTCGCAGCAACATTTGCCCTCGTTAGCAACATAATCCTAAGCTTCCTTCAAGACCACGCCCACAGCATTGCTGACGCCCAGCTCTGTGTGTGTGTAGGTGCATGTGTATATGTGTGTGTGAGAAGCAGAAAAGAAAAACACTCGAGTAATTTATATAGAAATTGTTCTCGATAAATTTTGCAAAAAAAAAAAAAAAAAAAAAAAAAAATCCAAGACAACAAATTGACAATGCGAAGCAAATGAGAGAATGACTGAATGAATAGAAGAATGAATGAATGAATGAGTGACTGAATGAATCAAAGGGTAATTGCATTTACTGTGCAAAATAGCAGCCCCTGCTCACTCGACCACGCCCATGCCACGCCCACAAAGACTCGCCAGGGTCCAGGTTATTTATGGACAGGAATTTATACACATTTTCCAAGTGTGTGTTGCCTGGGAAATGAGCTAAAAAATGAATAGAATTTAATTAAATCTAAGAGCAAACAAACTAAATAAAAGCCACAAAAATAACAAAAACAACAGTCATCAGCAAGACACACACACCGAGACACACACACCCACACACACACACACACACACACACACACACATGTGCATAACTCACGCAAACAAAAATCAAATATTAAAAAGTATTTTTAAAATTCTCTTAAGTACTCTTTAAGAACTGCAACTAATTGTGTTTTGTCTCCTTCCCTCCCTCTTCCTTTATCTCCATCTCTGTCTCTGTCTCGCTGCACAGCTTAATGGAAACTCTAAGCCCGTGCCGCCACCTCGTGATCATTTGCGCATTGAAAAGGATGGTCGTCTCATCAATTGTGCACCTGCGCCTCAGTTGCCCGATCGTCGTGCTCCGGGCAATGGGCAACATCAGCATCAGCAACAGCAGCAAATAGCGCAAATTGTGGAGCCCACTTTGGAGCAACTGGATAGCATTAAAAAGTATCAGGTAAGTCACAAGAAAAACCAGACACTTTCCAACACTGTAACCCTAACCTTCATGCCTTTATGTCAAGTCCAAAGTTTGGTAAAGAGTTTAGTTTTCATACACTGCAGTGCCCTTTATTTGAACTTGAAATAAAATTACAGTGGAATCCGGTTATAACGACTCCGCTTAAAGCGTCCGCCCGGTCATTGCGACGAAAATTCGATGACAAGCTTTTTTCCCTTTGCTCGTTTCGGTTAAAGCGTCTACCGGGTATAACGACGTAAAATCGTCGGTCCCTTGAGTGTCGCTATAACCGGATTCCACTGTATACAAAGCCACAAAGTTCAGCTTCCACTACATCTTTGGCCTAATCATCATGATGGCCCTCTTCAGGGAGTACGCTCTGCCCTTAAAAGTGCTCCAAACGACGCCCTTACCTGCACGGCTATCATTATATTTTCCAGCCAAATTGCTGAAATTCAAAGTTGATGTAGAGCTTACAAGGCAATCGAAAGGTGTCCTTGTCATACCTGTCCAAGCAGGAGGAGTACCACCAGGCACCAGTGTTATTTGCGGCACAATTTCCGCCCATCCAAGGTGCATTACTGCGATCAAAGGTGGAAAATTTCATGTTGCGATGATAGGAGAGTGAATCGCCAGCAGTGCCACTAGCCAATCCCAGGGTATTCAAGGCATATTGTTCATCCTCATCGGCGATACCAAAGCTCTCATATTTCTCGTATCGATTCACATTTGTGAAATCATCCAGCAGCACCATTAGCTCCTGGCCCAAATCACTGGTCAGTGCGTGGATTTTATCCAATCCCAAAAAGAATTCACCATTTAAATTTCCAAATCCGTTTTTGTAGGCATTCCAGTTGCGATAAAAATTCTCACTTCCATCCATGCGTCTCAAAATGACAGTCCAACCGCCATCGTCGCGACTCGTATCGCAGAGTACTCGAAAGGGGTTTTTACTGTAGCTGGGTATGCGTATCTCATAGATACCACTTTGCTGTGATCTCATTAACGCCTCGGCACAATTACGTGGATAATATTTTTGATCCAGGTTCTCACTTTGCAACTCCGATCTAAATATAAAAATTTAATCAATTAATTTAAAATCGGCTATTAATTTTGTCTTCATACTTCGAGTCCGGCATCGGATTAGAATCACAAACACTTAAAATTATAGCCATGGTGCAAAATAATTTGAGTGACATTTTAGCGACCGTTTTAATAAAACTCTCAGACTGAACTGTCGGACAGTATTTTATTTAAATTCTTATCAATTTTAACGTTCTTACTTTCGAAAATACAGAACTTTTACTTTGAATTTGTGGTCTTTTATTGTTTGGTTTTGTCAAGATAAGCCCGACTTTTAATGTGCTATAGAAATTGTGGGAATTCCACTAAATAAATACTATATACTCTGTGTTGATAAAGACAACATGCATAAAGAGCTATGTTTAATGTCCAAGTTGACGAATATAAAAGGCCTGGCGAGGTTTGGTATTTGACTTTTAACCTTACGACCTTAAAAAATACTGATATGGTATTTAGTTTATTTTGTTTATTAAATTTGCCTAGTTCATAAAGTAAATTTGTCGAATTTTTTATTAAAAAATTTGCTTGAAATAAATTCTCTTAGTTTTCAAAATAAATACTTACATTTTGTATGATTATTAAACTTATTAAATACTTACTAAGTACTTAAAAAAGTAGGTTCGACTTTTGAAACAACTGTACCAAAAGTGGCAACACAGTGAGTGCTTATAAACCTTTATATTATAATACTAAATATATTTCTCAGTGTCAATTTCTTTGGCTGCCAAACTGTAGGCCTGCCTCATGTGGCTCTCAAACTGTGGGCGTAACTGTTATTTAAATACTTACTAAGTACTTGAAAGTAGGTTCGACTTTTGAAACAACTGTACCAAAAGTGGCAACATTGTCAGTGTTTAAAAAGCTTGGTATTATAATACTACATATATTTCTGTGTCAATTTCTTTGGCTGCCAAACTGTAGGCCTGCCTCATGTGGCTCTCAAACTGTGGGCATACCTGTTATTTAAGAATTTTGACAACAGAATCGAACGTTGTCATAGTTGAGTGAGTGCATGGCCAGCATTGACATGCACATCAGGTAGCCAACAGTTCCGCATACCGCACCGCACCGCACTGCACCCCTTCACACTCGTAAAGTCACACCCCTTTCCTCATGCCTTGTGCCTCTTTTGGCCCGTGGCCTGTGTGGCCCTTTTGGCCTTTGTAACAATGGCTGGCAGTTTGATGGCAGCATTTTGTTTGGTCTGCGACAATGGGAAACCAATGAAGGCGGCGACTATGGCAACGCTTCCGGTTCGCTACACGTCCCCCCCCCCCCACACTCCCTTTCACGATTCCCCCCTTGCTCACTCACACTGCTCGTTCTAGTTCTTTTCGCTGGGCATTGACCATAGGCGCTCAGTGCACTATGGGCAAACAAGACGAATTTTTGAATGATTTTTTTAAATCAAAAAAAGTCTACGAAGAAATTCGGGTGTTCAAAGTGTTTAAAAAACTCGAAAATTAAGAAATTAAAAAACATTTGTGTTTTGCCAAAGTATTGAACATTTTACCCACAGTACACTGACTGCAGCAGTGACTGCTCAGCTGTGGTGCGGGTGTTGAAGACCCTGTACTTTAAAACTAACAAAAGACTTGAAGATTTAGAGACTTTATATAGAATTTATGCGACGAGTTGTGCAACTACAGAGTCACTTACAGTCGAGTGAACTTTGAAGTAAAATTTTGAGATTGTTTTGCATGATTTGAATTAACATAACTATTACCAAGTTTGCCGCACAACAATAATGCACAATTGAGAAGCACTGAGGAGTGGGAGGGAGAGTGAGAGAGACAGAGAGAGAGGAGAGTGGTAGAGAGCACAGTGGAGCCAACATTATTAAAAGTTATTCAACAACTTTTTTTGTTTTTTCTTTCACTCTGAGGCCGCACTTGAAATTTTATTGTAGTGGAGGGTCGGAGGAGACGGGGATGGGGATGGGGATGGCGATGGAGGTGACAGGAAAGAAGACAATAACAATAACAAGTATTGAAATGCGTGGGCTTTCAGCGGGTTTGAAAGAGTGGAAGAGAGGGAGAGTGAAAGAGAGGGAGAGTGGAAGGTAGGGTGAGTAGGAGAAAGGGGGGAAGAAAGAGGGTAATAAATATTACTCATGGTAACGCACAACGGAGGAAATTGTTAAATGCAATGATTAATTATGCAAACTTTTAATCGAATTGTTCGTGTGTGGGGCGAATAATCAAGGTGGGATCAGCACTGGAATGGGTGCAGGGGTATCGGGTGGAGGGGAGTTCCAAGGGGGGTCTCTATTGGACAAAAGATTTTATGGACAAAACAACGGGGAAAAGTAACGTTAAATGCTTAATTAATTAAAAGCCCGAAACGCAAACAGTTGCAGAGTCACTGAAGCGTATAGAGCAGGGCAGCTCAAACTGTGACCATTAAAAGTAATTAAAGGCAGAGGGGAAGCGAGTGGGGAAGGGGGGAGCGAGTTGGGAAGTGGGGAAGAGGGAAAGCGAGTGGGGAAAAGAGAAAGATTTGGGGAGAATGAGAGAAGGACAAACGAAGACAATGGAATATAGGGACATAAACATAAAGAGACAGACTGAATGTCAGTGGGGAGAGGGATAGGAATAGGGAGGAGAGAGAGGTGGATAAAAAGAAATTGAGAAAAAATAAAGATAAATTGTGGGAAACATAATAAGAGATTGACAGAGAGAAAAGAATTGGTAGAGTCACAGTGGGGAAGAGACTTTGACAGTACGGAATAAAGAGAACGAGGGAGAAAGAGAGAGAGAGGGCAAGGCCACTTGAGAGAGGGAAATAAGAAATGTGGAGAATAAAAAACAAAGGGACAAAGAGCGAACAAGAGAAAGAATGAAAAAAATTAAAGGTGTGAAAAAAATGGGAAATTAAGAGAGAGAGGGAGAGAGAGAAATTAAAAGATTGGAGAGAGAAAATGTCTGATAATGGGGACAAAAAGAAATAGAATAAGGTTAAAACAGTTAAATTTTTAAAAGATTTATTGTACTTGGAATTTATTGGAAATGTTCACTAGTTTAAAGGACTGTCACACTGATTAGCTAGAAATGCGTATTATAAAGTTAACAAACAGATTCTTTTTAAGAAAACTTTTAAAAAAAATGTACACTAATTAAAACCGTTACCTTGTACTCAACGTAACTCCCTGTAAACTTTGAAAATTTAATTTTTCACACAGTTGGAATTCCGATAATCTATACTTAACCAATCAGTTTAGATAATGCTTCATATTTTGATAGCAAGTATATATACACACATATATATGTTTCTTATCTAGAAGGTCAACTTTGATATCAGAAAAATTGGCAGTTTAAAATACACGCTTTCGTCACTAGTTTAAGACCTTGTCAAGGTGTTCCATTGAGCTACTCCACAAGTCAACTTTATTGGTTTTAGCTACCAATCATAGCCCATTTGATTAACATACAAATACAGTAAAAGCTTCCTTGGCCGGACAGTCAAAGTTCCAGTATTTTGTCCGCCAAAGGCAGATGTCCGCCTAAGAGAACGGATGTTTCTAGGAAAATCATGCTAAAAACTATCAAATTCGCTCCGCTAAGGAAGCTGTCCGCTTGAGGGAGCTGTCCGCCTGAGGGAGCTGTCCGCGAGTGGAGCTGTCCGCCTGATCGAGCTGTTTGCTTGAGGGAGCTGTCCGCCTGAGGGCGCTGTCCGCCTGAGCGAGCTGTTCGCTTAAGGGAGCTGTCTGCCTGAGCGAGCTGTCCGCCTGAGGGAGCTGTCCGCCTGAGGGCGCTGTCCGCGAGTGGAGCTGTCCGCGAGTGTATATATATTTTGCTCAACTGACAAATACTTTTTATCAAAATTCATAAAGATTTGTCTAATAGAAATGAAGTCTACGAAATAGTTCTAGTGTCTCTAGTTAGTCCTACATTTTTCAGGCAGCTTCTTGTTAAGCTTTTGAACTATAGGGTATAACATAAAGCTTAAAACCTTTTGGCAGCTTAAACCACGTTGACCCAGCGTCAATCCCAAAGTGTCAACCGATTCTCAACCATTGATTGATTGACCAGCAAATTGACTGGCTTGTCAACTGGTTTCAACGTAGCACAAAAAGTGTAAACTTTTAATTCGCATACGTATATAAATAAATATATATAAATATTTATATATATTTATATATATGTATTGATAGACTTTTTATCTGTCGACATTGTAGGCGTTGTCACTGCAGTCGTTCTGCTCATTGTTGTTATCTTTGTTGTCATTGTTGTTGTTGTTGTTGTCTTTGTTGTTGCTGCTTTTGTTGTCTCTGCGTTTTTTCTTACATTTTTTTAACTCGAACTACGCAAATTAGTTAAACAATTTTTTTACTGTTTGTTTATGCGACGGGTTGGCAACGTACGCGATGTCGCCGTGTGTGTGTGTGTGTGTTAGCTGTTTTTACGCACACACCCAAATACACACACACACACACTCGGTCGCACACTCATATGCGAGCCGAGGCAAAAGTCATCGCATTTTATTTTTTATACTTTTTTTTTTTTCTTTACACTTTGCAAGTTATTTTTATTGTTGTTGCTTTTTGGGCCAGCTAACTTGTCTCACACACACACATACAGAGACCGGCACTAAAAACCACTCGACACACACACAGGCCAACACTCACACACTCTCAGTTTACACTCAGTTGCTCCGAGCACTTGAACGAGTAACGTGAGCGCACATGTCTAAAAGAGCGACCAGTGGCAGCGGGGGGTGTGGCAGGGGGTGGGGACGGGGGCTCTGCGGAGTGGCAACAGAGGTGTAAAGCGGTGGGGTGCGCAGGGCGGTGAGGGGGGGACAACAGCGCACACGGTTTATCGCTCATTTGTTATGATTTTTCAGCTGGCATTTTTAGTTGTTTTTCTACGCGTTCTGCGATCGGCCGCATTTTCAGTATTTGCTCTCGCAATTCACAAGCCGTGCGTGTGTGTGTGAGTGTGTGTACGAGTGCATGTGTGTGTGCGTGTGTGCTGCAGGCATTTAATTAAGCCTAACTGTGTTTAAATGCATACTAATTAACAAATAAATATAAATAAATATAATATTTATTGACATTTTTTATTGAATTTTTTTTTTGTTGTGCGTGTGTAGTTGTGTGTGTGCGTGAGTGTGTGTGTGTAAGCAGGCATTGCGTTATAATTGCCTATGCGTTTGACAAAAAACTAAGTTTCTATAATTCATATTTACATATAATAAATATGTGTAAATAAAAAAAAAAATTACTAAACAAAAAAATTTAAAAAACTAAAACTTTTTTTCCATGTCTGGTTTGCTGTGCGCGTGTAATTGTGTGTGTGTGTGTGTAAGCATGCATTGCTTTATAATTGCCTATGCGTTTGATAAAAAATTAAATTCCTACAATTAATATTTTACTAAAGTAAATATTTCTAAATAAATAAAAAAAAAAAAAAAAAAGAATTACAATACAAAAAAAAAAGTTGGAAAAAAAAATTTTTTTTTTTTAAATTTTATTTGTCTGTTTTGTTGTGCGTGTGTTAAGGTGTGTGTGCAAACAGCAGACTACATTTAGCTGTGATTACACATGTCTTTGCTAATTAAACTAATTAAATGCAGCTAAAACCTTAAAAAAAAATAATTTGGAAACAGAATTTTTTGCTAATATTATTTGTTGTGCGTGTGTGGAAGTGTGCGTGTGTGGAAGTGTGTGTGTGTGTGTTTGTATGTGTAGAATAAATATTAATTTCTCAATTGACACGCCCCCTGAGACCTCTAAAGCCGTATTAGCAGTTTGAGAGCCACTGCGTAGCGACAGTTTTACATTTTTAAAATCTTTTTGGGGTAACAACAGCAACACAGAGTGTATGACTGCTAACAGAGGCATGTACAGCAACAACAACCGCAATGGCGGCAGCAGCAGCATTTGTGGTGACAATTTTTGGCCAAATTAAAAGCAGCAACAACAACAATACAGGCAATAAACGTGCCTAATAAAGTGAAGAACTGTAAAAGCAACAACAACAGTAACAACAGCAATATTCTAAGGGAAAACCATATAGATTTATGGGCGAAATGTGCAAAAATGGGCGTGGCTTTTACGGCAAAATCCTATTGGCAGCTGACAACAACTTTAAGCCGCAATTGCAGCAGCAACAATTGTTGTTAGTACAGCAGCAACTGCAAATTTAAAAGGCAGCAATAGTTAAATGACTTGTAGCAGTAACAATCTCAGCTGTAACAACAGCAACACGAGCAACATTGCTCAATAGCAGCAGCAGCAGCAATTCAATACACACTCCGAGCAACAGTCGCATTGACAACAGCAACTATTGCTGATTTAAGAGCAGCAATATGTTTTAAAATGCCAGCAGTAAAAGTTTAAGTACATATATTAATCACACAGCATTAATCACAGCAGCAATAGCAACCAGAACTGCAGCAACAGCTGCTGTGAGACTCACACTCACAGCAACAACAATTAACAGGTGTTTAAAAGTAAACAGTAAAAAACAGTCAACAGTAAACAGCAAAAAGGATGCACAGTGTGACCAAGTGTATTGACAAACAATCATTTTGTCTATATAATTGTATTTATTTATGAAATTTGAAGCATCAAAACAACATTTTTAAAGGCAATAATCGACGCAGTTTTTATTTATTTTTTGTTTTTTTGTTGCTGACTCATAAAGCAATTCGCATTCAATAAAAACAGAGAATTAAAAACAAAAAAGTAGAAAAAACAATTAACAAAAGTAAACACTAAAAATGTAAACGTTAACGAAAAAAACAAGTAGCAAAGACTGCTGTCGAGCGAGTCGGCTGTAAAAGACCGCGTACTCCCATAGTAGTGCGCATTTCTCCATAATTTGTGACCGATTTGTTGTAAGGGAGCATAGAATATAGTTGTTAGATCTAAGCCAAACTTATTGAGGTTAGCTTTAACCTTAGATATATACAAATGTATGCGTTTGGATGCGATAACTCTACTAACATTACATGCATTTTGAACTGATTTGTCCTATGGTTACTATAGGCTATATTTGTCCGATCCAGACTAAAATTGGTTAGGATAGTAACAGTGGTACCGTATACATACTGTGTGAAGTTGGTCATGATAGCTCTAGTCGTTTTGCAAGTTATGGAGCTGTAAACATAGTTTTTCAGTTTTATAGTCTCTAAGATCCACGAGTTCATACGGACACACGGACGGACCGACAAACTATAGCTATAGCGACTGCAACAACAGCCAATAGTTTATACTAATCAAGAATATACAGTGCAAGCTCTACTCGCGGTCAGCTCCCTCAGGCGGACAGCTTCCTCAGGCGAACAACTAACTCAGCTGAACAGCTCCTTCTGGCAAACAGCACCCTTCGGCGGATAGCTCCCCCAGGTGGACAGCTCCCTCAGGCCGACCGCTACCTGAGACGGACAGCTCCCTTAGCCGGACGAATTTTATAGTTTTTAAAATCTGTTCTCATAGGCGGACAAAAATACTAGAAGCTTGACTGTCCAGCCAAGGGAGCTTTCACTGTATATACTTTACGGGGTCGCCAGCGCCTCCTTCTGCCTGTTACGCACATTTGTCACTGACAAACTTAATAGACCCTTCAACTCCCTTGTAAAGTACGGGGTCTAAAAATGCAGTTGTGTTGAAAACAAAAACAGCAATGAAGACGACGACGTCAGCGTCTCATTTGCAACGCGACGCACGTAAATGGCAGCAACAACAGCAACTACAACAACAGCAACTACAACAACAACAACAGTTGAGAGCCAAAACAAAAATATGTAAATAAATAAATAAATGCATAAATAAAGTAAAAAGTTGTTGTGATTGCTGGTTTTTTTATGCTGCTGCTGCTCACGAGCTTTGTGAGTGTTTGGGCGAGTAGAAGAGTAGAAAAGTCTAGGGAAATGGGAATGTTGCTGCTGTGATTGCGGCCGCTGTTCACGTTGCTGTTGTGCATTGGAGAAGAGAACTATTGTCGGTATTATTGCAAACAACTTTCGCTTTTCAATTGAACTCAATTGTTGTCGCTCAACAACAGCAGCAATTACAATAGACGCACCAACAATAGCAACAGTTACAATACCGACAACAACCAGAGCAGCAACAACAACAGCAACAAGTCCATTTAAATGCGCATTAAGCTGCATTTCAGCTTAAATAAATGCAAAAGAACCAAAAGAAATACAAAATAAAACCAAATAAAACCAAAAAAGAGTTGTTCATATTCAAATTTATGCGTTGCAGCTGCCAATGGGACAAAGGGGCGTGGCTATTTGCATAGTTGCTGCTGTTGACGACAGTTTGTGCATTTTAGCCAGGGAAAGTTTCACTTCACTCCGGCTGGGGGTTGGGCAGGGGGCGTGGTCAGGTAAAGTCATTCGTAATATTTTCAAAATCAACATAAAATTGAAATAACAACAGCAACAATGTGAAGTAAAAAGTAAAAAGTGAAAAGTGCATAGAATACAAAACAGAAAACCGAAAACGACAACGATAACGATAACGACAACGATAACATGGTGCTATCGACATTGCACATCAATTTGGAGGCGACGAATGGGGCTGGCGAGCAGCGAACAACAGACGACACGGCAGCAACAGCAGCAGCAACTGTTGCCACGCCCAACGCAAAGTTGCCAGTGCTCTGCAACAACAACAACAACAGCAGCAGCAATCTCATCATGAACAACAACAACAACATTGACAAAGTGCAACAATTGCTGTTTGAGAAGGAAAATGACAAACTAAGCGCCAATTTGAACAACAACAACAACAACATCAATAAATATTGTGATAGAAATGGCAATGCAACAGCAGTAGCAGCAACAGCAGCAGCAACCATCGAGCTGCAGCAACAACAATTGGGTACTAACTCTGCCACTGCAACACCGCAACGCAGCGCCTCCGCCTTGCGTCGCGGCACGCAACTTCAACGTTCCTCGATGCGTTTGCGACAACAACAGGCAAGTGTTGCAGCAACAGCAGCAGCAATAAGAGCAGAAACAGCAGCAACATTAATCTAATTACGCATAGCAAATGTATTGCTGTTGCTCCTCTTGTTGTTGCTGCTGTTGTCGTTCATTGGGTTTAATTTTCCCTTTTGCACGGCAGCAACAACAACGGTTTTGGCTATCGCCAACTGGCTTTTATCTACATATATGCTAACTATAAAACGGCAACCAGTTAACAGCAAAGTAGGCTAACTGGCTGCCATAGTTGCTCAACAACAGCAACAACAACAACAAGAACCACGACGGGAACAAAAACAACAGCGACAGCAACAACAGGGACAACAACAACGACAATGACGTCAAACAGCAGTCAAAAATGTGCTAGCGATAGAGCAAAGTTTGCGACGACTAGACATACACATATGCGATACTCTATATAATTCATTGAAATCGATTAAAGTGTTATCGATAACATTAGTTTCCAGTTTCTAGCAGGCATTTAAAATCACTTCTATTTGAGTTGTTTCTCTGTTCCAAAACCATCGGCCCACACATTCGATAACCCCTGCAGTTGTCTATAATCGATTAAAATTGTCATCGATTATTTTTTGTCGCATATTTCTAACCGATGTTTGAAATCACAAGGGAATGTTGGGATTGAACTAGTACACCGTTCTGCAATGCCATTTGTTCCCATTGTATGCCATTGTTGGCTTAATACCAGTTTCGTTGGGAGCAAGAAAGCCAATTTGTTCCATTCTAATCGTTCCAGTACTTAGTGTTCCAATACCACATGTTCCCCTGTTCGTTTTTTCTTGAATCGTAGTCTAATTTAAATGCAGAGAGCGCAATTTTTGTGTTCCAAAACCACGCGTTCCTCTAAAAAATTCTTTAAAATAAAATGTTACCTAGCAAATTTTTCTACAGGGTGTTGGTTCCTAGATATCTCAATCAATTGTTATAATATTTAACGAAAAGTCTGGGTTATTACACATATTTCATTTCCAATCGTTCCAATGCGTTTTTTAGGTATACTGATAATTTAAATTTGTGGTAACACAAATGTTATTTTTTTAATTTAATTTTTTAATTTTAATTTAATTTGCCTGTTTTTATTGTAAGCGTAACAAAGTCTCTGCCCAAACTGTTATACTCCCCAGAGACACAGCAATGTCAACAGTGATACCAACAGCTACAACAACAACAACAATTTTAACAACAACAACAAGTACAGTAATAGCAAATGTGCAAAGTTAATAATTTTTTAATTTTTTGTTCAATATTTATTTTATGCCCCACGTCGCGACATTTATGATGGAGCTGATGATGTCATGGTTTATACTTCTACAACAATAAATAAAGTTAATTTCTATTACCAGCAACATGTTGTTGTTGTTGTTGTTGTTAGTGCTGTTGCTATTGTTGTTGTGCAATGATTGATGTTCCGCGATTTTAGTGGGCTTTACGCTTGATCTACAGCGGGGGATCATAGGTTCGTCCCAAAGTGACATTGACAACGAAAGAGAATGAGGGAGAGAGAGAGTGAGGGGGAGGGAGAGGGGAAACGGGAGCAAAAGAGACGGGGAGAGGAAGCCACTGCCAGTGTTGGTTAAGTGAATTCAAGCACGATCCAAAGTTGTTCACGTGGGCACTCGATAAGCTCGACAATCGAAGGTGTATGCAAATAGTTAAGTATACGCCAAGTGTGCTTGACTTGAAATTCTAATAATTCAATTTTTATTGCCTCAGCCATTACAGTGGAACCTCAGTACAAAGCTCTTGTTGCCATTAAAGGCAAAAAAAATGCACTAATTAAATGCCATAAATAAACAAGACTCTAAAAATAATTATATGTATAACAATTAAACAAACAAAATGGCAGTTGAGTTTAATATGTTAAACAATCGAATCATCAATACTTTAACAATAAACTTAAAGAATAAGAATAAAATTCCTTGTAAAATGAAATCAGTCGTGATATGTATTTATATAGAAATTTTTTGTCGATGGAATAACAATAAGAAATTATAACATAATATTTAAAAAATCTAAATAATTATGACCAACAAAACTTTAATGTTTTGCAATCCTTGTAAGCTTTCAGCTAGACAACTAGACTTTTGGTATACTGTTTTAAATTAGCAGTTTAAAGTGGAAATTTCAAAATATATTTTTTTTTAATTTTCTTGGCAATTTAAACTGGTTATTTTTATTCGAGTTTCTTATTTCACTATTTAAACAAATCATTTTATAAATTTAGATTAGAAGAGAAAAAAATAGTTAATTACAATAGCTACATAAACGATTTCTTTTAAATACCCATTTAACACCCATACCAATTTTTAAGTTAATGGCTTCAAATTCAAGAAGAAATTTTCATAATATTACTTGATTACTAAATAATAATTTGAAAATAAAACAATAAAGTAAGCTATAGTCGCCTCGCGACTTTAGGATACCCGTTACTCAGTTTCAATATGTTATTAGCTATGGTGATAGATAAGATAGCTTGGCAAACAGAACATTTTCATACAAATTCATGTTTGGAGCATATTTTCGACCGATCGTTCCTATGGGGGCTATACGATATAGTGCTTTGATTTGTATCTAACTTGATCAGTATATATATCTTATTGGAGTTCTGTTATTCTGTGTGAGTTTGATTAACGCAAAAGTTTTTTATACTATTTCATATTTGGAGCGTATTTTTAACCGATCGGCCCTATGGTAACTATACGTTCTGCTCGCGAACAGCTCCCTTAGTCGGACGAATTTTATAGTTTTTCAGCATGATTTTCATACAAAATGTGTTCTCTTAGGCGGACATCTCCCTTGGGCGGACAAAAATACTTGAACTGTGGCTGTCCGGCTAAGGGAGCTTTTTCTGTATTTAAAAAATCAACAAAAGGCTTGAGTTTTTTAAATTCATTTAATTTTTTTTTTATTTAAGTATAAATTATTTAAGTATCTGGAATACCTGTTTTGAATGATTTTCTTGGTAATTTAACTGGTTGTTTTTAGGCTACTCCACTGTATGGCTAATATGGGTTTCAAATGTCTACATGCTGGCACTTTGGCTTCTTCTTCGTCTGCTTCTTCTTCTTCGTCTTCTACTTCTTCTTCCACTTCATTAAGTTGTCGTCAGCTGTCTTGTGCTTTTGTCTTCTTCTTCTTCTGCGTCTGCTTCTTCTTTCGCATTCATGTTGCCACTTCAATGTCAACGCATGAAGAATTCTTTTGTTTTTCGTCTCGATTTTTTCCATTTTTTATTTTTGAGTATTTATTATTGTTATTCATTTTGTTGTTGTCTGCTTTGAGTTTTATTTGGTTCACATCGTTCTTTTATTTTATTTGTATTTTTTTTCTATACGTTTGCAGTCTCGTTTTTCCGCACTGTTCCCCCATCCCCCTCGGGTTTTCCCTACTCCAAGTCCATCCCCCTTTGCCTGTCTGCATAATTTTTGCTGATTTTGTTGCTTTTTCTCTCACATTATGCAAGTTCAGCAAAAATTTTGTTCTTTTCTGTCGCTTTTTATTTTTCCTTTTTTCTTTTTCTTTTTTTTTTGTGTTTTTTGTTACACTTTTGGAATTTTCAGTGCCTCGGCTTTGTTGTTCTTGTTCTTGTTCTTGCCTTTGTTTTTGTTATTCAATTAAATTCTTCTTCTTTCTTTTCGTTCGCATCCCTAAGACCCAAAAACAAAAAAAATATATATATGTAGATATAAAAATTGGGAACAGAAGTGTGAGAAAAAGTTAAAGCAAGTTAAGTCAAAGGTCTCATCAAAACTCTGTGAATGGGCAGTTTTATTATATTTCAGCCACTTGCCCTCTCTTTCACTCCCATTCTTCCCCTGTCTCCCTCTTTCGTGCCCTTGGTCAAGTGGCCAAAAGCGGAACCAAAATTGGCAACTTTAACACGCCGCGAGTTGAGCGTAAAATAATAAAAGAAAACAGAGAAAAAAATGAAAATAAAATAAAAATAAATAAAAGCAACTTGCGTTTAATCCATTCCGTAAACTTGCATTATATCAACGTGATGAAGGCACTTAATTACGCTACTAAACCAATAAATGAACGGGCATTGTTATTCAGCAGCGTGTACAGTGAAAGCTCGCTAAACTGTACACTCCATGTGCTTGTTGTACAAAGAAAGCAAAGCGTTAAAACCCTTTAAATACAACTCGAAGTTCGTTTTTTACTTGTAAATATTCCACAGCGATTAGAGTTAATTTATAGGCTTTAAATATTGACAAATCTGGTCACACTTATTTTTAAATAGTTGTCTAAGTTTTCAAGTTTGTAGACCCAAAAAAACACTGTTTTAAATATTTGTTTAAATGGTACAAATTTGTGTTTAGTGTCAGTTGATTTTAAAGCCTCAGTTAGCAAATAAGTGCGGCAAATACTTTGCTATCCCAGCAAATATTTGCTTTGAAACTAAAGCTTTCTAAAGGAAAATAATAATTTATCAAAACTGTTAAATTTTCATTTAAAAATGAAGTCTATCGATTTATGTGGTAAAAAACAATATAGGAAATTTCCTTTAAATACAACTTTTTTGAAATGATTTATACAATGGAAATGCAAGTAATAGTTGCATTCAAAATTATCGTATAAAACTGACTTAAATTTTCCAAAGTAATCGATTTTATTTATTTTTAAATTAAAATTTATCTAAAAAAGTTCAAGTAATTTTCGATTTTATAAATTTAAGCTCTACTGTTTATCAGTCGCTTAAAACATTTTAAAACTATTCAAAAATTGTCAGCCTTTCATTTCTTACATCAGTAATTAATATCGATAGTTTTATCGGTGTATCGATTATTCGTTGCGGTGGGAAAGCTTTTAAAAAACACTTTTGCCGAGCAAGTGCGTTGACAGTTTTACAAGCAGCATAAGTACCACCCACTGACCTAATCCAGCACTTAACAGGCTTCACTGTGCTTCCCATCAAACCCCTTTTAACGTCTCTCCCTCTCTCTCCCTCTCTCTCTCTCTCCCTCTCGCTCGCTCGCTCCCGCTCTCTGCTACAATGCGGAATGTTCAGTAGCGCGTCACTTAATGCGTGTGTTCATTATTTCGCTGCTTTAGGGATTTGTTGCATGCCACAGTGGAAACCGATGCAAGCGTCACTAAGTCTAAGCCCTTTACTTTTCTCTTTTTTTGACCCTGTACTGCAGGTTCAAAGAGTGTAGTAGGAAATGGAAAAAAATATAAATAATAAATAATATAATAAAAGAAAGCCGCATAAATCGATGTGTAGAGTTGTCTTTTCTAGCGGTTTTATTAAATTTATAGTATAAAATTCAAAAGCTATAAAAAATAAAAAACTTATAAACATATATCCAACAAATATCTAGTTAAAACAAGTCCTTGTCTCAATTGGGTAGTTTTTTAAAAATATCCAAAATTTCAATAAAAATTACTTTATTAAAGTAAATAATTGGGTTAAAAGTAGTTCAGACTTAGTAACTTGATTTAAATACATTTTATTTAGAAACGTCTTACATAAGTGCAAATTTTTCTAACATTTTTTAGAACATTACTAAAATTTTTTTACTTATCAGCTTATTTAAAATAAAAGTCCTAAGTTCCTTAAAATTTGTTACATTTCAAGCCTAAAATGCGATTGAAATAGATTTTATACCATTTAGCAGCCGTGTTCAGTCTTTCCACAAAATAAGTACAGGGTGCGCTTCAGCTGTACGACAAAATAAGTACAGGGTCACTGGCAGTCGTGCTTATGCGTCTGCTAGCTGCTTTTGTAGCAGTTGCTGGACATGCAGAGCGTGCGTAATATCAGTGGCTTGCAACGCCCACTTTGCTCGTTTTTTTTGCACTTCTTCTCTCTGTCTCTCTTTGCTTCCTCTGTCCCTCCCTCTCTTCACTGCCCCCTCTCTTCTTTCTCACGGCTTGCATGCCACAAAAAGCCGCTAATTAAATTAACACAATTGCCGCGAATGCGGATTAAGTGCGCCCAGAAAACCTCAAATATCAGACTTGCCATACTCCTACCTGCCTTTACCCCTTCCCTGTTCCTCTTTATCACTATCTTTATCACATTTCTTTTACTCATACCTTGAACGCATTCTTTGGTACATTTACAGGAGCAACTGCGACGGCGACGCGAGGAGGAAGAACGCATCGCGCAACAGAATGAATTTCTACGCAACAGTTTGCGTGGCTCTCGTAAACTTAAGGCGTTGCAGGATACGGCCACGGCCACGCCCACAGCGGGCAAGGCGTTGGCCCAGCAGCAACAGCAGCAACAACAACAACAACAAACGACAGCGACAGCAACAACAATTGCTGGCGTTGAGAATGAGGCATATCTGCCCGATGATGAACTAACCCAAGCGGAGCACATCGATGGTGAGTAAGGGGGCGTGGCAGAAGAATTGGAAGGTGCAAGAGACTAAAGAGTAGAAGGAGTGCTCAGAGCAAAGCGAGTAGAAAGCAGCAACTGACAGTGAACTTAAGAGTAACGATTTTAAAGCGAATTCATTCATGGAAGAAGAGACCTAAAATAGGGATTCTTCTGGTCTGCGAGTAGGCTCATCCAGTAAAAGTTTGTAACCATAACCTATGGCTCTAAAAAAAGATTTCAACGAAGAAATTCTTATAATTACAATACTAAGCATTTAGTAACAAAACTTATTATACGAATATTTAAATCATAAATTATTATTTTTAAAGATTTATTTATAAAGAAGCCTCTAACATACCCGCAAGTAACCTGCTAGCGTTCACGAAACGCGCGCAGATTCTACAAGACTTCAGGCCGTGGTAACTCCACCCCAACCAGTTGGCTAAGGGCCATAACTGGCCTATGCTTTGTCCCACGAGGACATCCGGCTAAACCTAACCTATTTACATAGAAACAACCAAACAATACACGCAGCAAATATTTGCCTAAATCGAGGCAAACATTTTGTGTTTCGGTATTATATTTTAAAGTTTGCCGCCTTATTTGCTGCCATAGAAGTGTAGCAAATATTTGCTACTCATTTTTTACTTATTTGCTACTAGCACTACCCATAGGCATATATTTGCTTCAAATGCCAAGCTTTAAGCAAAGATTACACGCAGCAAATATTTGTCTCATTTGTTAAAAGCAAGCATTTTCTGACTCAGTTTAATATATAAAAGTTTGCTGCCATAGAAATATAGCAAATATTTGCTACCCATTTTGTAGTTATTTGCAACTAGCACTATCTAGTATAAAGAAAATCTTTGCTTCAAAAGCCAAGTTTCAAGCAAACATTACACGCAGCAAATATTTGTAGTATATAGAAGCAAACAATTCATTATAAGTATAATATTTAAATGTTTGTTTCAAATAAGTCACATGAAAATATAGCAAATACTTGCTAGGTATGATGTGGTTATTAACTGCTACCGCAACCTATGAGCAAATATTTGCTTCAATAGGTTAGCCTAAGTAGCAAATAAAATGTAGGAGGAAATATTATTTTGCTTAGTAGAACATTCAAGAAATGGCCCTGTTCCTACTCCTACTCCTCCTCGTCATCCTCCTCCTCCTCCTCCTCCTCCTCCTCCTCCTCCTCCCCTTCCTCCTCCTTCTCCTCCTCGTCCTCCTCCTTCTCCTCCTTCTCCTCCTTCTACTTCTTCTCCTCCTTCTGCCTCCAATTTGATCAACCAACTAATACAAAATTTCCCCCCTCTCCGCTCATTGCAGGTTATGGCGAGCTGATAGCAGCCCTGACCCGTCTCCAGGGCCAGTTGTCCAAGAGTGGACTAAGCACATTGGCAGGTCGCGTGTGTGCGGCGCATAGCGTCCTGGCGAGTGCGAGTGTAGCCCATGTCCTGGCTGCCCGGAGTGCAGTGTTGCAACGTCGCCGTCCGCGGATCGCGGCACCGCTGCATGTGAATGCACTGGGATTGCAGAAGGAGATTGTCGAACTGTTGACACAATCGAATACAGCAGCTGCCATTGAGTTGGGCAATCTGTTGACTAGCCATGAGATGGAAGGTCTACTGCTTGCTCACGACCGCATTGCCAGTCACACGGATGCGTCGCCCTCGCCAACAGGCACTACTCCGACGCCCTCCCAGACACCAACAATGGTCGGCGTAGCAGGACAGACACTGAGTGGACACAGCAGTCCTGTGGCGGGTACAAAAGCAACCGCGAGCAGCAGAAGTATGGCGGTGCTGCCTCCGGTAGTACCCGGCTCGGTGGCACAACGCGGGGCAATGCCTCTGCCCGTGGCGGTGGCGGTGCGCGGTGAATCTCCGCCGGGCATTAGCGGGTGTTTTGGCACACTGAATGATCAGAACGACAACATACGAATCATTCAGATTGAGAAGTCAACGGAACCCTTGGGCGCCACAGTGCGCAACGAGGGCGAAGCGGTCGTCATCGGGCGTATTGTGCGTGGAGGTGCGGCCGAGAAATCGGGACTATTGCACGAAGGCGATGAAATACTGGAGGTGAATGGACAGGAATTGCGAGGCAAGACGGTGAACGAGGTGTGCGCACTGTTGGGTGCCATGCAGGGAACTCTGACGTTCCTGATCGTACCCGCTGGCAGTCCACCACCCGGCGGTGGCCTAGGCATGGGTCTGGGACTCGGCATGGGCATTGGTATGGCACATCGGGATACGGCGGTGCTGCATGTGCGTGCACACTTTGATTATGATCCCGAGGATGATTTGTATATACCGTGCCGAGAGTTGGGCATCAGTTTTCAAAAGGGCGATGTATTGCATGTAATCTCCCGCGAGGATCCCAACTGGTGGCAGGCGTATCGTGAGGGCGAGGAGGACCAAACCCTAGCTGGCCTCATACCTAGTCAGTCCTTTCAGCATCAGCGTGAGACCATGAAGTTGGCCATTGCCGAAGAGGCGGGATTGGCCCGGTCGCGGGGTAAGGACGGTACCGCCAGCAAAGGAGCTACGCTCCTCTGTGCCCGCAAGGGACGCAAGAAGAAGAAGAAGGCCAGCTCCGAGGCGGGGTAAGTAAAGGATTGCAAGAAAATAGTCCGAGGTACTGAAAGGTAGTAACACTCTTCTCCTCTCCTATTGCAGTTATCCTTTGTATGCCACAACGGCACCGGATGAAACAGATCCCGAGGAGATTCTCACCTACGAGGAGGTGGCCCTCTATTATCCCCGTGCCACACACAAACGCCCCATCGTCCTCATCGGCCCGCCCAACATCGGACGTCACGAGCTGCGCCAACGCCTGATGGCAGACTCCGAACGCTTCTCGGCAGCGGTGCCACGTAAGTATTTCCACCGAGAGTCCTCCCATTCTCAACTCTCTACTTAACACTCTCTTCGCTATAGTGTTCTTTTTGCTTGAGGAGAAGCTAAAGCCAAAGAAGGGTAAAAGCACTCGCAATTATAACCCAACGCATTGATAGCGCACTACCCTCAATACTACACTGAAAATCCATCGAGGTTACGGTTGGGGGTTTGAAAACATTGAGAATCATTGATGTTGCCTAGGTTTAAGATCTGATAATCAAATTCTACAGTGGAACCCGATTTTACCGACTCCGTTTAAAGCGTCCGTCCGGTCATTGCGACGAAAATTCGATGACTTGGTGGGTCCCCATACAAACTTGCATGAAAGGGCCCCATTTAAGTGCGTTTCCGCTTTTAGCGACACACCGCTTATAACGACGATATTTTCGCAATTCAACCGGCTATAATGCCAAATAATACCAATAAATGTAAGCATCAAACGCCGCTGTTAGAAATGTATATATTTATAGGGTCGTCACGAAGGTTCTTACTCTCTCTCTCTCAGTACTCTCTCCTATTTTACTCTGGGAGAGAGAGAGAGAGAGCGAGCCGAAGCACAATGGCTTTTGGTTAAAGCGTCTACCGGGTATAACGACGTAACATCGTCTTTCCCTTGAGTGTCGTTATAACCGGATTCTACTGTTCTTGCTCTTATATTCAATATTCATGCAGTTTTCAATTTGATTCTCAAAATAAAGTAAGCTTTATGCCGTACTTAAACCACAGTAAACGATGGATCTTCAGTGGGTATTCTTGTTGGCTTCTTCCCGCTTCTTACACCATCTGCTTTCATTTACTTATTCTTCAACCTGTTTTATGCTCTCTCCTCAGACACATCACGAGCCCGCAGAGAGGGTGAAGTGCCCGGTGTTGACTATCACTTCATTACGCGACAGGCTTTCGAGGCCGATATTTTGGCACGCCGCTTTGTCGAGCACGGAGAGTACGAGAAAGCCTATTACGGTAAGGACTACTTGCCCATACACTGAGAGAAATACGCTAAACACATGTCTTTAATATTTTTAGGCACATCACTGGAAGCCATACGCACGGTTGTTGCCAGCGGCAAGATTTGTGTATTGAATCTGCATCCGCAAAGTTTAAAACTGTTGCGTGCCTCCGATCTGAAGCCCTACGTAGTGCTGGTGGCGCCACCTAGTCTCGATAAGCTGCGGCAGAAAAAACTGCGCAATGGCGAACCCTTCAAGGTAGGTTATACGCTAAGGGGTTGCTAAGACACTTATCGCACATGTTATCGATAAAATCGAAACTATTATCAAGTAAATCGAAACTAATCGCCTATTTTACTTATTTAAACACAGGAGGAAGAGCTCAAGGACATCATTGCCACTGCACGGGACATGGAGGCGCGTTGGGGACACCTCTTCGACATGATCATCATCAACAATGACACGGAGCGAGCGTATCATCAGCTGCTCGTCGAGATCAATTCGCTGGAACGTGAGCCACAGTGGGTGCCCGCACAGTGGGTGCACAACAACCGCGACGAGTCATAATTGGGGAGTGGTCACAGTACAGGTCACACCATAAATCACAACTCCCACGAACCTGGTAATGCCATCCATTGTAAATACGACGTGTCCAAGCATCCGCCATCTTGTGGAGCCGGAACCGGAAGCGGAGCGGAACCTGAACCGGAACTCGAGCTGAAAATCCTTTATCGCTATGTGTATAATTGAGCATGTATACTAAAAGAGCATACGAACTCGAACGTATTTTGCCTAAACACTTATTTACTCACTTTACTTAATTAAATATGTGTCTTTGAAAAGAAAACCTTCCACGCCCCTACGCCCGCCCTACGCCCCATTTCCTGTCCACTATATACTCGTATTATTTATATATGTTTTGTTGCAAATGCTTTAAAAAACTAAAGATAAAACCACAACAAACATTTGCAAATACATTTCTGACTTTTTTTTATTATATTTTTTATTTCCATATATTTTTTTTTATTTTAAACTATGTGCATAAAAATTGTTATTCAATTTTAAAACTGAAATGCTTTTTTTTTTGTAATTAATATAATTTAAATGATAATGTTTTAGACACTTCCTTAATTTCAAAATCAGATTTGAAATTGTAAAAAACAAAAAAATAAATTGAAAGAAAACTTTAATTTGTTATAAGAAAAGAACGAAATCGATATTGTAATTGTAATCGTTATCGTAATCGAAATCGAAAATGTTAACACAAAACAAAAAGAAAATTAAAAAACAAGAGAAAGAGAGAGAGGAGGAGAGAGCGAACGTTGGCGAGTCCATAGGCAACGTGTGAGCGAAAGAGAAGGGAAAAGGAAATGAAAATGATAATGATAATGAAAATGATTATGATAATGATAATGATAATGAAAATAGGGCAGTAGCAAGTGCATGTTGCAATTACGTAATCTATTTACTTTATATAAATATATACATAAACTATACATCTAAATAAATATACACATAAATTATATGCAGTAAAACAATTAATTTTTAACAAAGACAAGAGAGGAGGAGCAAGAGGAAGAGGGGGAAAACAAGTATAAATAAATGAAAGAAATAACAACAAAATCAGTACGTCATTGCCAAATAAAACAAAGAAAGTAAGAAATACGAGTTTAAACTTTAAACAACAAATAAAATAAAAATAAAAAAAATTATAATATGTGTCGCCAGCTAAAATAAATCACAATGAAATGAAATAAAGCGTAGCCAAGTTAAAAAGCACTGTAAAAACAAAATGAATTGAATTGATAATATTAACAACAATAACAATAATAATGAAGATAAACAATGAATGAATCTAGGCGTTAGTTTAAGAACTACAAAACATAAACAAAAGTAATTCCAAAAAATCAATGTTGTTGTAATTAATTATTTAAAACGCGATTAGTGAATGGGAAATGAAAAAATAAAATAAAAACAAAACTCGTGCAGATCAACTAAAATTCTAAATCGAAATAGTTGCATGATTATGGAGTATATGTATGTATATATTTACATGAATATAAATATATACTAAAATATATGCATATTATATATACAGACAAATTTTGTTGAGGAAACAACAACAATTTTATTAAGTAAATGCAACAAAACAAAAAACAAAAGTCGATAGATCGAAAATGAATAACAAACAAAAGAACGGCGTCAAGTAATTTAGCAAACTATGTTACACAATGTTAAACACTTGAAAGATTCTAAAAAACAGAAAACAAAAAACAAAAACAAACAAATATATATTTAAAAAGTAATTTTTTTTTTTTTTGTAGTCAAACAAGGTATATTAAAATGTGTGTGCAGTAAATTTGTTTAAGTTTTTATTTATACGTATTAAAAACAAACAAAAAATCAAATAAATATGAAAATTAATTAATAAAACTACAAATCTAGTATATTGTATGTATGTGTATGATGTAACAAATTGAAGAAAAAATAACTAAAGCTAATGCCTGCAGAAAAGCGAAACAACTAAACATAAAATAGAAAGAATAATCAAATTCTATGCAAAATAGGCACGGTTTACAAACAATGTACGATAAAAAAACAAAAACAACATACCTACATAAATGCGGCAAACAAATAAACAAATACCGAACATTTAATTGTCTGAAGTATTTATTTGAATTTCAGTTGAGATGGCGGCAACAGTGCTGCCAGACCACGGAAACAAGAAGGTGGCAATGCTGCTTAACAGAACTGTGCGCTCTGTTAACAGTGCTGCACAATTAGAATATCTAACAGCGCATTGTGAGTTAACAGGGTGCACTTCAGTTACTCAGTGTTATCTCTTTCACACTCATTCTTGGGCGATTGAACAAAGTAAGCGGACGCGTTTCTAGCCACCGGGTACTGCGGCACCGTAACTAACCGTTTGTTGTGGCTATTCATACTATTTTTTTTGTGTTTTTGCGGCAGTGTTGTGTGTTTTGCAATTGCATTTTTGTTTAATTTGTTGTGACAAATGTGTTTTATGATCAATTGTTAATCTTATCAGTGCAAGCATGAGTCGAAGCACAATTTATAACTAAGTGTCGTTGTCGCATTATAAGTAGCTGTAAGGGCACAGTGTGACCTTATCATTGAAAAAGCAACAAAATAACAAACATACTTATTCAAGACAAACAGAGTTTAAGATGCCAGCAACAAAGTCAGTTTCACGGCAACAAAGCCAAAATCCCGCACAACAGCTGCAACAACAGCAGCAACGGGATGTGGAGAATGGTCTATATCCCACTATACCGCAAGAAAGACGCTCACCAACACGTCCAGTGCGACCGCCAACGTTGCGTCAGGACACTGTGGATATGGAGGAGATACCATTGAATCAAACAAATGCCATTCAAGAGCCCGAGGATCGTCGCAAAATGCGCGAAATATTCGATAAGGTAAAAAAAAAAAAACACTCGTAACAGGAGTTTCTCTTATGCTGTGGCCACGGTTACACTCTCTTACTTGACTCCGTCTCTCTTTCATCACTGCTTGCATGAATGAATTTCCTTGTTTTGTTTTCTCTCGTCTTGCCCTTTGTGAAAGTTAGGCAACTTAAAGAGTTTTGTGTGTGAGTCATGCCCATTAGCGTGTGCATTTGCTGTCAATCGCTTAAACTTTGTCCGCAGCAACAACAGTTTTTGCATTGCATTCATTGTCACGCTCTATTTTTGTTGCACACTGCTCCTGCTGCGACTGCGCGACCCTTTTGCTCTCTTACCTCCTTCCAGTGAGTGAGCAACAGATCGAAGAGAGCCAAACATAACTGTAGTTTTTTTAAGAATCATCTTTCGCCGTGTTTTAACCAATTTCACACTTTTGCATATTTCGGCGTTAACATTTTGCTACTTATTTGTTTTTGTCTTACGCTACTTTAACAGTGGGGAGAAAACAATATGTTATCGCAATGAGAAGCAACAACAAGAACCGGTTATAAGTACACACACACTCACACAGGTAATACGTATATATGCATTTGTGTTTATTTGTGGGGATTTCTGTCTTCATTGTTGTTGCTGTTGTTCTTTGGGTGTTAGTCACTTTGCACGCAACATTTGTTGTTGCAATTTCTCGTGTTTAGTTAAAATATAGCGTTAGCATTGTGTTTGCCAGCCATTATCAAGCTGCCGCTCCCTGTCATTCATATGTCACCACTTCCCTTCCCTCAGTCCAGTCCCGTGCCAGCGCTAGTGCCAGTCCCACTTGCCAACCTGTCACGACATTTTGTTTGTTTTACTCTTTGCGAAGACATTTGCAGTGTGTTTCTAATTTACTACATTCCATTCTATTAGTTTCGATATCCCATTGCCCGCCTGCTCGCACTCACAGCGCTCGCTCTCTCTTTCTGAAATGTACTCTCTTGGCGCTCGTTTCGTTCATTGGCCCCTTGGCAACTAAGAGAAAAGAAGAATGGAGAAGAGCTCAATATGCGGCGAATTGCATTTCATCATTTTGTTAAACCAGTTTTCTGTTTATTTGTTGTTAATTCTATTCTTCTTTACTCTTTCATTTAC
The DNA here is from genome assembly GCA_018152125.1 of Drosophila dunni. Taxonomy (NCBI): domain Eukaryota; kingdom Metazoa; phylum Arthropoda; class Insecta; order Diptera; family Drosophilidae; genus Drosophila; species Drosophila dunni. Next base: position 12,164,543 of record JAECXC010004147.1, on the reverse strand, counting down.
ATTTGCTGCTGATGCTAATTTCTGTGGTTTTGATAACATGCCACCAGATAATATTTGCATAAATAATCTGGTTTATCTGGTCTCTTATTAATTACCGCATTTAAGTATCTATCGACATTCAGTTATGCTTTGCTTTGCACTCCTAATAATTACTTCGCTCTCCCTCCCTCTATCTTTATTTTTGCTCTTATATCAAGAATTTACTGCGTAATCTTATCTGCTTATTATTATTATTTTTTCCTTCCTTTTTTGGGTCTGGCAGCATTTTAAAAGACCATAACACGTAACAATTCCAATAACTACAATATAAAAATATATCTGTGCACTTTGTTAAACATTTGCCTGCAATTAGTAATCACAGTGACTAACACAAGTCTATTCGTGTTTAAACTAACCCCCAAGTCCTCGACTCAACACACCTCCCCCCACTGCCATTGTTAAGCTCTCTTAATTGCTGGCGGTTTTTTTTGTCAGCTGCTCTCGCTCTCTCTTTACTATTGGACAGTGTTGCCAGAACTTTAAGGGCAAAAAAAGCAGCTAGAATTAAAAATTGATAAAGCTAATTTAATAATGAATTCTATTTTCTTATAGCTAAAATGGCAACAATACTATTGATTTAACTGTGGTTTATGATCAAGATACAAACACACACACACAAGTTGTTAAACACTTGACGCTTGTTTTGTGTTTGTTATTGCTCAATTGTTGTTACCTTTAAAGTTACACATTTGATTAAATGACTAATGCTATATATATTTCCAAACACCCTTACTGTATATATTTGAGCATATCTGATACATGTAGTATCATTTTATCGGTTAGAAGATCGCGTTCTCAGAACGAAGTAATCGCAAGAGAAATTGCCAAAAAGTGAGTGGTCTCGTCTTGTTTGATACCCCGTTATTTAGAGGTTTTTTATTCAAGATTATTATTTGTTTACTTTTCTAAATTATCTTTAGATTTCCAATTTACACTTCTTTTAAATTTTCTAGAGAATCATGATAATAAATTTGAAAACAGTTGTCAAACAATGTGTACACTCGATAATCAACTGTGTTAATCAATGTTTTAGTTTACCTCAGGTATGTGAGCTTTTTTAGTTACTGAAAAAACTTTATCTTAACTATGGGAATTGAGTTACATTCTCCAAAAAAGTTGCATTACTTTAAGTATTAATTCTTTTACGTGTCATGAGTGTTTACACTATGAACATACCCTCTAATCTCATACGATTCTAGTTGGAAAAAGTAGACGATTTTCCCAGCTGTAGCTTAAAAGAAGTTTTAAAGAAAATGAAATTCTATTCACAAGATTTTTTGAAACTTTTCAATAAGATTTTCCAACGGAATTTCCAGTTTCAGTTGTGTTATATAATCAGTTTTCATGAGGTTTCCAGTTGTGCTTCTTATTGAATTTGGTAAACGGTTTTGTCCTCGTTTTGAGTTTTGGTTTTGACCACTTAATGAGCCTGGTTTGATTGACGTCTAGACCTAATAAGGTAACAAATGTGAGTAGACACTTGTCTTGACTGTTTTTGGTAACCATTCATGTGGCAATAAGCAGTTGCAACATGCGAACTGGTAAATACTTTAAAGGAGACTTCAAACTCTACAGAAATATATAAATTAATACCAATATTTAACTTGATATATTTGCTCGGAATGCTGAAAATCAACAAGAAATTATACTGAGCAGACAATTTGAAAAAAAATAAATAAATATAAATAAAATAAAAACTTTTTTTTTGTCCTCTCGTGAGGTTTAATTAATTTGTGTTAAAGCTTTTAATTAATATAATTATTTTACCAACCTTTCAAAATATCTTTCGAAAATTAACGATTTTGAGGGGTCTACATGGACTTTCCCCCTTTATTTGTAAATCGGTTTTAAAGTTTCACAGGTCAAGGGTCCCAAAGGCTGAACAATTTTTAATTTAAGTTTTTCAAAAAAAAATGGCATCTTTTAAAAGATTTTTGCTTTAATATTCGCTGTAAAAATGTGAACAAAATTTAAACATTCTTTATTCAGTGTTTGACATTAATATTCGGTTTCTTCTTTATTCATTTTTGAGCAAGAAAAGTAAATTCTGCTTGCCATATTATTAACTATTTATTTTATATATTTTTTCCCGAAAAACCATTTTTTCCGGAGTTGCCATATGGTCATAATATCCTACTCCGCCAAGAAACCGCATATTAAAGTATCGATAAATTTCCCATTTACAATTATTTATATATATGATTTATATTTAGTGCCATTATATGCACATTATAAAAAAGGTGACATTCTAAGCTTTAATAAATAATTTTAAGGTTTTTTAATATGTAGAGAATTATATGTCTTTGCTCAAAGGTGATGAAAAAATATCCCAATATTAATGTGATACACTGTATTTTCAGGCTTAAAGAAAACTACACTGAAAATTAAATTTTAAAAGCTGTTAAAACGGAAACCACTTTTTTTATCAGCTATTTTGGAAATAAAAGTTATAAATGTTTGTTGTGGTTTATAAAATAATAGGAAGGAACGAGTAAGAAAATCAAGCAATACACGTTTTATAGGCACGATCGAATGTTTAATTTGTAACTTTTGAAATATGTTATATGGTTGGATCGGAATGTTTGTATTTATTTGTTCGGTTTAGATGAGAATTTGTTGTGGCTTGTGGGTAGGTGTGTGTGCGTGAGTGTGTGAGTATGTGAACAACGTCTTTAGATTAAGTGATAGATTAATCCAGCATTGAACTATAAAACATACTGAAGTTTAGCTGCCGTTGTTGTTCCAGTTGTTGGTGTTATTGTAGTTGTTGGTCTTAAATCCACATGACTCGAATCGGAAATATCCTTGAATTGATCCTCTTGACTGTCATCACTGCTGGGCGGATCATAGAACTGTTCCTGCTGGGACAACATCATAATCAGCTGTCGCAGCTGTTGCTGATCATTGCTCAACAGCAGGAGATTGTGTTGGTGGGCGTGTATTAGCCAAGGTATATCCTCGTTTTGGGGCAACAACACATCATGCCAGTTATCAAGAGTTTCTGTAATTGGCACTGACATTGGCATTGATAATGTTTTTGATTTACTCTTTGGTTTCTTCACTACTTTCGCCTTGGTCACCTCCATGCGACGATCCTGTTGTCGTATTCCCTGAGCCACTGGAGAGGGCAACAGATAGGCACCCAGAAAGAAGCTAGCCAATATCATATAGATTGCAATAACGGTACCAATACCCGATGATTCCTCAATTTGATTTTCATTCTCATCAGACCAATCACATTTACACTGCGACTCATCGTCCGGTTCTCCCATTAACCACATGATAATTGATTTCGTCATCTTCCAAAACTGTGACATTCTGCTTCTAAGTGTGTGTGAGTGAGTGTGAGCTGTGAAAGAAGTCTCGCCAAGGTAATTCTCACCTGGTGCCTGTTAGGTGCTGTTGCTGTTGTTGTTTTTCTTAGCTTTTGGCCAAAACTTAACACAAGAATTCACTCCACACACAACCTGTTTAGTATTCTGTTGCTGTATTCCGAATTGTGTGTACTGTATAATTTGTATTTGTGCCTATTATCGAATAAAACTGACAAAAATCCCACCCGATGCCAGTACCATATAAGCCCAAGCTCACTTACAGTCGCCTACTTTGATCCTTTGGAAATCAATTTAAATTACTATCGAAACGAATTTAGACAGACAATTTAAAAGCAAATTTTGCTTTAGTTTTTATTATAATTTCATTAATTTAATGTTTATTTTTGTCTGTAAATAAAATTCTTCTTTAACAATGTTATGAGCCATGAGTCGCTTTAATTTCTTCACAAAAGTGTCAATTCAATTGTCAAAATATGCAGTGAAAGTTCGCTTGTCCGCCCAATGGAGATGTCCACCTCAGAGAACGGGTTTTGTATGAAAATCATGCTAAAAAACTACAAAATTCGTCCCGCTTAGGGAGCTGTCCGCCTGAGGCAGCTGTCCGCGAGTAGAGTTTCACTGTACATACATAAATATAAAGTTTATATACGGTACTTAAATCTTAGGGAACACGAATTTCCACCAAATTTGCTGACATGCTCTATTACTCTATATTATCAACACAAATACAGTTGATTAAATTTGGTTGATTTAACGAAAAACCGAGGAATGTTTTACTTATATATTATGTGGGCATGTTTTAAAAATATCTACAATAAAATATAATATTCATGTGACCTTAGCTGTATATTTATTATAGATTTGGATGTCAAATGCTTTTAATAATAGAGCTAAACGACTAATTCAATACTATTCACTATTTCTTAAACTGTTTTCTATGTTTTGTGTATTTGATGTTTTATGTGAGCTGACAAAAATCTGTAAAATTTGAAAATAATTGTTAAGAAAAAGGTTTTTTACAATTTGTGGGCGCGTGTCAACAATTTGAAATAAACTTGATCAGACCGCGAAGTAGACGAACTTTTATACCAAATTTTATGGGTCTAGCTGTAATAGTTTCTAAGGTTCCGGTGTTCAAACGGACGGACGGAGAGATTATCATTGCTATATTGACTCGGCGGTTAATGCTGATCAAAAATATATATACATTATGGGGTTGAAGACGGCTTCTCCTGCGTGTTACGCACATTTCGATTCTGACAAACCTCATAACACCCTGTACTCGTTTTCAGAGTTACGGGGTCCAAATATAAAGTGTTAACAAAAACCAATTTCGACGCACCCTGTACAGTTCGAAATAGAGGGAGAGAGAGTGTATAGAGAGTAAGAGATAGAGAGAGGGAGAGAGAGAGAGAAAGAGTGAAAAGAGAGAGAGAGAGTATAAGAGAGAGAAAGTGTTTCTTATTATTATCTTCACACAAAATGTACTAAATAAATTTTTAATTGCAGCACGATTCAGACAGAGATGGATTGATAAGCATACAAGAGCTCAAGTCGCTCATATCGGATGGCTACTGTCGCGACATACCGGCATATATAGCCGAGCAGATATTGCGCAGGAGCGATGTGGACAACAATGGTCACTTGGACTTTGAGGAGTTCTATACGATGTCACTGCACCACAAATGGATGATACGGAATCTGCTGACGAGGTACTGCCGTTATGTGGTGCCACCGCCAAAGCCCCTCGAAGGGGACGAACCCGATGGGGCCTACGAGAAACAAATGTCCATTTGCCCGCCACCCTTGACCATGGTCATCTTTTCGATCATTGAGATTATCATGTTTCTCGTGGATGTCATTTACTTTCAGTGAGTTCTATACTTGAGTTTGGGTGTATGCAATACATAACTAATTACTTTACTACTCTTTCCAGGGACGATCCGAATCATAATCAGCGTTTGGGCGAGAGCACAAATGGACCAGCGGCAACGCTGTGCATCTATAATCCCTACAAACGTTACGAGTCTTGGCGTTTCATTAGCTACATGTTTGTCCATGTCGGCATTATGCATCTGATGATGAATCTGATTATACAGATATTCCTTGGTATTGCCCTGGAACTGGTGCACAATTGGTGGCGCGTGGCTCTCGTTTATCTCGCCGGTGTCTTGGCTGGCTCAATGGGCACATCCCTGACCAGTCCACGCATCTTTCTCGCTGGCGCCTCTGGCGGGGTCTACGCTCTGATCACCGCTCACATTGCCACAATCATAATGGTGAGCATTGAATGGATAGCAGAGAGTAATGTAGAGAGGAAGTGTATATCTGTATAAATCAGCATCAAGGGCGACTAGTCTCTAGTATAGTCATGTCAGTATGTTCGTGTCTCTAAGCTAACTTAAAGAAACTTGGTACAGCTCGGTTTTAGTTCACTGTCAAAAGAACTAGAACATTTAGTATATGTTTTAGTGTGGTTATTTTGTTTTTTACTGAAATTCACTTTTGATTTTTAATCTACAAATACGTACCAAATTAGCTAATGTACATCATAGCTGAGCTAGCAACTGTAGGGAGGCAGTAAATCGTTTGTTTTAAGTGTTGAGCTATACCAACCAAGCTCTTTACATGGCCTATACTTATGTTAAGATTTTGAATAAAGAGGTTTATTCAATTAGTGGCTCGAAAGGTAAATTTAAACATGTAAAAAAGGCTACAGTCGACCAAGTCGGTGGTAAAAAAGACCCCGCACTCCTTCTAGTGCGAAATTTTCCATACATATGGGCAATTTGTTCTACGAGAGCTATAGGCTTTAGTCGTCCGAACCGGTTTAAACTTGGTAAGGATAGTTATAATGGTACTCTACACATATTGTATGAGTTTGGTTGCGATAGCTCAAATAGCACTACATGTCTTCATACAAATAGTATTTTTCTTTCCGATATGGGAGCTATAGGCTATAGTTGTCCAATCAGCATCAAACTTTGGGAGGATAATTACAATAACTCTACGCGTCTTTAGAGTACGGGGTCTAAAAACACACATATAATTTGAATTTCAACAACAAACTTGTTTCATTTTATTCATTGGACTATATTTAGATACTCCTATATAGTAAAACTTGATTTGCTTTTAAACAACTGTTTTAAATATTTCCCTTTTTGCAGAACTACTCGGAAATGGAGTACGCCATTGTGCAGCTGTTGGCGTTCCTGATCTTCTGTTTCACCGATCTTGGCACATCCGTGTATCGCCACTTAACCGATCAGCACGATCAGATTGGTTACATTGCCCATTTGTCTGGTGCTATTGCGGGTCTGCTTGTGGGCATTGGAGTGCTGAGGAATCTGGAGGTGCGACGCTGGGAACGCATACTCTGGTGGATCGCAGTAATCTTCTACTTCGCACTGATGACCACCGGCATTATCATACACATCTTCGTGCCCGACTATTTCCCCAAAGCCGAATACAATTGATCGCTGACATAACGAATCCCAAGTCGGATTAATGACACATATAAAACCTTAGCCTCAGGTTGTTTTTTCCCTCCTCTCCCACAAAAAAAAAAAAAAAAAAAAATTATGTGTACTTGTTACACGTCCAAAGTGCACTTGATCTTAGGCCATCAGTTGGGTTCATCGAGTACGAGTATGAGTAGGAGTATTACTTGTGCTTTAGTACATATATATTTATCTAATCGTAATTTATTATACATTTATATTTTTGTACAATTTTGCGCAAACGGACAACACATGACGTAACGAATCAATTTGACTTGATTCGATCGCTCTTGTCTGTATTATCCCTTAAGCTAATTTCACTTCGTATGCCGAGTATTTTTAAAATCAACTTACTCCCTCCGCGTAACTATCTTAGCCAGAAATCCCTATTTATATTTAACGTAGTCACTTTCACGCACAAGTAAATTGTATATTTTTTAAAATTGTATTTTGAGCAACGAAACGTGCATTTTACAAGACGCCTTAAAAATAACTTTAAACAAATTGCGTCGTGTGCATTTCATAAGACGTGGAAAACATATGTAACTAGCTTTAAGATAATAAATAAACATACATATTTATATACATATATTTAAATGTATTTTTATACTGTACGCCTTTATATATATTTATGTAATAAAACGTTTTCACTTTTTACTGAAAATATGTGTTTTCGTGAGTACATAAAGGCTTTTGATTTTTTTTAAAGCAGTCAGTTACTAAACGCTTCTGCTCTTACCGACTTTAGTTGGTTACTGATCGCTCTGTAAGCTATCAAATAATCAAATTCCAATCACTTATAGTTGGCAGCTGGTATTAGTACGACTACGCCAAAACAAGAAAGAAAAGTACAGTCGAGCACGCCCGACCGTATAATACTCTCTGCATTTTAATCCCGATTTAATTATTAAAATCGGTATCGAGATATTACAATGAGCAGTACTTCCATTAAAACACCTTGAAACAAAAACAATCAAAGCAAAATCAAACATCTGTTTTCATGCGAATACACATACGTTTGACATTATATGTATGTATGTGTGTATTCGGCGCAGCCAGCGTCTGCGGGAAGCGCTGCCGCCACACAAGCAGAGAAAACGTTCGATCACGCTTGTATGTTTCTGTCTCGCTTGCACTCATACCTTGATATTGCGTTCAATTATCAAAATTGTAACGCTTCTAGTTTTCTTGTTTTTAGTCCGATTTCAATGCGTCCTTTTAGAATAGTTATATATAGGTAGCCTCCACTCGAAATATACAATTACAATGTTGAGAATTACGAATTACGAAAGTTGAGAATTATTATTTTGTATTGTGGGAAAAAGGGGCGTGGCAGTCCAAAATTTTAAATGCCGTTAAAGGCGTGTCGAAAAACAAAGCATACTTGTACTGCTTGCGTATTGTACCTTTCATTTGTCTCCGATATCCTTTTGTTCATACAGACGGACATGGCTTTATCGACTCGGCTATTGATGCTGATCAAGAATATATATACTTTATAGGGTCTGCCACGCCTCCTTCTGCCTGTTACATACATTCCATCGATTGCAATATACCCAATATACTCTACGAGTAATGGGTATGAAAACCGAATATGAATGTGATACACTGTAAACAAGGGTCAGTTATCGTTTTGATGTGCACATTTTTCAGCGTACATACGTTTGAAGCCAAGATCGTATTCAAGTATACACGCTGGAATTCTCAGCTATATGCACAGTTTTATACCGCACTCCATGGCCATGGCTAACGCTTAACCTTGACGTATCCCACCGTTAATCGACTCCACCTTAGCAATATATAAATTCCAAAATTGTATATACCAAGGCATACATAAGTGTCCACACAAGTCTTATACAACAGAATACATAATGTACAATGTGGCTGCCTCAGCTCAAATAACACAAGCTTTGAACAACAACTGGATGTCCATTGTAAGGTGGCGAACACAAGTGCATCATCAGCGAATTTCAAAGGCAGCAACAGCAGCAACGCCAGCTTCGACGAGTAGAATGTAGAGTTATGAGTTATGAGTAGAATGGCGAATTCAGTCGTTTCCTGGATCTACATTCGCATAGAAGTGAATTACATTTTAGTTAAAATTCAGTGAAAAGTATTTTAAATTTTTATTCTAGTGAGTAGTAACTTTATGTACAGTATTTTTATTGGCGATATATCAAATACAGCTTGAAAGTGTTATCTATTTAGTTGTTAACTGTTTTTAATTTCTTTTCTAATTTCTTTTCTGCAAGCAACGTATGAGTGTAGAGTGTATGTGTGTACACTGTACATACGCCTTAGAGAAGCGATTTTGTATGCAAAAGTATAAAATTTGTCCGCCTGAGGGAGCTGTCCGTGAGTAGAGCTTTCACTTCAAAACATTTCAAGTGCTGATCATTTTTTATACATTTATTAATACTTTTACTTGTAGAGTTATGGGTATACTAAAATCGTTGGAATGTATTTAACAGGAAGAAGGAGGCGTGGCAGACCCAATAAAGTGCTTATATCCGACCGTTTGTATGAGCAAAATAATCACGGACTCTATCAAAGCAAAGAAAGGCCCGAAAGGTGAATTGCCCAAATTATTATTTTTTTTTTGACACGACCACTCTATGTTCATACAAAGATAAAACAGGTAATTATTCCATGCAAACTTTTAAACCAGATTTTCTTAGTACATGTCCAGGGATTTTTTAATTATACTGGTTGCATTTCAAGCCTATAAAAAAATTGATTTAAATCATGTGTACAAATCGGTAATATTAATTTTTTTTTTCGTTTTTTAAAGAGACGTGTTATTTCTTATATGAATTACTATAATATATGTAAAATACTTTTTGTAATTTATCATTTCAAATAATTTTATACACATTGGTTTTAGCAGATAAATCTTCTTGATTTTCTCCTGCGTAGGAACTTATCCCTTTACTTTGGTAATCTAGAAAGCGGGAACTTGTCGGACAGTAATTTGTAGTAATACATTCATCAAGTAGTGTTTTGTTTTTCAAAATAATAGGTATCAGTGGGATTATATAAAGAAAGAAAAATATTTTCCTCTTTGAGAAACAAAAATAATATTTGAAGTGATATTTTATTGTAATGAAATTGTTAAAATTTGTATCAATTGATCACAAACGTTTTATTGCCAGAGACATCGAAAACCTATTGTATATAAACACCTAGTAGATGTAGGCGACTGCTTCAAATAAATCTTGCTTTGTGTTAGTTTTGAGATATAGTAACAACAAACAACTTGGAGATCTCCATGAGAATGATCTCATACATTTATTCAATGTCTTTCTTGGGCTAATAACAAGAAAAATCAGCGGCAGAACGGGAGTGTATACGGTGCTCATATATTGCCCGAGGAGGTTTGAGTGGGGTTGACGTAGAGCCAACGACGGCACGCGGTGCCGGCCCAGCAATTGGCCGTTGATTATGCTGTGGAACATACTATGGTCTTATTTCGTTAATAACACTTTGAATACCATCTTCCAATGTTGTTTCTTTGCCAAAAACCATGGACTTGACATACCCCCAGAGCAAATAATCCGGAGGCGTCAAATCACAGCATCTCGTAGGCCTATTCACCGTACTGTCTCTTGAGATACTGTTGTCACGTAATTTGGTTCAAATAAATTGATAGTTTATATGGCACGTAGCACTATCTTTTTGGTACCAAAAGTCGTCGATGTTCCTCTTATTGATGATCTCTGATGATCTTTGATGATCTGTGTTGAATAGCTTGCTCAGATGGACGATTATGTCGACCATGAAATGTAGATTCATTTCCACAATTTGGAAGCGTTGTTCAAGTGTTAAACGATTCATGACCAAATGGCAAGCATTAATGGGCATACACGTTATACATGAGTTAACCCCATTGAGTAACCTCGAGCACCTTAAAAGAACACCCACAACACCTACCCTATTATAATATTATTATACAATTTTATATTCTTAACCAAGGAATGTGACCTAATAATTTAATAAATTTTCCATTATTTTTTTGGATATCTAAATCCATAGGAATGATTGAATAAAAACGGAAAATGGAAAGTATTCAGAGGCCGTAATCGGTTCCCGTAATCGGAGTATGTCTTCAGTTCTCAGGAATTCTGAGTAGTCCATACAACATCTTGCCAGTTTGAATCCAAGTTTTCTCATTCTGAAGAAAATCAATATAACATTCCCAGGTTGTTGCAACACTCAGGCTTTTCAACGTTTTGATTCTTCAGTTGAGTGGGACCCCAGAACAATACACTCGGTTTAATCTCTGCTCTAAAAGGTCTTTTAGTTGTGTAATTAAACATCTTGTTGTGGGATACTGTCAGCCTGACAGGTCTGATATTTAGAATGTGTATTTGAAGGTATTATTTTCATATAAAAATATATAAAAAATATTAAAAAAATATATCAAATGAAAAAGTGAGAAAGTTAAATTCGATATAGTCCAAAAAGAAATGCATCTTCTTGTTGAATTTTAATATATTTATGACCTTTCAAACCCAGATTGGGAATATGTGTTAGGTGTTTTATTTGTCTGCGTAAGATTCAATAGTCTATTTAAGTCTATCCAGTCCAGTAGTCCTCGTGAGGGGATGCCGTCGGGTAGATCCAAGTTGTTAGTTAATAAGGTAGATTAGGTTGAGATACAGTTAAGTACCTGATCACTGGCCTTGTGGCTCAGCGATATACTAAATTTATAAATTTTCAATTTGTTTCTTTTTTTTCACTGAACAGTCACTTACATGTTCTTATGGTGTGGGTGCTTAGGTATAAATCCCGTTGGGCGCCAGTTATTTAACTAGTTTACTAATTATATTTCTAGCTGGTGCTCTTAATTTTGTTTTAATTATTGGCACAGCTAATGGTTACGACTGAAATCATATCATGTCATAATCCTTGATACGTGTTAATGAACTCAATGACAAATAATCTGCTTCCTCCGCTTCGGGTAGGATTAGGTTTCGGGTAGGTTAGATCGTGTAGATCATTTGCATAAATTTCTGAGTATTTGTTTCTGACTCTTTTTCTACTGTGGAATCTATGGATTCCTGATCTTTTTCTGAATCTGCACTGGTTCCTACTGTCAAAGGGGTATTTAAGGGGTATTTGTTCATAAGTTCCCTTTAGTGAATCAACGAAACTTTGCAAGTTTTCAGCCTTACCATCAAAATCAGTCATCAACGATGATGCTAGTCTAAGAAAACTTTCTATGGTTTAGCATGGTTCAATTGACTCATTATCATTAGTATATGAATCGCTGTCTTGGGCAGTTTCCGTTAAAACTGACTCATCAAAACAGCCATTTGTTCATGTGCTCCCTGTATTGACCTTATAGTTTCCATTGCATCAAGAAAACTATATCCGGTATAATCTTAGATGAAGTGTTTATAAACTCAATTATTGGTTTGGCCCTGATTATTGGCTTGTGCTCTAATAAGCTGGAAATTGTTTCTGGATCTGAACAATTGCTTGTTTCCCCTGCTTCTGGTAGGTTTGTTACCGCAGGTATTGTTAGATCCTGTAAATCTTTCTCTTTTATTTAAGTATCGTCACTATGGTCTGATGCTGATTCGGATTCTGATGAATCTATATCTTCTTGTTCTTCTTCCGATTCTGCTCTAGTTGTTACTGTCGAAGGGGTATTTAATATTGTCGGTATATAATATTGATCGGAGTTTGACCAGTAATCGAGATACTATTGACCAGTGAGGTTGATTTAGTTGTCCCTGTTATTATGTATTAGTGTTCGTGCTTCGTTAAAACACTCTACTAATACTTTTGCATGTTTGTTTGTTTTGACATTTGTTTTACATTTTCATTTGATTTTTCTTTATATTTTATCCAAGTCGTTTGCTTTACTTAGATACTTTTTCTTTAAACCTCTATTGTGTATTTTGTATACTTTGAAGAGTAGACTGGCATAAGTGCCGTTATTATTATTAATGGGATGGTTATGGTAGTTGGGCCCTGCGTCTCTACTTGAACTTTGTTAATTACATTTGCAGTGGAGTCCACTGTCTTGGTATCTACTAAACCCATTGTGCGGGTTTCTATGGGTATATATATAAAATATTTAAATTTTTGAGTGTCAATGTTCTTTTAGTTTTTACTTATTTTATTCCCATTCATGTTTGGGATAAAGAAAAAAAATTTAATTTTTTTTTTACAAAATTTCCTGCTTAGTTCTTTCGTATGGTTTTCACGCCATACTCTAATCGGGCAACTTTTATGTCGCTCAATTTTACAAAGATATTAAACTAAATTTTATGCATCGCAGTGCATTTAAAGTATGCACAAAAATGTAGTGTTGTGCGCCCTTTGGAAGCGCTGTCGGTTCCTCGTCCTTGGTTAGGATTGTTTCGCCAAGGTCTTTTCCTTCTCGGTTGGGTCACCGGTGGCTGCACAGGTGTAATTGCAAAATGGTGAATCCAGTGGTCCCTCGCAGTCCTTCGGGCACGATTTCATCAACTTGGGCAGCTCCTTTGCTGGCGGTGGATCTTCAGTTATTTTACTTTTTGATACATTATTTATCACAGTGCAGGTGGCTGTGTTAGTAGGTGTGGATTGGTTTTTTTTCGGGAATTTAGTTGTTCCCCAATAAACTCAACTTCAGCATGTTGTTGTACTGAGTTGTTTCAATCTGTTTTTTCGCTGTTGTTTAGCAACGATAGTAGATAAGCCTTTCTGGCTTTCAACCTTTTTACCACACCACTTCTCTTAGACATACCACTCTAATAACTGCGATATTTTGGTTCAGGTTTTCCACTGTTGTCTTCTAGGCTTGACTCCTGTTTCCTAGGCTGGCGTCCTGTCACGGTCGTCATGAAGTAAGGGTTATTCAAGTAGTTTTTGTTTTCCAGTCGGAGCGACTGTTGTTATCGCTCCGATCACTTTATTGATTCTCATTTTTACAAATTAATACTAAGTATAATTTAAGGCGGCGCGGTCCTCAGTGGCAGCGCTGCCTTTTGTAACTTATCTATAAGTTTTATATTTAGAGCTCCCGATATATGCATACCACAGTATCTTCTAACAGTGATACAAATAACGTTGACGTCATCTCCGATGGTGCAGAACTCTCCGTTTTGGACGCCATACTCGTGGCCTCACTGTAATAGGTTGTGCGTATAGAGTGCGTTTAGAGTCGATGGCTCTCAGACTTGAACTGATTCTTAATTCAGGATCACGTCCCTGCTCGGGCGACAGTTAAAACGATTTTTTTTAATAAATACAACACACACTTTTTGGGAAGTCCTACCTCACCCGCTTTATTCACAGGATATTGTTCAATCTGATTGCCAATTTTCCAGTCGGGACCCAAAAACCAGTTGGGACCCGATACAATTTCCTTTATTTATCGAAGAAATTCACCGTTTGCATAATTTACAATTTTGAAAAAATATTCTTTTTAAGTAAAAATATTTTGGGGAAAATCGGGATGGGAAACAAATTTGATTTCGGGACGGGAAGCAATTCCGTTCCCGATCCCATTTCTAGTTTGTATAACGCCACTGTAAAGATTCTTTCATTTAAACCCACGAAGCTTTGAAAAAAAAAAACGCTACCAATTATTTCACCACCTAATAATAGTACAAAATGCTACTTTCACAGTTAACCCTGACCTACATACATACATATAATCGCTGACACAGCGAGTATGCCAATTGGATCATATTCCCACCATCCCGACTTAGCATGGAATGCTGACGCACTAATATTATTGCAGTTTGTTACTTATCCCACCTGTTTTGCTAGAAATGAATTTGGCGAGTCGTTTTTGAGTCCCTCTACTGATTAAAAAATGATACCTCATATGCGCGATTTATGGAAGAGTCAAAAATGACTCAAAATGTGATTTACTTAAAGCACAGCAACAAAATGTAAAGCAATCGCCAATTGATCATGCAGGGGATTGAAGTGCGGTAATATTCTATAGCATAGACTTCTGGCCAGTTAGAGTGCCATCGAAATTAGTTTGCTTAAGGAAGTAATTCTTCTTACCAACTTAAATAGAAGCTAGAAAATAATTTTTGCTAAAACTATTAAAGCTGTGATTGCACTGATTTACAAGTTAAAAGCGATGTTCAATTAATACCTCCAAATGAGTTTGGATTTGTATTGTTAGTTGTAAATGTATCAAATTTAAGATTTACATCAAATGCCACAATTGCGATAATTTCGAAGTTTCCAACAATTTGAGGTCAAGTCAATCCCAAATGGGTTCAGAATGCTCCCCCAATGCTCCAAGGTAAATGCATGTCCATTCAAATGAAAAAGACAAAAGCAGAACAAGCCCAGGACCTGCTCAATTGCGTCTAAAGAAAAACTTCCAGGTTGCCAGCAACCAGGAGATAAAAATATTACGACGCCCGACTGTAGTTACTTCCTCGACTTGCGGTGTTTGTGGGATGTGAGCAGGTAATGTCTCAGCTAATGGAACATGTTCGCTTCGCAGATTCATTCTTGCCGGACAAACACGAAGCTTCAGTGTACTCTCACTCTCGGTGCGATCGCTGCTCGGCATCTTGCTTGGAAAAACTTTCTTGAGATTGGAAAAAAGAGTTCTAATTGAAATCAAAAATTTTACTGTTTCGTGAGAGCAAAAAAAAAAACGTATATTTGTGATTTAAGTGTTTTCGTTACAGGCTGTAGAACGAGACTGACTGGATTTTCCTATGTGAGATTAATACACTGAATCGCAAGTAACTTGAAAATCAAAGCTCACTTAGTTTAGTTCGATTTCTTTATACCCGATACTCGGGTATATTGTAATCGTTGGAGTGTACATATATAACTAAGAGTTATTGGCGTGGCAGACCCCAGAGAGTATATATAAATTCTAGATCAGCATCAATAGCTGAGTCGATATAGTTAGTCACTATCGACTTTAGTCAGTCAATACAAGAAGATAAACCCACAGTTTATCGCCCGGCTCCCGAAATTTCTTCAAATTTTTTTTTCACAAAAATTGTCTTTAGTTATTTTCTAAATTAACTTATTCTTCATATTAACATTTTTATTTAAAAACAATATTTTTTCAAATTATTTTAAAATTTAATGCCACGCCTAACAGTTTTTTCAAGTGTGACCAAATTTCGTTATAGTAAAAACATATGGAAGTTTCCATTCTTGCACGAGCAATATTTCGTGTCACTAAATAATGTAATCGATGAATTACTTCAATAAAGGAATTTGTATCGAGTACATTTTTTGGGTCTCAAGTGGCTTATGTGTCCCGACTGTTTTTTCGGGATCGCCGGGAATTTCGGCATCGATCACTTATCACGATCGTCCCGGTTTATTTTAAGACATACCCATCCCGACAGATCCCGATAAATTTTGCGGGTCCCGCAGGATCCCCGAAAATCACGATAACGACACCCATCTCTAATATGAACGAACGTTTTCGCTGCATGTGTGGTGGCAGCGCTGTCCGGGGACGTTGGCCGTGCCGAGCTATATCTGGACACCTACTTTAATAATATGATCACATAATCGGGAATCAAATGTAGAGTATTATACGGTAAGAATATAAAGTTGCCAACGGAAACAAGTCATTCAAATGCCTCTTGATTTCAGAATAAATTAAACAAAATTTACACATCTGTTTATGTAGTTTTATTATACATTTTTGATGTACATTTATACATTATTATTTTTGTTGTTTTTTAAATGAGCATTTAATACTTTTCATGCATTTCAAGCATTTGTGTGATTGTTGTTAATGGCTGATGAAATTAAAAAAAGAATTCAGTCTGTATTCTCTCATAGAACTGGAATCTTATAAAAACGAAATAAAAAAAGTATTACATTATATTATAAACGGTGGAAATTCATGATATTAATTGGTGTTAGCACCGCCACCATAATCCTTGTTTGGCGAGGCCATAAGGAATTTCAAATTTGTTGTCTCGCTTTGCGATACCTTGGCAACAGTTAGCCAAGCCTGCGGCATCATGTGGTGCAGTATAGACTCGAGCCGATCCACCGGCAAATAGGCAATTGGCTCGTCCGACTGATTGAGCGTATCAATCTGTGATACTCCGGGTATCGGCAATGCCACCGGAATACAATCCTTCTCCTGACTCATGGCCAGTGCACGCGTAACGCTCAGAAGCTCAAAGGTAATGCCCAAGCGAAAGACTTTAAGCTGCTCGCCGTTCTCATTGATGGCCTGCATGACGTAGTGCATCATGTTGGCGGTATTGTTGTGGAAATTTGGCATCAAAAGCAATTCCTCAACGGATTTACATTCACCAAGCTGACGACTAAAATTTTTATCCACATTGACATTGATAAGTTCGAGACGCTTGACACCATCACCGCTAGCAGGAGCCTTAACAGCCAGCCCCTTCATGATCTCAGCGACGTTAAACGAACGATTGCTGGGATGATCCTCGAGGCGCAGATTACGCAGACGCTTCAGATTGGGTAACACTTGATCCCCAAAGGCGGCAAACTTCACGCCACGACAGGAGCCGAGTATCAACGTCTCCAGTTTCGTCAGTCCCTGCAGCTGCAACAAATCCAGCTGAGACATGCTGCTCACGCCACGAAGACTCAATTCACGCAAATTCTGTAGCTTCTGCAGCGGTTGTAGCGAAGTAATGTTTGCCTTCGAATCAGTCAAACGAATGCGCAACACTTCCAAATCCACCATTCTATCGATGTTGGTCAGGCTAAGACTGCGACTGGTGCACGTAGCACGCAGCTGCTGCAGACGCGTGAGACGCTTAAAGATCAAACTCATAAAGTCAGCTTCACACGCATCAGTGCGTAAGATACGCAGTGACTTCAGCACACGCAAATCACCCTCCATACGCATTTTGGAACTACCCCACTTGCAGCCCATCATGTCCAGCTCTCGGGTGCGATTACGCGCCATGTCACGCAGACAATACAGCCAGTTGCTAATGTGCGTATTGCGCAGCTTCAAAGTACTCCAAACACTACGGTCGCGGCCAATCATAGCCCAAGTCTTGCACACATAAGACATACGCACTCGATCCTGCAAAATAGACAGAAAATTTGATTAACAAGACCGTAAAGAACTTTCAAATGTTAATCGTAAAACCTACATGCAAATCAAGGGTTTTCATCACAGCCGACATCACCTGACAGCTCTGAATACCAGCAGACAGGCTTTCCATTAAAGCCTGGTGCTGTTCCTTGCTTTTCCAGCGTAGAAGATGCTTGGGACGATAGTGCTTTTCATACAACTCCAAGTTAGGCGTACGTGGTATGCTGTAAAGAAAAGTGAACAACAATTAGTATCGTATAAATGAACATAAACATGTACATATGGGATTATAGGGATTATTTAAGGCACGCAAATATAACTGAAGACAATACTGCAAACATAAAATTTACAACCTTTAACTGTTCCAACGCAAAACTATATCTTAACTGTAAGTTTGAACTTATTTCTTATAAAAGTTTAGCTTTGCTAACATCTTTGAATAACTTTAAGCCCAACTTTTTATGTAAAACTGAAAATTTCAAATTATTTTTTCAGTTTCGAAACCAACTGAGTCAAATGATAAAATAATGTTAAATGATTTTTGACTGAAACTGGAACTAAACCGAACTGAACCCAACTGAGAACAGTAGTTGTGCTTGCTGGTGAAACACATCATGACCATGAGGATGTTGACGATTGCAGATGCCTTCGATACGGGACTCACACTTGTAAACGAGGACGCGGAGGTTCGCCTGCAATGGCAAGCGCCTTCCGTCCATTGATGACAACAATTTCCATGAGCTTTGGCGTGATCTTATTGCCGGCACGTGAAACGGGCGAACTAAGTAGCTGAGCTGGTGGCAATTCACCAGGTAATTCAATCTCTTCGGCAATACCCAACATGCTACCATTGCTATCAGCGTTTTGCACCTGAAGTGCTTCCTTTGTGGCAAAGTTGTTGTTACCAGCGTTGGCATTGGCATTCTCATTGCTTGGTTGATTTTCCTGCTGATTTTCGGCATCCGCTATCTCTTTTCCTGGCTTAGGAGCTATGACGCAAACCTACAAAAGTACAAAATGTAATCGATTAACTTTTTGTGTTCATAGTTTAATTTTAATCTAGTATTTGTGGTTTAAATAACTTAATTCAATTTACTGTGATAAATAAATGAAATCTTATTATCAATCAATAATAATAACATAAAATAAACCATTATACCATTTAAAGAAAATTAAAATTAAATGTTAATTTGTGAATTGATTAAATGTGTTAAGTAATTCACCTGACAAATGAATTTCGCGGCTTCGGCCGAACCAACAGCAAAACGTTTCTGATTTTCCTTAAACGGCTTCAGACAGTAAACACAAATCATTTCATTATCACCCAATTTCTGTGGACCCAACTTAGCCTGAGGCTGTGCCGGTTGAGTCGGCACTTGTGTTGCAGGCTGTCCTTGAGCTTGGGCTTGACGTTGCGGTTGCTGCTGAGAAGCATTCAATTGAGATTGATGTTGAACCTGCTGCTGAGATTGCGCGAGCGGTGGAGCTGGAACCGGAGGTTGCGGCTTGGGCTGCAATGGCCACAATGATGGTTGCATGCCTACTGACTTGGTCGATTGATTGCTGTATTTGAGATAGACATTGTATTAGTAACAAACTTTTTAAAAGAAAAAAATTATAGCTCATACATATATATAACACGCATATTAACCCAGCGTCTTAACCAATCTGAGAATGGGTTTATTTACCTGCGCTTGCGTGAATTTTGACTGGCTCCGGAAGAGGATCCTTTTCCGGAGTTGCTGTTGCTGGCGGCCAGGACACGAGAATTACCCTTAACGGCCATTGTACAGGTCCAACCCTCTGGAGGAGGACTAGCGCCCTTGGGCACCTTCGGTTTGGGCACACGTTTTCCAGAAGCAGGTGTGCGCTTTTGTATATTGTGTTGCTGTTGCTGCTGTTGTTGTTGTTGTTGCTGTTCATTCAGTTGTTGCAAATTCTGCTGCTGTTCAATCGGTTGTTCCTGCAGCTGTTTTTGCATTGGCGATGTCTGCTGCTGCTGCTGCTGTTGCTTGGGAGCAGCCAACGATTTGCGGCGTGCCGCTGCCGGTTGAGCTTGACGCACAGATTCAAATTCATCACCGGCTTGTTGCATTTGCCGTTGGAAGCAGAAATGATCGATGGTTAGTTCACCAAACAGAAGTGGTATAATATCATCACGAGAGCGCAGTTTTTTGCCAGCTGGCGATATGAATATAACATCGCCACGTGGACGAGACAAGGAGGCATTGCTGCGCAGAACAAGTTCACGTTTCCAGCCGTACTTGAAGGGCAAGCAGTAGAACTTATCGGTCGCTGGCAGCTTATTAGCTACCATAGAACGGCGTCTGTCGGGCACCTTACGGACCGGGTTCGATGCCAATTTAGGCTCATCAAGACCCAACAGATTGCTAGCACAAATGCTGCGGGAACGTGTTACACGTGGCACCAGCTCTGTGTTTACCTGATAAAAGGATTTCGATCGTTGACGCTTTACGTAGTCAATTGACGGTGAACGGTCCGCCGATTTTGATTTCTTCACACGTTTTAAATCATTCTCCAATTGTTCGAGTGGTGAACTATTCTGTGTGCTGGAAGAAGGACGTTTGCGTGACTCCCTGTTGTTCTTGTCAGTCGTAGCTGATGAAGAAGCAGAGTCGGTGACTGCAACTGCTTTTAAAGATTCCTCAGTCCCTGGAGCCTTCGGAGGGGGTGTGGGGACCACCTTTTCAGCAGCTACCTCTCCGCGATTTTTTTTGCTACTCTTTGGCTGCGAAAGGATAAGGAAAAAAAATGAGGTGGAGAGAAAAGGGGGAAAAGATAGGAAACAAAATTCATAGATTAGTAAAGAAGGCTTATGCCGTCAGTTAGAAAACTAAGCCTAAATTTCCACCTGGCTTGAGAAGTCAGCAAGTGTTTCTGATTCATATTTTGGTTGTGGTTCAGGTTCAGGTTGAGGTTCTGCTACATTTTTAGGCTCTGCTGATGGTTCTGGAGTTGGACAACCAATCGAAGCTGTACTGTAGTTCATGTTGGACTTGGGACTGGATGATGCAGTCGAATTAATAATTGTACAACTTGATGTTGTCGCTGTGACTGTTGTTGTTGTTGTTGTTGATGTTATCTCAGACGTTTTGTCAGATAAAACCGGCAAGGAGGAGTGATTAGTAGTAGGAGAAAAAGACGAAGTCGACGGTGACGACGACAACAAGGGCGGCGGTGAAGTCGACGGCAGTTGTAACTGCTGCTGTTGCTGCTGGGTCGGCTCCTCCCTGGGGAAGACGCTTAGGCCTGTGGCACCTATAGCCTTTAGATCAGCCGGCAGCTGCTGCATACAATATTCAATATACGTAAATACAAATACAAACATTGATATTCAAATAGATATACATAAGCGGAGAGAGAACTCCACTGTCAAGTAACTTATATCAAATCAATTTCATAAAAACAATAAACCAAATGAAAGTGGTTGGCCAAAAGAGCAGAAACAACTGCATTTAACGTAAGCTAACACCGCCCACTCACCGCAACATCCACATCCGAGCTACTCTCGAGACTGTGGTTACTCGACAGATTTGGAAAAGTTCCATTCCATCCGACTAGGGCAACTTCGCTAGACTCCCGACGTTTCTTTGATTTTTTGTTCTTCTTTTTTGATTTGCGACGGCTTGTTCCTCCTAGAAATCGATTTCATTAATAAACAATTTTAATTTTAAAAATTTACTGTATCTTACCATTCTCGTTGGCATTTTGCTGTCCTCCTGGCAGCGGCTGCGAAATGTCTGATTCATCCAATTCTCCGTTGTTAGTCGGAGCTGAATCGGTGCTAGAACCGCTCAGGTTAAATGACTTCACGCCATAAATGCCCGGGCCTCTATATGGACTCGGCGGACTCATTGCGCTCCTGTTGGAAAATAAAAAACAAGGATTAAGTCAGCAATCGTTATAAATTATGCTTTATTTAAGATATTAACTCTTTATATGGCAGGTGGTCCGATTTTGACGCAGTTTTTTTTTAAACAGATGGAAAATGCACTTATTTCTCTAGTGTATCCTTTTTAATTAGAATTATTTATCCATTATATTTTTTCACTACTAAGAATTTTGTTTCAATTAAACTATTAAAAATGGCTTTAGAATTGTTCTAATTTAATGTCACACATGTAAATAATTTCACCATTAATCAGCTTCATGTCCTTATGTCGTGACTGTCAATTTAATTTAATGTCACAGTTGTAAATAATATCACCATAAATCAAATTGACAATTGAAGTTTGCCAATTGTCATCAAATGTCAGTCACTGTTATCGATAAATGCTTATTGCTTAAGATGAAATATCCAACACTGAACAAAAACAAAAGTTACACTTCACTTAACTTGTTTGAAATGAATATAAAAATGAATAAGTGATGAAATTAAAATGTGTTTTTATTTAATACCAGTATGTAAACGTTCTATCGATTAACATTGACGACAAATGTTGGCGGTTCAGTCAGCTGTTTTTACATCTGTTAAAATGTTAGCATGACTGTAATGCTAGATTATATTGTAATTGCACTCTGTTAACTTAAAAGATGTTCAACCGTAATAAAGGCACAAGCTATTACACACACACACGCACATACGTTTAATTATTTCCAAACGCAAAAACACAAACAAGCATAGGCGCAGAAACCATTAACAGTATTTGGTCTTCTTTTTGTACCACTTTCGCAAAACTTAGCGAGGTTCTCGGAAGCTGCATGTTTTGGAACCGTTAACTGTCAATTTTTTACTTTTTTACGTATGTGCATGTGTGCAAAAGTCATAATTTTTTTTTACACCCAATGGACATTTCACTTGTCAAACACAAAAAACTACCGCACGTTAGAAAAACGTTTATACAACTGTAAAACCACAAGCGTTTTCAAATTAGCATTTTCTAAGCAAATCGTTTGTTTTTGTTTGGTTTTATAGCTCGTTCACATGTTTGCACTCACACAAACGCACGCCATACACAAATAAGCTTGTGTAGATTTTATACGTGCGTGTGTGTGCGTCGTGCACAAAACTACGAAGCGCAACACAATGCTCAGCGAAGCCCCTAGGTCAACGGTAAATGTGTTTCACACACACACACATAAATACGTTTATATATTTCCAAACGCACAAACACATACAAGCATAGGCACAGAAACCATTAACGGATTTGACAAAATCAAGGTCATGTCTGCAGCGTATTTGGTCTTCTTTTTGTACAACTTTCGCAGAATTCAGTGAGGTTCTGGGAAGCTGCTGTTTTAAAACCGTTAACTGTCAATTTTATACTTGTTCGTATGTGCATGTGTGCAAACGTCACAATTTTTTTTTACACACAATGGACATTTCACTTGTCAAACACAGAAAAAAGAATATCACACGTTAGAAAAACATTTATACAACTGTAAAACCACAAGCGTTTTCATATTAGCATTTTCTAAGCAAATCGTACACAAAAAAGCTTGTGTAGATTTTATGCGTGTGTGTGCGTCGTGTATAAAACTACAAAGCGCAACACAATGCTCAGCGAAGCCCCTATGTGAACGGTAAATGTATTTCGTGAATTATTGTTGCACGCACCTCTGTTTTGCATGTGTTTGAACCGAACAGTGTATAGTGTATATGTGAATGCACCGGCACACCGGCAAATTATTATTGAATTGGACCTGGGACCACAGAAAACTGACATGTAGAATTTTTTTTTCTGCCGCTTGTTTTCAATCGTTTGTCAACGGATTTTAGCGAAATTGCGCGTGGTATTTGTGTGTGTGCGTACACACACGCGCACACATATGCAATTATTTGTATTTGATAGTGTGCGACTGACGCTAGCGTCTTTGGTACTTTTTGATAGCACAAGCAAAGAATTTGCACTTGCGTCAAGTTAACGCATTTTATTTTTTTATAAAAACAACCGTAATTCACAGTCGCTTACCTGATATAGAACACTGAACAATTAACTTGATACAATCAACTCGCGAGTTGGAGATTTAATGGGAATAAACCACGCTCGTCCTGTTGCGATTCACTATAAAATGTGTTCTGCAGCAGTCGATAATTATCGGCTGTCCATCGATAGCCCAAATGCTAAACTCAAAATGGCAGTGCTAACGCTCAGATGAACTGTAATTGCGCTGTTAGCGTAAGCTTATGTTATTACCATCATGATGGCTGCTTTTATCGCCACAGCGGCAAAATGTTGTATATTTTATTGCCTTCGGTAGTTTTTGCATGTGTACATTTTTTAAAATGTATGGGTTTACGCCACATTTTAGTATTTTTAGAAATAATATCAAAGCTTGCTGAAGTGTGATTTTTCAGGAACAAACATCAGAATTCATGAAAAGACATATTAAAAACGGAACACTTGTTTTTTAAACGGCAACGGACATTTAGCTGTAAACCAGAGTGAGACCAACGTAAAGCAGCTGTATAATGTCAAAATGCTGCCATTGTTACAAGTCAAAGCACAGAAGACGTTACATTTAAATATGTTGTCAAAACTCGCTAATAAATATTTTTTTTTATGTAATTCGCTGTAGTTTTTAAATTTTTCATCATTTAAATTTTCGTATATGACATATTCAGTAATACATTTAAAAAACATGTGAGATGTTGTCGAATATTTTAAATACATAATTTATTTTATCTCAGTACGCGCTTGGGCGACTGTCACACCCACTGAGCACTGGCCACCGCCCACTAATGTGCGCCTTATCAGCTGCATGTGCATCAAGGATCTTAATCGGAATTTTTATCGCGAAAATTGAAATTTATTAAATAATTGTCGACACTTTTGGTTTATTTTTCGAGTGGGTGTGAAACACGCGCCCCACTCGGTCAAAAGGGGCGTGTTAAGCAAGGGGCGTGTCTAGGCTATATCGATTTCCAGCAACAATGCATTCTCTTCTCTCTCGCTCCGTCTCTCATCATATCTCTTGCTCCCTCTTTCGCACAGCTTCAGTTTTAGCTTCAGCTTATGGTTAACTTGGCACGTGTTGCCAGGTCGTGTGTCTGCTGTTTGTTGACTTTTGAATCTTATCTATAGTGCCACACGTGGCACAACCAAAAAACCCCACCCACCCCTAACACACGCTCACACACACATACATTCGTGCACATTGCAAACGTTTGATAACAAAATTAGCTACCAAAAGTGGTGCTAATTTGATTTTGATTTTAACGTCTCGACTTGACTCTCTGGACTCGATGTTACTTCGTTCTCCTCCAGTTCGATACTCTTTCCAAGCGGTTGTTATGACTGTCTGAAGAACTGTGTAACCCATGGAAGTTACAGCAGAAAGTGACGTGACAGAAACTTAATTTTAAATTTTATTGTTTTCGATCTCTTTTACTTTGAAATAAGAAAATTAATTATTTGAAATTATAAACATTGAAGGTTTAAGAGTTAAGAGTTGTTAACGAAAATAGTTGTAAAAATAATAAAAAAAAACATTATTTGCATTTTCTAAGTCTATTATTTACAAATTATATATAACTCATATAGGAACAATCAGTTCATAGAGGAGGATAAGGGTAAGGGTTAAGGGTATCAACCCTTCGGCGTGCCACCTTTAACTTCCTTTTTGATTGTTTATTTTTTGTGGTGCAACTTTGATTTGATTGCTTCTAATCCGCTTATGAATTGGCTGGTGTCCTCATGAGGGAGGTTTTTTTTCACTTTGTTGTTGGCGCACGACATGATGTCTGTGAGCAGGATTAGCAGCAAGTTCTCAGGCCCAAATGAGTTGGCCAAGTGTCTGGTCTAATCCCAATACTGATGACCGCGTTGACTTCAAATTGATTTCCTCTTATGATCTGATTATGAATATGAAATGAGTATAGCTGATTTCAATCTCAGAAATAAGCCATGAAATTAAGAGAAAAGTTATCTCAACAGCTTCTCCAAACGGATAAACGAAAATCTCCCGGCGGAAGTTTTTGAACATTTTGTACTAATATTTTAACTTTTAATTTGTTTACCTTTTTCAAATATTTTTCTAGAATACAAGCGAAATTCAAATAAATGTAATTCAGTGGTTAAAAATAACAGTGACGTCACAAAGGGGGGCCTTTAGGGTGGGCGTCTCATGTGAAATTTTTTTAAATTGATAGGGTTATGTCTTGAGAGTATATTCCCGAAGTTTGACATGGTCGATTGAACGATTTGTGTTCGATGCGGTGCTCGATGATCATTTTTTATAAAAATTTGGTCATTTCAGTATTTTACAATAGAATTTTTTGAGTGAGCCTATTGATTAATTAAGGAATTGTGTTATTCATACTTCAGCTGAAGACTTTGGGCTCCACATTGTACCCCGATTAATCCGTAAGTTGAGAGACGCCACACGGGACCTCCGATGAATCCGCCATTTTGTTGCTTTTATATGTAGTTCAAACATGTCTCTAACTTTATGCCAAATATTATTCTAGTATGCTTTTATTTTCCAAGTGAAACTAGTTGAACAACAACTACTCTTTGAAATGTTCAATGAGGCACCCCTCAACCCCTGCTGCGATAATCGAACTTAACTAAGTGAGCTTTGATTTTCAAGTCACTTGCGACTAAGTGTAGTAATCTCACATAGTAAAATCCAGTCAGTCTCGTTCTACAGTCTGTAACGAAAACACTAAAACACTCTAACCAAAAAGTAAAATTTTTGAATTAGAATTAGAACTCTTTTTTCCAATCGCAAGAAAGTTTTCCCAAGCAAGATGCCGAGGAGCGATCGCACCGAGAGTGAAAGTACACTGAATCTTCGTGTTTGTCCGGCAAGAATGAATCTGCGAAGCGAACATGTTCCATTAGCTAAGACATTACCTGCTCACATCCCACAAACACCGCAAGTCGAGGAAGTGACTACAGTCGAGGAAGTAACTACTGTCGAGAGTCGTAACATTTTTATCTCCTGGTTGCTGGCAACCTGGAAGTTTTTCTTTAGACGCAATTGAGCAAGTCCTGGGCTTGTTCTGCTTTTGTCTTTTCGATTTGAATGGACATGTCATTTACCTTGGAGCATTGGGGGAGCATTCTGAACCCATTTTGGATTGACTTGACCTCAAATTGTTGAAAACTTCGAAATTATCACAATTGTGGCATTTGATGTAAATCTTAAATTTGATACATTTTCAACTAACTATACACACCCAAACTCATTTGGAGGTATTAATTGAACATCGCTTTTAACTTGTAAATCAGTAAAATCACAGCTTTACCAGTTTTAGCAAAAATTATTTTCCAGCTTGTATTTAAGTTGGTAAGAACAAGAATTAGTCCCTAAATGCTACTTTAGCACACTCATTGCCTACTAAAATACTACTAACACTTGATTTTAGTATCGCTTTATTCGCTCATATTTGGAGATTTATATTTATGGTAAAATCTAAATATTACGGGATTAGGGGTCTGAGGTTAACACTTTATTTCGAAACCGTCTTGTACCCTTGTAATATGCTTTTGTCACGAAGTTTGTAACGCATTGAAGGATGCGTTTCCGACACCATTAAATATATATTTTTGATCAGCATCAACCGCCGACTCGATATAGTCACCTAACAATAATATACTTAGACACTTTTTAAGCTCGTTTACCAGAAAAGTATTTTAATGGCTTCTTTACCGTTAACTTCCGTCGGCAAAAAAATAATTTGTTCCTTGAACTCCTTTAAAGTCACCGAAACGATATTCAGTGATGGAAATTGTTTAATAAACTAAGGAAAAAGTGACACAAATGTGCCGTCGAGAGTTATGGATAAATTCAGAAAAAAAAATAAAGAATGGGCTCCAAAAAGGTTTGGGGGTAATGTAAGGTAGGGGTAGAGCTCTGTCCCAAAGGGTTGTTGACAAGCTCCGCCCATTTGAAAGTCCGCGCCTGCGCCGTATTGGACAAGGACACGATTTTCTCCGCAGCATTTAGGGGTGGTTAAAAGGTGCCAGGGGAAATGAGGGGAAATTTGATAGATGAAGAAGGGGTAGGGGAGGCGGGAGAGCTGGGTTCTAAGGAGGTTCTGGTAAAATGTCAGGGCGTGAAAATATTCGCGTTTGCAAATCGAAAGCAAACGATTTAAAAACTTTGCAGCGTTGAAATTTCCATGCTTCATTCACATACTTTTTTCTTACAACTTTTTCCCATAATCCTAGGCTCAAAAGAATCAAAGGCGTTGAAATACTTAAGATATAATCTTCTTAATTAGCTGCAGTGAAGGACGGTTTTTGGTAAAAAAGGTAGTTCAATAAGTTCAGGACTTAAAAACAAGGGGGGGGGGGGCCAAAAGTGACGGCGTAATCACCACAACTCCTACATTTTTACACCAAATTTAAATCACCTTCAAAGAACTCGCCATTGAGGATAAGACACTTTTCAAGACGATTCATCTATTTTTTACAGCATTTTTCAAATTCACTTATTGTCATGTCCTTCAAGGCTTCTAACGATTTTTTAGCTTTCCCTTCATATCCCTTCAGAGCCTGTAGAACAAAGAAAGTCACAGGGGGCTTGGTCCAGAGAGCCTAGGGGATAAACAATGGGTAAAATGAGGTTTTGGTTAAAAATTGTTACACGGAAAGTCAAAGATCTGCTCTTTTCTTTGGATACTCCCCCTCAATCTGCTTAAAACCTCCAAGTAAAACTCTGGCTAACAGTTTGACCAAAGGAGGTCAGACAGATAAAATATTCTAACACTAAGCCAACTGTAAAGGACCCCGTACTCCTTCTAGTGCGAAATTTTCCATACATATGAGAAATTTTCAACCAATATAGGAGCTGTAGGCTATAGTTGTCCGATTCGGGTCAAACCTGGTGAGGATAATGGTACCAACATATAGTAGTTGTGAATTTGGTCACGATAGCTCTGATAGTTTGGAAGTTGTAGTGTAATGAAAATAGTTTTTTACAATTTGAGTGGGCGGTAGGGGGCGTGGCAAAAATTTAAAATAAACTTAACCTGCCTGACATATAGACGGACTTTCTTTCCAAATTTGGTGGCTCTAGCTCTAGTAGTTCAAAAGATCCAGGTGTTCATACGGACGGACGGATAGACAGGCAGGCATCGCTATATCGACCCGTGTGTTGATGCTGATCAAGAATATATATACTTTATAGGGTCGACCATGCCTCCTTCTGCCTGTTACGCACATTTGGCTTCTGACAAATTTAAGTGACCCCTCTACCCTTTTTCACAGTACGAGGTCTAAAAAAAACTTATAAACTCAGTAGCCGCACAGATTGCAGTCACTTTTGTCATGTAGTTGAACACATTTCAACTGTAATTGAAACATTTTTCTTTTTAGAATCAGAGACAGCATTTTGTAGATGTAAAAGTGCAAGTTAGCAATACAAAAATCGAACAATTTCTTAATATTTTTAAGTTTTGTCCAAAATTTCCAAAGGAGAATCAAAGGAGAGCTGGAAACGTTTTAAATTCAAAGTGTGTCAAATCCGTCGATTGAAGTGAGTAAAGTGCTGGAATCGGTAGACAATGAGCTATACGAATATGTATTCGTATACTGTGGATGGTTGCCAGAGGGTGAGTTATTGTCGTGCTCCCTCGCTGGGGACGATGGGACGGTATCGGTTTCGGGGGGAGAGCAGCAGCATCGATGGAGATAATGCCACTGGGGATGGTCTGATCATCTGTAAGAATCTGATCATTGGCTGTAAGCCGGAGACAACCGATGACTTTCGACCGTTCATCTTTGAGCCGACGTGGTGTGTGTACATCAAGGCGCAGGATAATGTGGACATGGGTCACTATGTGAAACGTGTCACATTCCGAATGTCACCGCGTCTGCCACTGCGTCTGCATGTGGCTGATTCGTCGCCCTTTGAAATCACCGAGGTGCTGAGCACAGATTTTCCAGTGGAACTTCAGGTGGACTATATCGATAGCACAATGTCCTCGACGACATATGTTTACAAGCCGAACGATGTCTTTGATGGCAAATATAATGTCGAATTGCGCATGAATTTCCAAGGACACGAGCGCAAGGATAAAATGTTCTTCATGAATCCCCCGCTAAACATGCAACTCAGTCTGAATACAGTGACGCCAACGGTGTCCACATCCCCTGCCCTGCTGTCCCCGCCGCAGGACCACGAGGCGGAAAAGTGCAGCAAGCGGCAGCAGCAACAGGCGCAGCAGCAGCAGGGACTCGCAGGGAAGCTCAAGTCTACGGCTCCAAGGCCCATCTTCAATGTACGGCATACGACACTAACGGAGCTCAGTCCGGATAAGCCGCCCAGTCAGTGCTGAGAGCGCAACGGAGAACGTACACAGTCGCTTCCCTTGCCCCTAACCTCAACCCCTCTGTCTTCGCTTTGGTGGGGACGTGGACTTGTGTGTTACGTGCGAGGGTTGCTCTCATGTTTTACAGGCACCGCCCATTTAATGTTGCTTTGGGGGTGGGTTTCTCTCCGTCGACTCTTTCCTCTCAGCTTTTATCCCAGCGCTGCTCTGCTCCTCTGACGTCTGCTGCTGCTCGACTCCTTTTGGGACTTTCATTTCGTTGCGGCTCTCGTTGCGGTACGGACGTGTTCAGCTATGGCCTGGCTACCCAGCAGTTCCAATGCAGCAGATAATGCTGATGAACGCAGCACCGCAAGTCACAGCAGTTCCTCCTCTTCCATCAATGGAACTGGCACTGGAACTGCAGCTGGAAGTATACGTAGTGAGCAGACAAATGGACATGTGAATGGCAACTCGACTCGTCAGCCGCCCGCTCTGTTGCGTCATGCCACGCCCTATGTGCAGCCCAAAACGGAGTCCATATCGGACGGCGACTTATCCGACTTTTCGCTCAACGATACCGAGGAGGACGACGACGAGCTCAGGGATTACATAGTGCTCAATGGCAATCAGGGAGATGGTAAGCACTCTGTAGAACACTACAAACCTCTTCGGAACCCCTTTATAAAGAGGGTTCTAAAATACTTGTACGGTCCAAATTTGGTGTATTTTTAGTGGTTTTTTTTTTCATTAGCATTTATTTTTTATATATCGAGAAATTTTGTGATATATTTTCTACGCAGTGGAAAGGGTCGTAGTAGAGCAAACCGACTGAAAGCCATAATTGTAGTGTTGCAAATATACTACCGTAATCAAAAAGTTACCGAAGTATGTTAGGATATTCAAAAACCTCTCTCCAGCAACATCTTAGGCACTTTTATTTGCCAGCGTTAAATCCAGTTTCCGAAACTCTATTTTGAACTCCTTTCGGCACTACAAAAGCCTTTTTAGAGTGTTTTTTTGGCTCTATCAATGAAATGTTGTAGCTAATTAAAATTCTCTTTTAAAATGGTTACAACCCTAGCAAAAGAAACAAGAAAAACGGTTATCTTCGGCTCGCTGATGATTAAATACCCTTGCAGTCATGAAGGTAATTTGGTTTCAATAACCAATTATTTCTATGGTAGCTCTATGATTTAGTAGTCCGATTTGGATGGAACAGATGAAACACGATTAGAAATTCATTCAGCAAGAATTTCGTTGAAATCGGTCAATAGACATCGAACATGTTCATACTTAGCTGATGATGTAGTGATCCGATTTTAACATAAGAAATGCGTGCAGGGAGAATACAGTTTATGCTGATCAAGAATATATATACTTTCTCGGAATATATGCTTATGCTTATGCCTCCTTCTGCCTGTTACACACATTTCGCTTTTGACAAACTTAGAAGACCCCTCTACTCTTTTTTAGAAGAAGGTCTTCCATACGAATTACTGAGTGTTGTCTGATGTATCCTATGTATATAGTTTTGCGTTTCTAAGCAAATTTGTTATCAGTTATCTGTACTTGCTTTAGTTAATCGAGTATTTCTAGCTTTGCCTATTTCCTTAACTATTTGCGAATGCGGTAGAGGCGGTTCAAAACGGTATTGAAGCTCCTATGCTTTCCAAGACGAAGAAAGATTCTTTTGGCGACTCGTCAGCCGATACTGATCAAGTGCCTTTTAGAGTCTGCCACGCCCACTTCCTACAATTATTCCCATTACGTCACTAATCCGATTTCCTTCTCCTTCGCATTGCAGGCTGTCGCTCCTTATCGAACTCCCCGCGCAGTGGCAGTGGGCACAATTTGTATCAAGCAACGCAGTCGGGAAACGGTTGCTCGGGCGGATTACTGTCCTCGGGCAGTACCTTGGGCGGTGTTGGCGGCAGTGCGGCCGGTACGGTGCCAGGTGGAGGAGTGCGCAAGGTGTTCACCAATACCAGGGAACGTTGGCGGCAGCAGAATGTGTCCGGGGCATTTGCGGAGCTAAGGAAACTGGTGCCCACTCATCCGCCGGACAAGAAGTTGTCCAAGAACGAGATTCTACGTTCGGCGATCAAGTACATCAAACTGCTAACTGGCATACTCGAGTGGCAGCAGCAACAACAGTTGCAGCAACAGCAGCAGCAGCAGACGGCGGCAGTTGTGGACGAGCCGAACAACAATGATAATCGTATGAGAAATGGTCACGCAACGGATGCACTGCATCACATCAAATGTGAGAGATTGGACAGGGACCCGAGTAGTTTGCAGCGTGGAAATGATTTGCTAATGATTGCACCACCAACTGCACAAATCAAGATGGAGGCAAACCACTTTGCCAGCTACGAGGAACCGCCACAAGCGGTGTCCACAAACGTTCCCATCACACCACTAGCTCCGCTCACCGCCACACCCAACGCATTGCCAGCTCCGCCCACAACTGCCGCTGGACACAAGGCAGCGGGAAGTGTTGCCGCCAGAAGCAGCAGCAAGAGACGCCACAAAAATGTGACTGCAACGACAACAGCAGGAGCGACAACAACAGCAACTGGAGGGGAATTGAATCACAGTCAGAGCAAAAGACGAAAATCTTGAGCAGAAACCTTGGACACACTTTGGGAGGAGAGTTTACTGAAAGAAACCCACACTCATTCTGTAGACGACTTACCAATTATACATATTAACATTTAAATTCGAAATTTAAAGTAAAAAACAAAACGATAACTGATTTTGTAATTATTTAACTGGTCCATCAGGTTGGACTAGAGTTGGACTTGAGTTGGACTAGAGTTGGACCCACTTCTTCAGTTCCTTCTATGGTTTCATTTCAATATTGAACCACAGGTTTATTTATTCTTTGTATAATATTATTGGAGGGAGAAAGGTAGGACTTTAAACTGACTATGGAGGGGCAGGAAAGTACTTTAAACTGACTTGAGGAGGAGGCATGGATGGAAGGAAGGAAGACTTTAAACTGACTATGGAGGAGGGAGGAAGGAAGAATTTTAAATATTAACATTTAAATTCGAAATTTAAAGTAAAAAACAAAACGAATAACTGATTTTGGAATTATTTAACTTATTTATTCATCAGGTTGGACTAGAGTTGGACTTGAGTTGGACCCACTTCTTCAGTTCCTTCTATGGCTTCAATTCAAAATTAAACCACAAAGAATAAATATTTGTATAATGTTAATAGAGGTAGGAGGCAGGAAGGTAGGACTTTAAACTGACTCTTGAGGGGGCAGAAAAGTACTTGAGGAAGGAAGGCAGAAAGGAAAGACTTGAGGAGTAAGGAAGGATTTTACACTGACCCTTGAGCACTGTCTGTATATAGACATTTTTCCTCAACTTATTGGTTGTGTTTGATAAATCAATAAAGACGCTTTTCTTATTAAAACTTATCGACCTGTCGAATTAAATTGATTCCAGGGTCCATTAATTTTCACTAAAATAAACTGAGTTTGATGTTTGATTTTTCTAGAGAGCATTGAGGTGGGTAATTTGTAAAGCCCAAAAAAAGCGTAAATTTATGTATATATTCGAATATATATTTAAGTCTGATTGATCACGCTTGAGTCGGAAGTGTTATTCGTATGATTATTATTTGTTTTATTCCACTAACGGAATTTTTGCGGTGCGTGGCAAGATGTGTCCCTGTTGCCTGGGTTCATTTTGTATCGAAGTTGATCCTCCAGAAGTGATATCTCATTTCAGCAACGAAATTATATTTATTTGTATTAAAATAATAACATCTCAACTAACATTTGGAAGACTGTTTTGTTAGAAATAAATTTGGCGAGTCGTTTTTGAGTCCCCGTGGCTATTAAAAAATGATTCCTCATATGCGCGATTCAAGGAAGAGTCAAAAATGACTCAAAATGTGATTTACTTAAAGCACAGCAACAAAATGTAAATCAATCGCAAATGTGATTTTACTGATTTACAAGTTAAAAGCGATGTTCAAATAATACCTCCAAATGAGATTGGGTTTGTATTGTTAGTTGAAAATGTATCAAATTTAAGATTTACATCAAATGCCACAATTGTGATAATTTCGAAGCTTTCAACAATTTGAGGTCAAGTCAATCCCAAATGGGTTCAGAATGCTCCCCCAATGCTCCAAGGTAAATGGCAACTCCATTCAAATCAAAAGCAGAACAAGCCCAGGACTTGCTCAATTGCGTCTAAAGAAAAACTTCCAGGTTGCCAGCAACCAGGTGATGAAAATGTTACGACGTTCGACCGTAGTTACTTCCTCGACTGCAGTTACTTCCTCGACTTGCGGTGTTTGTGGGATGTGAGCAGGTAATGTCTTAGCTAATGGAACATGTTCGCTTCGCAGATTCATTCTTGCCGGACAAACACGAAGCTTCAGTGTACTTTCACTCTCGGTGCGATCGCTGCTCGGCATCTTGCTTGGGAAAACCTTCTTGCGATTAGAAAAAAGAGTTCTAATTCAAATTCAAAAATTTTACTTTTGGTTAGAGTGTTTTAGTGTTTTCGTTACAGGCTGTAGAACGAGACTGACTGGATTTTCCTATGTGAGATTACTACATCAAGTCGCAAGTGACTTGAAAATCAAAACTCACTTAGTTTAGTTCGATTATCACATCAGGGGTTGAGGGGTGCCCCATTGAACATTTCAAAGAGTAGTTGTTGTTCAGGATGTCATTTCACTTGGAAAATAAAAACATACGCGAATAATATTTGGCATATAGTTAGAGACATGTTTGAACTATAAAATCAACAAAATGGCGGATTCATCGGAGGTCCGTGTGGCGTCTCTCGACTTACGGATTAATCGGGGTACAATGTGGAGCCCAACGAATGGCAGTTTTTTTTATTAGAAAATGAACTCATTTATGACTATTTTAATCAGAAGAGGACTCAAAAAAGACTCGAATACGATTGCAAATGTTTGGTGGGATTAACAGCATTCGCGGTTTTCTATTTTATTTTTTTACCTTTCTTGACTTTCTCTATCTTTTTTCTGTGGCCGCTGAGAACTCCAACATTTTTTTACCACAAGTCAAGTGGATTGAAGTCGCCTCTTCGCTCTGCTGTTTTAAACTTATTTTGCCGCTATCAGCTGTTCATTGTTTACAACATTTTTACTCATTTTGTAAAATGACTCGATGCTTTAGTATTTACTTATATACTAACAAAAAACAAGTTGGCAGTCCCTGTTTCTTATCTGCCTGCTCCCTGGAAGGAAAGCGGTTTCCCCAATTATTCCCAATTAAATAAAACACATTTCTCTATTATATTTTTTTGTTTGTAATTTTTTATTGTTTTTTTTTTTTTTTTGCTTTTAATTAATATTCCTTTTTTTGTTTCTTATGTTGTTTTTGTTGTTCTCGTTTTGGATTTGTATTTAGTTTGTTGTGTGTTCTTCATACGTAAAATTTTTCATATTTCTGTTAAGCGAAACGCTGAAAATTGTTCATGTTTTCTCTAGTTTTTCATTCATACATATGTTTACATAGTTTTCATTTTTTATATATTATCTTTTTGCTGTTTTATTATAAGTTTTTGTTGCTTTCTGTTTCTTAAATTTGCTGTTGGTAAAGAAATTTTGTTTTCTGCGGAAACATTTTTAAATTACAAATTAAAGTGACTTTTGCTGTGTGTGTGTACTTGTGTGTGTGTGTGAGTGAGTGAGTAGATTATTTAATATATAATTTGTTGTCTGGTAGTTGTTGTTTCATACATTATTCACTAAAAGTTTTTGGAGTTTTTTATATATATTTTTTGTTTTTCTTTTTTGTTTGTTTAAATCTTTTATTTTATTTATTTATTTGCTTGGATATTACTACAAAACCTTCAAAAAGTTCCTTCTTCTTCTACATTATCTGCTGTTTGCTCTTAAACTTTCTTTTGGTTCTCTAAGTTTAGAAAAAAAAACCATAATTTAATATATATATATCAATGTTTGTATATATATTTATGTTTAGGAAATATAATGGAATCTAGGAATTCATATACATATACAATACAAATACAGTTTTGTTGTCTAACACCGTTTTTGCTTAAGCCAAGTGAAAACAAGGATTCGAAAGCCTGAAGGGGACGGGGTGGGAAAGGGGGGTAGGAATGTCAGTAACGGGGAATTCATTTGTAGGCAGGCTCTGATTATTACATGCTAGAATCTAAGTAGCTATAAAGATGTTGCAATTGCTTTGATCTCTTTGCTGGCAGGCAACGAAAAGTAAGCAGAAAAGGAATGGAAAAAAAATAGAATTGTGTATACAAATAGCGGTGTGTGTGTGTATGGAATTTGCCTCGTGCCATGTGTGGGTGTGTGTGTCTGTGTGTAATTCCTTCATTTTATTTATAAATTTTAAAATTAGTTTAAATTTTCAATTGCAGCTAAACGTTTACGATTACTTTACAATTTATGCATTATAATCATGGCTACCATTTGAGAATCATCTTCTACGTTTTGTTTTCCTCCTCGTCTCTGTTACTTTCTTCTTAATATTTTTTTTCATTTTTTTGCTTGTTTTTTTTTTTTTTTTTTTTGCTTTTGTTTTTTGTTGTAAATTTAAATTTAGTTATTTTTAATGGGTGGCGTCGCGCGCTAAAAGCGTTTTCCATTCCCAGCCCTGCTCCGATTTCCAAATTCGCCGCGATTGCTTCACAATTTCGCCTGCACAAAAAGTGTTGCATACTTTTAGGCAGCGAGAAAAAGCCAACTTGCGCTGTGGAATTCAGAGCAGCACTGGGTCGAAATGTTTTTCCATTTTCTGTTCTCTTACTGGATCTGTTATTATAATCGTAGTAATATGCTATATAGTATGCTAAACTTGGACTGTAGAACGGTACTAAATACTTAGTTAAATGGTGGTGGTGGTGGGGGTGGGGAAATGACGTGGGAAGTTTGGTTTTTTTCTCGATTGTTTTTTCTCAAGTTTTTTTTTTTTTGGTTATGGAGCAAGCAATTCTCCATTCTTTCGCAACTCCAAAATCCCGTTTCTTTTTTGGGGAAGAAGTTTTGGAATTGGAAAGGGGATTTGTCTGTTTTGAAATCTTTATGGAGATAATAATTCTATATGCTATACATAGTTTCTGCACATGGAAATACTTGTATGTTATTTATTTTATTTTATTATATATATATTATTTTTTTTAGTTTTTAATTTAACACTTTTTTTCTTGTTTTGCATACATTTGTGAAAACGATTGAAAATTTTCTTGTCGTTTATTACATTAAATTTCAACAACATAACATTGTTGTTGTTGTTACGGTTATCTAGATTAATGTTGTTGTATATATGTATATTTATATTTACTTTAAATGGGACAAAAAATTTTGATTTATTTCACTAAATTTTTGTTCTTGATTTGCTTAAGATTTATTACGTTTGCAAATTGTTTTTACTTGTTTGTTTTCTCTTTTTACTATAATGCATTTAGTTGTTGTCAATTTAATTTAATTTAATTTAATATTTTTTTAACATTTTTATTTGGTGTGTGTCTGTGTGTGTGTGTGTCTGTTAATATATATGTGTGTGTATGTATGTATATAGTTTTTTAATAATAAGTTTTTATTATTTATGCATAATTTAGGCATTTGCTTTGCTTTGTGTTTTCCATTGATTTGTTTTATTACCGTATGATTTATTTTAATATTTGTTTGGTTTAATATATTACGCTAAATATTTGCCATGCGCCCAATGTGCACACGCATACACACATACTGCATGCAACTGACTGCCTTCTGCTCACGCACACACCCATGCTCTTGCTTACAGTGCACTGTATGCATGTGAACTCCACTAAAACTACAAAAGAATGCTCATGTGTAAGAGAGAGAAGAGACACAGCTTAAGCTCCCACATATTCACCACAACTGACCCCTAACGCAGACTCACGAACGTACATATGTATGTATTTATGGCCTCTCCCATACTGTTGTTTACTACATTTACTTACGATCCTCTCTTTGACTACCCACCTAGCATTTGGAAGACTGTTTTGTTAGAAATGAATTTTGCGAGTCGTTTTTGAGTCCCCGTGGCGATTAAAAAATGATTCCTTATATAGATGAGTCAAAAATGACTCACCTGTATGATCAAAATGTGATTTACTTAAAGCACAGCAACAAAATGTAAATCAATCGCAAATGTGATTTTACTGATTTACAAATTAAAAGCGATGTTCAATTAATACCTCCAAATGAGTTTGGATTTGTATTGTTAGTTGAAAATGTATCAAATTTAAGATTCACATCAAATGCCACAATTGTGATAATTTCGAAGTTTTCAACAATTTGAGGTCAAGTCAATCCCAAATGGGTTCAGAATGCTCCCCCAATGCCAATAAGGTAAATGCACGTCCATTCAAATCGAAAAGACAAAAGCAGAACAAGCCCAGGACTTGCTCACATCAATTGCGTCTAAAGAAAAACTTCCAGGTTGCCAGCAACCAGGTGATAAAAATGTTACGACGCTCGACTGTAGTTACTTCCTCGACTTGCGGTGTTTGAGGCACGTGAGCAGGTAATGTCTCAGCTAATGGAACATGTTCGCTTCGCAGATTCATTCTTGCCGGACAAACACGAAGCTTCAGTGTACTTTCACTCTCGGTGCGATCGCTGCTCGGCATCTTGCTTGGGAAAACTTTCTTGCGATTGGAAAAAAGAGTTCTAATTCAAAATCAAAAATTTTACTTTGAGTGAGAGCAAAAAAACGTATATTTGTGTTACAGGCTGTAGAACGAGACTGACTGTATGTTCCTATGTGAGATTACTGATCTGAAAATCAAAGCTCACTTAGTTAAGTTCGATTATCGCATCAGGGGTTGTGGGGTGCCCCATTAAACATTTCAAAGAATAGTTGTTTTTCAAGATGTCATTTCACTTGGAAAAATTAAACCATACGCGAATAATATTTGGCATATAGTTAGAGACATGTTTGAACTATAAAAGCAACAAAATGTGGAGCCCAACGAATGGGACATTTATGATCAGAAAATGAACTCATTTATGACTATTTTAATCAGAAGAGGACTCAAAAAAGACTCGAATACGATCGCAAATGTTTGGTGGGTGCCATTGCATGCATGCACTGTGTGTGTATGTGTGTGTGTATGCTAATGTGTGAGGTTGGAAATTGTTTGCTGTTAAATTTTCTTAAACTGCCGGCTGTTTTGCATAAGATGGGGCGAGCGAAGAAAATGTTAATAACATAACGCTGTAAACAAGATTTACATTAACAGAGCGCCGCCATTGGGCTAACCCGATGCGCTGCCCGATGCATCCGCTGCCACCTGCTGTTGCTCAGCCTCTGCTGCTGCGACGTCATTGTCACCGCTGCCATTGGAACCACCGCTGCCATTGCCGCTGCCACCGCCACCGCCACCGTTGTCGCCTTCATCGCCTGCAGCAGCGTTGGCATCCCCATCGCCATTGCCGCTGGCGCTGCTGTTTAAGGCGCTGTTCGACTGCGAACCTACAAATGTGCGTTGATAAAGAAAAGAAACAAAGAGAGTAGAGTTGTTGTTGCAGTTACTGCAGCTGCTGTTAACATTCGCAAACATTTTATACATAACCAAATAACAGAAAATGAGAGTTACATTCAGAGAGAAAGAGAATGAAGAGAGAAAGAGAGCTAGCGCGCAACAAGTTCACAATAGCATGCAAAATATTGAGCGCCATATTGGCATGGAAAGAGGAGCAAATACACAACAATTACAAATATGTTAAGAGGCAACAACGGTAAATTCTTCTCTGTCATTGCAGTATCCCTCCCAACCACACCAATTTCCCATACCCAAAAACAACCCACGCTAGCAACAACAAGAACACAAAATATACAAATGAAATAAAGCAAAAAAATTTAAAATTCGTTTAAATGTTTTTTTTTTGTTTTTTTTTTTTTTTTTATTGTTTTTATTTTTAATATTTTTTATTGATGTTTTTCAGCATTTTTTTTAAGTGTAGGTTTTGTTTTGTTTTTTTTTTTTTTAGTTTTGTAATTTTGCTCAGTGTGTGTTCTTCATGTTCATTTCATTTCATTTATATTTTGTATCAACAACTTTTTTCTTTTTGTCTATGTATTATGTTATCATTATTAATATTATTATTATTATTAGCATTAGCATTAGCATTACAATTGGTAATTTGTTTACATAACGGTGTATGTGCTAGTATGGGTTTTCTTGCTGTTGTTGTTATTTTCGTTATTGTAAAATTAATGTAAATCATTAATTAATGCATATCTCGATTCTTGCTCTAAACTTGTTTATTCTTCACCTCGACGAACTTGTTTAAATATATATGTATGTGTGTGTGTGTGTGTGTCTAAATTACTAGGAAAAGTTTATTAATTTTGTTGTGTGTGTGTGTGTGTGTTTTTAATTGTTTATATTATGTATGTAATTAGCATAAAAATTAGTTTTAAGTGCTTTATAATAAACTATATAAATAAATATATACGTTTTTTTATATTTTGTTTTGTTTTTACAATTATTTGTTATTATTTCTTGTTTAATCAAATTAAGCAAACGCTACAAGTCACTGCCGCGCATCGTTATCGACAACGATATATCGATAACGATAACACTTTGAACCGATTCTATTGCCGTTTGCGTTATGTGCTGTTCCTTCTTTGATTATACAAGACACACACCCACGCACATGTGTGTGCGTGAGTATGCCTGTGTATTGTTTAAGCTTAATTATCTCGATTTCTCATTCAGTATGTATTTTTATCTACACATATTGCAACTAAACCAGCGATACGACGAATACATTCATACGACACACATACACGTGCATACATAGTATGTGTGTGCCATTTTATCTATGTGTGAGTGTGTTTGTGTGTCTGTACACAACTGCTAGCGGTATCTAAAACTGTTCTTTCCCTCTGTTCCCACTGTTCACATTTTCTTACATCCAAAAAAAAAGTTAATAATAATAATTAAGTGTTAACATCAAAATTTGTTATTAATTGTTGCATATATTTGTTGCTGTTGCTGTTGTTGTTGTTGTTGTTTCGTTTAAGTAATTTACTAAATTTAATAACATACAATTATTATTATTGTATATTTTATTTATTAGATGTGGAGTTGTTTTTGCTGTTGTATTTTTGCTTTCATTTTCATTTTCAATTTCTTTTTTGTTGCTTCACTCAACGTACGCTGCGTTTTATTTATTACAAAATAATAATAATTATTATTTAATAAAAATAATTTATTTATTTATAATATGTATGTATGTATATATATGTATGTATATAATGCGTTTTACAAAAAAAAAAGTATGTATATGTATATATTTATATATATTTTTTATTTATATATAGTCATAATCAATTAATTAATTAATGAATGCATTAATTAATTTAGTTTTAGATAGATATAACGCAAAAACATTAGTATATTTGCATAATTTGTTGTTTTTGTTTTTGTTTTGCAGTTTGCAGTTGCAGTTTCCATTGAATTAATTTTAGTTTTGTAGTTTTAACATAGCATTAACATTATGTTAAGTTTGTTGTTGATTTCTTGATGCAGCCAACTTCACTTATGTTATATATTTATGTATATATGTATAGATTTTTATTTGCAATTGCGGTTACACTTGTTATCGATGTGTAAAGTTATCGAACGATTTATTATCTTATCATTATTATTATTATTATTATTAAGGACCAATCGACATAATGAATCAAATTTTACACAATTTTCATGTAGCTGTTATTGTTTTTTTTTTAAATTTTTTTTTTTTTTTTTTACTACTCATATCGTTATCGATATCTCGATCAGTTTTAACATACTAAA
This sequence comes from Drosophila dunni, assembly GCA_018152125.1. Taxonomy (NCBI): domain Eukaryota; kingdom Metazoa; phylum Arthropoda; class Insecta; order Diptera; family Drosophilidae; genus Drosophila; species Drosophila dunni. Next base: position 12,122,598 of record JAECXC010004147.1, on the reverse strand, counting down.
AAAAATATAAAAAAAAAAAAAAAATATTGCGAAATTGTTAGGCAATGACTTTTGTTTTACTATGTATTGATAAGGGGGGTGTGTGTGTGTGATTATAGGGCGATAATTCAACAGCAAAAGCTGCCATTTTGTTTTTTATTATATGTAGTCTCTTTATTAAATATTTAAAAAAAAATTGATAATTATAATAATAATAATAATAAAAACAAGCCATAATAGGCATTAGCAATGACATTACTATTACAGTTATTATTAGTTTTTTTTATTTTAGTTTTGTTTTAAAATAAATTTAATTTTTAGCTATGTAAAATTTTGAATTACATTTGTTTGTTTTTTTTTCCCATATTTTTTTTTTTCTTTAATAATTTGCAGGTTTTTTTTTTTGTTGTGTTTTGTTTTATGCATGAGTTTTACACATATATAAATATACATATATTTATATATATTTTATTTATTTGCTATTTTTGTATGCAATTTTTTTCTTTTAGTTTTTAATGAATCTTCTCTGCAAATTGCATTAAATTAATTAATTTATATTGTGTGTGTGTGTGTGTGTGTGTGTGTGTGTGTGTGTGTGTGTATGTGTGTGCATATATCAATGTATATATAATTATATTAAATTTTTGTTGTAGTTTTTGTTTCTGCTCTTAATTAGCATTTTCCACTTTCAGTTTTGCTTTGTGTTCTTCTTTTCACTTTATTGTATACGCCTTTCTCTCAGTGTATGTGTGTGTAGGTGTTGATTTATTTTATATATATTTATTAGTATATATATATATAAATTGATATATATAAATATATATATGCATATGTATATGTTACTATTGCCCCTATGAATCTGTAAATAAAACAAAAAGAAACGAAAAAAGAAAAAATAAATTAAAATTGAATTTAAAATTTGATTACGATAGAAACCATAAAACTAGTAAGAAAATTAAATCAAAAATTCCAAGAAGCTAGCAAATGATGATTAAAATATGGTATATTCATATATTCAGCAGTACAACAATTGAATTAAATTGTTATGCAACGGGACATCAAGTATATATGTATTAGCAGATTGAGGCACGGGGAGAGACAAGGTCTTAAACTCTATATACATTATATCTATATCGCAATAGATTTATATCAAATAGAATTTAACTTCTAGAATAGCACATGCATAAATCAAACGAAACGAAATAAAATACAAAATAAATTCTGAATTCCAATTTGCCATCAATAACCTTGCAGCTTTTCTAACTTGTGTATCACTCGGATCTAAGTTCTTTAACAAATTGGTCGACATGTCAGATTTGAGTGTTGTGAAAGACTATATAATTTTTCATCACTACTCCATAAGTAATTCAAATAACTGTCACAACGGTTTGATTGAAGTGGTTTGCGTATATTTTCGAAATAAAAAAAGACTAAACTGACCTTATAAAATTTAACTAAAATTTATATTTTTGAAACGTTTGGTTTTCTTTTTTTTTTTTTTTTTTTTTAATAAGTAAAGAAATTTAAGGGGCTAAGTGGGTTTCAGAATTTTTGAAATTAGAATTATTTTTTTTGGTTTATAAATTAATTCAACATGTTTACTATATTCTCCCAAAATTTGGAGCCGATCCGAGAGCCTTGGGAAGTATTTCCTTCTGCCGCGTCGAAAACGTGTTTTTGGTGTTATTTGACACGATTTCTCAAAAAGTTTCGAACTGATTGTTTTCAAATTTTGAGCACGTATTAAACATAATCTTGTCACTAATTTGAACGAAGTATTTTTTTTTTCTTCAACGTTTACTATTTTTTAAGGACATTTTAAGTGCAAAATTTCGACATAAAAATTTCAAAACGCTGTCAAAAATTTAAATTTCAATATTTTGTATTTTTCTTCGTTTAAATTCAAAGCTAAATATCTACTAACAGTTCCGTTCTCCTAATATGGTGTCAAATACGATCATCCTTTCTTTTTAGGGTACCAGGAAATTGGCTCCCGTCTGCCCAATTTTGAAAATTTTTCTATGAAAAAAAATCGTTAATGACAAAAGAAATGTCAATCTTTTTTATCTGTTTTTATTTGAATAAAATATTTTACTGCAAGCAGTTGAAATTTTTTTGAAAAAGTGCCTAATTTCTGTCTCCGAACACCACTTAAGCCCTTAAGGCGACAATCAATTACAAACCAAACGTTTTTAAGATCTTTATACCGTTCAGATTAAATATTGCTACTGTATTGAGAAACAAAAAAAAATATAGACGAGATCACTATAGTAAGACTATATGAGGGGGAAGCAGGGCCGATTTTAGGGCCGCCAGAGAATCACAACAGATTTCAAGCCAAGTGAATAAAGTCATTTATTTGCATAAACAAATATACGATTGCGTTAAGTAGATGTCAAGTGTGTGTGTGTGGGTGTGTGTGGGTGTGTGTGGGTGTGTGAGTGTGTGTCTCTTTACTTGCAACAAGATGCCGCCTAGTTGCGTGTGGCAAGTTCACCTCGCTGCAGCGTATTCGCACTAAATTTTGCCTAATTTTTGCCTTGAAGTTTCCATAACGGGAACTGGAACTGGAACTGAAACTTGAATTTGATCTTGACTATGAAACTGAACTGAAGTTTGTTTTTCAGATTGATATTGATGTGCTTGGGATTGAAATTGAAACTTCACTTTGGATTGGGCTTGACTTGACTGCTTGTGATTCTTGATGCATTGGGCTCTCGGCAACTTGACTGTCTGGGGCGCAACTAAAAGAGGCATGCAACCAATTTAAAAGATTTAATTGAAACAATTCAAAACTACTTTCAATCAACACAAAGAGAACGAGAGAGAGCGCGAGGGAGTTGGGGGGGAGTTGGAGAGCGAGCGAGTGAATTTACTCACCTGTTATGTTGTTGCCACCAGCATTGCTTGTGGCAATCGCGCCGGCTGCTGTGGCAGCTGCCGCAACACCACCACCGCCACCGCCAGCGCCAGTTGCAACCGCATTTGATTGCTGCGCATTTGAAGCTGTTGCAGCCGCATTTGGCGCTGCAGTTGCGGTGCCGCTGTTGCTGCTGCTACTGTTGTTGCCCTGCTGCTGTTGTTGCACGCCACCGGCTGCTGCTGCTGCTGCTGTTGCTGCTGCCCCACCGCCAACTGCTGCTCCTGTACCTGCTGCACCTGCTCCTGCTGCTGATGTTGCTGATGCTGGCGCCTGCTGTTGCTGTGACTGTGCAGCGCCATCCGCTGATGCACCGCTGCCGGTTGACGAGACGCTGGTGGAGCCACTGGCTGCAACATTTGATGTACCACCGCCAGCTGAGGCGCGTGCGGCTGCGTTCTGCACATGCTTTGGCAACAACTGTGGCACTAAGCTAGGCTGTATCGAGAGCTCTGCAAGAACACAAAGGAAATACACGTTAGTTGTGGTTTTCTTGGCGTTTCCGACCCTATATAGTATATATATTCTTGATCAGCATCAAGAGCCGAGTCGATATAGCCATGTCCGTCTGTTTCTATGCGATCTAGTCTCTCAGTTTTAAAGCTATCTTTATGAAACTTGGCACAGATGTGTATTCTCTCTGCACGCAGATCATTTGTAAAAATCGGACAGATCGGACCACTATATCATATAGCCCTCTTAGCAACAATCGGTTGAAATGCTTAGTATGAAAATTTTCGGTGCCTATTGACCGATTTTGACCAAATTCACGGAGAATGAATTTCTAATCGTGTCCCATCGGTTGACCAAATTTCATCTGAATCGGACTTCTATATCATATAGCTACCATAGAAATAATTGGTGATTGAAACCAAATTAACGCAATATTCATGACTACTAGGGTATTTAATCTTCGGCGAGCCGAGGACAACCGTTTTTTTCTTGTTTTATTTTCGCTTATTATTGTTTTTAAATTTCCCTTAATATTTAATTTTCAATGCTCCTTTAATAAGTTTAACTACTGTTATACACATGTGTACTATCACTTATTTCTTATATTTCTAATATAGAGTGCTGTGTTATTTAGCCAACTTACCATGCTCTGTGAAGTTGAAAAGTGGCGGCATATCGCGTCCATTGGGCAAGGTATGGTTACCCTCCATGCGCAGTTCGTCGAAGAACGGATGTGCACAGGCCTTGAGAGGTGTTATACGTGCGCTGGGCGTGTACTCTAGCAGCTGGGACACCAAGTTGATAGCTTCTGTCGGAGTGCGTATACGGAAAACCTGTGACGCACACACACACACAAACAATTCAATTAGTTTCATGTTAACAACTTAAATTTTAACATTTCAATTTTAATTCCTACAACCGACGAAAGACTGGGGGGCAAAGGGGGACAGACACGATATATAAATATATATATATTTGTACATATATGGCGTTGGTAAAGATCTTTGTTATAGTTTAAGCATTTTTATTTACAGCTTTATTTGCTGCAACAGAGACGGTAGACAAAGAGGCGTTGGCGGGGGGACAAGACGAAGTACAATAAAATAGAAAACGTAGGAAAACAACAATCAAGTCAAGTCAAAGCAAATCAATTCAAATTCAAATTCAATTTAAATTCAGTTCAATTCAATTCAATTCAATTTAATCAATCAATCAAATCAATCAACATTGTAACAATGTATAACACTTTGGGGCGTAGAGCGCGCGTGGCGTTTTAATACTTTCATTTTGAGCTCGTGAATATAAAGCTAAAGCTGGCAATGTGCACATAAAGCCATGATTCTTAAACTGTTATACGTTTCATCAGCGAAGTGAATAGTGTTTTAAACACTTGAAGGAAGCTGGCTCAACTGTTTGACAGTTGACAAGATGTACATAAACTGTTATACAACTGTTATACGACTGTTATACAACTGTTATACATGTTAAAATGAGCGCTGATTGATGTAAAAGCATGTTGCCGCAATGCGCATAAAAGCATTGGTTCTTCGTTCGGTTTTTTTTATGTGGAATTTTTTGGTTTTTGTAAAAGCAAATTTGAAAAATTTCGGTTTCTTCTTTTGGTTTCATTTCGGCTTACTCTCAATTGTTGTTTCTGGTTTAGGGCGTTTGGAAATTGGGTACGTTCGAGTAGTGACTGCAACGAATTGTTATGTACACTTCAATTACGATTTGAAAATTAACACACGATTAAAAGAGAGAGAGAGAGAGAGAGAGAGAGACAGTGTGATAGGTAGAGATAGACAAGCGAGAACGTGAGTGAGAGAGAAGCAAAAATATTGTTATACGACATTCGTACAGTTAGTGACAAAAGTGGACTCTCAATCGAATGGTGGGAGAGCAGAATGCAGATGCTTGTCGAAGAGTATAACACCTGGGGCTTGGGATTGACTGCGGCGATATGGTCTTGGGGGTAACAGGGTGGACCATAATACACATACAACTTACTTTCTGCCATGGATGACTCTTAATCTGTGGAAATTTGAATTCCGTATAGTTTGGATTCATTTCGCGTATTTGTTCTCTTGTCGGTGTGCCCAAGACTTTGATAACCTCGACCAGCTGATCGACACCCGAATCACCCGGAAATATTGGCTGTCCCAGCAGCAGTTCGGCAAGCACACAACCGGCGCTCCATACATCTAAAAATTAAATGAAGAAATTGGCATTTAATTAAACAATTGGATCAAATTGAATGTGTTTGTGATGAATTCTTACCAATTTTAGTTGTATAATTGATGGCGCCAAATATGAGCTCGGGTGCCCGATAATATCGGGAACAGATATACGAGACATTCGGCTCACCGTGTAACAATTGCTTGGCACTACCAAAGTCACATAACTTGAGTACGGCCGTATCCGGGTCAAGCAGCAGATTTTGCGGCTTAATATCACGATGGCAAATGCCCAGCGAATGGATATAGGCCAAGCTTCTGAACAATTGATACATGTAGAGCTGCAGTAGTTAAAAAATATTTGAATTAGTTTTATGGAGTTTTTAAAGAAATTTCGGAGACTTACCCGTATAAAGTTGATTGGTATCGTTTGCTTGGTTTTGGCATATTGACGTGCCACTTTGTATACAGTTTCTGGTATATATTCGAGGACTAAATTCAAAAATACTTCATCACGCTACAAATGACAGAAAAGAATATTTCATTAACAATTATTTAAGATTTTATTATTTTATAGTAGTATTTTCTGATTCTTATATAGTTTTGTAATGAGATCGGGCGAGCTCCAAACTGCAAAAAATGCGGGAATTTGTCAATTGTTTTGATTTGTTGGCTTTAAGCATGCGCGATCGAGGTTCAACGATGACGATAGACGATAACGATAACGATAAACGGTAGGTAAACGTTCAGCAATACTTCCACAAGGTGGTTTTCTTTTCTTTTCAATGTTTTCTAGCAGCTAGCCGAATTGGATATTTGATATTGGTAGGGTTATGAAGTTTGGTATGGCATCTTAATAGATATTGGGGGGTTTTTGGTGGGCGTGGCGCCAAAGAACTTAAAACATGCACACGCATTGATCTTTTGCTCTTCTTCTTGGTAGCATGCTGCTTTTGACATATTTCAGATATTTGTATATATATTTTTATATGTATAAAGTTGAGTAGAGGCAAACCGACAAAGAGATAGGCAGAGAGAGAGATAGAAAGAGAGCGATAAACCCATGAGAGAGCGAGCGTAATGTGCGACAAATGTGAAAGAGAGAGCGTTGCGAGAGAAAAAGAGAGAGTAGGAGCATTCCCTCACACGCTCTCTCTCTCTCCCTCTCACGCGCTTTAAGTTTTCGATACCTGCGGCTTGAGCACAGCGGCTAAAATGCCCAAATCGATGGGAAACTCGGCCAACTATGTAAAATAATAATATATAATAATCATAATCATAATCACAATAAGGTTTTTAAAACAAAATAATAAAGTAAAATTAAGAAAATTAACTCAAAATCTTTGCAAACTTTGACTGCGCACATCTACAGCTGGGAACCCTTCGAAAACAAGATCTTTAACTATAATCCAATAAAGATCACATTTATATTCTTTTTAGATCAATCAGTTGTTACTAACTATCACTGATCGTATATAGTGTATTCAAATGTTTGTATAAAAATTGCGCTTACCTTTTCACCACTCGAATAGAAAAAGTATAAAAGTTTTACAATATTACAATGCTCCAATCTGCGCATTATTTGCAATTCACGATTCTGCAAGGAAAGTAGTTTGTTTAGCATGATTATTCACATCTATATACACTCTGGTACTTACCTTAAATCGTCTGTCTTGTAAAACTTTTTTGATTGCAACCAGTTCGCCGGTATCGCAGAGTTTCGCTTGAAAGACGACACCAAAGCTGCCATTGCCGATGACTTTTGTGTCTGTATAGGAAACTTCTTGGACCCGATCGGTGCCTTGACCGGGCGTTGCAACGACTGTTGTAATTTTGGAACCATCACGACCTGAGAAACAGTAATGAAAATTTATTAATGGGAAATACTTTGAGGTACATATAAAAATTCGAGTTAAGCTGCACACACTTTGATTATTAAAGACAAATTGCCCTGCGACAATACCTGTTGTCTCCCAAGCGCCCTCTAATTTCTCCTTGCTTCTATCGACCTCCTTTGGAATGGACAATGCGACGCTATGTTCGGGCCACAAATCATTCAATTTGCCGATCAATTGTTTCATGCCTGTGGCACCAACAGATCAGTAAGTTATCAGACACACGACGAACGACAGAGAGAGAGAGAGAGAGAGAAAAGAGCATAAGCGGGGAAAATAGAAAGAGCACGAGTTGGGAGGTGGAGGGGAGAAAGTGAAAACGTTGAGTAGGATCGCGTGAATTTGATCATGTTGAAGTTTCATGTAAATTTGTCATTTTTTTATCTTTATCTTTGCCACATTTATCTCAGATAGTCATTATCATTGTGTTTTTGGTTTTATCTTTGATTTAATTCTTATCTTTATCTCGCTTTTAACACTGTTTTCCGTTGTAGAATCCAGCTTCCTAGATCTTCCTTGATTATTTTTATCTTTTTGTTTTTCTTTAGCTTGTTTACGTTATAGCATTCTCCTTCGCTGTGTCACGCCTCTTTTTACTCCGCCTTCGGCTGAATTTGACGTAGGCAGCCCAGGGAGCGGGAGGTACGTGGCGTTGCTTAACGTTTGCAGTGATCGTCCCAATGGCAATCGAGGAGAATCGTATTTTTTATTTGATTTTATTTCATTTATAATTAATTTTGGCATTAGCACAACTTTCGACGTTTGCTGCAGAGAAGCAGAGCAGCTGCTGTGCCCCATCTGCCACATGAGACGAGATGAAGACGAAGACAACAGAGAGGGGGAGGAGAGAGGTTGGGAAAGGAGGTGGGAGGGAGGGTATAGGGACGAAGACGTTGCGAGGTAATGCAATGGGCGTGGCGTTGCTATGTGAGGTTGAGGTGGAGGTCAACGCAACGTCGGCAAAAATGGGTTGGAATTGGAATGCCTTAGTAGACGATAGAGGGAGGGTAGCAACAAGAGAAAGGGAGAATAGAAAATAGTAGAGAAAGGAGGGAAGAAAGTATAAATGGTAGGCTCCTTTAAGAAGGAGCAGAAAGCAAGGCAAGGAGGTAGGAGCAAGGCACGTAGGAAAAACAGGGAGAACGGTAGAAAACAGGCAATGGAGGTTCAAGAGGAAACAGAAGTGCAGCTCGAAGGGAACGCAGTGGGGTAAGGTACTGCAAGAAAGGAGCTTAGGAAAAGCTTCAAGTAGAAACCAAAGAATGATTGTGAGCAGTTTGTAAAGTGACAGGGAAGGAATGGAATGTATGAAAGGTTTTAGGGACTGTAGGGTTAGAGGCTTAATCGCTTGTACTTGGATCCTTGTACTGCTTGCCGCCAAATGAGCCAGAGCTGCGCGTCTGCAACTTTGGCTTCTTGAGTGCGGCCAACAACGAGGCCGACGACGATGAGGCACCAACCGATTTGCCTGCAATTCCCACCGATTTTCCATTGGTCGGACGGAACTCCTTGCGACGACCCTTCGATGGCGATGTGGTTGAGCTATCCGACGACGACGATGATGATGATGAGGAACTGCTGTTTGACGACGACCCTGTAGTTGTTGACGACGATGATGCTGATGATGTTGTGGCTGTTGTTTGATCAGTTGATGAGCCATCAGTGCTGGACTTTGTCTTGTCCGTATCGGAATCACTTGAGTTACTGTTCGAATCGCATTTCGATTGTGACTTCCCCTTGGATCCCACAGCATTTGCTGGTCTCATCAACAAGTTGGAACATGCTCCCGATTCCGAATTGGGCAACGACGAGTGTCGCTTTATTTTCGATTTGGATTTACATTTGATTTTAGTCTGTGGCTTGCGCGGTGGCATCGGTGTCCAAGGTCGACTGGTGGTTGCAGCGACCGCAGCGGCCGCTTCATGTGCGGCACGCACCGCCTCAATTTCGGCAATTGGGGCATTGTAAAAGTGTCGTGTGGTTGCGGTTGTTGTGTTCACAGCCAAATCAAGTTTGGCATTCGATGTGGTGGAGATGGTGGAGTTGTTAGAGGTGGTGGTGGTGGTGGTGGTGCAGGCGGCGGGAGCACTACCTGGTGCTGTTTCATTGGCACCATCCGATTCGCTGGCATCATTGATGGCGGTGCGCTTCTTGCGACGCACCACACGCACCACCTTGCGTAGGCGGGTCGGCAACGGTGTCTTCTCCACTTTGCTGCCAATGATCGCACTCTGCCTGCTGCTGAGAGGTTGTGCCTTTTTGGGGTTTTGCTGGCTGCAGGTCACTCTTGGATATTGGTGTGTGCTGATTGTACTTAAGGCTTTGGCCTACTTGTGATGCGCGCGTGTGGGAATTTTTTAGTTTTTTGTGATTTTTTTCTTATTTATTTTTTGCCCACTTGACCAACTTTTCTCGCGGACGTTTGACGTTTGAACAACGCGTCGTCGAATCACAAATCAAACGAAAAAAAAAGGCAGCAAAAAAATAATAGCGACCGTTCGATCTCCGCAACGATCAATCGATCTTCAAATAGCACAATAGTGCACACCACACAAAAAACAAAATAAATACAGAGAGTATAGAAATAGAAAGCGAAGAAATTCAAATTAAAATCCCCCGCGATCGCGTCTTAACTTAGATCAGATCTAACTATATAACATGTATATACATATATATATACAAGACTTGTAAAAAATAGAAAAAACGAAAACACAATCGATCTGAGAGTTCCGATCGGCGACGATGCGATCGCTCGAACTTCCGTTGCACAATTGGCCCAAAAGCTGATTTCTTGTTTGGCTCGAAGCAACAGAAATTTTGCGAGGACACGACGCGATGCGATGCGACCGACAATGACAACCGAATCGACGGCAGAAACAACAACCACAACAACATCCACAAGTCGATCACTGTACGAATGCAATCCACAAACATCATCCACACTACGAATCAGCTGTTACAACGTTAGCAATCGATGTGCACAACTCACGTTTAAGGCAGCTAAGTTCCACAATCCACACACACCATCCACCAATCCACACTTAACAGCTGTTTTTTTGGCTTTAGAAACCGTTACAATCCAGCACGCGACTCTGTTGCGTTTTAAAACGCGTTCGCGTTTTTGTCCAAGTCTTACAAAATTAAACACCCTTTTAAGAAGTATTTAAGGTTTGTACTAAAGTTGGTAACACATTCAATATACTGGTAAAAAGCCAAACTAGTTGCTGCTTAAAAAATCAACTGATTTTACCATAATAAATTTGTGTCTTCATTAAGTTTCTTCGATGATTCTTAAGAGTGTCGTTCATCAGTTCTAAAAGTCTGGATTTAAATTTAATATTATGGTATGAGAATTATCCCACTTTTGACATTCTTTAAAATCGACTTTACGCCGAAAATCTCCTCTTTAGACCCCTTACTCTAAAAATTTTACCACAATATTTTCATACATTCACGATGTTTCTTCGACGGTTCTTAAGATTACCGTTCATTAGTTCAAAAAGTCTGGATTTAAAATATATATTATAGCATATGAATTATTCCACTTTTGACCTCCTTTAGAATTGATTTTACGCCGAAAATTTCTTCTCTTTAGACCCCTTACTCTAAAGAAGAGTAGAGGGGTCTATTAAGTCTCTTCCTCTGTATTAAATAGGGTATCACATCGTCATTATTTCCGCAAAATTAAGACATTCCTTCCTGTTTTTCTAATTCTTTTACATCTTTTCATTTTGTTGCGTTCATTTATTAAATATTTTGTTGTAGAAAAATTTAATTGCAGGAAAATTGCAAGCATGAAGCTAGATGCCAAAAGAACATGCGAAGAGACGACGATAAGACAAGAGGTAGACAGACAGACAGACAGACTGAGAGACTGACAAAGGTTGGGCAGAGGTGGAGGGACAGGTGTGTGTGTGTGTGTGTGTGTGTGTGTGCCAGACTTGGGCTCGAGACGTAGATGGACCATGCCCCAAAGCGATGGACAGACAACGATGAGCGGCAACCAAGCGCAGCCAAGCATGCGACAGCAGATCTAACCTCAATCTAATACCCTACCAAGCAAACCCACTCCCCTCCCACCAAGACAGCTCAATGCAATGGAGAGCGAGAGAGCGAGAGAGAGAGAAAGAGAGAGAGAGAGAGAGAGCAAGCCAAAGAACTGTCGACAATCAAAGGATACTCGGTGCTAAAAGCGAAAAAATGAAATGCAATTAATTCATTCTAATGAATCAATTAAAATTAAAAAATACAAATAGTGGAAAACGCTAGACTCGAGTGGGGCCGACTGTAAAAGACCCTGTAAAGTGTGTCATGTTAATTAAAATATGTAGTGAAAACTCTACTCGCGGAGAGCTCCCTTAGACGGACGAATTTTATAGTATTTCATTCTAATGAAGCAATTAAAATTAAAAAATACAAATAGTGGAAAACGCTAGATACGAGTGGGCCCGACTGTAAAAGACCCTGTAAAGTGTGTCATGTTAATTAAAATATGTAGTGAAAACTCTACTCGCTGACAGCTCCCTTAGACGGACGAATTTGATAGTATTTCGTTCTAATGAATCAATTTAAATTAAAAAATACAAACAGTGGACTGTAAAAGACCCTGTAAAGTGTGTCATGCTAATTAAAATATGTAGTGAAAGCTCCACTCGCGGACAGCTTCCTTAAACGGACAGATTTTTATAGTATTTAAACATAATTTTCATACAAAATCCGTTCTCTTAGGCGGATATATCCCTTGGGCGGGCAAAAATACTGGAACTGTCGCTGTCCGGCCAAGAGAGCTTTCACTGTAGTTACCAATCAAATCTGTGGGTTCTATAGCATGTACTACTTTCATCTGAACCAAAATAGGTTATTGAGGAGACACATTTGACACATGAAATCTATATAATAAAGTGTTCCGAAACGGATCAAATTATATAGACATCTTATATAGACTCGGTCATAGTTATAGCTCCATTAGTTAACAAATTCTAGCGTTATTAAAATATTTTTTTCTACAACTTTACATGCTCTTCTTTTAACCACCCCAAGTGACCTCTGTACTCTCTCTGACTACAGGTCCTACAAAAAAAACCCCCAAAAAGAGGCCAAGAAAAATGTGGCATACATGGCATTGGAATTGTTGCTGCATTTTGGGGCGCCACCAAAACCAAATGTTGGCATACAAAATAATGTCTAAAAACAACTAAAAGAGACGGCAATTAAACAATAAAACTAATCTACTAAATTTCTTATCAACTACATTTTAAAATTCTTAATCGCTTGAATGCTGTTTATGCTGGGTATCCCAGAGATTAAACTTAATTACTGTGTAATTAACATAATTACAATGAAAACATATTAAAAGTTATTTTGGAAGCTAAAAATTTCTAGAAAATGGAAAACTGTTGCCTAGGAATTCATGCAAACAATTTCCATTTGTATACAAATTGAGTATTTATTGAATATTTTATTACTTTGGCACTGCCTTTCACTGGCACGAGTGTCAATCCTTCAGTGGACTGAGTTTCAAATTAAATTTATGTATAATTTCTATAGAGTAAACACATGGCAATGAAATGGGAGTTTTTGTATATTCTGTAAATATTTCTTCTAATGGAGTCGGAACAATGAAACTTTAAATAAATGAATAAATCTAAAAAAAAAAAAAAAAAAAAAAAAAAAAAAAAAATTATTTAAAAGTGGAATAATTTCCACTGATATCTGTAGGCATCTTTAGCACATAGTATGTGCATATAAATAAAAGGCTGTTTAGTATATGGAAGCGTCGTAAATCATCATGTCGATAAAATATTCAAATGCTTGTACATGCCACATGCAGATTTTTGTGGGTCTATGTAGTAAATTAATCAAATTATCATTAGCAAATACGTGAAACGGTCGACGGTGCACTACCAACGCCCGCACAACACCATGGATTTCCCTCACGCTCTCCCAACTGCCCATATGCTCCAATTTCTGTCTACACTAACAGAAATCGGGCTTACATAATTATATTCTTTAACCGTTTTTCAATTAATTACAAAATCTGAACTAAAAACATTTTAAAACTATAAAAAAATTATTTTTAAAAATTTTAATCAATTAATTTAAAATAAATTTCAAAATTCAAGTGCCTTATTTTTTCAGTGCATGAATTTTTGCCGCCTCACAGCTGTAAACACTGTAAAATAACACGCAGTCGTGTACGGCCGTCAACCGAAGGGGTTCAAATGGAGCACATTTTGGGGTGACTTCTCAGGGGAAAGCGGGTGACTTGGGGCGGAGTTGTTAGCGCGTTGGCGTTGTCAAAATAGAAAACCAATTTGTGTTTGTTTTCTAAAATTTGCCCACTTTTTTTTTCATTTTGTTTTTTGTGGCGCGACGACGGCAAACTAATCGATATACAAACACAGTTGGCAACCAGAAGAACTTTGCTCGCGAGACCCTGTACTGGGGTGCCAGAGGGGGCAAAGGAGAAAGAGCCACAGAGGTGCACAAATGCAAACGGCATGACGAAGCAGAAAGAGGAGACACTTGAAAAAAAATAAAAAACGAGCCCAGAGAATGTGACTTTAGTTGGGAGCCTAGGTGGAGAGCGGTAGGCGAGAAAAGTCAGTAAAACGATACCAAAAAAAGGGAGGGAGAAAAAACCCCCCACGCCTCCGCACTACAACTCCTCGAGGTGGCATCAGATTACTGAATTCGCAGGTGGCATAAACACATTTGCCAGTGGTCGCGTGGGGGGAATTAGGCAGCCAGGGAGGGACAGCGGCAGGTGAAGCAGTGGCGTACTAGAGGACTAGGAGTAGAAAGAACTTGGAGGGTGTTGACGGTGGTTCTTTTGGAACCTTGCATGTAATCAGATAAAGCGAAAAAAACTCGGAAAGTATCCCTAAATTAAATTTGGCGTTCAGTGGAACTAGCATGCAATTGCTTGGCATGCTATATGCCCTGTAAACCAAACAGGCAATGCAGTCTGCACGACTATTGCTACAGAGTGCTATAAAAGTGTAAAATAGTTTAATGATAGTATCTTAGTCATTAGCAAACAGTATTTTACCTAAATGCCAAGTACAGGGTATGCGCAAGTTGTTCAGCTTAAAAGTAGTAAAGTATCAAAGAATACTTGTGACTTTAAACCTGTGCCAAGCATTTTTGTTTAATTTTTTAATTTCTCCGACAACTTAAAATGTTATCGTTTTTGCTATCGATTATTAATCGTTTGACTATAGAGTTCACAGCTTGACTATATAGTATACAGCCGAGACAATAAATCTGTGTTGAGTTAGTTGTATTAAAAGGTAGTCAAACAACTGCATATGCAGGCGGTAATCGTTATCGCCCCTGTTATCGATAACTGATAATCGCATTTGCCCAGGACGTGGCAAATAATTCTTGTACAACGCATTCTAATCAAATCTATTTTATTTAAAACCTGTCAGCTAATTTTTGAAGTCGTTATCGTTATCGTAATCGCTATCGCTGTCGTTATCGTCATCGATTACGCTATTAAATTGTATTTAAAGTTTAGCCCGTTGCCAGCCAAAATAGCAAGAAATGTGATTTGAGAAAAAAAAAACAATTTTTACTTGGCAAGCGCTGTAGGTTAATCGGTGGTGGAGGGGAGGTATGTGGGTAGTGGATCAGGTGGAACGGTAAATAGGCAGCTAGGTGGTTTTGGGGCAATGACAATGGCACGCGGTAAGATCACGAGATGATTCGACCGCAAGGCAAAGGCAACAATTTCAATTTGGCACACACTACACCCCCACACCACACACAGACACACACACACAGACACACACACACACACACAGACACACACACACACACACACACAGACACACACACAGCCACACACCACATAAACAATCGACTCAAAAATATGTAATGCAAAACTTTAATGTTTATTTCAATTTGCATTCGATCTGTCAACTGACAAGTTGTCAACTGCACGCATTCGTGTCGCTCTCTCCCTCTCTTACTTGCTCTCTTGGGCTGCTCCGCTCTTTTGCCTGCAGAGAATGCTTTTTGCGTTGCATACTTTTAGGTGTCAACATGAAGCCGTACAAATGAATGCAATTGCATAAATGAAAGCAAAAACAAAAACGTATGGAAGCCATTTTCTTTTCCCTATGCAAGAAATCGATAACTAGAGTGTGGCAGCGCAGGAGATATTTATCGAGTGAGAGGGAGAAAGAAGGAAGTGAAAGAGAGAGCAGTCTTGCGCTTCTTACGACAGCTGCTTAAACAGAGCGCAACAGTTTTTAAAGTGGGTGAAAAAAAAAACAATGTAGAGTCGAAGTTTGTATACACTTTCCCAGATAAATTTAAGAAGAAAATATCTACACTTTTTTAGAGTATGTACACCTGAGTCTATTCTAGTTCTTTGTAATTAATAATAAAGTAATACATTTCTATAAGAGATTAAGTTAAAAATTAAGTTTAAAATTAGTTTTCTTTAATCATTTAATTATTTTGTATACTTATTCATCGTTTCCTGTCCACTGTCACAAAGTGCCCAACGAAAGCGATATACCCGCTTGCCTGCTGGCAAATCTTACACGCGACAGACAACGCAATAATGTGAATTAAATGAACTTGTGAATATTCCTGACTTTGTTTTATTATAATTAATCGGTAAATTGAATTGTGTATTAATTTCTTTATTTTTTTTTATAGATCTTTGTCTAGTTTATGTGTTTATTTAGTACAGTGTTGCCTCGCTAAGTGCTGGTTGGTTTAAATATATAAATATTTAACTCGTTTGCTTAATTATTTGAGTGGATAATCGTGTATTCTTTGAAAATTTTGTTATTTTGCTTTGATTAGAACAAATATTTATGCAAATAAATGTTTTGTCTCAATCTAAACACCTCTATTACCCGTCTCTTTCACACTCTGTTACGTCTACTATCTGCAACTCTTTCACACTTGAATCTTGTTAGCAATACTTGTTGTTGTTGTCATTAATTGAATGAGTTGAATTAGCTCAGTTTAGTTCCGTTGATCGCTGTCAAAACAGCTGTGTCACCTCTGCTCCCTCTTCCTATCATTTCCCGCTCCCTCTCCCTTCCTCTTTTCTCCCCATCTCTCTTACACTTCTTGCTACCAGCATCAGTCGGCAACAACCGCACACACATTCGCGCCCCCAGCAAATTTCGAATTCAATCAAAAACAACAAAATCATAAACTGCAAAACAAGTTGAGAAATATTTTCGAAAGTTCTGACAGCGGGGAGAAGGACAGAGAGAGCGGAAAAGATTGGGGAAGTCAGCTGTCAACAACAAGCGCCGAGAGTCACGCCTCCAATTTGCTATATTTGTACACCAAAAACAACTTGTATATATACACTATATTTGTATATACTCGTTTGCTCGTACTTAGGGTATCAAGTCGTTGTCTATGCATTATTTTTGGAAAAGTTTCGTTTTACGAGCAGAGCGCGTGATTAACAAAGACAAAAAAAAAAAAAAAACAGCAGAAAACTGAGATCATGCATCTATAAAGTATAAACAAGATGAAGAAGAAGATGGGACAACGTGTATATATCATTTTTATATAGCATCCAATATAAAGAAATTAAATATTAATAACAATAATCAACATCATTATGACGCCCAGTCAAACTGATAACCTAAACGTGCATGTCGTGTCGTGTTCTCTCCGCTTATCACTACAAATCTGTACGGCAGAGAAGGTGGCAACTAAGGGCGGCGGTAGGGAGCGAAAGGTATTTTAAGAGTATAGGTATTATATATGGCAGAAAACAGCTGATCATATTCCAGTTCCATATACTGTAGTACAAAGTGAAAAAAAATAATAAAAATTAGCTATTTATAAATTCTGTTTGTTCGTCTTACGACACAACGACACTATCAGCTGAAAGTATTCATACACATTTATCGGTTAATCTTTACTAGTAGTTTCCCTTCCAATTATTCAAGACGTTTAACATCTTTTGTTTACCCTGTAATTATGGATTCGCTTAAGGTGTATAGACTCTTTGATTTTTGTTTGCCGATTCTCTTGTTTCATTTCACTACGTTCCTTTAGTTTTTATTGTTTCATTTTACTACGTTCCTTTGCTTTCTTTTAATAGCTTTATTTCATTACGTTCCTTTAGTTTCATAAAGTGTTTCGTTTTATTGCGTTCCTTTGGTTTCCATTGTTTAATTTCACTACATTCCTATAGTTTCTATTAATAGCTTTAATAATGTTTCATTTCATTACGTTCCTTCAGTTTTCATGAATTGTTTCGTTTCCTTACATTCCTATTAGTTGTTTCATTCCATAACGTTCTTTGACTTTTAAAAATTTTATATATTTTATGTTTCATTTCACTACGTTCCTTTAGTTTTCATTGTTTCATCTCACTACGTTCCTTTAATTTCTATTGTTTCATTTTATTACGTTTTTATTAATAGCTTTATTTCATTACGTTTCTACTGTTTCTTTTCAATATGTTTCTTTGTATTCTATTGTTTAATTTCATTACGTTCCTTTAGTTTCGATTAATTGTTTCGTTTCCTTACATTCCTAAAGTTTCTATATACTGTTTTAATTCACAGCGTTCCTTGACTTTTAAATGTTTTATATATTTTTTGTTTCATTCCACTACGTTCCTTAGTGTTTAACTAAACATATTTAATTTAAAGTTTCTTTAATTTACTTCAGTTTTATTTGCTCCAGTTTTGGTTAACGGATGTGTGTTCCATTCCACTACGTACCTTAATCTAAGTACATAATTCATATCTCTAGCTTTTAGTGTTATTTTCTTTGATAAACCGTTTCCTACCATAAAGTTTGTAGCAAATAAAGGCAAATGACTGCAATTTACATGTAGCCATGTTTAAATGTGTTTCATTCCATTTTATGCCGCATTACATCACTGGGAGCTGTGTGGAACCTACTGGAATTGCTTTTTAAAGACGATGACTATTAAGAAGAATTAAAAAAAAAAAGAGAAAATCATTGGGTAGCATAAATCAACTTTGTTGACGGTCTTATCAATCTGAGGCAGGCCAACAACAATGGCAAAAATGATAGCAACAGTCTGATGTCGCCGGGTACCCCTCTAAATGGGGGCGTGGCATGGACTAAGGCGGCAATGATGGTGCTTTTACTTATCAGTCACTTTCACAGCGCACTTAAAAGAGCAGAAAGCGAAAATAACAAATACACTCACATCATATGTTTACTGCGGAACGATGGGAATTGGAACGGTTATAGTAATATACATGCACATATTAATTCATTTATCAGAAGCAATACAAAGTTCAAACGACGAAACAAAGAAGTTTCCTCGGAAGGAGAAACACTCAGTGTAAGAGCAACTGATAGTGAGGCAGAGACGGAAAGGGAGAGAGAGAGGAAGAGAGAGGGCATGACTACTGAAAACAAAGCACAAGAATTTTATAATCTATATAAAGTGTTTATACCATTCATTTCTGATATTCCCCACTGATATTTGCACGCTTACAAATGTATATTGTATAGATTAAAGAGAACTCGTGATTAGTGCATGAAATGTCAGTGACAGTAGCCCAATAATGCTGACACTACAAAACTAATTGAGAGAAAGCACGTTAGGTCAGCGTGTTTCATTCCCACTCGTTCCCGGTAGGCAAAAAACATAAGACAAGTTGTGGAAATAACGAAATTGTTTAGAAATGGTGATCAATTGATTAAGTTAGACGGGTTATACTGTTTCAATGCCATTTCGTTCCACTCAACGAACAGCGTCCACAATGTGATAAACACTCCTAAGAGCATTATTAACGCTCTGGGTCTATAATAAAGATTTAATTTTTTACAACTGTTCCATTTCCACTTGTTTCATTCCCATGAAAAACCGCTGTACCTACCAAAAATATTACAAAGCAATGTGTGCAGCTTACCCGTTACCATTTGAAATACGTATTTAGTTTGGTGGAACACTTGGAATTGAAACAACAACACTTACCTAGAAGTAAACAAGAAAAAAGTTATGGAAATTAGTAAAAAGTCAACAAATTGTAATGAATAAATGTTAGGGAGTAAAAAATGCGAGCAAACTTTGTATATGGGCAGTAATCGAAAGTCGATTAATCGATAGTTTACCTAATATATGCTTAAACTTTTGCACCACTTTGGTCCAACTAACGCAGGATTGTGTTCTAGCCAATTTCGCAGTCTTAACCCTCTCGAGGTCCGCATCCAAGGCAGCCTCCGCTCCCGTTTCAATATCATCAATATCGAGATCGTTCTCATTATCGACATCGTTATCGATGGCATTAGCATAATCGTTTGATCGATCACGATCATCCGAATGACGGCGGGCATTTTTGATGGTGTTGCTGTTGTTGCTGCTGCTGTTGCTAATGTTGGTATCGTAATGATTATCATGGCTATGACTGCGTACACGCATTTTAACCATATCGGTATCGACATCGTCGTTGGTGTTATCGGGTGCCGATAACTGTTTGTTAATAATCGTCGAACGATTTCTATCACAGTGAGTGTTGTTGTTGTTGCCCGTCGGCTGTTGTTGTTGTTGTTGTTTTCGTTGCTGTTGTTGTTCTTTGGTTTCAATACCGCTGGCTGCCAAATTGGATGCCACCGTTGTGTTCCGCTTCTTCCGCTGTTCCTCTCTCTCCCTCTTCAGCATGGCTTTCTGCTGTTTCGCCTGTCGCTGTTTCTGCTTTCTGGCGAACTTCTCCCGCAACTTTGGACTACCGAACTCATCCAGATAATACATGGTATCCTGCAGTCCATCCTTGCGATTGATTAGCTTGGCATCGATATGTGGATCCTCGCTGATTTTTAGCAGAGGGAAATAAATGTGTCCATCGGTGCCCAAGCTACGGACATCGCGACGCTTTGCTGCCGCTGCAGCGACAGTGAGTGGTGCCAACTCTAGCGGTAATTCCTCTTCGGCTTTTATTTTAGCGGCTATTTCGGCTTTTAAACGCTGTTGCTCTGCATCCAATTCATCTGTGTGTGCGTGTGCGCCTATGTTGATTATTATGCCGGATTGTGTGTCTTCTTCATCGACCTCATCCACATCGACGTCAACTGCAACGCCATCGTCTTCCTCCTCTTCCTCTACCATGCCATCATCAGCATCGTCATCATCATCATCATCATCATTGTCAGGATTATCGCCAATATCGACTTCCTCAATACGATCCTCGACATCGAATCCTTGTGTTCCTGTGCTATTCGTACTCTTGTACTTAATGCGACGCAATGCACCGCTGCCGCTGCCGATGGCAACGTTAACGCCAGCGCCGACGCCAACACTGCTCAGCTCGAGAGCAGAGGCAGCTCGTGTTCGGCCCGCAGCGCTGCCGCTGCCAACCTGTAACAACTGTTCATTGCCGCTGCTGCTGCCGAGAGATTCACTGCTGCTATTTGATTGGCCACCTCCTGCACCCGAGGATGTGCCCTCATTGCCGCGCTGTTCAATGCCACTGTCCTGGCTGAGGAGCAGCAGCTGTTGTTGCTGCTGCTGTTGCTGCAGTCGCTGCTGTTGCTGTTGACGCTGCTGTTGGCGTTGCCATTTCGGCTGCGGACCGTGCAGACTTAATGAACCGCTGCTACTGCGCACTGGCAGCTGTTGTAATTGCAGCAGTGTCGTTTGCTGTGAGGCGCTGCCGACGCCGGCACCAACACTGCAGAGCTGCTTTTGTGAGGCGCTCGTGACGATGACGCCGCTGTCGGCAGAGCCCGTTGATGTTTGTGTTGAGAATCTTTCGCACAGTGGGATTTTAATCGGTTCACTTGTAATGTTGCTCAAGTTGTTGCTGTTGTTGTTACTGTTGCTTGCATTGACAACAGTTGTTGGCGCTGCTGCTGCTGCTGCAACGACGGCGGCGGCTGCGGCTTTTGTTGTTGCTGTTGTTGCCATCAGGTTTTTTGTCAAATTTTCAACAGTTTTTTTTCTATTTCTTTCAATAAATTTTCGAGTCTTTATTTTGCTCAGTTTTTTCTTTGAATTTTCCTTGGGGGTTTTTTTTAATATCTTTTATTGCTTAAATTTATTGCAATTTTAATTCACTGACAACTTTGTTGCCTCAGAGTCACATTGCCTATTCGATCAATCGGTAAACGATAAACACATTATTATTAGAAATTAATTGCTAAAAATTCCAATTTTCTTATTCATTTTTTTTTTTTAACTCTTTATTTATTTTTTTTGCTTTGTTTTTATTGCTTTATGTAAACATTGCTGGCTTTCAATATGTATTTATATGTATGTGAATTTTCATTTATTTTTGTGCACTTTTCCTTTTCGTTTGCTGCTATTTTTAGCGAGCAACAAAAAGCAAAACATTAAAAAAAAAATAGAGAGAAAATTAAGTGAAAAATATAAATAGAAATACGTATGAGATATTTTTTCATTTGCGCCACGCAATAAAAACAAAAAAAAACACAAACACACACACACACAAACACTTGGGAAAAAAAGAAAAGCTAAATACTTTTTCTTAGACTACGCGGAATTTGTTTTTGTTGTTCTTATGCTTGTGACGTTGTTGTTGTTGTTATTATTGCAAAATATTTTGAGTAAAGCGCAGTAATCAACATGTGTGTGCGAACGCTCTTGAGGTCGCGATTCAACTGAAACAGAAACAGAAACACACTGAAAAACAGAAACTGAAACTGAATTTCCAAATTATCAAACACACAACGCGCGCGCGGTCAACGTTGGCGGCAGCGTCGACAGCGCGGCTCCCTCTGTGTGTTGGCGCCTTCTGACGCACGTTAAACGCACACACAACACAAATAACAATAAGAACGAAATCAAAAAGAACAACAACAACACAGAAGGCAGCGACAACGACAACGACGACGACGACGGTAGTGAAGAGAGAATCGCAACAAAACGGCAATGAAACAGCAAAGAGAGACACACTACAAAAACAACAAGCGCGCGCCCTAAGCAAACGATGTTCAAAGAGAGCAAATGTAAGTTGGAGTGAGCAAGCGAGAGCGCAAGAGTGTGAGCAGCTCAAGCATAAAAGGCAAAGGGAATATAAAAAGCACAAAAGCGAAAGTCATCAAGTTGTTGTTGTTGTTCTTATTCTTCTTGTTGTTGCTTTTGTTGTTACGGCGTGCGTCGTTTAATGTTCAAACGAAACGTGGAATTGAAACGTTTAGCTGCAGCGCAGCGCTGCCACTGTTAGCGTCGCTGCTGCTTAGCTTCTTTCTTACATTCTTCTTCTTCTACACGCGCCCCATTTGCAGCCCTCAAAGCTCTATAAAAATTGGGGCGTGACAAGTAGGAAATTTAGTACATACTTATGCACTACTTGCGCTAATCTTATCACGCCACGATCCCCCCCCAAAAAAAAAAGAGAGCGAGCGAGAAGTTTGTAGATTTTTCTATTCTTTTTCTACACCTTCATGCTTCAAACTCATGTCTGAACTGTAACAATTTACAATATTTATCAAAAGGTGTTAAATCAGACACACAACAACAAGATAAGACAAGATGGCGGAGTAGGCGCGTTGGGGGATTTAATATTTAAAGCGGAATCAAAATAAACGAATAACTAAAAGACCAGTTGTAAGGGCTACAAGGGGGTCACAACGACACTAAACGACCCTGTACGCAAGCTTGAACTTAACTTTGTTTTGAGCTATGCAGGGTCTAAATGTGTTGGCTTGTCTCCCGCTAGCAAACATAGGGTAGCTAGAGGGCTGTATGCGAGCTGGCGAAGAAACACAGTGGGAGGAGGAAAGCAAGTTAAACTTATTAAATATGTACATATAGTAAAAAACGCGCTCGAGTGTATAAACAACAACAACAACAACAACGGCGACAACAATTTCAGTTGCCTTCGCTGCTTAAGTGCAAACAGTGGAAAATTTTTGTGTTTTGCTGCCCTCTCCTTCGCTCCTACCGCTCCACCCTTTCCCCTTCCTACTCCTTCTCCCTTGAACTTTACCCACAACACACACGCAAAAGAAACTGTTGACAAAGGATTGTCGATAAGTTTAAAGGGTAGTTGGGGGTTAGAGGGCTAGAGCAGGGGGTGTCTTGTCCACTCGAAGGCACCGCACACAAACAAACGCTGGTGGTCGCTCAACGTCAATATTAGCGCAAATTAGAGGCGTGTCGCAGTTGAAATCAAATGAAACGGAATGGAATGGAACAGCGCAGAAACTAATACGATGTTTAGAATAGAGTATATAGACACATATAATCATAAAATATATATGCATATACATGTATATATTTGTATATTCTACACAAACTATACAAATCGTATTGAATTTCCGTTTTGAGCCAAAGCCAAAGCTTTGGGGCATGTACTGGGGCAAAAGGCTTTACACGGTACCAGTCAAGCCAGAGACTAGCACAGCCAACTGGAGAGCACGAGGGAGAGAGAGAAGGAGACTACCCCTTGAAATGCTTATAGTACACACTCAATCAATCATATGCCTTCATTTCCTCGGGTTTATCCAAAGATAAGACTCATTAACCTATCACAGCATTAACTAGGTAAAGAGTACAGAATTTATATAAAACCCATGATAATTTTTGGACTTGTTTAGAATAGGGACTCGAATGCGCTTTAGGGTAAAAAAACCGAACCAAAGTTTAAACCTAAAGCTCTTCATTTTAACCCGACAAGACTAAAAATCATCAATCTCCACCTTTTATATTATTGTATATTTAATTCAAGTAAAAATTCGAGATAATTAAAATATTTTTTAAGAAAATCCTTACTTAAATTCTTTATACCATACACGATTTAAGAAAATCCAGCTTTGTACTACTTCCGACATTATTAAGGATTAATTTTAGACCCACAATTTCAGATTATTTTCTCTCTACACTCCACATAGATATTATTATATTATTTAAGACTTGAACCCCACTTTTCTTATCCCAAGTTAGTTTAAGCCAAATGTCAGTCTACAAAAAGAGAAAGCTGATCGTCAACTGGCATTTCGCCACTCGAAAGACCTTATAGAACTATAACTTTAGCAAAGGAGAATTCTAGAACAAATTTCAGTGCTCGTGCACCTAAAGATGACCCTGGCAATTACAAAACTTTCTCCGTTAAGTGCTAAAAAAAAAAATGAAATACATTTTTAGTTTACTGTCTTCAGACATAATTTGACCCCTAAACTGACCACCTGACATTTTAGCTTAATTGTCTCAGTTAACTACGTTATTTCCCCACCTCTCAACCTCTTCTCTGTCTCCTACTTTCATTGTTTTAACTGTTGGATTACCCCAAAGGGCTCATCAGTGTCGATATCAGAAACAAGTGCGCAGTTTTCAGGGCGTGTGTACGTTCCTCTTCTTCTTCTACTTTATATACTTTATAAATATTTGATCGGAGTGTGGGGTGGTCGGTTAAGCAGGAAGGAGGTAGGGGTAAGGGGGTGTCGAGTGTCAACTTACACACCAATACACACAAACACACAATTACACTATTAAGAGTCCTCCATCTGGAAGTTAACCCTTTTCGCATTTGGTAGGACCTGTACTTCAAACGGCACTGAAGGTTTGTTGGGTTCAGGGAAAATACCCTAAGGTTTCCTAGGCTCATGGAAAATACCATAAGGAATTTTATGATTACTTTTAAACCTCTTTTGAAACAAAAAAATACTAGCCTAAAATGATTTTTTGAAGACCTTCTTGGCACATATTCCATATACCTTAACCTCTGGACAAATATGTTAACTTTCAACACGCTAGTCCCCAAACGTTGGTGACTAAAGTGATTGTTTAGGCATCTCCTGTAACTGATCAAATGCTTTCATCCCATAAAATTCGATGACTTTTTCACGGAACAGAAATAAAATCCAAATCAAATGATTCAGGCTTGGTATTTAAACAAAAAATATAAAGAATTAAAATTACGTCTAATAAAAAAAAAAAAACCTATATATAAATCAAGTATCTCCAATTAATTATTTGCTTAAGTTTAGGCGCAAAGTTAACGACTTTTTAGCTGCATAATTTAATTTAATTTAAAATATTTTGCTTTCACTATTTGCCTAGTTCCTTCCCGTAGTTTTTGCATAAATTTATTTTTTATCGATTTGAGCGAGCTTAACACAGGGGTTTTGCCAGTCGTGCACACCTGTTTATTGCACTCTTACATGCTATATTTATTAAGCATAAATCGTGCAGTTAACAAACAACAACAACAAAAATGTTGGCAATGACTTTCGTCTTTCTTTGAGGGCTTATAGCTACGCTCCACGTGTCCAGTTCCCCCGAAACCCCCCTCGAGGAATGTAGGTAGGAGGGGGGCACTCCCCATTATAAAAAAGTCAGCTTCAATTTACATGGCAAATGAGTTGAGTTCATCGTTGTTTTTGTTGTTTGACGGACTTGAACTTGCATGTCTATAATTCCACGTACCGCTAGGTGGCGCTGAAAGGGGGTTTGGGGCGACGGCGAGCGGCCATTACAGCATGTACACACTGTAGTTGCGGACACGTGTAGCAGGCGCCACTAGTTAAATATGTATAAATAGAAATACAAATCAGGCAAGGGTTGTGCTCTGTCCCTGACTTACACACCCTCCGCCTTGAGCCCTCCTCACAAGCCACCCACAACCCCTAACACGCCTTCATTTCTTTGTGTTACACACCACTTATCGATTCTTCGGAAACGCTTCTTGCAATTAAAAATGTGGTTACATGGAGCTGAATTCGTTTGGTGATACCCTACAGTACACTGGAGTGGGGTATATGCATCAAGACTTAACCTCTTTATAGGTTCAAATTTGCTAAAGGTTTCTGTGCTTAACTATACCCTGTATTTTTTCTAAACCTATAAAGGGTTTAGATTTGCTAAAGGTTGTTGTGCTTGAATATACACTTTACTTTTTCTGAACCTACAAAGGGTTCGAGGGGTTTTCTTGTAAAAGTATTTTCAAAGGTTCCGTATATATTTCTTCCATAATCCAACTCATTAAATCTGCTAGAAAAATTAGCTTTAAATCACTCATTAATGTACAGGGTGTCCATTCATTCCTCTACATCTCTACCCTCCTCTACACATGTTCTGCTCTCCCTCTCTCTTTCTTTTTGGGTCTAGGCCGCTTGGCATTCTACCAAATTGTCTGAACCCCATGATCACGGATCCAAATATAAATAAAAAGCCCCAAAGTGAAATGCTAAAGGAAAATGCCACACAAGGGAGAAGCGAAAAGGAAAGTCAAACAACAGGGAGGAGCGATAAAGAAAGAAAGTCGAAAGACAACAACAAACACTGGCAAATTATCCGAATCTGGGGGCAGTACGAAAATAGCTTAAAGCGTTCACAAATTGTACACGACATGGCGCCATCTGTTGGCCGAAATGGGTGCTATGAAAGTTAAAAGGTAAAAAGGGAACAAAGAGAAACAAAGACAATAAAGACGACAACAAAATATTTGCATTTCATTTGTGAGAAAACAAAAAGATTTTCATATATACAAATTTGTTGGTTAAGGAGAGTATTTGCTAACGACTCGAGTAGCAAGAAGAAGCACATATTCGAGCTTAGGGCGAGGAATTGAAACAAAATGACATGTCTTATCTTGTGCTTATTTTTGTACTATTTGTATCGTCTAATGACCAGAATGACAACAACCAGCGACAAGAGCAACAACAACAAAATTGTCCAATTATCAATAATTGCATTTTGTGGGCGTTCGTTTGGTATTTAAAAGCAATTACCTATTGATAGAACGATCAAAAATGCAAACACTACAGAAACCGAAACGGAAATCGTAACCGAGCACTCAACTGGACGCACCTAATGACCACAAGTTGCTAACTGAATTTTCCCTGGTTAGAGATAATGGGGATTCGAAAGAAAAGACGGCAACAAACTGGTGGAGAATCCAGTTGAAACGGGATATATCCAAGTAATAGCGGTTGAATAGCCAGTTATCGATAAGTTATCGAAGCTCAGTTGGGTTATAATTAAAATCGCATGTAAAATATGTTCCCATTCAGGTGACTTAATCAGTTTATTTCTGTACATCGAACCCATAAAAATCGAGAGGTTATTCTTAAGAACTCGACCCTAGCGTTATGTAGTGAACCTTTTTGAGAAAATTTTTAAATGTATGAAAGCTCCCTTGGCAGAACAGCCACGGTTCCAGTATTTTGGTCCGCCCAAGGGAGATGTCCGCCTAAGAGAACGGATTTTGTATGAAAAGCATGCTAAAAAAAAACTATAAGAAAGCTGTCCGCGAGTAGAACTTACATTGTATTAAAGCAGTGTTTATAAAATATAGTATAGGAATAGTTACGTAATCGGGGACTTGGCAAAAACTTGGGGACCACGCAAAAGTTGCACTTGAATGAAACCTGCTTCGAGTTGCTCAAAATTTTATGTTAATAGAAGTAGAAGAAAATGAGCATATGCGTGTGAGTGTACGTGTGTGTGACCAAGTGTGTAAATGCAGGATGGGTTCATCGTTAAGTAATTGGAAAAAGAAGAGGGAGAAGTGAAAGACAAAGAGAGAGCGACAGGGAGAGTGGACGAAAGGCAGTGCGACGTCAAGGAGGCTAGACCAAAAGTTCCAAGACTAGAAGGCAAGCCAAATTGTGGGCGGAGTTACACACACACACACACACACATGTGTGTGTCAATGTATTTGTTTAGCACGCAAATCGATGAAGACAATAATAGGACAACAGCAGCAGCAACAACAGCAACACTGAAGAGAAAGAAAAGCCAAAGCGACAACCAAAACAAAAAGACAGCAGGCAAATGCAAGCGAGACCAAAGCCGTGCTGCCGACGTCGACGTCGACGTCGGCGTCGCAGTTGCCTCGTTTGACGCACGCTGCTTTGAGTTTAGTGCCAGGGCTGGACACTTGGACAGTGGATAGCTGATTGAGACAAAGAATGGAAATTCTAGTATTTATTATATACTAAAAATACCAAAGACAAACACGCTTACAACTATTACGCATTGGAACTTCCATAATTTGTGTACAGTGGGCGAAAAAGAAAAAATATCAACTAAAATGTGGACTTTAGTACGAAGTAGTCATAATGAGATGACTGTACTTGGGTTTAATCATTGTCATGTTCTAAATAGCAACAACGAGAGCAGCCAATAACAACAGCAACAACAACAGCGAGACAAAGAAGCTGACGTTGATGATAAAGAAGAAGATGAAGGAAGAAAGGAGAGGAAGAAGCGGCAGAACAAAAGCATTTGGCAAACGCATTGATGAGGAAACTGCGTCTTAAAAAGCATTCGACGAAATGCGATAATTTTGTAGTTAAGTAAGTGACAGCGTGTTGTACTAAACATAGCCATACACTTAGTCGCCATACTAGTACAAGCGATTCTTTTTTTGGGGGAAACGTAACCGTATAATTTGTATATGATAATTATTTAACCCAATTTGTTGACAACGTGATATGAATTTCGTTTTACACAACAAACGCGACTTTGAACTGCGTTTTCCACGAAACGAAACGACAATGAAACAAAGGCAAAGGTGGGTTGGAGGGGTTAACTGAGGTTGGGGAAACCCAAAGTTACACAAAGTGCATTTAAAAGTTGTAAAATGCCTAAAAATACGAAAATAAATTAATACGAGGAACGTATTGGCAACGAAACAAGAGGGAAATTTCCAGAAATGGTAACGAAACAACTTGGCAAGCAAAAAACTCAAAGTGAAACAAAATGGAAATGAAACAAAGTGAAACGAATGGAAACGGAACCAGGGGGAAATACCCAGAAATGCTGAAATGCACTACAATAAGAAACGAAATGGTAACGAAACAACTTAGCAAGCAAGAAAATCATAGTAAAACAAAATGGGAATGAAACAAAGTGGAACGAATGGAAATGGAACATGCCAAGTAGCAACCATTTGCAACAAATGGGAAATTATTAAGAAAAATTTTTAATTAAATAAATAAAAACTTAGTGAAACAAGTGGAATTGAAATGCTACAACCGCCAGAAATCAAGGTCTACCGTCGCACAGTAGTGAAAAGTGAATGCAGTTGCTGATTGATTTGGAAAGCCAGCAAAACAAGCTAAATAAAGCACTTAATGCACACACGATTATGTTATCGATAAATTGGTTGATAAAAAATCAAGTTACTCAACTGACGATCAAATGCAATTAAAAAAAAAAAACAAATAAAGTCAATAATTTGCGATAAATTCCAGTTAATAGATATTTAATGGCATAAAAAACAGGTGGGAAAATGGTTGCATTGCTTTCGGCAGTTCGATTCCAGGCATTCCACACAGAGCGTGTTATCATTAACGACGATACCGAAGGTCCAAAAACATAATCTTATCTGAAAACGTGCAAAGCGTAACGCTAAATGCAGAATTCGCGTTAATTAATCAACAGTAAAAATCCACTGTATAATACTAATAAACAGCTATAGAGAGGGGAAGGTGAAGGTGGAGGGGGAGTGGAAGAGAGGTAGGGATAGAGTGAGGCGATTAATTATCGCACCTGCTGCCTAAGTACATTAACGTGTTGCAGGAAACTTCAAATATTTGACAATGCTGTGGCAACGCTTTCATTTCCCATAGTCTCGCTCTCTCTCTCTCTGTCTCTCTTTCTGCCTCTGTCTTTGTCTCGCAAACTGAGATAAGTTTACACAATGGAAGCGTAGACTGCAGTAGCAGCATATAGACTGTTGAACACCCTGCAGCTGTGCTAGCAAAGTGCTATATTTATATGCGTAAGTTTACGCTGTCAAGCTATCGATAAATACTTCAAAAAGTCGATTATATCGATAAAAATATACGGATTTGTAAACGATAGAAAATTGTATTATATTTGTATCGTCAGATTTTATTTAACAAGATGAGAGCAGGGTCAAAAAACGTCTACATCTCATCACGGTTACCGAAAGAAGAGAGGGAATCAAGATTAGTCTGTCAGCTGGTTCTTAACACTCTATAATAGATACTTATCCTAGACAACACTACTTCGTCGATATTTAACACTACTTGCCAAACGATCTACCGGCAATCACTCAACATTACATGCACTATCGATATTCACATACAGTGGAATACGGTTATAACGACACTCAAGGGACCGACGATTTTACGTCGTTATACCCGGTAGACGCTTTAACCGAAACGAGCAAAGAAAAAAAATCTTGTATGGGGACCAAATAAGTCATCGAACTTTCGTCGCAATGACCGGACGGACGCTTTAAGCGGAGTCGTTATAACCGGATTCCACTGCATTTAAAACACCTTACAGAGTGCACTCTGAAATTCTAAAAACTTTATGTATATAAAACTAATATTTTTTTACCTAAGGTTACTAATTACAGTAGACACTTCCACTTAGTACCTACAAAAGCGTGTTCTGCGCTCCATGAGCTGTAAAATCTTCAAGTTTTTCAACGTACAGGGTCTAAGTACGGCGTGCACTGCTCTAGCAAAGAATTGCGCATGCAACTAAGATTCTTACTGTAAATTGTATAACTTTGTTGTTGCTTTCATTTTATAACTTGCTCGTTAATATTAAAATGTTGTTGTTTTCCAGCGTCGTGTCATAATTAATTTACATGATTGAGGGGAAGGCGGAGCAAAAGCGTGAAAAGCGATAACAATTATCAGAAATTTGCAAGATTTGTGAAAATTCGCTTGAAAACGCAGACGCAGACGCAGACGGAGACTCCATAAAGACAACAGTCTGGCGCCCCTCTTTCACCTACTGCCTCCCTTTCCCTATCGCACTTGCAAAATATTTTTGTTTTTTGCATGACTAACACAGAGACACACACATCACCCACTCACATGCACAGGGAGCCAGACAAAAGAGCAGTTAATTTGACGAGATTGTCAATCACAACAACGACAGGGTTGTCAAGCATCCAATTGAAAACGAAAAAAACTAGTTCAAATAGTTCAACAATTGTCATGCCAAGTGCATTCGTTCGTTAGTTCAGTTATTTGTTGTTGTTGTCGAATGAATTGCCATTTAAGCGTCTTAACCCATTAATGCCCCCGCTCTCAACCCCACCCCACCCCACCACATTTCTCCATCGCTCGAAAATTGTTGACAATATTTCAGTTCACAGTCGTAGAAAGTTTTTTACATTTGTTTTCTTGTTTTTTTGTCAATTGAGACTGAGTGGATTGAGCTGTTTTGGAGCTTAATTTGATTAAATAGTTGACTTATTCAAGCAAGTTTTAAATACAAGCGATTTAAATGCTAATTCATATCGAATACATGAACAATCGATGCACTGTTATCGATAAGAGACTCAAAATGTGCAGACTACTCAATATTAGAAATGAGTTATTTAATTAAATAATATAAAAAACTGTTTGCTTAAGATATGTGAAGTGTTATCGATTAATCGATTTACAATCGATGCACTGTTATCGATAAGTGGCGAAAAAAAGACCAAACATGTGAAGTTTACTCAATAATAGATATGATTTATTTAATTAAACAGTATAAAAAGTTTGCTTGTTTAAGATATGTGAAGTGTTATCGATTAATCGATAAGCAATCTATGCACTGTTATCGAAAAGTTGCGAAAAAAGGACTTAAAATGTGTAGTTTACTCTATATTATAAATGATTAATTTAATTAAACAATATAAAAAACTGTTTGCTTGGGATATGTAAAGTGTTATCGATTAATCAATAAACAATCGATGCGCTGTTATCGAAAAGTTGCGAAAAAAGACATTTTACTCAACATTAGAAATGACTAATTTAATTAAACAATATAAAAACCGGTTTGCTTAAGATATGTCAAGTGTTATCGATTAATCGATAAACAATCCATGCTTATATGGGTTCTCTTTCGGGGAATACCCACTATCTGGGGCATACGTATTATCCGCTGCACCGTTAATCCAGTGCTCAGTCTTCCAACAATTCAAACTTCCCATGAAGTTGAACATTCAAAATTAAAAACAACTTTACGCTGATTCATCAACAAAATTTTTTTGAACCTGATCTGTGTGTGGCTGGCTTTTGCTGACTAAACTGTGACGGAGATGTAATTCCCCCCATAACTCACTGCTCCCCTCCCTTCCTCTCCACTCTCCCCCTGTCTCTTCGTTCAATGATCTACAATTTATGTTTTATGTTGTTTCATTTGCTGTTTATTTTGTTGCCTTTCTCGCGAATCGTTGATGAATTTGTAGCGTTTGCAAGTCGAGTTATTAATTGCATCAGCCAATTTGAAGGCACACACACACACACACGCACACATCAATACAGAAACATACTCTACACACACATACATTCGTGACGAAACATAAATAGTTGTTAAACCAACAACTTGTGGATGTCGCGTGCGGCATTGAGACGATCTTTAAATGAGCGCATAAAAAATAAATGAAAATGAAAAGAGAACGACATAGAGCAAGAGAGCGGGGGAGCGGTAAAGAGAGCGAGATAGTGAAGGGGAGTGCAAAACAATCAAAACTTGGGCAACAAGCAAAACAATCTATATAATTTGTTAAACGTTTCAATTAAAAAACCCAAAAATTTATTTTCTTCTACGCAGCGCATAATAATTTGTGAGCAAATCACGAACACACCTCCCTCCGTAGCCCACTCTTCCCCAACACTTCGCACTCCACAAACCACACTCACACACACACAGCGCATACCACACACCACACACACACACCCACCCACCCTTTGCCATAACTTGCGTGTATTTATAGTTAGCCGGGTCTACCCTGACCCGCCTCTTTGCACAGCCCCAGTCCCAGTCACAGTACCCCCACCACTTCTATTCACCCACTCTTGCTATCCCTCTCTCGCTTGCGCTCCTTTGCCTGACGCCGTGAATGACTGAGCAATGCGTCATCTTGTGTGCCCCCCAAAAAAAAAAGAAGCAAAAACGAAACTAAAGTAAGAAAACACAACAACAACTACCAGCAGCAGCAACAACACAAAAAATGCCGATACTCTCACAAGAAAAACCAAACGCCGTTCACTATTCGCTCTTTATACTCTGCTCACTACTCACTCTCTACGCAACTCACACACTTTAACTCTTCGTCACCCTTTTTGTCTCTCTTCTTATGCCCAGTGTATGACGCAATGCGTGGCTGCGTTTGCGTCAACCGGCAACGTCAACGTCAACTGCGACGCCAACGTTGACTGCAACCGCAGCAGCAACGATTGCGACTTTGAAGTTAAAGTTTCTTATGCACCAAATTCGTTACAAAGGTCAATAATAGTCGCATGCTCAAGAATGAAAGACAAAGAGAGGCAGAGTAAAAGAGTGGGTAAGAGAGGCCTGTGAAGCCATAGGCAAGCTTAAAGAGAGCGGAGTGCTGATAACAAGACATTATGGCGACGTCTAATTTGATGCAGTGGAAGGAGTAAGTTGTATGTCTGTAGTAGTGCAGCGGGTATGTGGTTGTTGAAGGGGGACAGCGGATGATTGCAACTCTCGCTTTATTCGCTCTCGCTGACAACTGTAAATTTGGCGATAAGCTTTTGACAATGGAAATTATATGTAAATTTAGTGATGTGTTTTTGTTTGTGGAATGTGAATGCATTCCAATGCTAAAACGCCGCATTCCACAACTGAAAGCTTCACATGCGTTCAAAAGCACTGATTTTAAGGGTTAGCTAACACTGGCAGAACACGTGCACTTAAATAAGATAACACGATTTCCGAATTCCGTTAAAAGTTCAATTTGAACTGCAATAAACTAGATAAGATTGCCAGACCCCATTTCCCAATGATAATGCACTTGCGCAACACTCGACCCCAACACTTTTCAACACTGCGCCGACATTAGACCAACCGCATTAATCACGTGCTTTAAGTGATTTAAAAAATATGAATGACTTTTTGGTACTACAAATTATTTACGTGAGACGCAAAAATACTAACGATAAGAGATAGAAATAGTCAGACAGGGAGGGAGAGGCAGAGAAAATGACAGCTGCTAAATCAAAAAATCAATAATTTAAAATTGATTTTTCTTCTTCCTTTTTCAAGTTTGCACAAAGATTCCTTCAAATTGAACAAATAATCGAAGATAAATTTATTTATTTTGCCAGATAAATAACAGACTGCTAATTGACAAATGTGGAATACAATAGAATTGAAACGAAACGAAATTGACACAAGTAAATAATGGAAGTTTTTCGAGTTAAAAAATTATTTTCCAAATAAATTTAACAATTAAATAATTAATAGTTTTAAAAACAATAAAGTGTTAATTGGAATAGTCCAGAAATTCACTGGAATTGAAATAAACAAAATGGCGTTAAGTAAAAAGAAGTACAGACTGTTCCAGTTCCAGTCGTTCCGTATTTATAAAGTAATTGCGTTTCATTCTACCACGTCTCAGTTGCCGTTAAATCAGTGTTAATTTAATTTGCACATGACGAACAAGACAAAAAGAGAGAGAGAGAGAGATAGTGGCTGTGCGAGTGAGACAACAAACAATGACACTCGCCATTAGTGATGTGCTAATTTCGATAATTGAACAAAATGTGATGAGAAATGTAAAGCTATGGGATGGGGAACACAGAGCATCAAAGATATTTGCAAGTCTTTTGTTGTCCCATTTCGCACGTTCCCCACGTTTACAAACAGTGCAGCAGACTGGAAAGTTTCCATTTTCATTTTCGTCTTATTTTTTGCTCCTCTTTTTTTCTGAAATGTTTGAAATCACATCATGTGACAAAATGTTCAAACAATTCTTCTGGCTCTCTGCGCTGCGCCCCAACACTGTTTACCAACACTGTGTTAGCCAGTCACACGCCTGAACAAATTTGCATTTTAAAAATAGCCAAGAAAGGCGATAATTGCGAACGGAAGGTGTAATAAAAATGGACACACCGCGTCTATTTTTGTCTCAATTGTCTGATGGCTTATTTCGTAAAATTTGCTTTTGATCGAAGAGGACAAACAAATCGAAGTCATAAATAAGAGACAGAGACAGGAAGAGATGGAGCAGTACCAAAAACACAAAGTCCAAGGCCAAAAATCAGAGCAATCAGTCTAGTTTGGTCAATACCCTAGGTACAGCGGGTATGATGAAAGGTGGAATTTATAGGGTTTTTAGACCCCGTACTCTAAAAAAGTGTAGAGGGTTCTATTAAAAGTTTTTATTTAATTTTGTAAGGAACTAAATCTCAAGTTATTTAAAAAGCTTTTAAATTAACCTGACAAAATGTATTATTTTTAAACGGACGTCCCCTTTGAGCATTCAAAGTGTAGGATACATTTAGTGTTAAGATCGTTTTACAACACTTTATGTAGATACCGATAGTTATTTTTAGGCCATCGATAGACGACTTTTCGAGTTTATCACTATCGATAACCGCTTGTCGACTGTCCCATTTACTACGTAAACTATAAATACTAATATTAAGAAATTTACGTAAAGCTGGTAACATAATATTTCATCTAAATAAAGTCCATTTTAGTTTCATTATATTAAAAATATTTTTATTTTCCTATATTCTATCAAATTTTTATGCTGACCAACTATCGATACTGCTATCGATAGCTCACCGTCCTCTTGTATTGTTAGTTCCCTATTGACTTATTTGCTTAAAGAGTAGCAAACATTCGACGTGTCAAAAAAAAATCTTTCAATATTTCTAATTTGTTTTGAAGCTTATTCAAAAAGAGCCATTAACCCTAACGTTTTTTTGCATAGCTGTAACTGAACTGGCGATCGAAAGATCTGGCGGCATGGAAGGCAGTTAGGGGAGTTACGAGAAGGGGTAGGGAGAGGTAGGCTACTCTGGCCGCTCAAATCAATCAAATGTTGGAATAACTCGTAACTTTCTAAACGTTTGGCAGCAGCGTCGACGGTCGTTAAACGACCTTGCAGGGCGGCAAGGGGGCATGGTGGGGCGGTGGGTGGAAGGGGTTGGCTTTTTTTTTTTAACTGGTTTAAAGTTGTTGTTTTTGGACCCAAAGCCGCTGGCCTCAACAAATAGCAATAACAAAAGAACCGCAAAAAACAGCAGTCAAAGTCAAAGACTCTGAAAATATATAAATATATCTGGTATATATATGTATCGCACTGTATCGTATATCGTTTATCGTTAATCGCATATCGCGTGTTAAATAAACCGCTAAAGGTTAAATATAATTTAGCTTTTATATGTTGCTATTTATAGAACTGTCTTTATAGCTAGATTTATTACACTCGCAAAGGAAAATGGAAAAACGGCTATGTTTCTCTAGCTATCTCTTTCGCTCACTCTTCCGCTTGGCGTGCCTAAAAGTTCAATAACATTTTCCACATTCTCGCATTAATTAAAGACAAAAACATTGCAATTTCCGTAATGTTTCATTCCCAGCAATTCCTCCACTCCCTCTTCTCTTCCCTCTCCACCTCCACCTCCACACCCCACTTACACTCTTTCTCCTTTGCTTTCTTTCTTTTGTGCGCCATTTCTGGGTAAAAAGTTAATTATTTTCACCTACAAATTACAGCTAAATGCCACAAAAGTCAATTGGAATATGTAACATGTTTCGTTTCCACTCATTCCTTAGTGAAGACTTTTGATTTAGGAATATGTGGAATGAAACAAGGCTTTCTACAGTTAAGAATACTAAACAGGAAGGAAAGAGGAAAATGTTAATAAATATAAACGAAATCGGAGAAAAATCAGTGAGCAATAAAATTCTACTTAACCCTTTACTACCAATTTATTTTTAAGAATTTAATTTTAAGAAAGATAAATAATCTTTGATAAAAATAAATAAATCCTTTTCAAGCTAAATTGAAGTTTTTTTTTTACTTGTGTAATATAAGACATAGACAGTTTTGGCTATCAAAACTACTAAAACTGAGCCATCTTTAGGCACTAGAGGGTTAAGTCAAGCACTTGTTCTTGTTGTCGTTAGCATTATGCTGCTGAGAGCAGCAATTTTGTTTTGTGTAACTTGTTGCTCGGAAATGTTTCTGGTTTTTCACATACAAAAAAGTGCAGGCTCCAAAAATGGGCGTGAGAAATCGCAAACAACTTGAAATTCGTACGCTTATGGGCGTCATCATTAGCGTCATTATGCCATAAATACAACCGATCGACTCGCACACAAACACATGCACACGCATACGCATTACACATACGTGAAAATATTTATAAAACGCAGCAAAAGAGCGCAACAAAAAACCAAACGCATGAAAAATTTAACGAGAGCGAGAAACAAAAACACACACGCACACACACGAGTGAAAGAGAGCGCTGTGTAATGCAATGCATTTGAGAGCGAGTAGCAAATTGAGAGCAGTGCATCAGCAGCAAAAGCTCAGCTGAAAGCTTTCGCGAGTGCGCCGTCTATGCTCGTGTATGGTTTTGTATTTCTGAGAAGCTTTCGAGTTTTTGCTTACACCGCGCGATCGCAGCGCTGCCTTGAACCATTGACACATTTTGCGCGTGGGTGCGCGTCAAAAGAGAGCAACAAGAAAAAAAACAACAACAACATTGTGCCAAAGAGTGTACTGAGACCAACACAAACGCTAAAAGAGCGAGAGCGCGATAACACAAGCGCATGTGTGAAAAGAGTGCCATGGAAGACAGAGATCGAAAGAAGAGAGAAATTTTTTGCAAGCTTTATGCAAAAATGTTTGTTGTTGCTGTCGTTTTCGAGGCAAGCACATAAAATATGTGTATTAAAAAAAAGTGAGCAACAAACAGCAACTAAAGACATGAAAATGAGCAGCAGACGAAATGCTTAATGTTGTTGTTGTTGTAAGCAAACATTTCTTCGTCTGTGCTATTTTTATAAAAAAGAAGAAACGAAAAAACAGAAGCAAGAAAACAAGTAAAAGAATGCTTGGCATGGGGTGTCCAACTTAAATATACCCGGCTATAAAGTTTAATTTTGATTTGCCTGCTTTTAGGCGATCGGCGAAGTAAATCTCCTTTATGCTCGCAATGGAAGCACAATATTTATTCAACTCCACAACACATTGAATATACCCTAACTCTATGATTAACGGGTATTAAAAAACTGAAGCGAAAGACCGTGCAGAGGGAACAACAAGCGCAAGACGTTGACTGACTTGACTTCTGCTTTGTGCCTGTGACTGTTGGAGGAGAAGTGTGGAGAGTAAGCGAATGAGTGGAGGGGAGAGTGAGAGTAAGAGGGGAGCGAGGTGAGTACCAGTATAAGGGGAGCAGCTACAATGCCGGCAACACACGATGGGGCCCCAGTTCATGCGAATTTTTTTTGGGAATTTTCCACTGGCAACGCGACAGCAACAACAACAACAACAACCGCAGCAGCAGCAGCAGCAGCAGCAGCAACATGAATAATTCACTTTTGGCCCAAGGCATGCGCTTGCTTGTCTGCAAGTACAAGTGTGTTTGTGTGCATGCGTGTGTATGTGTGTGTGTGTTTCAACATTGTCACCAATATAAAATTGCATGCACGTACTTGCACGCATCTCTTCCCCGCTTCCTCCCGTTGCTCTTACCCACCCAACACTCACGCCACCTAAAAGAACTTGGAGATCAGAAAATCAGCCACTGTGGAGTGTAAGCGAGAAAGAGCGACATGTAGAGTGGGAGCAGTGTAGTGGAAGGGAGGTGAGTGAAGGGGTGGGGATGGGGAAGATAGCTAGCCAAAGCCACCCAATTAGCGCGCAGGCGCAGCAGCTGCAACAACAACAACAACGGCAACAACTAAAGCAGCAGCAATGTGAAACGAAACTGGTTTGAAGACGCGCTCTGCTGCTGCGTCGACAGCGAAGTTGTCGTTTTATTTATTTTTTTTTTTTCTATCTGTTTTTGCTCACTTGTTGCGTGGCGTGCGAGCGAGATAGCAGTATTGCAAACTTTTCCATTGATGAATTTTTATTTGGAAGTTGAATGCGGTTGTGAGGAGAGCGGGAGCGGGTAAGTAAAGAGAGGGGTGCGTTCAGGTGGTCAGTGGGAATTACCGATAGAGAGTACAGAGTACAAAGAGGCTGGTCCATTGACTGACTGACTTAACCCGCTCCACTCCGATACCCATCCCTGCGCTCACACAACTTGAGCCGCAAACAAATTTATCGATTATCAAACTAATCGAAAGCCGGTGCTATAAAAATCCAATTTTTTTTGGAATGGAATTTATTAAACTTGCTCGTGTTAGCATTGTTTTAATCATTTCATCACTAAGTCCGGCCCCTCTTAGTTGTTATTGGCTACTTCCCTTTCGACCTATTCGCAAAAGCTTTCTAGAACTTTCCGGCAACAAATAACCAATAAAATTAACAATTGATCGATCTTTAAGTGTACGTATAAAATACCGTTTATCAAGAATTTTGATGGGCAGCCAAACATTTTAATTGACATAAAGAAACACATCAAAATGTTTGCTGTTTTTTTTTTTTTTTAGCATCTGTTTTCTCTCTTTCTACTTTTTCTTTTATTCGTATACGAATTTAATCGCCAGCAACATTGTGAAATAAAAGCAAAGCACACAGAAAAAAAATCAAGAAAAAAACGAAATTTAGCCAAATTAATTTTAAATTGGATTTTGATTTGGATTTAGATTTAGTTTTTTATATCAATTCAATTACACTGCACTACACATTTAACCATAATTACCACAACAATAATCAAATAAAGTATTTATTTAACCAAAAAAAAAAATATATGTGATAAAAAATTTAAACAGTTTGTTGTTTCACTTCAAATATATAATTATTTTAATTCATTTTCTCACTGTTTCGTTAGCTTTTTTTGCCTTTTTTATGCATGTATTTTTACGATTAGCGCGCTCCGTTTGAGAGCGGAGTGTGTTGGTGGATTGGTGCCGGGTAAAGGGGGAGGGAGAACGGCGGCGACCGTTTGTATGAGTGTGAGTGTATCGGTGTCTGTGTGCAGACGTAACGAAGCGAAATGCGCAAAGACGAAAACGAAAACGACAAAATGACTGAATACGAAAAACGAAGACACACGAGACTACGAGACGAAATGACGACGACGAAGACGAAAGCACGTATACGCCTGTTCGGTAGATTCAACACGATTGAGCTAAAAATTTTGCCGCTTGAAGTCAGACGCAGCTACGACGGCGGCAGCGACGCTAGCAACGCCAACGACGCTCTCCATGTGCGTGTGTGTGCGTGTCTCTTGTTGAATTTTTTTCTTTACTTTTTTGCCCTGGAGCATTGAACGCTTTGTGAAGAACCCGCAAGTTGATCCACAACAAACGCATAGAGCGCCAGCACTAAAGAGAGCGCGCAAATGTGAGAGCGGGTACGCGTGTGTACGCTTAAACGAAGAGCGAGAGAGAGAGAAAGACAGCGAGAGCGTGTTAGAAATTCTTGCTAGATGAGAGCGCTTTTTTGCATGTGTGTGTTCGTGTGTGTGAGCATGACTTTGCGGTAACTTGTGTAGCAGTCGATTAGATGACGTTGAGAAGTCAACGGCGACTTCAGACAAATTATAATTAGGTAACAACACACGCCGAGAAGCGTGGCTTTCGACGAATGAGCGAACAAAAGGAAATAACAAAAAGAAATATTTATTTGCATGTCTGTGTGTCTGTATGTGTGTTTGTAACACAACAAGAGACAGGATAATTGCACTTTGCCATTGAAACGAAGCAACAAAAATCGACAAGTCGCGACGAATGAATTTTTGCAATGCCTAAAAGTATGTGACACCAAAATAATTGCATTGATTGCTTGGCAATTTGTTTGCTTCGATTTTTCCCTTGTATTTTCAAGGCGTTTTACAAGTGCATCTTTCTCTCTCTAATCTGTATAGATACATTGCATTGCAGCTTTAGCTTTAAAGCTTTAGGTACCGTTATTATTGTATAGAATTTAGCTATTTAATAATATGTTTTCAACAATGGGGTATGATAATAGTTTTAGTGCAATCGGTTAGGTGATGGACACAGTTTCATTAAGGGATTAGGGCTGGATTTATCAAATTAATGTCATGGGGCCAGGTATAGTGGAGGCCTCTGCAATAGAGTTTGATAACCAAGTGGTAAAAATTCAATAATTTACTAAATTATTTATAGGTTTCTTAGTGATGTTTTGAGCAGCGATTAAGAAAGTGTCAAGTTTTCGTATATTTAATGACACTGTATCAAGACACGCTTTTTTTCTGCGACAGTCAGTTATTATCGGTGACGTTTTTTCATTTTGATACCCTTGCAGAGGGTATATTGTTTTTGTCACGAAGTTTGTAACGCATTGAAGGCGCCGTTTCCGACCACATAAAGTATATATATTCTTGATCAGCATCAACAGCCGAGTCGATATAGCCATGTCCGTCTGTCTGTCTGTTTCTATGCGAACTAGTCTCTCAGTTTTAAAGCTATCTTAATGAAACTTGGTACAGATGTGTATTCTCTCTGCACGCAGATCATTTGTAAAAATCGGACAGATCGGACCACTATATCATATAGCTCCCATAGGAACAATCGGAACAATTCGGGTCTCTGTAACTCTGATAGTCACTCTACTATCTCTATATCTCTATAGACTTACTAATGCTGATCAAGAATATATATACTCTATGGTGTCTGCCAACGAATTCCAACGAATATATCATACCCTTTTCTTCCCACATTGTTTTACACTCTATGTGTAACGTTATCCAACACTGTTCGGGCCATAAAGCTTTCGAGTGTAGTTTGTGTGGCAATATATACAAAGTTTGCTCGCTTACCCGAACCAAAGCAGATCGATTACTGCTAGTTATCGATAAACGATAGATTTTCAACTTACCTGAAAAGATAGAAAGAAAATAAAGGTTATTAGAGTG
Source organism: Drosophila dunni (assembly GCA_018152125.1). Classification (NCBI taxonomy): domain Eukaryota; kingdom Metazoa; phylum Arthropoda; class Insecta; order Diptera; family Drosophilidae; genus Drosophila; species Drosophila dunni. The sequence goes on along the minus strand of JAECXC010004147.1, from coordinate 12,080,497 downwards.
TTCTGTAAAATGAGATTAAGGAAATTTGGGAAATAATATTTCAGTGGGTAAAAATGCCTGACCCGATATAGGTCACTCTGGCACTACTAACCCGATATATTTTGCACAAAGTGTTTGTCAAAGTTTCGCACAGAACTGTTCTGATTGCTGGCTTGGAGGGGGTGTGACGGCAGCGGCGTTGCCGTCTTGCTCGCATTCGCTGGCGCAAATTTCGTACTGCCATATTCTCGGGAGGCCCCCTTTACCTTAACTGATCGATTGGCGGCCGTTTTGATGGCTTTACTTGCTTACGTTTCTACCTATTATTAGTTGAAATGCTCTTCTTTCTTGAGAGGTTTTCAATGTTCTTCTCAACACAATTCCGAAATCGTTTAATTCGAATTTTGTCCAACGCCCCCAACATAAAAAAAAAATCTAAAGAGATTCAATTGGTTTCTGGTTATTCCTTTCTTTTCTATGGGGGACGACGAAAATGACGACAGAAATAATTAATATAATTCAAAGACAAATTTAGACAAGCAAAATTTAGCATACTGCATTTGAAGGCAACTCTTTTTTGTGGGAAAAATCTATTTTTGACAGAATCCACAAAGATAGAAAACAAAAAATATCAGTGGAGAATATCTTCCTAAGCATATAATCTCCAGAGACGGTTTTACATTTTTCTTATAGTACCTTTCGTGAAGTAATAAAACAATAAAAATAAAACAGTAATATTTGAATATTTTTAAAACACTTTCTAGAGGTTCTAAACGCAGTTATGAGGCCTAAAAAGACGTGTTTTCAAGAATTTATACTGAAGAAATTTCAGAGTTTAATCATTGGGAGCTTTCATATGTTTACATAACATCCTTCTAGTGAAGAGCGCCGAATTTCGAGGGTTTGATGTCGTGTAAAAAAAAAACTGTTGATTTATTTACCATAATTATTTTTTTATTAAGTAGTAATTTATATTTAAATAAGTTAAAACTAATTTTTTCACGGAGTTATGCGTTCTAAGGCAGTGCACTCTTCGCTACGACTACTACCCTTGTGTGCATCAAAAAAAAGTTTACAAATTCTTAAATAAAATGAATGTTTCTGTAAAATGACCCAAAAAAAAGTGAAAACTATTTTTTTTTTTTAATTTCCGTATTTTGGAAAAGTTTGGTCGATTTTTTTCTAGTTTTTAAGCTTTATCAAAATTTTTTTTACATATACAAAACTATAATTTCCTGTTTTTGTTGGTTCATAAAGGTGTGTTTTAAGAATATTCATGCCAAATTTCCAGTAAATCGGTCGATTGGAGATATCGAGGCGACGATGTTGGAAAAAATAGTTTCGAGAAAAACGCATTTAAAGTTTTACAGGCGCTCAATAATTCGAATTGCGATAAATCTCCTTTGAAGACTTATTTTTGAATACTTAGTTATCGAATTAAGAAAATCGAATAACAACATTTATTTTAAATAAAAATTAAGACAATAGAGGACACTGCCGACGATTATCTGAACCTCACCTGATAAAGACGCTTTGCTGATTGCATCATAACTTAGGATTGGATTATCGGAAATCAACAAAATAAAACAAATTTCAATAATAAATGGGATAATTTAGAAAATAGTGCGTATAATCCTTTTAGATTGTCAAGGAATATCTTTTACGACGTTCAATTTTTATTTTATTATTTATTTCTAACGTAAAATATCGAAAAATTCACAAATATAATTTTAAACGATATTATATTTAATTTTATAGTTTAAAATTCTTAGTTATTAACCCATTGTGAATAAAAATTAATTTTTATCCACATAATAAAATAAATAATCAAACAAAACAAAATGGTTTCATTTTATATTTCATTAAAAAATAAATTAATTAAAATAAAATATAAAAAAATAACTCTTACGGTACTTTTAGCAGCAAAGTATTTAAAAACGAGAAAATATTAAAATAAATCAAAAGAATATTGATCGGTTCTTAAGTTCGAAAATATAAAAGTGTCGAAAAACAAAGAAAAGAAAATGTCTCTTTTCTCTGATAAAAACATGTGAGGAATGCATATTTGCCACCTTTAAAAATAAAACAAATCTTCTGCGTCAATTGGGTGCTAATACCCTCGAGGATATTTCACTTTTGACGGGGGGATCAACGGACAGCTGAACTTTGCAGCTGCACAAAGATCAGAGAGGATATTCACATTAAATTAAACAACATATATTTTGTGAATTTTCATAAATTACACTATAAAATTCATAAATTAGGGCAGCAATTTCTGGCCAGCGGCCAAAAGAGAAAAACCAAGAAAAAAAATTAAATAAAAATTGGTGAGAAATTTAATAAATAAAAATCCAATTTGGAGTGATGGGATGCGATGGTATGGAATGGACGCAGATCAGCGCAAATATAAATAAAAGTATAAAAATTAATTTATGAAAAAAGTACAACAACAACAGCGAGAGGAAAGAAGCAAAATAGCAACAACATTCTCATATTGCAATGCAATGCGCCGCTTGCTTTAACGCACGGTATGCGCCCCCGTCTGTCTATGTGGGTCATTATCTTGTTTACGCCAAAATACGCTGCAGTCGACGCCGACAGCGACGTCGATGACGCAGCCGAAAGCGTCGCAAACGCAACACGATCATAAAACAAGCCAAGCAGAGAGCGAGGGCAAGAGCGAGAGCACAAAACGAAAAACAGAGTGAGAGAAAGCTCTAACGAATGGGGGACAAGGCAGAGAGTGTGGTGTGAACTGTGCGCTCCAGCCCAAAGAGAGCGTCAAGTTTCAAGTATCTTTGCGCACTGTGTGCAAAAGTTGATGATGAGCATAAAGCACATGTGCATTGAGTGCACCAACACACGTGTGTATGTGTGTGTCTGTGTGGGTGTGTGTTTGCATGTGCTAATGTAACTAAAAGCATGTTTCAAATTTAATTGTACAAAGGTTTCTAGGAAGCAAGTGAGTGGGGGAGGGGGAGGACTAAGAAACTTCTTTAAGCTCATAAAAAAGCAAGTGGAAGTAATAGGGTTAAAAGCTAGCCAATAAAAATTAATTTACTTAGAAGTAAATAAAGTTCTGATGACAACTACAAAAAATATTAAGAGTATATTAAATGCAACTGGGAAAAAAATCTCAAATTATTCACAGCGAACACTATCTTCAATGATGATTAAACAAGAATCTTTGTTTATTTTATCCATCATTTGATTGATGGGGATTCCCCCTAAGAACTACAGATGTTTGTTTTCGTAATCACTGTGCTTGTGTGTATTGAGTTACTGATGGGAACGTCAATATCAATTTCCCTTCCTATCTGTTAGTATGTTAACAAAATAAAAGATATTTCTTTATTTATACAGTGAAATGTGAGGGTTTATCGCAAGAGAAGTCAGAGAATAAGATCAAAAGACTTGAATCTCAGTCAAATGGTGTTATGAATTTAATCATTGAGAACATCAACAGACTTTTTCTATATAACTTGAGTTAAGATTTTTAAAATACATTATTTATAACAACGAATCAAATATTTCTGTCTAGTGACGTTAATTTTAAACTATATCTTTAGTTTGGATCAAATATTGTTCTTAAAAAAATTAATAGAGTAGATTTGGTGAAGTACTTTAACTGTATTTGTTTGTTTTACATATTAATCTTATAGAAACAGAGGCACTATAAATGCTTTATTTAACGTATTCACTTCCTGACAAAATTTTAGTACACCTTAAAAAAAAGTTTCACTATAAAATAGAAATTGTCCCACTGTGTCAGGTTGCCTCCTTTCATACTCATAGGTTAAACGTCATCGCTTCTAGCGTGTAAATTGAATTAAGGCGCTCACCTGCTCAACACAGACACACACTAGCACACGCACACACACACACACAGACACACGCATGCAATACTTTTGCGCACATTCTATATTCATAATAAGTATTAATTGAATTTAGTTGCTTCCATTAGCCTCCAACAGTCTCACTTCTCGCCCAGGCGATCACCGAAAGAGAGCGAGGGAAAGAGAGAGAGAGCGAGAGAGTGCGACAGGTTGAATAAATTGCGCGAGACGAAGCAGTGCTAACAAACACACACATACAAGCACTGGCACACACACACACATTAAACGTAACACATGTTTTGAAAGAGAGGAACAAAGAGAGCGAACAGCAGACAATTTCAACAGGTAAGAAGGCAAAGTTTTAGCTCTGCCTACGATTAATTAGATTTTTAACAATTAAAATGTAATTATTTTTCCAAAAGAATGCATCCAATAAATTCTCCTCTTTTTAGGGTTAGTTAGTTGTTATAAAATGTTTGTTAAATACTTTTTGTTTTACCTTCCAGAAGTGAACCGCTGTTGACGAACAACATGCTTGTAGCCTTCAGCAACCAACAGTAGAAGCGAAAGAAGAGAAAAACGCTATGCAGCGCTGCCACTGCGCTGCGTCGTCTTACGTTCTTCGGTGTATTTTTTTGTTGTTGTTTTCGCTGCAGCAAAGACGACGAGAGCGTAACCAGCTGGCAGCACCAGCACCAGAAGTCAGAGAGCGAGAGATTGAGAGCGAAGCAAACGTTGCTCGCTTACTCTGACCTTCTTACTCAAGTGCCGTATTTGTTGTTGTTGGTCTTACTGTTACTGTTGGTGCTTTACAGAACTTTCTTTGCGTGGTCGGTAGAGGGGGGAGTGTCTAGCAGTAATCTTCTAACTACTACCAAAATTAAACGGCAACTTAGACGTCGATGTCACGCACACACGAACACGTTCGTTTGGGGTTTTTGTTGTTGTTATTGTGGACAGAAAGGGGAGGCCGGAGTGATATTAGAGGGAGAGGTTAGTTACACACGACAGAGAACAACGAGACGAATGTATTAGAATGCAATATGAGAGAATTGCGAGAGAGAGAATTGCTTCATACGAAATTCCAAATTTAAACAATTTTTATAACATTTTGTTCGAGTTTTGTGCGAAATTATGTTGTTGCTCAATGCATTAACACACGCACACACAGTTGCACACAAAAATTCAAATTGAAACATAGAAAAAAATTTTTTAAAAAAAAAAAAAAAAGTGTAGAATTCAAAAGTTTAGCAATGCGAACAGCAGTGGAGAAAAAAAGTAAAGTTTGGGGAACGCGCGCGCGATTCTGCGTTGTTCTCAGCGTTACTTTGACGAATTTCGTGCTACTGAAAGCCACAGAGCGAAAATACAAAAAACACGAGCAGCGGCAGCGACATCGACAGCGACAACTGAACTCGTCATACAACTGCTGCTATTGCACTCGCGGCGAATTTAGCGGCGAATATAACTAACTAAGCAGCGGCAGAAGCGTCGGCAGCGCAGCAAAACGTAACGAATCGATGTCGGCGCACGCAAACACACAAGCCATTCACATTCACACGTTTACAGTGGCAGAGAGAACAGAACCGCGACCAACGGGCAGAAAAAGCAAGAGCGTGAGCAAAATCAAGAGAGAACCCGCACAGTATAGGCGGCAGCAGCAGCAGGTCGTACGAGGTGAAACGTTCGTATGTAAGTTTATGTGCCTACATAGGCACATATTCGTGTATTTGTGTGCGAATTCGCTGTGCTGGCATGCGCATCACACTCGCCATGCGGTGGCAGTCTGAGACGGCGAGAACAGCGAGCTTCATACACAGGTACGTTGTGTATGTGTTCGTGTGTTGGAAAATAAATGTGAGCAACAGACACAGCAGCGTCGACGTCGCCGCCGCAGCCGTAGTCACACAGTCGTCGTCGATGAGAGGCATCAACTTTTGGTGTACGCTGTACAGTGGAGTCGCGGTTGCTCAGTCTATGTGACCGGCAATACGGCCACTGCATTGCACCACTGTGCCACACGCAAAGCTAAATTTTGCAACAGCCAAAGAGAAATGACTGAACGAGAGAGTGACGACTGAACTGTGGTGAGTAAACGTTTGTGTGTGTATATGTGTAAGTGTGAAATCGATTGAACTTCTCCTCGTTTGGCGTTGCAGCAAATGAATATTCTGACAGCTGCTGGGTTAGCGGTCGTGCAAGTTGGATCAAGTAAGAGAATCGAGCTTGCTGGGAGCAAAGAAGAAGACACTCACTAGATGTGTAAGTATGGGTGTGTAACGGGGTAGGGATGGGGTTGATTTGCTGCTTAGTCAATGGCGCCCCTCTGTTGATTAAAATGCGAAGCGCACAACGCGTTAATAAATGGAATTTTATATCGAGTAGCTGCTTCTCGGGGTCGATTCAATATGTTTTGCATTATACACAATAGGAACTTTTTAAAATAATTTTTTAAACCAAATATTAATTTATGTCTTCAAGTTTTAAATTGTTTGTCACAACAATCGAAATTATTTACACCCGCGTCCTAAGAAAGCAAAAGAATTCCTTCTTTGATTATTTTATTTTAGGCCCACTGTAAATTTAATGACAACAAATTGACGGTAGCAGCTAAAAACAGTTAAAATATTGGAAAGATTAGATTTTTTCTTTGTTGTTGAGTGTTCTTCAACGATAGAAATGCAACAACGCAAAAGAAAATAGGCAAAAAGAAGCAACAAGAAAAAAAATTATACGCAGATCATCAGCGCGTGGTTCGCTCTCTGCCAAACACTTCCCCTCCTTTAGCTCATTCGCTGTCACTCTTTCACTTCACTGTTATGCTAAAAGCTCAGAGAGTCTACATGTGGGTGGTGTGGGGTGGTGCTGTGATGGTATTGGTAGGATGGGAAGAGAGCAGAGGTGAAGATCTGTTGCCATCTTGCGCTCGTTGTTTTAAAGCAGAACAGCAAAACAGCTGATTGCTGTGCGTTGGATAGAGTGAGGTGTGTGGTAAGTTTCATAGCGTGTGGTGTATTGGAGTATAGAAAGTGGAAGGGGTAAAATTATGACTCCAATCGTGCTAAAGTGCAGTTAGTTCAATCAGCTGTTATTGCAATTTACCGATTGCAGCTGATAAGAAACGATAACGATGCTGATAATCAAACACCTAACAAAGCATACCATTTCTCTCACTGACTCATTTCTTTTCCCCCTATTTTTCTGAGCATTATTTAGCACAGTGGCGCCTTCTTCCCATACATCCCTTGGAAGAATTATAACTGTAACCCTTGACTTCAGTCTTCGAGCTTAGCTTAGTCTTATCAGAAGATTGCCTTATCAGTAGCCAATGCTTATCTCGCCCAACAGATTCCCAGCCACGCGCAACGCTAGTAAATCAATCAATTTTCTGACATCAAGGTAGATTTTAATTTATGATTTAGAACTTTTTGGTGGATCGATGACATAATTGCGGCATTATCTATGAACTAAAGTAATTTACTAAACTAACTTAAGTTTCCAACTATAAATGCTACGAACTTATATCTTTCCATACGGGAGCAGTGCTGCCAGTTTAGCCTTTTTCCGGACAGATCTGTCTTTTTTATTTCTAATTTATAGTTTTCATAAATTTACCACTTCGATTAATCTATTTTTGAGTTACAATTGTAAAAAAATAGAGTGAATATTTGGTTCATTAAATATTGAAATACATTTCGTATACATTTTAAAACTTTTACAGTCTTAGCTCTTATTTTACTGACTAATGGTGTAAACATACAGTCTGGTATAATTTTTAACGAAGGTTGTAAATTATTCTAGGAAAATGGCCAACAATAATTACCCCATTCGTAAAAGGTTCAAAAATAAATGTGATTCGATGCCAACAATGATAAATAGGCAAATTAATAATACCCTAGGAGCTTTGTTTTGAAAAGGGAACTTTCATATCCATCATCACGTGAATGTCGAAGCAATTTATTGACAAAAAACTGTAATTTTATTAGCTACATTACTTTGTTTAGAGTAAGTCTTTAAATACTCTTGCATAGGGTACTATGTTTATGTCACTAAGCTTGTAACGCATTGCAGGCGGTGTGCTAGACCCTATAAAGTATATATATTCTTGTTCAGCATCAACAGTCAAGTCGATATAGCTATGTCCGTCTGTCTGTCCATCTGTTTCTATGCGAACTAGTCACTCAGTTTAGAAAACCAGAGATAACTATATTATATAGCTGTCAATCGGAAATACCCAGTATGGAAAAGATTTGTGTTTTTTTTGTAGTAACTAATAGCCGATTTCCAGTATCGGTTTGTGTGTTTCCATTAGAACCTGCATTAGCGTGACAGTTTAGTTTGACAATCAAATACAAATTATGGAAAACACAGATATTTTATTGAGCAACATAAAAATTGAAGAACATAAAAACAGCTGAAACTCTTGCCGGGAGGCTGGGCAAGTTAGCAAAGCAAGACACTCATTATGGAAGTCTCGCATATCTTGGGTAGCTTCTAACTCGTATTCCTTTCATAACGTCTAATAGTTCTTCCATAAAACACCTTTCGCTTAGGCGGCTTCGTGTTCGGTTCCTCGATTTCATCCACCTCAATAATGGATGATAAATCTACAATGTTACTTTGCTTTAAATATATTGAAAACAAATTTAAAATTTAACGTTTTCGCTGTTTCCAAATTTAATCGATGTTTTAGTATTTTCAGTATATACTAGTTAAAAACGAGGTGGTTAGTTGCTAACGCTGGAAATTTGCCTACTCAAAGCTGCCTATGATTTTTTTTTTCTTTTCGGATTTTGGATGAACCTATTCTGATAGGTGAAGCTCCTTTTTGCAGTCTCTGAAACCCACTGAACCCCTTTTCAGTGTATATTTATATTTGGTTTTAAGAACTGCTTTTTTTTAGTCGTTCCCTCATGAATATTTTTTTCCTAGCTACTATTCTGTTTACCTAACAAGTCAATTACGTGAATCACCTAGTTATTGTCTCATAAAATGTTACTTATTGCTTTATTGGTTACTGGGTGAAATATTGTGACTCAAAGATTATGAGCTCTTTCTACTGAGCTCATTATATTGATTAACTATATTAGAACCGATTAAACTAATAACCAGTTATTGTCTAATTTTAAAAATAAATAAAAAAATATTATATAAATTAAATTAGTCTTCAGATGAGGTCTAACCAGGTACTCAAAGGAGTAGAGGGGTCTATTAGGTTTGTCGAATGCGAAATGTGCTTAAAAGGCTGAAAAAGGCGTTTCGGACCGCATAAAGTGTATATATTCTTGATCAGCCGAGTCAACATAGCAATTTCCGTCTCTGGGTCCGTCCGTATGAACAACTCGCTCTCAGAGACTATAAGAACTAGAGCCACCTAATTTTAATTGAAAGTCGGTCTTTTTGCGAACAGATCGAGTCTACTTCAATTGGTTGATATGGCTCCTAACGCCGAAACTATGTATGGAACCGGTTGACCTATCTTCAGCTTGACTTTAGTATATTCTATTAAAAAATGGATCAGTTTTTGTTTAGATTGAAAAAAGAAGGCGAGTTTTTAATAAAAAATAATTTTAATAATATAATACAAGAAGAGTGAAGAGTTTAAATTATTGTATTATAATGAAAAACATTAGACAACAAAATTCTATTTTGTTTTCCTTTTTTTTATTAATTTATTTATTAATATTCTTATTAACTTTTTAGGGGTACTAAGGGGTACTTACTGCATGTTTTGACACTGCCTAAAGCTAGACTCGGTGACTGTTTGTTGCCCTCGGCGAAGGAGGAAGTTCTCGGACGACCGCTCATGGTGACAACGTAGCTTCCACTCGCTCTCGCTCGCACACGCACTCGTCTCTCTCACACACACGCACTATGGTAGCTTAGACGTTGTGTTATCGATAATTGTTTATTGTTATTGTTGTAGCTGTTGTTTTTTTTTTTTTTTTTTTGATTCTTGCTTTGATTTATCCTTTTGTTCCAGTTGAGGAAAAGAAAAAAAAAACACAAGACACGCGTCTCACAATTATCAATTATGATTGAACTTTTTTAAATATATGTACAATTATTTAGATGGAAAAAATAAAAAAAAAAAAATTATGTGAAATTATGTAACACACAAGAAGTTGAAAAACACACGCGTCGTTTTAACAGCTGTTTTTTAAACAATTTTTTAAGGTAATTGTATTATTTTTATAAATTTTTTTAAGGATTTTTAGTTTAACTGCTGTTGTATGATTGTTGCTGCTCTTGTAATTGTGATTATTATTATTGTTATTGTTATTAATTGCGATTTGTTTTGCTTTCTGTTTTTGCTTCAATTGTTGCTTTCTCACTTTTGGTTGCCGCTTTTCTGCGTCTGCTGTTCTGGATGATTATTATATTGCTAATGAAGTTGTTGTTATGATTGTTGTTGCTGTTGTTGTTGCTGCTGCTGCTAATGTTGTGGAGTGGCCACGCACACACGCACACAGTTTATTTGTTGTTGGTAACACACACAGACACAACACACAACAATATGATCAGATTTGTCACTGTTAAACGGCTGTAAAAAAAACAAGAAAAAAAAACAAACGATTTACAAAAATTTATCAAATAATTTACAAAATACATGTTTTAATTGTAATTAATTAAAAGTTTATAGTATGTTTAGATACACTTTATATTTTTAAACTGCAACTAA